>JAJKLI010000032.1:0-598815 GCA_023159215.1 Xylariaceae sp. AK1471 | reverse complement strand
CATTATTTAATCTAATTTTATCTATTTATAACTAACCCCCCTTTAAAGGTTATATAAAAATACTTTTACTTTAAAGTATAATATAATTAACAAGGTTATTAATAAAGATTGTTATATTATACTATAGGTTATAATATATTTTTAAAGTGCTAGATTTATTTTTAGATTTATTATATTTATAAGTTTTCTTATTTAAAATAACTGTTTTAAAAACATGTTATTTTTTGGTTTTTTATTATGTTTTATATATACTATTTAATTAATTAATATAATAATAATATATAAGCGTGAGCGTGCAGTATAATATAAAATAAAGAAAAAGAAAATTTAGTAATAAAGTTATAAGTTTAAAGTGCTTGTTTTAATAACGGAGAAAACTAGTAAATATAATAAGTTTACTGGTTTAATAAAGCGTAATATTAAACTTAATGTTTAATATATTAAAATCGTTAATAATATAACAAAAAATAAGCTTTTTTAAAGTATTATATATAAATATTTATTAGTTATACTATAAATAGTTTTTATAACCAGGTTAAATTATTTTTTATTGCTTGTTATATATAATGTTTTTTTTAAATAGCAAATAAACTTACTTTTTTTTAAATATTTTACAGTTTATATATAATTAAATAAATTTAATATAGTAATAGTAAAAATAATTATAAAAATAATTATATAATTTATAGAGCTATTTTATTTATTATAATTATTATAAGTTTAAGTTTTTTATAATAGTATAAATAAATTGTTTTAAAAAGCTTATATAAAGTATAAATATAACTGTAATATTAGCTAGTTACGGATTCTTTTTAATATTTTTAATATTAGTTAAAAAGTTAAAGCTTTTTTAGCTTAATTTTTAATTAAATTAAACCCTTTTTTTAATAGTAAGTGTAGTTTAATAAAATATAGTATATTATTTATTAGTTTTTTTCTATAATTAAAATAAATTAATAGGTTATATATATTAAAAAAAGTTTAAGTTTATGTTACTTGTATATATTTAAATCTGTATTATTATTATATTTTATTTTAAGTTTTTATATTTATAAAAAGTTTATTTACGTGGGGGTTTTTAATACTAGTATAATACTTTTTTAAAAAGTGCTGTTTTTTACTTGTTAGCTAATTTTTTTAGCTGATTGTTTAGTTTATACATATAATAAAAAATAGTAATATAAATATTTATATTATTTTAATAGTTTTGATTTTATGTTTTAGCTTTATTTTTAATAGTTATTTTTATTAGTTTATTAGTTATTTTATTGTTTATTTTACTAGTATAAACAGGGATTTAATGCAAGTATAACTGTATATTTAATATTTCTAGTTATATAATTTATTAAAAGATTTATTAAAAAAAAACTAACTAAATTAATATTTTAATTAAGCTGTTAATAAAATAATAGCTTAATTATTAATAAATATATTTATTTAAATAAAAGTTTTTTAATGTTATTAAAACATTATATTTAAAGCAATTTACATATTTTTCAGTTTAATTAAGTATATAATAAGCTATATTAAAGTTTTTAAGTTTATTATTTATTATATTATTATTTTTATAGTTAATTATTAAAGTTGATATATTAAACCTTTTATTATATCTTATAACTACTATTATTAATATAAAAAATTAGTAATTTTAAGCTGAATTTTTATACTATAAATTTAAAATATACCTTTTTTTAGCTTTTTATTAATAAATATTTAAATATATACTTTTTATTATTAAAGTAAAATAATATAAAACTTAACAATTTTAAAAAATAGTATATAATAGTAATCTTAATAATAATCTTAAATAAGCTTTATTAAAAACAAATTTTAATTTATGTTATAGTTTTTATTATTATTTAATATATTATAGCTTTATATAAAAAAGTTAGCTTTAATTTATAAGTATATAAAATGGTTAAATTAGAAAATTTATTGTTTAATTAATTATATATATATTTTAAAGGTTAAGGTAAACTTTATTATTTTTTTTTCATTTTTTTATAGCTTGTTTAAAACTTTTAAATTCTGTTTTATTATTATTTTTCAAAGCGTTTTTATATATAGCTAATATTATATTATACTATAGTACATAATTTATAGTATAATTATTGCTTGATATAATTATTAAAATTACAGTATATTATATTTTTAATTAAAGCTTAAAATTAACTTGAAAGTTTATATTAATTTTTAAACTTTAACAGTAAAAATTGTTGTATAGTAATTTTAAATAAAGGTTAAATCGAAGTAAACTTTTTTAACTACGTTTTAAAAAGCTGTAAGTATTTATTTAATAGTAATAGTTATAATAATATATTATTAACTTAATTATTAGTTTTATTTGTTTTAAAATATATATTTATATTATGTAGGTTTTATTATTATATAGTTATAGATCTTTTTTAATGCTTAATAGTTTTTTACTGTTAAATCTTTTATTATTATGTTTTTAATATTGTTTATTTAAATTATTATTATAACTTTAAAATTATTTATAGTTTTTTATAATGTTTTGTTTAATAAATCCATGTTATAAAAAAGTTATAAAATTAAAAATAATAAAATACTTTATAGTACATTATTTTTTAAGTTTACTTATACAGATTTATTTTTTAGTAGTTTAAGTTTAATAGCTTGTTTTTTAAGCTATTTTTTAATTTATAATATAATTAATACTAAAAAAAATTTACAAGCTAAATATTTTATTAATTTATTATAGTAAATATTATTAAATGATTTTAATATATTTAGTATAAACATTGTTATAACTTTATTAGTGCTTTTTTTTATTTGTTTATAAGTTATATATATTCTTTTTTAATAAAGTATATATAATATATTTAATAAACTAAGTTTTTTAAGCTTTTATATAGTTTTTTAATAATAGCTAGTATTTTTTAACGTAATAATTAATACGTTTTATAATTAATAATTTAGTTTTTTTTTAAAGTTTTTAAAAAAACGTTTAGTTTATATGTTTTTATTAGGTTTTTTAAAACTATTATAACTTAGTTTTAAAAAAATAAATCTTTTAAAAAACAGTAGTAAAAGAAAAGCTGAATAATAAATAATAGTAAGTATATTAAAATTTAAAAAATATAATTAAATATATTTAATAGTTTAAGTATTTTATAAAGTTTAAGCTTTAAAATAGTTAATTAAATTTTGTTTTTATAAGCAGAGAACATATAATTTTATTATTAAAAACTAATAATAAGCGTAAATTATTACTTAAAGCTGCTTTATTTTAAAAATATTTTTAAATTATAAGCTAAATAACAAAAAATATTTTATTAAATGCTATTATTTTATTTTCGTGCGTATTTTAACTTTTTATTATTAATGTTATTTTTTATTATATTATCTTTAGTTTTTAACACGAGCTTATTTTATTAAGTTTTACAGCTTTTTAACTTTTTAACTAGTTGTTTTATTTTATTTTATAGTATATTATTTATAATGCTTTTATAATAAGCTTGTTTTTTTTGTTTTTAGTTATTTTATATATATTTTTAAGGGGTGTTTAAAATTAATATATTATTAATTTTTTAAAGCTTTTTAATTTTATTATATTTCGCTTTACATTTAATAATAAAACTAAGTATATAATATATAGTTATTTTAATAGTAAAAATTATTTTTTTAAATAATAAAAACTAAAGCATTAATTATTTATATTATTAAATAGCTAACTTTTTTATTTATTAAGTAGTTTTTTAATTTAAATAGTTTATTTTATAAAGTATAATAGAGTTTTATAACTAAAACTTAGTTTTATAGTTTAATAAATAGTTTTTTAAGTACTTATTTTAATTACAATTTTAAAAATAATATATATAAACTAATAATTTGAATTATAGTTTCGTTTATTTATTTTTTAATATTTAATTATTATAAAAAACAATCTTATTATAAATAACTAGGTTAATAATAAATAAAACATTTTTTTAAGTAATAGTGTTTTTTAAGAGTATTATTTTTCAGGGGTTTTTTAGTAGTTTTGTAAAATATAAAAAGCTTTAACAAGTTAATTCTTTATTTTTCAAGTTTTTAATTGTTTATTTTAAGCTTTTTATATTAAAGTCCTTTACTAGAATTTATTTATAATCTTTTATTATTATATTAAGCTTTTTTAATATACTAGTAAATATTTTGTTTAATAGTTAGTTATATATATTATAAATATAAATATTATTAGTATTATTATTTATAATATTATAAACAATTGTTATTATTATAAAATAGCTAATATAATTAATAAATAAAATATAAAAGTAGTTTAATTATTTATTAACATAAAAAGTTATATTAAACAGGGGTTTTTTTTACTTTAAAAACTATAAAGTAAATAAAAGAGAAATAACATTATAACTGTTATATTTATATAAGTTAATTAAAGGTTTTTATATAATAATTATATTATAGTTTAATATAATTAAATGTGTTTTAAAAGAAAAGCTATTATTATATTTTTTAATTTATAAATATTATATTATATAATATATAATCTTTAGTTATTATTTATTAATATAAATATTATTATTAAATTTTTTTTCTACGTTTTATATTTATACTAGGTTAAAACTTTTTTTTTTTATGTTTTAATGATGCTTTTAGCACTAAATATAAACTTTTTTTTAAAACTGTTTATTAATTTATTATTAAGCTTTTTATTTTTAAATTAACTATTTAGTTTTATACACGATTAAGTTTAGTTTTAATTGTTTTATTTTAAACGTTTTAAATTTAAAGTTAAAAATAACATTATTAGTTATAAGTTTTTTAATTAACTGTTATAAACTAACAGAACTTTAAGCTTGTTAATAAGCCTAGTATGGAAAGATTAGCAAAGATTATAGTAGTATAAACTATAAAGAGAAAAGAACAAGTTACGTGACGGATTAAAAACGCTTAATAAATAGAATTAAATAAAAGGATTAAAAATGCTTAATAAACAAGATTAAACAAAACTTAAATTAGTAAAGAAAAGAATTCTATATAGTTTATGATGTTTTCTGTATATTTAGTTATTTTTTACTTTAATAATTAATTTAAGTATTTATATTTTTTTAAAACTAAATAAAAGTAACTTTTTTATTACTAAAATAACTACGCTATAATATAATATATAATTTAAGATTTATTTTATACCGGTATAATAATATTTTTATTACGATGTACTTGTTAATACTTTTTTAGTTATTAGTATAAACGTTAATCTCGACTATTTTATATTTATATAATATAAAATAAGTTATAATATTAACTTAAAAATATTTGTTATTAACTTAAAAATTAATGTTAAAGTTAGTATTAATATTAAAGTTTATATTAAAGTTATAAATACTAAAATTATTATAATTTAAAATATAGGTATTATATTTATTATTAGCTTAAAAATTAATATTAAAGTTTATATTAAAGTTATAAATACTAAAATTATTATAATTTAAAATATAAATATTATATTTATTAAAAATGCTAATATTATAGCTATAAATAACATGATTAATATAAAAAATTATTAAAAATATTAATAGTTAAAATATAAAGTTTTAATTAATAAGCAGTTTTATTTTTAAAAGGTTGGGTTAATTTTTAATATTTCTATTTATAATGTTTATAATTAATATTTAAAAATAAATGTTATAGTTTATAATTAATATATTTAAATATTGCGTTATAAGTAATATAAAAACAATATTTTTTTTTAAATTTTATATTATGAAATTTATAATAATAACTGTAAATATCGTGAATAGCAGTATATTAACTAGTAATATAAATATATTTTTAATAATAAAAACATTGTTTAGTTTTATAGCTTTTTTTATATTTTTAACTTTTTAAATTTTATTTAATTATAAACAGCTTATATAAATTAACTAGTTAACTAGTTTAAATATAGTAAATTTAATTACTAGTAAATTAATAGTTTTAATAACTATTTTTATTTTTATTTATTTATTTTATAAGCTAGTTTATATAAACAATTTTATTATTTTAAAAAGAATTTAAAATAAATGTTTATAACGAAATAATTATAACTATAATATATATTAAATTAAAAAACCTGTAAATATTATATAAATACTTACTTTATAAGTAAATATTATTATTTTAGTTTTATTGTTTATATAATTAACTTATTTACTTATATAAACTAGGAAAAAATTTTAGCTTATAAAGTAAATATTATATAAAATGAAATATTCTTTAATTTAATAAATATCGCATTAAATGTTTATATACTTTTATATAGCTTAAAAGTAATAGTTTTGTTTATAAGTGTAATAATAATAATAATTATACTTATTATTTTTATTTTCTTGTTTTTTTAGCAGTTTATTAAGTAATATTATTAATATAGTTTATTAAAAGTTCAGATAGTTTAATAGTTAAAAGCTTAAAATTTTTAAGAGTTAGTTATTTAATAAACTATAAGAGGGTGTAAGTTTAAATCTCGCTCTAGCTAAATAGGTTTTTAAAAACGCTTAGATTAATTTAAGTGGAGCTTTTTTATTTTTAAGCAGTTTTATTTTAAGTTTAAAAGTTTATATCTTATTTAAAAAACAGTAACGAAAAAGTTAAAGCAATTAAATATAATATAGATTTTTAATCTAGCTTATTATATTTATACTGTTATAAACATACTTTAATATATACTTACTTTTATTTTTATAGCTAATAAATATATAATTATATTATTATTTTTATATAGTACTTATATTAATAAATATTTGTTTATAGCATATAAAAAAAGCTAGCTATATTTATAACTAGTATTAAGTTTAAAAATTATATTTATTAAATTAGAAATATTCTAGCGTTATAAAAATATATTTACTTTAAAGTAGCTTATAGTATAGAAACTATAGTTTATATAAACCTATTAAAAAAGCTTAGGACGGACTATAAATTAATAATTATTATTATTAATATTATAGTTTATTAAAACTTTAAAATTATTAATTATTTAACTTTAAATTTAAGCTTTAACTGTTTTATTATTATTTTTTAAAAAGTTATATAGCTTTATTATAATTATTTTTTAAAGTTTTATAATATATTCTTAATAAATATTACTATTTATTAAGGTTTAAGTATATATAGTTTTAATAGTAAACAAAAGTTTAGCTTTAACTATTATTTTAATTTAACTATATACTTTAATAAAAAGTTAGTTTATATTATTACTTATTATATTAAATAATATAGTATTAAATTATATACTATTAATACTTATAATAATAATAATATTTTTAAAACTTTTAATAAGGTTTTTATTTGTTTAAATTATTGTTTTTAAATTTAGTTAATTTTGTTTAAGTAGGTTTTTTAAGCTTAAACTTTTATTTAGTTAAGAAATTTTGTTGCGAACTTTTTAATAAAGTAATAAAATAGCAACTATTTACTGCTTAATATGCTAGCGTTTTTAAAACTAGCTTAAAAAGCTTTAGCTTTTTTTATGAAATAATAAGTATATATTTTAATGTTTTTAATAATTTAGTTTAAAAATAGCTAGTTTAAACGTAATAATAAAACTATTACAGTATTAAAAGCGGCTTAAAATACCCGTTTTTATTTAATAACTATGTTAATAATATAGTATTTTAAAACTTAGCTTGTTTAATAATAGTGTTTAAAAAGTTTTAATAATATAAATTACAAGCTATAAAAAGGCTGTTTAATAAAGTTATTTTTAAATTTTAGTTTTAATTTTTATTGTTGTTTTTTTATGAAGCTTTTAAAAGTTTAAGTATTTAGTTTTATTTAAAATTAAAGTATATATTTTATTTAATAAATAAGAATAAAAAAGTTAGTATAATTATAATATAATATAAACTTTTAACTTAACTTTATTATTTAATAATTATAATAATAATAGTTAATTTATAGTCCGTTTTAAGTTTTTAATAAGTTTATATAAACTATAATATATTTATAACGCTAGATTTTCTTGTATACTTGTTATAATTATTAGCTTTATTTACTTAAAATAACTAGTTTAAAACATGCTATTTTTAAATTTTTTGTTGCGTTTTAAATATACTATTTAATTAATTAATATAATAATAATATATAAGTTAATATTTACAGTATAATATATAAAAAAAGAAAAAAAAGTATAACGCGATCCACCATCGAGCTGTCCAAACCATCGAGCTGTCCGATTTTCCGACCGCGTCACCTTTATTTTTAAAAATATCAATCACAACGTATTAAAATTAATTAAAACTAATCGGAATCCTCTTCATTAGACGTTTCTACAACTACTGTACATGTTCGTACATTATGACCAGTGTTGCCGCATATACCACACCGGCGCGCGCGAGCTGCAGCCCTTGCAGGACGACTACTACTTTCACCATTTTCCTGTAAAACCAAACCACCACTTTCTTTAGACACTTGCAGAGTTGTTCCTTCTTCAAGAGTAAGTACTCCTCCAGGTTGTAGCCGCTTGTTTTTTGTTTGCCGGCGTTTACTTAATATGTGGTTGGTCTCGCGAAGCTTGGAGACCTCACCACGTAATAAAGCAACTTCATGCATCATAGCATAAGTAGCTTTTGATAATGAGCTGACAGCATTAACAATTGGTGTTGGAGAGCTTCCTTGATGGTTAGAGATTCGGGTTTTTAAAAAAACGGACTGAGAAACGGCTTCGTTAATGTTACTGGGTGTTATAGACACCCAGGGAGTAGCAGGCAGTCCGGGAGGCGGCGACGGAGTTTGGAAGACTGGCGTAATATCAAGCTGCGAAATAACAACTTGCGGGTCGAAAGGAACAAGGCCAGCGGCCCTGAAACCAGCTCGAACGTTTTCAGGCGTTATTGCTTTCGTATACGCCTCGAAAAACGCGGGCAAGAAGTCTTCTTTTGAGATATGTGTGATATGGCGCCGCATTAGATCTTCGATTATGCGACCGTAAATCTGTTTTAACGCGCTAAAACAGGCAACATCAAGAGGTTGGAGCTTATGAGAGGAATGGGCAGGCATACAGAGTGTAATAATGTTGTTCTGCTTGCAATAATTCTCGAAAGCTTCGGAATGGTGGCTTTCGTGACCATCAAGGATAAGAAGACGTTTTGAGCCCGTTGCTCGCGGCTTGGTGTATTCATCAAAGTGCTTAATCCATTCCAGACCAAGCTTATTGTTAATCCAACCATTTTCTGAGACTGCAATACGCCAATTACGTGGTAGAGAGCTGTTGCGATACCACGACGCAAGGTGGGTTTTCCCCTCTAAAATGATAAAAGGCGGTACTGCCCAACCTTGAGAATTGACCGCACAAACGGCTGTAGACCAATTCCGATTGCCTTGCTGGGCTTGCCTAGGCCTTGTACGCCTTTCAGAACTTGTTACAACCATACCGGTTGTAATTATGCCCATCATAAACCCCGTTTCGTCGAAGTTGAAGATATCCTCTTCCGCAATACCCTCACGCGCGATTGTAGCTTCCACGCGTTGAAAATACGCGTTATATATAACAGGGTCTTCGCATAAAACCCTACTATAGTCCATCCGACGGTTTAAACGCGTCCGGAGCTCTGGTGTACGCGTTATAAAACGCGACGTCCAGTTCTTCCCAACAGCCTCAGCCCCGCGTTCGTGTAGCAGTCGATTAGCCATATCTTCAACGTAACCGAGCCGAGGGGGAAACGATCGCGCGTCGAGGTCGATTATGAAGTTTACAATTGATCTTTCTTCAGAAACAGTAAGTTTTATTCGATTAGGTAGTTTGTCGGCTCGTGCTGGTATTCCTTTAAATCTGGTAATAAGGGTAGCTTTAGGGACAGTATAGAGTTTAGAAAGTTTACCATAAGAAATATGAGGGTCGCGTCGTTTAGCTTGGATAGCTAGCGAGATTCTGGCTTCTTTAGAAACAGAAGACATGTTGTGGTGGTAGAAATATGTATAAGGAAAGTTAAAAGGTTGACGCGGTCGGAAAATCGGACAGCTCGATGGTTTGGACAGCTCGATGGTGGATCGCGTTAGTTTAAAAACTATTAAACATTTTTATAGTTTTTAATATAAATAACAATAAAAATATAGTTATAACTAGAATGTTTATTATAAATTAATAAAAACGTTTTATTAAAGTAGTATATAAATAAGCTGTATAAGTTTTAATAAAAAAGTTTAAAAAGCGTTAAAAATAAAAAGTATACTTATATTATAAAAAAACAGTTATTTTATAAATAAATACGCTTTATTATTTTTTTAAAAGCAGAGCGTGTAAATTAACTGTTTAAAAATAACTAATATAATATTTTTAAGCAAGATAGAAAATAAAAACTTAAAAAACAAGTAATTTTTAAAAATAATCGTTTTTAAAAGTTAAAACTAATTAATTAAGAACTAGTAAAAATAAAGCCGATTATAAACAGTTTATTTTTTATTATTAATATATTTTTAAAAAACGTATAAATTTAAAAACTATTAATAAATTTAAAATATAAATATTATATTATTATAAGTAAAATTATTATTAAATGTTTAAGTTTTTAACGTATTAAAAAAAAAAAAAAAAAATTAATGTTAACAGCGAAACAATAACTAGTAAATAACTAATAAAATATTTAAAAAATAATTTATTTTAAAATAAATATTAACAGTTATATAAAAAAAGTATTTATATATATAATATTAAAATTAAATTATTATTTAATTTTAAAAAAACTATAAATAAAAAATAAAAAAGTTATATATATAGTTTATAAGTATAAATTAAGTATAAAAGTAGTAAATAACTTAAAAATATATAAAAAAAAATATTAAAAATTAACAGATAAAGTTTAAATAGTTTAATAAATGTTTAAAATTAATATAATAGTTTTTAACTTAAAAATAAAAAAGTGCGAAAAAAAAAGGTTAAATAATTATAGCTATTTTTTTTATTATAATAGTTAGTATTAATAAAGTACTAGTTTTAAATAAAATAAAAACTGTATATAATAAATTTTTAAGTAAGTTATTAAAACAAAAAGTTTTTTTTAACGAAATAATATTATAAACATTTTTTTTTAAGTTTAAAAGTTAATTATAAAATATAGCTAAAAAAAGATTTTAAAATAATGATGATAATGATGATAGTTAATTTATAGTCCGTCCTAAGCTTTTAGCGGGCTTATGTAGACTGTAATACTGTGTTGTAGGCTATAATATACTTTTATAGCGCTAGTTCCACTTTTTATACTGTTACGACTACTAGCTTCTCGTACTTGGGATAACCGTTCCGAAACGTGTTAACTTTAGTTTTTTGTCGCGTTTTAAATATACTATTTAAATTAATTATTACAATATTAATATATAGGCAGCAGTATATAAGAGCAGAGCTGAGTAGAGCAGAAAACAGAACAGAATAGAGCAGAACAAATCGAAAAGAAAAGAAATACGATGATAGAGTTGTGGGTTCAGTGCTTGTTTTAGGTAGTAATAAGTGCTAGTAAGCGTAATAAGTATTTTAGGCTTTTTCGGTTTAATAAGCTGTAATGTTGAGCTTATTACTTGGTATGTTAGATTTATTAATATAGCGAAAAGCAGGCTTTTTTAATATGCTATAAACGAATATTTACTAGTTATGCTGCTGATAGTGTTTGTAACTAGGTTGAACTGTTTTTTGTTAACTGCTTTATTGTTTTTAAATCGTATATAAATTGCCCATTTTTAAGCGTTTTATATTTGTATACGATTAAAATGTATAAAGCACGGTAGAAGCAGTTTTTTAGCTAGTATAAATTATTATAGTAGTAATTATATAATTTGTAAAAGCTGTTTTATTTGCTGTTATTACTACGAGCTTAAATCAGCTTTTATAGCGGCTTAAATAAACCGTTTTAAAAAGCTTATACGAAGTATAAATATAGCTATAGTATTAACTAGTTATAAGTTTTTTTAGATATTTTTAATATTAATAAGAGGGTTAGGGCTTTTTTAGCTTAATTTTTAGTTAAACTAGACTTTTTTTTGTAATTTTTTATAGTATATATAATTAAGTAGCATATGCTATATTATTTAACGTTTTTTTTGTAGTTATAAAAAAGGAAGTTAGCGCGTTAAATATGCTAAAGATAGTTTTTTAGACTTATTTTGCCCGTATGTATTTAAAACAACGTTGTTGTTATAGCTTGTTTTAAGCTTTTATATTTATAGAGAGTTTGTTTTTTAGGCTGTTTTTAGTATAGGTGTAATACTTTTTTTGAAAGTGCTGCTTTTTATTCGTTAGTTTAGCGTTTTTTAGCTAGTTTTTTTGTTTATATATACTGCGAAAAAATGGTTGTATAGGTGTTTTTGTTGTTTTAGTAGTTTTTGTTTTAGATTTCAGCTTTATTTTCAGCTGCTGTTTTTATTAGTTTGTTAACTACTTCGTTGCTTTTTTCGCTTGTATAAGCTGGTATTTAGTGGAGATGTAATTGTATATTAAGGGTTTATAGCAGGGTAATTTATTAGGATATTTAGTATAAGAGAAACTGGTTAGATTGCTAACTTAGTTAAGCTATTAAAAAAATAGCGGCTTGGTTATTTATGAATACGTTTATTTTAATAAAGGCTTTTTATTATTAAAGGGCTATTTTTAGGGCTATTTAGATACTTTTTAGTTCGGCTATATATATTATAAATTATGATAATATTTTAAAGTGTACTGTTTATTAGTTTGTAATTTTTGTTATTAGTTGTTTTAGTTAGTAAGTTAAAGTTTTTATTATTTTTTTATATCTGCTACTATTAATGTATAAGATTAGCAATTTTAAGCTGAATTTTTATACTATATATTTATAGTGTGCTTTTTTTAGCTTTATATTAGCAGATATATAAGTGTATACTTTTTACTACTAAAGCAAAACTATATATAGTTTAATAGTTTTTAAAGGTAGTATATAGCGGTAATATTAGTAATAGTATTAAATAAGCTGTATTAAAAACAATTTCTAGTATATTTTATAGTCTAGGTTTTTATTAAACGTTCTATAATTTTAAGTTAAAAAGTTAGCTTTAAAGCATAAGTAAATAAAATAGTTAGTTTAAAAGAGTTATTGTTTAATTAATAATACATGCATTTTAAAAGCTAGAATAAACCTTACTGTTTTTTTAATTTTTTTTATAACTACTAGAAGCGCTTTTTTTTATAGTTTGTTTAATACTTTTAAATGCTTTTTTATTATAGTTTTTTAAAAAGCTTATATATATAACTAGTACTATATTATACTGTAATACATAATTTACAGTATAATAATCGCTTAGTATAACTATTAAAGTTATAATATACTGTATTTTTAGTTAAAGCTTAAAATAAACTTAAATGCTTATGTTAATTTCTAAACTTTATATTTAGTAACTATTATATAATAGTTTTAAGTAAAAACTAGGTTAAGCTATATTTTTAAATGCTAAAGTTTATTAGCTAATGTTTTTAAAAGCGTTTTAAAAAGCTATAAACATTTATTTAGTAGTAGTAATAATTGTAGTAGTTATAGTAATATATTAATAACTTGGTTTTTTAACTTGTTCGTTTTAAAATGTATAATTTTATATTTATCTGGAACGAATACGTATTTATATTATGTAGCTTACGTTATTATGCGATTATAGATTTTTTTTAATGCTTTATAGTTCTTTACTACTAAATTTTTCACGATTAAAATCTTAATATTGTTTACTTAAGCTGTTGTTGTAATTATAGAACTATTTATAGTTTTCTGCATTCTTTATAATATTTTATTTAAAAAATCCGCGTTATAAAATAGTTATAAGATTAATAATAGCAAAAAGTTCTATAAAACGTTATACTTTAAATTTATTTAGAAGAACTTACTTTTTAATAGTTTTAACTTAATGCGGTATTTTTTTAGCTACTTTTTAATTTAGTATATAATTAATGCTAAAAGCTTTTTATAAACTAAATATTTTATTAGTTTATTGTAATAAACGTTATTAAAAGCTTTAGATATATTTAATATTAATAGTGTTATTACTTTATAATCTTTTTTATTTGCTTGTTTATAAGCTTTATAGATTTTTTTTAAAAAAGTATATATAGTATGCTTAGTTAACTTAATTTTTCGGGTTTTTATATAGTTTTCTAATAATAAGCAATATTTTTTAACGTAGTAGCTAATATGTTCTATAATAGCTAATTTAAAAGCTTTTTTTAAGGTTTCTAGTAGTATTATTAGTTTATAAGCCTTTGCTTTGCTATAATCGTTTTTGTTTAGCGTTTTTAGTATTACTGTAACTAAATCTTTAAAAAAACAAATGCTTTAAAATAAGCAGTAATTAAAAAAAAGTTGTAGTACTAGTAATAGTAAGTACATTAAAATTTAAAAAATATAGTTAAATATTTTTAAAAGTCTTAATACTTTATAAAGTTTAAGCTTTAATATAGCTTATTATATTTTATTTTTGTAAGCAGAAAATATAGAAATTTATTATTAAAAGTTAAAGTTAAGTTTTTGCTTAAAACAGCTTTGTTTTAGTCTTAAATTATAAGCGGAATAAAAAAAATACTTTATTAAATATTTCTACTTTTTTTTCGTGCATATTTTAACTTTTAATTGTTAGTATTATTTTTTACTATATAGTTTCTTAACTTTTAGAACGGGCTTATTTTATTAGGTCCTAAAGCTTTTTAAGTCTTTAACTAGCCGCTTTATTTATTTTCTCGCGGTAGGATTCTTAAAGTGCTTTTATAATAAGTTTGCTTTTTTTGTTTTTAATTACTTTATATATTTTCTAGTTTTTTTTAGATTTAGTACGCTACTACGCTCTTTAAAATCTTCTAATCTCGTTATATTTAGTTTTATATTTAGCTATAAAGCTAAACGTGTACTATATAGCTAGCTTAATAATAAGGACTATATTTTTAATAGTAGAAACTAAAGCTTTTATTACTTATAATATTAATTAGCTTATTTTTTTGTTTATTAAGCAGCTTTTTAGTTTAAGCAGCTTATTCTGTAATAACTAGTAAAACTTTATAACTAGGGTTTAGTTTTATAGTTTAATAAAAAGTTTTTTAAATGCTTGTTTTAAATATAGATTAAAAATAATATATATAAGCTAGTAATTTAAATCGTAGTTAAGCTTATTTATTTTTTAGTATTTAATTAGCGTAAAAAAAGCTATCCTGTTATAAATAACTAGATCGATAATAGATAAAGCGTTTTTTTCTTCCTAAGTAATAATACTTTTTAGTAGTATTATTTTTAAGTTTTTTTTTTTTTAATAGTTCTTTAAAATATAAAAAGCTTTAACGGGCTAATCCTTTATTTTCTAGATTTTTAGCTGCTTATTCTAAGCTTTTTATATTAAAGTCCTTTACTAGTACTTATTTATAGTTTTTTAATTTAAAGTTTATTTAAGTACGTTTTATAATTATATTAAGTTTTTTTAATATGTTAATAAAGTTGTTTTCTAATAGTTAGTTATATATATTATAAATATAAATAATGTTAATACTGTTTTTAGTATTATAAGTAACTGTAATTATCACGAAATAACTAATATAACTAGTAAATAAAACGTAAAAATAATTTAACTGTTTATTAATATAAAAAACTATTTTAAATAGCTTGTTTTTTTGTTTAAAAAGTTAAAGGGTAAAAAAAAAGAAGATTAAGTTATAGCTGTTATATTCGTATAAGTTAATTTAAAGTTTTTAAATAACAATAATATTATAGTTTAATATAGCTAGGTCCTTTAAAAACAGTACTATTATTATATTTTTTAATTTGCGCATATTATACTATATAATATATAGTATTAGGTTATTAAATATTTATGTAAATGTTAGTAAAGTTCTATACTTATATTAAGTTAACGTTATTGTTTTTATTGTTTATTTTTACAGTTTCTTTTTTATACTAGATATAAATACTTTTTAAAAAAATTGCTTGCTTGTTTTTATAAAAGTTCGTTTTTTTTTGTTATTGCTGGTTTTTTTGTTTTTAGCGTAGTTATTAGCTTACTAAGAATAAGTCCGTTTAAGTTAGCTTAAGTTAATACTATACGTTTTCGTTTTCTGGGGTTATTTTTAGCTAAATTAACATAAAATGTTAAGTTTGCTAATTTATTATTGAGTTGTTTGCTATTAAGTAACTTTTTAGCTTTATATGTTATTTTTAGTTTTAATTTTAGTTGTTTTAGTTTAAGCGCTTTAAATCTAAGGTCGAAATCGGCGCTTTTATTAGTTCTAAAAGTTCGTGGAATTTATAGAGTGCTTAGTTTTATAGTTTGCTCTGTAAGTGGTTATATAGTTAGTTTTAAAGTTGTTTTTATAGTTAGTTTTATAGTTTTCATAACTAGTTCTTTACTAGAAGTATTTACTGTTAATATCAAAGTTAATATTAAAGTTAACGTAATAATTACTAGGATAGTTGTAAGCGCTAAAATAGCTGTAATTAAAAGTGCTATATTTACTAGAGCAGAAGTTTTATTTTTTATAAGTACTAAATTTTTGCAAGCACTATATTTACTAAAAGTGCTGTTTTTACAGCTATAATTATAATTAGTATAAAGATAGCTAGGATATTAATTTCCGGCTAATAAGTAGTTTTATTTTAAAAAGCCTAGATAACTTTTTAACGTTCTTATTTATAGTGTTCGCAGCTAAAGTTTTAATATATATATTAAAGTTTACAGTTTACGCATTTAAATATAGCACAAGTAGTATAAATAAGATATTTTCTTATATTATAAAAGTTGTTATAATAACTGCAAATATTATAATTAGCTATATATTAAGTAGTGATATAATCGTATTTTTAATAGTGAAAATACTGTTTAATTCTATAACTTCGCTTATATTTTTTAACTAAGTATATCTTATTCGATTATAAATAGCCCGCGTAAATAAACCGATTAGCTAGCTTTAAAGCAGTAAACTTAACTACTAGTAAACTAATAGTTTTAGTTGCACTTTTTTTTTATAAGCTAGCTTATATAAGCGATTTTATCGTGCTAGATTAAGCTAACATTAAAGGTTTTTAATTAAGTAGTTATAGTTAAAATATGTTTTAAATCGAACAAGATAGTAGGTATAGTATAAATAACCACTTTATAAGTAAGTATTATTATTTTAACCTTGTTGCTTATATATTTAGTTCATTTTTTCGCGTGGGCTAAAAAGATTTTAGTTTACGAAGCGAATACTGTATAGAACTAAATATCCCTTAATTTTAAAAATATCGCGCTATATGCTTATATATTTTTATACAGCTTTGAATTAGTAGCTGTAATAATAATGTTCTCTGCTATCTTAACGTTCTTATTTTTTTTAATAGCACGTTAAATAGTACTATTAATATAGTTGATTAAAGCTTTAAGGTTATTAGCTATTCTACTTTATATCTAAGATTTAATTACCTTGCTATCCTCTTTTAAAAAGTTGTATAGTTTAATAATCACTTTTTTTTCTTAAGGCTTTATAACGAATTCATAGTGATTAGTACTGTTAGCTAAGATCTAAGAACTGCGAAAACAACAATAAAAGTTAGAACTAAATTTTTAGAATAACTCTACTAAACAGCCTTTTTATAGCTTATAATTTATATTACTAGAACTCCTTAAACACTACTACCGAACAAGCCAAGTTTTAAAACACCGCACTGCCGGCACAGCTATTAGTAAAAAAAAAAAGCATTCTAAGCAGTTTTTAACGTTGCGATAGTCTTACTATCACGTTTAAACTAGCTGTTTCTAAGCTAGATTATTAAAAGTACTATAATATATGCCTACTACTTCGTAAAAGAAGCTAAAGCTTTATATAAAGCTTTTTAAGCTCGTTTTAAAAGCGCTAACGTACTAAGCAGTAAACTGCTACTATTTTACTACTTTATTAAAAATTTCGTGAAAAAATTTCTTAATTAAATAAAGGTTTAAGTTTAAAAAACTTATTTAAACAAAATTAACTACGTTTAAAAATAATAATCTAAACAAATAAAAAATCTTGCTAAAGCTTTTACAACTACTATTATTACTACAAATACTAACAGCATATAATTTAGTAATATACTACTTAATATAATATATAATAATAATATAAATCAACTTTTTATTAAAGCACACAATTAAGCTAAAATAGCAGTAAAAGCTAAACTTTTACTTACTACTAAAACTATACGTACTTAAATCTCAATAAATAGTAATATTTATTAAGAATACGTTATAAAGCTTTAAAAAAAAAGGTTATAATAAAGCTACATAACTTTTTAAAAAAAAATAGCAAAGCGATTAAAGCTTAAATCTAGGATTAAATAACTAATAACCCTAGGGCTTTAATAAACTATATTAATAATACTATCTAGTATACTGCTAAAAAAAAAAACGAAAACGTTAAAATAGCAGATACAGCTACTACTACTACTATTACTGCTATAACTACAACTACAAACAAAACTGTTACTTCTAAACTGTATAAAAATATACAAGCATTTAATACGATATTCTTTAAATTAAAAGATATTTAATTCTACACAACGTTCGCTTTATAAGCTAAAATTCTCCTAGCCCACGCAAGCAAATAAGTTAATTATATAAGTAATAAAGTTAAAATAATAATGCTTACTTATAAAATAGTTATTTACGTAATATTCACGGTTTTTTTTAACTTAACACGCACTATAACTATAACTATCCAGCTATAAACACTTAATTTAAAGCTTATTCAGAACGATAAAATTATCTATATAAGCTAGCTTATAAAAAAAAGCGTAATTAAAACTATTAGCTCGCTAGTAATTAAATTTACTATATTTAAACTAGCTAATTAGCTAATTTATACAAGCTACTTATAATTAAATAAAACTTATAAAGTTAAAAAATACAAAAAAAAATATAGAATTAAACAGTATTTTTACTACTAAAAATACGGCTACATCATTATTTAATATATTACTAACTATAATATCTACAGCTACTATTACAAATCCTACAACATAAAAAAATGCTCTGTCTGCACTATTTATAACGTTATATCTAAATGCGTTAATTGCAAACTATAGCACTTAATTTAAAGTTTTAATTATAAACACTACAAGCAAAAACGTTAAAAAGTAACCTAGGCCTTTAAAAATAAAACCACTTATTAGCTAGAGATTAGTATTCCAGTTATTTTCGCGTTAATCACACTAATTACAGCTGCAAAAACAGCACTTATAAGCATAGTACGTCCAGAAAAAACAGCGCCCTTTATAAATACTACGCTTTTTATAAGTACAACGCTTTTCGTAAGTATAGCGCCTTTTACAAACATAACACTCTTAACAAATATACTAATACTCTAAATTATAATAACCTTAACATTTACGATTTTAACGTAAACCTCAATATTAATACTAACTTTAACGCTAACGTTTAAGTTAATATTAAATATTCTTAAGCTAGTTAAAGAACTTATAATTAAAAATCTAATTTTTAAATATAACAACGTTATTTTTAACTTTAAATTTAAAGTACTTAAAATAAAACAACCAAAACCGAAACTAATTATATATAAAACTAAAAAGCTACTTAATAATAAAAAGCTTAATAATAAATTAGCAAATATAGCTTTTTATATAAGCTTAGTTAATAATAGCCCTAAAAAATAAAAACAAATCGTATTAACTTAAGCTAACTTAAACGGATTAACTTTTAGTAAACTTTTAGTTACTTTTAAAACAGTAAAGCTAACGTTAGTAAAAAAAAGAACTTTTACTAGCAAACAGTTTTAAAAAGGATTTGTATTCAGCGTTAAAAACACTGTTAAAACATATAATAATAATAAAAACAACAGTATTAACTTAGTATAAGTACAGAACTTACAAAAAAATCTTAGTAGTAATATCTATATTAATATATAATAACCGAACATTATATATTATATAATACAATGTTTATAAATTAAAAAATATAATAATAGCCTTATTTTTAAAAAACTTAGCTATACTAAACTATAATATAATCGTTATATAAAAACTCTAGATTAACTTATTTAAATATAACAACTATAACCTTGTTTTCGCATAATTTACTTTATAGCTTTTAAAATAAAAAAAAAACTACTTAATATAGCTTTTTATATTAATAAACAGTTAAACTATTCTCACGTTTTATTTACTAGCTATATTAATTATTTTATAATAATAATAGTTATTTATAACACTAGAAATAATAATACTAACATTATTTATATTTATAATATATATAACTAACTACTAAACAATTAATTTATTAACATACTAAAAAAGCTTGATATAATAATAAAACATATCTAAACAAACTTTAAATTAAAAAACAACAAATAAATATTAATAAAGGACTTTAATATAGAAGGCCTTAAATAAGCGGCCGAAAACTTAAAAAATAAAAGATCGGCTTATTAAAGCTTTCTATATTTTAAAGAGCTATTAAAAAATAAAAACCTAAAAATAATACTTTTAAAAAACATTATTACTTATAAAAAAAAAAACGCTTTATTTACTATTAACCTAGTTATTTATAATAAAATAGCCCTTTTTAAACTAGTTAAATACTAAAAAATAAATAAACTTAATTATAACTTAAATTACTAGCTTATATATACTATTCTTAACTTATAATTAAAATAAACACTTAAAAAACTACTTATTAAACTATAAAACTGTACTTTAATTACAAAATTCTATTAAACCCTATAAAATAAACTATTTAAATTAAAAAACCGCTTAATAAATAAAAAAATTAGCTAGTTAATAATACAAGTAATAAAAACCCTAACTTTTATTATCGAAAAAATAGTTCTTACTATAAAACTAGCTATTTACTATATATTTAGTTTTACTGCTAAATATAAAGCAAAATATAACGAAATCAGAAAATTTTAAAAAAACTAATAATATACTAGATTTAAAAAAAACTAAAAAGTATATAAAGTAGCTAAAAATAAAAAAAACAAGCTTATAATAAAAACACTGCAAGCAGTATACTATAAGAAAATAAATAAAACAGCTAGTTAAAAACTTAAAAAGCTCTAAGACTTAATAAAATAAGCTCGTTCTAAAAACTAAAAAACAGTATAATAAAAAATAATACTAACAATAAAAAGCTAAAATACGTATAAAAGTAAAATAATAGCACTTAATAAAGTATTTTTTCCTGTTCTGTTTATAATTTAAAAACAAAGCTAAAACAAAGCAGTTTTAAATAATAATTTAAACCTATTACTAGCTTTTAATAACAATTTCCTATACTCTCCGCTTATAAAAAATAAAGTTTAACAAGCTGTTCTAAAACCTAAACCTTATAAAACGCTTAAACTATTAAGCATACTTAACTATATCCTTTAGATCTTAATACACTTACTACTACCGATTATATAGCTTTTTTTTAATTACTGTTTTTTTTAAAAGATTTACTTTTTTAAAAACTTAATCACGATAATTCTAAAAAAGCCAAACAAAAACGATTACAGCAAAGTAAAAGCATACAAGCTAATCGCTCTTTTAAAAACTCTAGAAAAAGCCTTTAAATCAGTAATCGCAGAATATATTAGCTATTACGTCAAAAAATACTAGCTACTACCAAAAAATTATATAAAAGCCCAAAAAACCTAGTTTACTGAACACGTTATATATACGCTACTAAAAAAAATTTATAAAGCTTATAAATAAGCTAACAAAAACACTTATAAAATCGCAACATTATTTATACTAAATATATTAAAAACATTTAATAATATTTATTATAATAAACTAATTAAATATTTAGCTTATAAAAAAATACTAGTACTAATTATACTATAAATTAAAAAATAGCTAAAAAAACAACGTATTAAACTTAAACTACTAAAAAATAAATCTTTATAAGTAAACTTAAAATATAATATATTATAAAGCTTCTTACTATTATCGATTTTATAGTTATTTTATAATATAAATCTATTAAACAAAATATTTCAAAAGGTTTAAAAAACGCAAAAAGCTATAAATAGTTCTATAGTTACAACAACTGCTTAAATAAACAATACTAAGATTTTAATAATAAAAAATTTAACAGTAAAGAACTATAAAGCATTAAAAAAGATTTATAGCCGCGTAGTAAAATAAGCTATATAATATAAATATATATTTGCTTTAAATAAATATAAAATCATGTATTTTAAAACTAACAAAGCAAAAAATTAAGTTATTAACATACTATTATAACTACTGCTGCTAAACAAATACTTATAGCTTTCTAAAACGTAATTAAAAAAACCTACTAATAAACTCTAATACTTAAAGATATAGTTTAATCTAGCTTTTACTTAGGATCACTATATAGCAGCTACTACTATTAAAGTTTAAAAATTAATATAAGCATTTAAATTTATTTCAAGCTTTAATTAAAAATATAGTATACTATAACTTTAGTAGTTATACTAAGTAATAATTATACTATAAATTACGTACTACAGTATAATATAGTACTAGCTGTATATAAAAGCGCTTTAAAAAATAATAACAAAACAGCACCTAAAAGTTTTAAACAAGCTATAAAAATAAGCTCTTCTAATAATTATAAAAAGAATTAAAAAAACAGCAAGGTCTGCTCTAGCTTTAAAGATATATATACTATTAATTAAACAGTAAATCTTTTAAACTAATTATTTTATATACTTATAAATTAAAACTAACTTTTTCACGTAGAGCTATAAAATATTAAAAGCTAATAAAAACCGTAAAATATACTAAAAATCGCTTCTTATAAAGCTTATTTAATATTACTACTAATACTACTGCTATATACTACTTTTTAAGATTATTAAACTTTATATTGTTCTGTTTTAATAGTAAAAAGTACATACTTATATACCTACGGATAAAAAGCTAAAAAAAGCGCACTATAAGTATATAGTACAAAAATTCAGCTTAAAATTGCTAATTTTATATATTAACAGCAGCAGCTACAAAAAAATAATCGAGATTTTAGTATATTAATCTTAACAGCTAATTATAAAAATAACAACATAATAAACAGCATATTTAAAAACTTTAGTATAGTCTACTATATACTTAGCTGAACTAAAAAGTATTTAGATAGCTTTGAATATAACGCTTTAATAGCACCGAAAGACTTTTACTTAAATAAACGTATTTACTGATAATTAGGCTGCTATATTATTAACAGCTTAATTAGGCCGCTAATCTAGCTAGTTTTTTTTTTAATAAATTTTCTAGTAAATTATATAACTAAAAACATTAAAAATATAACTACATTTTTATTAAATTCCCGCTTATACTAATAAAGTAAGCAATAAAATAATTAATAAACTAATAAAAGTAGCTACTAAAAATAAAGCTAAAATTTAAAGCCGGAACTACTAAAACAATAAAAATACTTACATTATTATTTTTTTATAGCGTATATAAGCTAAAAAACTAGCTAAAAAAAAATAAGCTAACAAATAAAAAGTAGTACTTTCTAGAAAAATACTATACTAGTACTAAAAAAAACTACGAAAACAAACTTTTTACAAGTATAAAAACTTAAAGCAAACTATAACAACAACGTTGTTTTAAATACGCACAAGTAAAATAAGCCTAAAAAACTTCTTTTAGTATATATAGCACGCTAACTTCCCTTTTTATAATTATAAAAAAAGCTAGCAAATAGTATAGCACGTACTACTAAACTGCACTCGCTATAAAAATCTAAAAAAAAAAGGTTTAATCTAACCGTAAGTTAAGCTAAAAAAGCCCTAACTCTTTAACTAGCATTAAAAATATATAAAAAAATTCACGACTAGCTAATACTACAGCTATATTTATGTTTCGTACAAGCCTTTTAGAACAATTTACTTAAGCCGCTATAAAAAACCTTCTAGCTAACTTTTTAGCCTCTAATATAAATCCGTAACAATAACAATAAATAAAACAGCTTTATAAACTATACAACTACTACTATAATTACCTATACCGGCTAAAAAACTACTTCTGCTACTACTATATTATATATATATATTTAATTATATATAAACTGTAAAATACTTAAAAAAATAAGCTCGTTCACGACTTAAAAAAAACATTATATATAGTAAGCAGCAAAAAATAGTCCGACCTAGCTACAAAAGCTATTAATAGCATAACTAGTAGATATTTATATACAGCACTCTAAAAAAGCCTGCTTTTCGCTATATTATTAACGATTCCAACATATCAAGCACTAAGCTTAACATCGCGTCCTGTTAAACCAGCAAACCTAAAAACACCTGCTACACTTACTAGCCCCTACCGCTAACCGAAACAAACAAACAAACTCTATAACCCTCAGCGCCGCATATTTTTCTTTTCCATACTAAACTATACTTTTTTACCTATATATCATATTTATATTAATTAATTAAATAGCGTACTTAGAACGCAACAAGGGACTAAAAAATAGCGCGTTTCAGAACGGGTTATTCCGGGTAAAAGGGCTAGCAGCTATAGCAGGTACAAAAGATAGATCTAGCGCCACAAAAGTATATCATATAGCCCACAGCATAATATAACAGTCTGCATAAGCCCGCTAGGGGCTTAGAACGGACTATAAATTAACTATCATCATTATCATCAGCTGAGATCTAAGTACGTACAGTTTTAGTAGCCAGCAAAGGTTCAACTTTCCTAGCAGTTACTTTTACCTAGCTACATACTCCGGTACTAGAGGTATAATCTATATAGCCTATACTACTATTAAGCGGTATACTGTTAGCACTAGTAGCAGTAGTAGCTATAAAAGCCTTAATAAAGTTCTTTAATTGTTTAGTTTATTGTTTTTAAGTGTGGCTAATTTCGTTTAAGCGGGTTTCTTAAGCTTAAACCCCCGATTAAATAAGAAATTTTTCGATAAAAGCTTCAATAAAGTGATAAAAAAGCAGTAGTTTGCTGCCTAGCAAGTTAATATTGCTGCTTTTCCAGGCTTAAAAGACTTTCTGAAAAGACTTGGCTTTCTCCGTAAGTTAGTAAGCATGTGCTGTTATGTTTTCAACAACTAAGCTTAAAAATAACTAATTAAGTCGTAGTAGTAGTAGGACTATCGCTACGCTAAAAACTGTTCAGTATGCTTTTTTTCCCTATTAATACCCGCGTCGATAGTGCGGCGGTTTAAGGCCGAAACCGTTCGATAGCGGTAATTAGTAAGTTTTAAATAACATGAATTACAAGCTGTGAGAGGCCTGTTTGGCAAAGTTATTCTAAAAATTTAGTTCTGACTTCTGTTGTTGTTTTTTCAGATTTTAAAAGGAGGAAGTAATAAACGTTATAAGGCCTATTATATACAATATTAAAAAAAAAAATAAAAAAAAACTTTTAGCTTTAAAAAAAAAAAATTTATAAAACTATTAAAAAAAAGTTATATTTACACAAGTAGTTTATTAGTAAAAGTATTAGTGTTTTTTATATTAAAAAAAACAAATAAGCAGTTTTGTTTTTATTATAATTATTAAATATTAAATATTATTAAAAAAAGAAATTAATACTTATTTTTATTAATTTAAAAAACGTTTTAAATATTTTTAAAAGTTAAATAGCTTATAAAGTTAAATATATAGTTTATTTTTTATAAGATTTATATTTATAAAAACCATAAGTAAAAAACAGTTTTTAAAACTAAGTTTAGTTTATATAAGTAACTAGTAATATTTTTTTAGTTTAAATAAAGCGTTAATAACGTTTTAATGTTATATAAACAATGTTTTTAAAAAGTTTTTAAACTGTTTTTATTTAGTATATATTAATAATATACTAGTTTTTTTTTATTTAGTATAAAAAAAGATTATATAAAAAAAGTAAAACAAGTTTTAAACTGTTTATTTATAGTAAAGTTATATTTTAATATTAATAAATATAAATTCATAGTAATTAAAACAAAATATTTAAAATATATTATAAAAATAAAAAATAAAAAATTTAGTATAAACATTAAAAAAGTTTATATAATCTATAAATAAAAAGCTTTTAAAACGTTTAAAACAGTTTAAGGATTTTTTAAGATTTATTAACTTTTATAAAGATTTTATAAACAAAGATTTTAAGAAAACCGAGTTTTTAATAGTATTAATAAATAAAAAAACGTTTAAAGTACTTAAAAACATGTTTATAAGCAAACTAGTTTTAATATATTAAAACTTTTTTAAAATAATATATTAAAAAGCGAACTAATTAAAATAAACGTGCAGAAGCTACTTAAACTAAAAAAAAACAAAAAAACACTAAACTATAACTAGTCCAGATAGCTTAATAGTTAAAAGCCTGGAATTTTTAAGAGTTAGTTATTTAATAAACTATAAAAAAGTATAGGTTTAAATCCTGCTCTAGTTAAACGGGTTTTTAAGAACGCCCGGACTAATTTAAGTAGAGCCCTTTTATCCCTAGATAGTCCTATCCTAGGTTGAAAAGTCTATATCTTATTTAATAAACAGTAACGAAAAGTTAAAGCAACTAAAAATATAACACAGACTTTTAACCTAGCTTATTATATTTATACCGCTATAAACATACTTTAATATATTCTTACTTCTATTTTTATAGCTAATAAATATATAGCTGTATTACTACTTTTATATAGTACTTGTACTAGTAAATATTTATTTATAGCATATAAGAAGAGCTAGTTATATTTATACTTAATACTAAGTTTAAAAATCTTATTTATTAAACCGGAATTTTTTAGCACTATAGAATATATTTACTTTAAAGTAGTTTATAATATAGTATTACAGTCTATATAAGCCTATTAAAAAAGCTTAGAACAAACTATAAATTAATAATTATTATTATTATCATTATAAACTATAATTAGTTGTTATTTTTTTAAAAGTTAATAATAATAAAAATAAACTATAAAATATATAATAAAAAACTATTAATAATTATAAGCTGCTTAAAAGCTTAAAATATTAAATTATAAAGCGTTTTTTAGTTATTTAAGATTATTTTAAACTATAAAAATCTAATTTATTTTATAACTATAAAAAAGTTAATAAAAAATAAGTCTATTAAACTAAAAAGCTAATACTGTTTAATTTTAAGCTAAAGTTTTATATAAAACGCTTAAACAAATAATTAAATGTTTTTTTTTAATATAAATAAAACATGCTATAAAAAGCTGTAAATAAAAAGTATATAAAAAAAGATTAATAATTTTATTAAATAAGTAGTTATTATTTAAACTATATAAAAATAAAATAAAAACGTTTATAATTTTTAAAATTACTATAAAAAAAGAATTTTTCTATTAACTAAATAATATTTAATTATAAAAACTTAATAGTTATTTAGAATATTATAATTAAGTAAAATAAAAATTACTTCAAAATTGTTTATATTATTTAATAAAATAAAAAATTATTTTTATTTAAATTAAGCTTAAAAGTAATAATAAAAAAGTGCGAACTAAACGTGTAAAAAGCTTTTAAGTTTTATAAACAGTTTTAAATATTTAATTAAAAGTTTTTAAAAATAACGCTTATATAAAATATATACGATTTATATTTAGCAGGTTATTTAAAACGTAAAAATATTATTATAATATTTTTAAAAGGCTTTTTTTTAATTTAAGCTATTTATTTTTATACGATAATTTATATATAATTATAATATATATAGCTATAAAAAAAAAAAAAAAAAAAGCGTAGTTTTTTTAAACTGTTTTTAATTTTTAAATAATATTAAAACAAGCTTTTAATTAATTTTATAACTAATTTTTAAGTAAAAAAAAAAGACTTTATATTTTTAATAGTTATAATAAATAGGTTAAATAAAACAATAACTTTTAAAGCGATAATTTTAATAAAAGCAGAAGTATATATAAAATAATTTATACATTATTATTAAAAATATTATAGTTTTTTATAAGCTTTAATAAGTAATAAAAGCTTAAACTAAATAAAAAAGTTTTAATATAAACTATATAAGTTAATTAATATTAAACAATGTTTACTAATCGCGTATTATTTTAAAACTAATAATATTATAAAAAAAATAAACTAAAAAGTATTAGTTTATTTATAAGCTTTTATAACGTATACTTAATATAAATAAAGTTTTTATTATTTAAAGTAATGTTTATAATTAATAATTAAAATATAATAATAATAAGTTTAAGCTTTTTTTTTATATTATATAAATATTAACGCGATTTATTATTAAGCTGTTTAAACTATTAAGCTGTCCGATTTTCCGACCGCGTTATTTTTATTTTTAAAAATATTAATTATAATGCATTAAAATTAATTAAAACTAATTAGAATTTTTTTTATTAAACGTTTTTATAACTATTATATATGTTTATATATTATAACTAGTATTACTATATATACTATATTAGCGCATATAAACTGCAGTTTTTATAAAATAACTATTACTTTTATTATTTTTTTATAAAACTAACTTATTATTTTTTTTAAACACTTATAAAGTTGTTTTTTTTTAAAAGTAAGTATTTTTTTAAGTTATAATCGTTTATTTTTTATTTGCTAGCGTTTATTTAATATATAATTAGTTTTATAAAGCTTAAAAACTTTATTATATAATAAAACAATTTTATATATTATAATATAAATAGTTTTTAATAATAAACTAATAATATTAATAATTAATATTAAAAAGCTTTTTTAATAATTAAAAATTTAGGTTTTTAAAAAAACAGACTAAAAAATAGTTTTATTAATATTATTAAATATTATAAACATTTAAAAAGTAATAAATAGTTTAGAAAGTAATAATAAAGTTTAAAAAACTAGTATAATATTAAGCTATAAAATAATAACTTATAAGTTAAAAAAATAAAATTAGCAGTTTTAAAACTAGTTTAAATGTTTTTAAGCGTTATTATTTTTGTATACGTTTTAAAAAACGCAAATAAAAAGTTTTGTTTTAAAATATATATAATATAATGTTATATTAAATTTTTAATTATATAACTGTAAATTTATTTTAATATGTTAAAATAAGCAATATTAAAAAGTTAAAGCTTATAAAAAAAATAAGTAAGCATATAAAGTATAATAATATTATTCTGCTTATAATAATTTTTAAAAGTTTTAAAATAGTAGTTTTTATAACTATTAAAAATTAAAAAACGTTTTAAGCTTATTGTTTATAGTTTAGTATATTTATTAAATGTTTAATTTATTTTAAATTAAGCTTATTATTAATTTAATTATTTTTTAAGACTATAATATATTAATTATATAATAAAAAACTGTTGTAATATTATAACATAAAATAAGTTTTTTTTTTTAAAAATAATAAAAAGTAATATTATTTAATTTTAAAAATTAACTGTATAAACAGCTATAAACTAATTTTAATTATTTTATTAAGCTTGTTTAAGCTTTATACGTTTTTTAAAACTTATTATAACTATATTAGTTATAATTATACTTATTATAAATTTTGTTTTATTAAAGTTAAAAATATTTTTTTTTATAATATTTTCACGCGTGATTATAGCTTTTACGTGTTAAAAATATACGTTATATATAACAAAGTTTTTATATAAAACTTTATTATAGTTTATTTAATAGTTTAAACATGTTTAAAGCTTTAATATATACGTTATAAAACATAACGTTTAATTTTTTTTAATAGTTTTAATTTCGCGTTTATATAGTAATTAATTAGTTATATTTTTAATATAACCGAGCTAGAAAAAAAATAATCGTGTATTAAAGTTAATTATAAAGTTTATAATTAATTTTTTTTTTAAAAACAGTAAATTTTATTCGATTAAGTAGTTTATTAGCTCGTACTAGTATTTTTTTAAATCTAATAATAAAAATAGCTTTAAAAACAGTATAAAGTTTAAAAAGTTTACTATAAAAAATATAAAAATCGCGTTATTTAGCTTAAATAGCTAATAAAATTCTAGCTTTTTTAAAAACAGAAAACATGTTATAACAGTAGAAATATATATAAAGAATATTAAAAAGTTAACGCGGTTAAAAAATCAAACAGCTCGATAGTTTAAACAGCTCGATAATAAATCGCGTTATATAATTATAATTTTATTAATTAAACATTTTTTGTTTTTTATTTATAAGCTTAAAATAATAATTAAATAGTTTATATAAAAACTTAAAAATAAAGTAGAATTTGTTTAAATAGTTATAATTATTATATAATAAAACTAAAAAAAGTCTGCTAATAAATAGCGCATTTTTATAAAAAAGCTTTATATAAAAAATAAAATCTAGTTAATATTTAAGAGTATTTTAATATTATAGTTATTTTATTAATTAGTATAGTTTTACGTAAAATATAAAATAACCTATATTATAAGCTTATAAATAGTTAAATTAAATATATTATTAAAAATATATAATAGATTTTATATTAAGCTTTTAAAACAAGCAAGAATAGATTTTTTACTGTTTTAATATAATAATAATATATAACCGTTTTTTTTTTAATTAATAAAACTTTTTCAACGAACTAAAATAAAAAATGTAAAAAATCGTGGGAGTTTTTTAGTTTAAAAATAAAGCTTTAAAAAATATAAACTAATTATATTAAACTAATAAAAAAACTTATAAAAAGGTTTTTAAATATTATAATATTAAATAAATTTAAGTAATAATATAAAAATGTATAGAAAAATTAACGAATTAAACGTAAAAAGTTAGAAATTACAGTTTTAAAGCGCAGTAAAAAAAGCTAAAAAGACTTTAACAAAGTTAAAAAATAATAAAACTAAAGTCTAATTTTAAAGTAGAAAACCTAGCTATAAAACAATAAAAAAATAAACTATAAAATCTACGCGAATATTACGTAAGTATTATATAAAAAACAAGCAAAATAATTATTTAAAAAAGCTTTATAGTTAAAAAAAAACATTAAAAAATAGTAAAATTAATATAAGTTTATTTTAAATAAAGTAGATTATAAAATCCTCTTAAAGCAGTATAAAATTTTTTATTAAAACTTAAAAACTATAAAAATATAAGATTTTTTAAACTTTTTTTAAAATAAGCAATAAAAAAACAATAAATAAACGGTTTAAAAAAATTTAACTAGTTTAATTAAAATCGTTTAATAATAAAAGCAAAAACTAAAATAACTTAATATTATTTAAAAATAACTTTAAAAATACTTAAAATAATTTTAAAAACAGTTTTAAAAACGTTAAAAATAATTAAAGCGATATTAGAAATATTTATAGTTATGTTTATAAGCTTTAAAATAATTTTTAAAGCAGCTTATAAAATTAAAAAAAAACTATTAAATATAAAATTTATAAAAAAGTATTTAATAGTTTATTAATATTATTTATAAAAACAAAAAAAATCTATTAAATAGTTTTATAATAGTTTAAACTTTTTTATAAAGTTAACTAATTTTTTTTTAATAAAAGCGATAGTATTAATAAAATCTTTTTAAAACTATTATAAACAATATAATAATAACTTATAAAAAAATACTTATATAATAAGCGTTAGAATAAGTTTTAAATAAAAATTTATTAAACGAAATATTTTAAACTAGTTAAAAAAGCGATTTTTAAATAATATATAAAAAAAATAAAACAATATAAAAAAATTTATTTACTTTAAATAAAGCTTTTTTTATTTTATTTAAACATTGAAAAAAATTGCTGTTTTAGTTTTTTTAGAGTTTTTTAACGGTTGTTATAAGCTGTTTATAAGCAGTAAAAAAAAATGCGCAACAATAAAAAGAAACTTATACTAATTTTTTAAGTTATAAACTATAGTAGTTATAACAAGATTTTTAATTAAAGTATATAAACGTGAATTATTTAAAAACTACGTATAAATAGTATAAAAGCAGCTTAAAAAATATAAAAATAAAAATAATTATTTATATATTTAATATAACAAGTAATTATATATTTTATTTATTATTAGCTTAAAAATGTTTATAAAATACTATAAATAAAAAAATAAGTAACTTATTATTAATTTAGCGTATATAAAAAGTATTGAAGTTTTTTATAAAAGCGCGTTAATATTTAATATATAATAAAATATTAACGTTTTTTAAAAAGCGTGCAAATACTATATAAGTAAAAGTTTAAACAATACCACCTTTATTACTTTTTATAATTAAAAGTATAAAATTTAATATAATGTTTATAAATAACATGCGAGCTAGTATAAAAAAAGTACTTAGTTATAATTACTAAAAACAATAATAATATACTAAAAAAAGTTAATAATAGTTTATCTTTAGCTTGTAAACGTTTTAAAACTGTTTAATAGCAGTATTTACAGCTTAAAAACAATAAAAAAACAGTTTAAAACTGCTTTAAAAAAATAAAAATAAAAATACTTAAAAATAAAGAAAGTTATTTATTTTAAGTTAATATATATATATATATATATAAAAACATTTTAAAAGTAGTAAAGTTTAAATGTATTTTTTAATACTTTAATTAAAGCGGTATAAAGCAGCAGTAAAATATAAGCTGGGCTATAATAGATAAGTATTTAGCACGTTAGCTAATATAAGAACTAGTATTAAAACTAGTACTTATTAAACTATAAAACTTTAAAGCAGTGTATAAACTGCTTAAAACTTTTTTCTTTTTTTTATCTAGAAAATAAACACTTATATACAACCTTAACAAGCACTTTTTAATATTGCTTTTTATAGTACTGCTTTTTATTATTTAAAAAAAAATTTATTTTATATTATAGTATTATAATAGTTTTTTATTACGTAATTAATATATTATAGTTTTAAAAAATAATTAAATTAATAATAAACTTATTTTAAAATAAATTAAACATTTTAATAAATATATTAAGCTGTAAATAATAAGCTTAAAACGTTTTTTTATTTTTAATAGTTATAAAAGCTATTATTTTAAAGCTTTTAAAACTTATTATAAATAAAATAATATTATTATATTTTATATGCTTGCTTATTTTTTTATAAGCTTTAACTTTTTAATATTGCTTATTTTAGCACGTTACAATAAATTTATAGTTATATAATTAAAGATTTAATATAATGCTATATTATATATATTTTAAAAAAGGATTTTTTGCTTGCGTTTTTTAAAGGGTATATAAAAATAATAACGCTTAAAAATAGTTAAGCTAGTTTTAAAGCTGTTAGTTTTAATTTTTTTAACTTATAAGTTATTATTTTATAGTTTAATATTATATTAGTTTTTTAAACTTTATTACTGCTTTTTAAATTATTTATTACTTTTTAAATGTTTATAATATTTAATAATATTAATAAACCTGTTTTTTAGTTTGTTTTTTTTAAAAACTAAAATTTTAATTATTAAAAAAGCTTTTTAATATTAATTATTAATATTATTAGTTTATTATTAAAAGCTACTTATATTATAACATATAAAGTTGTTTTATTATATAATAAAGTTTTTAAGCTTTATTAAATTAATTATATATTAAGTAAACGTTAATAAATAAAAAATAAACAGTTAAAACTTAAAAAAATACTTATTTTTTAAATAAATAAAAATTTATAAATGTTTAAAAAAAATAATGCTTTAGTTTTATAAAAAATTAGTAAAAGTAGTAATTATTTTATAAAAGCTGTAGCTTATACGCGCTAGTATAGTATATATAATAATATTAGTTATAATATATAAACATGTATAATAGTTATAAAAACGTTTAATAAAAAGATTTTAATTAGTTTTAATTAATTTTAATACGTTATAATTAATATTTTTAAAAATAGAAATAACGTGATTAAAAAATCAAACAGCTTAATTGTTTAAACAGCTTAATAGTAGATCGTGTTATATAGTTTTAATAATAATTAAAAGTTTAACTTTATTTATTATTTTAATTTAATTATATAGTATATTTATAAAATATTAATTTATATTATTATTATACTATATATTATTAATAATAAAAATAAATTTGTAATTATAATATATATAGCTTTATAATAAACAAGTTAATTAATTAAAACCCCCTATAAAAATTCTACTTAAAAATACAGTGTAAAATCTACTCTAGAGTATATAATAGTTAAAAAAGTATATTAAAAAACTTAATTTAAATAAAAACTTAAAGTAAATACTTAAAAAAAAACTTCTTTATATATATAAATAACTGGTTTATTAAAACGTATTTATATTAAACCTCGTATAAAGCTAAATAATAAATACGAGTGTTAAGCTAGGCTAGTACAGCATTAAATCACGCAGTGATTTTAGCTGTAAGTTAATGTTTAATAGTATAAACACTAAGTGTAGCCGGACACTATCAACACTTGCGCTATAAGTGCTAAATGCTAGCTAGGCTTTTTAACGTACGTTTAAACTTAAACTATCTAGCTAGTTTCATAGTAGACTAGCCAGCCTTTTAAAAGGGTATAAAGCACTGTCCGTGCTTTACTAGAGTCCCCACCCAGCTAACGGATGTTCCCCCCTTTCGGATGTGATTTTACACTAAAACTCATTAACTTTAAAAAGCTACAATAAACCTACTAGGATAGCTATAAGTATACAGTAAGTGTATTTAATTAAATAAATTATTAAAGTTTTATATAATAGATTAAAAAAAAATATCTTATTATAAAGCTATTTTATTTTAGCTTAAAAACTAGAGATTTATAGAAAAAAAATTTAAATTTAGTTTATTATAAATATTAATATTATAATTAGACTTTTTTTCTTAACGTATAAAAATATAAAGTATAATAAATAAAAACCTAAAAATTAATTTTATAAGAGTTTTATATAGTACTTTAAATTAAGATTATAGTAAAATTTTCGAAAAGTTTTAAAATTATTTATATTTATATTAAATAAAATTGTTTCTTAAGATTTTTAATCTTTAATATTTAAATTATATAATAAAATGAAATAGTACGTAATAAAAAATTAAATTCCTTTATTTATTTCTTATTTTTTATAAAATTTTATAATGAAACAGTATTTATAAACTAAATATTAATATAAATCTGTTTAAAGTTATTAAAACAAAAATTCGTTTTTATACATTAATACAAGGTTAAAATATATTGTTATATTTTAAAGTAATACTTTCAATTTTTATTTAATTATTTATTACTTATTATAAATAATATATAAAAAAATTGTTTATATTTAAATAAAACTAACATTATAATTTATAAGAATTTAAAATTTTTAATTATAATATAAATTACTTGTTTTATTTAAATTTAAAAATATATATAATAATTATTAATTTATACTGTTAGATTTCACTATATAATAACTGTTTTTAAATAGTTTAGTATTTCTTTTATTATAATAACTATAAAATCATATTTAAAACTTTAAACTGCTTATTTATAACTATTTTTGTTGATTTATTATAGCTTTATAAAGTTAGTGAGCTTTAATGTAAAATCACATCCGTTAAAGGGGAACATCTGTTAGCTGGGTGGGGACTCTAGGTCTATAAACCCACTGTAGGTGGTGTGGAGCTTGTAGCTAGGGTGGTGGGTTCACCACACGTGTTGTGGCTCCCGGGTAGGTTTTACAGCTAATGTGGCTGCCACTTGAATTAGCTGCTGCAGGGCTTATAATGCTTGAAAATGCCAGCTAATTTTCATAACTAGTACTTATAATAATAATAATAGCTTTAAAAGTTTTAATAAAGTTTTAATGATTATTATAAATATATAAATATTAAAATAATTATTATAAAAACACATAAGTTTTATATATAACTTAAAACAATAATTTAAACTATAAAATATAAATTATTAATGTTTATTTATTTTATATAATAAAACCCCTAAGAAAAAGATTAATCTCTTAATAAAAAAGCAAACAATTAAAATAATAGGCTATAAAACTTATACTTTTTAAATATTATAATCTGCTTTAAATATTTATAAAAACATTGTTTAATAATATATAGAAACAGTATTGTTTATTATATAATTAAAAGTTTATTATTATTTAAAATAAAGTTAAAATTTAAGTTTTTTATAGTTTAATAAGTTATTATTTTAATTTAAATATTTTTTATATTTAATAATAAGGTTTTTACTATTTATTTAAACTATATTAAATAGTTAATTACTAATATATTGTTTAAATATGTTTATTATTAAAATATAAAGTTTTATTTTAAAATAAACAGCTTTTAAATATTTAATATAAACTTTTTAAAAACAGCTTAGTTTATTAGTTTATTAAATTAAACTTTAGTTTTTTTATTATATTTAATAAAATAAAATATTATACTGTTTTTTTTTAAAATATATTACTATAAAACTTTTAATATATAAACAAACCTTTTAATTAAAACTATTTATTATTTTAATATTAACTTTTAATAAATTTAAAGTTTTAAATAATTTACTTAAACTTAATTAAATATTTAATTAGAGATTTTTTAAGCTTTATATATTTAAGTTGTAATTTTTTTATTGTTATAATATTTATATTAAATTTTTTAAAAAGGTGTATTTATTAAAATTTTTTAATAAGTTTTAATATTAAAGTCACGATTTTTTTTTTAAAAGCTTGTTTAAGTTATTTACAATAAAATAAACTTTTTAATTAAAATATTTAATTAAAAATTATATTATTAAAAACAACCTGTATTAAAATGCTTATTTTTAATTTAAATTTTATAATAATGTAGATTATTATAAATTTAATTATTTAATGTTTTAAAAATATATTTAAAAATAGTTTAATATATTAAGTTTATAAGTTAATTTATAAATAATTATTGTTTAATTTATAATTAAAACATAGTTTAATAAACTCTAAATAATTTATTTGTGAAAGTTTATAAATAAAACATATAAAAACAAGGTTTAATTATTAATTATATATAATAAAGTTTTCTGACGGAAAAAACGACGCCGTTAATTCCATCGCAGAATTAACGGTATATATAAGCTCCGTCACAAGTTTTAAATATTAATACGACTTTTAAAAAAAAGTCGTTTATAAATAAATAAGATTAAATTAAATAAAAACCTTAAAATTAGTTTAAACTAATTTTAAGCCCTGGTTTTATTTTAAACCTCTTTTAATTTAATGCCACGTATTTTTACTAGTTTAATATTCACTATTTTTAAGTGAATATATTAAATAAGTTTAATTAATATATATTATAACTATATTTAATATTAATAATATTATATATTTATATTTATTTAAATGTTTTTATAAAATATATAGAGAATTTTAATAATATATATAAAAATGTTTTATAAACAATAGTTTTTAAGTTTATATATAAATTTTTAATAATAGTTAGTATTTTTAAATATAATTGTTTTATATTTTATAATTTAAAAGATTTTTTAAAGGGTTTAAAAAACCAATTAAGTTATAAAGTTTTATTTTATTATTATTTTTTATTTAAAGGGGGGTTTTTTTATAAAGTTTTTAAACCCCTATATTTTTTTAATAAATATTATAATTAAAAAAAAACTGTATAATAATTAAGAATAAATATATAAAAATATAAAAAACACTTTTAAATACTTTTAATAGTTTAAACTTTAAAATAATTTATTTAACTTTATTTTTTATTAATATTAAAATTTTTTATTATATTTAAATTTTTATTTAAGTTATTTTATTTTATCTTTATTTTTAAACTATATATAAAATAAAATAAAACGTTTTATTTAATTTTTATAATTTATATATATATTTTAACTTTTTATTATAAGTTATTTTTAATATTATTTTATATTTATACTTATTTTTTCTTATATTATTTTTTTTACTTAAAAATTAAGCTTATTTTATTAAGTTTTTTAAGTAATAATTTTATATATTTTTTATAATAAGTTTATTTGTTTTTATTTTATTTTATTTTATATATTATTAAACGAATATATCGTTGTACATAGGTTATGTATAAAAGGTAAGACCGTAATGAATTTTATGTAATAAATGTATTAAAGTTGTTAAACTTATTATTATTGTTAAAGTTAAAGTTAATCCAGAAATTAAGAAACAGGATCTTTATATATACACAATCTCCCTTAACTCCATATATTTCCAATATATTCCATCGTATTAATAAGCATTAATAATATATGCTTGTAAATCAAAGGAGTGAAGTCGAGTGGCGTAGAATATTCGAAAATATTCTATAGAATTCCCTGGAATTCCATAGAATTTCATGACATTCCATGACATTCTATAACCGAATATCGGTTAAATCATATAGTATATGCTTATAATAAAGCATATTTTCAACATATATTTTATTGTTTTTTATTAAAAAATTTAAGTTTTATTATATATTTTTTAAAAATAAAAATAATGTATTTATTGTTTATATTACTATTATTATTAATATATAAAGCTAATATAACATTAACAACTTATATTTTAAATAATATTTATATAATAAACTCTTTAAACTATTTAAATTTTTACTTTATTAACAGTTAAAGTTTAATCAAGTTAATTAACACATTAATTAATAGTTAACTTATTATAAAGATTATATAATCGCTCCACGAATTTGCTGTACTATTAATATACTAGAATATCTCTTTAAAGAGTAATTTAGCAGGAAATCTGCCAAGCTTTAATGCACCTAATTAAAATATTGTATTTAACAATACTTCTAGTTTCGTGACATTTCGCAGATAACGGAAGTACCGGTGATAACATTTGCCCACTCCACTTCTACTATCCTCTATTAATAGGCATACTGTGGAGGTCTTATTATGCGCTTGGCAGATTTACTGCTGAATAACTCCTTAAAGGGATAGCGCCACCCTAGCTTATCCCTGCAAACTTGTAGATACCGACCGGTAATTCACCTGGACTTCTTTAGGCCTATATATTGAGCACACTACTAAAGCTACAGGTCGGCTGGATGGTAAAAGCTAGTGTGGCGCTAGGGACTTGTACTTCAAGGGTTATTTGTATGGGAAACTCTTTCGAACTACTCGCTTACTAGGGGTTGAAGTTCTGGTAAAGTCGATCAACACACTATTCAACAATTAACTCGCTATACGAATTGTATGGCAGCTCAATAGGTCTGCTGTAATGTTGCTATACCAGAATATAGCGCCCCGCTGGTTTTTACCGTCCTGCTTAACCTGTAATAAAGGTGATACTGATGGTGTGAATGAAATGGAGGAAATGGTCCTGGTCCACACCGTGAAGCCCTTAAATATACACACTGTTCCACCGAACCTACCACACTACCCTACTAACAAGTAATGGTGCTGAACTAGTGGATAAATGCTACTGCCGATACTTCCGCTATCTGCGAAACACTATACAAGCAGATGTACTCGTAAATGCATTAATTTTATTGGCCACATACCCTGCATCTAGTGGCTTGGCTATTTTGCCGATGGATTTACCCGTTCAAGGGATAGGACTTATAACCGTTTTAACACCGAACACCCCTGCAAAGGAGTCGGCAAGGACGGGCCGATCCGAGATCTGCTTTGGTTCAGTCCGCGGAAATGCCGGGATTATCCCCGAGCACATATCTAAACTACAGGTCTCCAGGATGATCAATATTAGCGCGGCGCTAGGAGCTTGTACGTCAAGGGTTATTTTGTACATATGTATGGGAAATTCTCCACTGCCTACTCGCATATTTGGCTGGCAGGGGGGGTTCTCTCGGGCCGAAGCTGATCGAAAAACCAGTCGGCCGTCAAGTCGCTATACAATTTCTGTGGGAGCTTGACTGATCTGCTGGACCTGTACATAGGCTAGCCTTGCTAATCGGGCAAGTCGGGTATCTTGGCATGAGTACGTCTCCAACCTGCACCAAGCAATGCAAACCTTTGGTCAACAGACTTATAATTGGGGAAGGTGACTTTACTCCAATTAACATCATACATATCAAGTATATACCGTTGTTAACCGATCGTGCAATAGCCGCGTCGGTCTTGCGTGACACACTGTATTTGATACTCTTGTGCCCTTTAACTTGACTATGACGTGAAAAATAAATGCCTACCCTGGCCGATATACCTCCAATGCCGCCATTTGGATTCTTATGGCACAAGAGTAGACGCTCATATATGCAGATCAACATTCCGCTGATACCGATACCTCGGTCGTGGACTAAAACATGTGGGGAAGAAGGAAGCCACCCTGAATTCGATGTCATTGGCCGATACTCTCTGTCTGGCTTACGTACATATAAACCTCCTGTAATAGCGGAGGTCCTATAGGTACCATTCCAAAGCTTGTCTTGACTTCCTCCACGAGTGTTTATGCCGTAGTCTAGCCCAGCTCCAGTGTGATATTTGATATTGCCATATCTAAGACTACCTGTACATACATATACGACACTGCCAGGCCTAACCGTGGCTTGCCGCCACTATGTACTGCCGCCATGCAATTTTCGGACTCCGTTCATCGTTCGCCGCCCTAAGGGCCACGTGGCGACAAAAGATGCACGTCTGATCGATGTTAGCAACTCTACTACATATAGCGATCTCAGTCTTTTGCGTATGCTTACAGTAGGGTAGCCCCTGCTGGGTTGGGCCCCATTCCGCAACCTCGACGAGCCCAGCTTCAGCCCACACCTCGGCCTTCTGATTGGAAGAAAATTTATAGCTTTCTTCGATGCGAACCTTCTCACCGCTACGGATGAAGACATCATAGTATGATACGCTTTTGGTAGGTGAGATGAAAGCCTGGTGTCGACCGAATTCTTGATCGTATTCGCCGACTTAGACGGTGTTAGACCTTGAATACAAGGTACATTTGGATCTCTGTCTTACTGTATTCCCAGTCGGCCACCCTAAACGCCTCCTCTCCGAGGATCTTGTTGGCATGAGTGAGCCCGTTCAAGATGAACTTCTTCGTTGTGCCTTTCGCATCGTTGTATGCCGTATAACTAGAACATCAGCGCTGGTCAGGTTGTCTTTTATACAGCTATGCTCAGGTAAACATAAAGACCACGACTTACACTCGCTGAGCGTCCTGACACCCATCAAGTCCAATCAGGAGGTGGTCACGGCCAGGCGCCAAACAAGTTCCAACCGACTGCAGAAACTGAGCTGCCTCTTGAGGATTGAAATTCCCGATTGAGGATCCCAGACTCATGACACATTTTGGCCTTCCTCGGTTCTGGGGCTGGCTCAGCCAGCCGAGCCCATCATCGTAGGTTCCTACACACAGTAAGCACAAGGATCTCACAGACTCCTTAATAACTCCAACACTACCGTGTAGCCCGCTTATGCGGATGTTCCTGTAGACTGGCACGGCGGCAAGAGTCCGCTCGAGCTCCGAGAGCGAGAGATCCAATGCGAAGTACTCAAAGGGTGTACAGAGCTCGTCTAGAGCGGCAAGAAGAATTCCTGTTTTTCGGAGGTTGCTGCGTACAGTCAGACTTGAAAGTTGGATAGAATCGCTCAAAGTAATTAGAGGGCTGGTTGTTACCCGCTCCCAAGCTCCACGATCATAGACCCGGGAGTTAACCTTTGTGCTATCTCAACGGCTCCTGTCTCCAAGAGCTCGATCTCGGCGTTTGTCAAGTAGTACTATAGTTGGGTGAGTCATGAGTCTTCATTGCCTCTTAGGGATAAACGCGAGATTTACATCATCGAGGTATGTGATTTCTTCAAAGAGCTTTAGCCCGATCTCGTCGTACAACAAGATCGTCGGAAATTTCTTCTCGTGACCATCGCCGGGCTGAAGCTTTTGGAGCAAGTCATTTCGCATAGTGATACCATCGGTACCACTTCGTACGTCAATGATCGCCCTTTTTGATGAGTTGTATAGCATGGTTGCTGAAAAGGCTGATTTTACCCTGGATTAAACAACCAATATCTAACTGGAAGTGTAGTGCAGTGCTTATATGCAAAGCTGATATCCCGTTTTGACATTTGTCTCCAAGGCTAGTTAGGAAGACCAGATAGATCGAGTCCGGATACTCCGTGAAAATCCTCATATAATAGATTTCTTTTCGTATCCACAAGAATCACGACCCTGCTCGGGTATTTTGACCAGAGGAGGGAAGTCATTACGTATTTGTAACTACCTCACAATCTCACGCCATCTAGTACCTTTCTGAGGTCCGCAGTTTGATGTAAACTACGCGATAGTATCCGGTTTGTCCGATTTATCTTCCTCCATTGATCTAACCCACGTGGATACATAGTGGTTTATTTGCACAAAGTTTCCTTAAGGCTCTCCCTGGTGCTTGTTTTGTGTCACATTGATGAACACCTGATGTAATCTAGACCGATAGTGCACCTCCACGGGGGAATTCAAGTTATCCGATACTCCGTGACTGACTTGCAAGCCTCACTCGGAAATAATATCGAAGAAAAAAAATCCGGGCTTTGTTGTTATATAATAGAAATAAATCGAGCTGATAGTGGCAAATAACATTTTATGTGATGCTATCAATAATACTATGCAGTCATCACTGTGCTTTATACCAAGGTTAAGATTATGGTTCTTCTGGAAGGGATAAACTAGGTATTGTCCACCAGTCCCGCCGGACCACATATCTTCATAACTGAATCGTATTAATACGACTCCTCAGAACACCACCTAGACTCAAGCATACAAGGCTCGTCATCCGGGTCACATTCTGAGCACTTTCAACCAAAACAGCCCACAATGCTACTGCCAACCGAATCTTTTTATCTCTTGATTATTTCGCTCTTGCCCGGATGGTGCATTTGTGCTACTGTCTACGTGCTTTGCAAGTCAGCTATGTCTCGGATCTATATTGCTCGTAAAGGATTTCGTCAAGTACCTGGTCCAAGGGGCCTTCCCATTCTTGGAAATCTGTATCAGCTCAGCATCAGGCCTCAGCACGAGTTGACTGCCTGGGCACGAGAATACGGCGAGCTGTTTCAGATCAAGCTGGGCCTGACAACATGGATCTACGTTAACAGCCCGGAGGCGGCTCGAGAGATCATGGACAAGCAATCTGCACACACCTCGTCGAGACTGCCAACGCCGGTGGCCAGCGACCTTATCGGCGGCGACATGCGCTTCGTGCTGATGCCGGACAATAAGAAGTGGAGCTTCTGGCGCCGGACCACCCACCGGCTTCTGACGCCTTCAATGTGTCTCGGGTATCTGGCAAATCAAGAGCTTGAAGCGAAGCAGTTGGTGTACGACTGCTTGACTGACAACAAGAACGAGACGGAGTTTTATTCACACGCACGTCGATTCGCCACTAGTATAATCATGGCCACCACATATGGGTGGCGTCTCCCAACAGCAGTGGGTTTAGTGCTGTCCATTTGGCATGTGTCCCATGGCTAATGAAATGGCATACTCAGCACGGACATGATATCGAAAAGATATATCAGATTTTGCATGAACTGTCTGACAGTACGGTGCCTGGAACCTACATAGCAGATGCAGCTCCATTCCTTGCCAAACTACCTCCAAGCTTGCAGTGGTGGCGAAAAGACGGCCTGAAGCATCTGGACTATCAGATTGAGGTCTGGATGGGTTATTGGCGTCGACTCCAGAAACGCGCCCAACTGGGCGTATCACCCAACTGTTTTGGCACACAGCTCATATCGAGCAGTCCTCTGACTGAGCTCGAGCAAGGGTTCTTGGCTGGCTGTAAGTTCTCTGACCCTAATCACGGCGTAGTACGTATCGCTAGTTCCATGCTGACCTCCGGCCACTACAGCTCTTGTCGAAGCCGGTGCCGAAACTACTTCGACAACCATCAATTCCTGTCTCCGCTACCTTGCCAACAATCCCCACGCGCAGGCGGCTGCTCACGCAGAACTGGACGCGGTAATCGGGCGGAAGCGTTCGCCCACCTTCGCGGATCAGGGCTCGCTTGCCTACATCGAAGCATGCCACCGTGAGACGTCACGGCTACGGCCACCGAGCAACAACGGTGTGTTGCACTACACGACTAAGGACCTGGAGTACAAAGGCTTCTATATCCCTAAGGGCGTTGTGGTTGCCATGAACCAGTATGCCATGTACTACGACCCCGTACGGTACCCAGATCCGGAGCAGTTCCGCCCAGAGCGTTTTCTGCGCCAGGCCGGGCCGAGCCACGATAGTGGCGCGCCAAGGTGGAGCTACGATGCCGAGGCCGGCGATCTGCCAGACCGTTGGGTGTTCGGTGCCGGACGCCGCCTATGTCCCGGCATGCACTTCGCTGTTAACAGCCTGTACATCGGGCTAGCTAAGATCTTGTGGGCTTTTGAGATTAAGCGGCTGCTGGACGAGAACGGATGTGAGATACAGCTGGATGTGAGCGATGAAGGTGGCTACATGGACGGCCGGTTCACCGTTCCAAAGCCTTACCGGCTGCGGTTCGTCCCGCGAAGTAAGGAAATCGAAGAGATTATCAGGCGCGAGTGGGCCGAGGCAGATAAAGGTGAGTAGAACATGGCTTCATGTGATGGAGAGAGAAAGAGAAATAGCTGGCATTGGTCGTGTATCTGGAATTTAACGTCAAATGTTTCGATGAGTATATACTACGAGTAGACTAGTTGTTTGAGTGAGATTTACGAAACTAGCATCATCATAAGATTGGAACATATACCAGGCTTCAGAGGCATGTGCAAGAACGGAACCTGGTAACCTCAAAGCTTTCAGGGGCTATTGTCATTTGAACTAATTGTTCTCTCGATCTGCCATCTGTCCCAATTCTCCAAGTGATTCTCCGCCTTCTCCTCGAATAATTCTCCTCAACGTCCACCGTCTACACCCGGCCCATCCTCCAGTCATCAGGAATACTGGCACACTTGTCAAGCCGCTCAGCACACCCAAGCTCCAACCCATAGTACCCCAGCCGCTTTGCTCGCGAACAAACCCTGCGAAGATAGGCCCCACAATGGTTCCGGCTGCAAACGCTACATTAAAGAGGCCGTACGCTTGTGCTGTAGCGCCCCCTGGCCCGAATATGCCAGGACGGTCACGCTCCTTTGCATTGACAATGTGCACAATTTCGGTGAAGATGGGCGTATTGACTAAAGTGAGCGACAGCCCAATCAAGGCTAGTAAAGCGCCGAGTAGGACCTCCTGGCTTAGTTCCTGATGGTCGACAAAGCGCAGTAGCACATAGCTCGGTAGAGCACTCAGGAAGCCGAGACTAGTCAATAGCTTCGGTCCATACTGGTCGGTCAGATGTCCGATCCAAGGACCTAAAAGAGATGGGAGGAAGACGGGGAGGAATATGAGGCCGCCGCCGGTCGATGACCAATGAAACGTGGTAGTGACAAAGAGCGGCAGAACGGAATCGAAGCCAGTGATCATGATACCAAAAACAAGAGTTGCAAAAAGTGCAGTTAGAAGGCGGCGTGAGCGGAGGAGGGAGATCACAGGCGGAGCCCTCGACCGGCGTACCGTCGGATTGGAAGACGCCAACATCTCAGCATTGCTAGCGCTATTCCGAGTCCTCCCTTCCCTGTCGTAAGAATGGTCTTCGTATTGGGCAGTAGGCATGTTCCTAGTTGGGCTGACGAGGTACTGGTGAGCAATCTTCTTCTCAATCATGACTAATCGTAAGATAATGTCCAAGGCAATCAAAACAAAGGCCATGATGAACACCTTGGAGAAACCACCATAGTCATACACGATACCACCCAGAAGTGGACCTAAAAGCGTGCCTCCAGTCATTCCCAGTGTGACGACACCTAGATACTTCCCAAGCTCGTGCTCGTCAACAGTGTCAGCGAGCAATGCAAGGCCGACCGTCCATACGACGGCGGCGGCAGCACCCTGGAGAGCTCGGCCAGTGACCCAGAGTGGAAGCGAAGTTCCGACGTACAACATGGCCGTTGCAGTGCCTAGGATCACTAGTCCGACAATTAGAGGGAGGCGTCTCGAACTACTGCGGTCCGCCAGGTATCCGAAGATCGGCGCAAAGACAAGCAGTGAGACGCCATACACCGCCAGGAGGATAGACGTCCATCTCTGGGCGTCGTCAGCCATCAAACCTACCCGCTGTTGAAGGGCCAAGGGCGCGACGGGCACTATAAGCCCATACAGGAAGATGTCGGTAAAAGCCATTACAAAGACTACAGTGACCAGGAAGGACTTCGCACTGCGAAACGATAGCAGAACTGGCGGGTTGCTGGAGTGGGACGGCCGCCAACCGTGAAGGAACGCACTTATCAGTGATGTAAACATAGTTGGTTCCAGATGATTCTTGAAAAGCAAGATAAAAAGGGAGGGAAAGAGGGTTAGGTATTGTTAGAATTGAAGGCGAATAAAATAGGTAATGCTATGTAGATAAGGTGACCACCCTTGTTCGAGTTAAGCGAGTTATACAATTTCATATAATTAAGGGTTGTATTAATCTCCTTGTTTTGTGTTTATTTAATAGTTATAAACTGTTACGGTCTGATCTACGATGAAGACAGGGCTCCAATAGGCGTAGTTAATCTATTCGTGGAAATCTACAGATGGAGAAGAAAGGAAAGAATCTCCATACTAATTGTACATGGTGGGGTTTCAAATACCCCAGGAATTAGATGGTGGGTTGCTAGGTGGGTTGCTAGGTGGGCCTAGTCATGTGACTGGGTCCTCCAGCCCACCTGGCTAGTGCACACTATAACTTAAACTATTCTGTATTGTATTTAATATAAATTAATATATTTATATATATTTAAAAATTAAATAATTAAAAAAAAATTAATTAACTTTTTATTTTTATATATATTTTTAAAAACTAAATTAAAAAATAATCTTAATAAAAGTTTTAATATTAATTAATTATTTTTTATATTATAAACTTTTAATTATAAAGTTAATATTATTTACACTTTTAATAATAACGTTTATATTACCCTTTTATTTTAACACGTTATAACTAAGTGACAGTTTTAATTTTAACAAATAGGTTTAATTACTAGCTTTAATGTCACGTGGGTTTACCACGTGGAAATGTACCGGTACTATGGGCCTAACCAGCGTACAATCGTGAGATTCGCCAAGCACCATCCACAGTAAGATTGTTAGTACACTATAACTTGTCGATTTAGCTCCCCTCATTATTCAGCTCCGTTTATAATATGTACTTAATAAGTCATTACCACACTGTGTTCTAATACAAGGGTCTTGTATAATAAGCAAGGAAGAACTAAAGGTTGGATTTTCGGAATGGGTCCCAAGGCAAAAGCATTCAGGTCAGTATTATTACCCAGGTCGGCTGGTTTGCTTATACGGAATATTTGCCAGAGGAATCGTCGGCCTACAAGCGTCTGTGAATACTTCCAGAGTTAGCTAGCGATATCTCAGATCCAGCTCTATAATGCTGTAGAAGAACCATAATTCCGCTATGTAGTGGAAGCCATTGAAACCTCTAACGTCCGCCTGGGTGTGCTAATTCAGGCCTTCGGATTGACTTTTGGCCAGCTCGCCAAAATCATCTTCAAGCAGTCCGCAATGGCCGGTGTCAGGTTCGTCAAGTTCTTACGCAAACTATTACAAAAAGGCCTCCAAAACGAGACAAAAAATACCAGTGACATCATCTCGTTCCTTCAGCGCTCCAGAGATCCCGATACAGGCAAAGGACTAGGTCCCAAGGAAATCGGTACAATAGTCATTGTGTCTGGCAAGTCTTTTCTTCACTGGCTCCTCCGACTTTAACATGGTGAGATAAATGAAAGCACTATATCGCTGACAAGATAACGTTGCTAGCCATTCCTTAAATAATTACAGCCGTATAGACAGTCCACCTATTTCGAATGTGAGCGATAGCGCACAGGCTCAATGCCGCTAGGGCAGATTCATGGCCAGAACTGCTGTGACACAGTATTATTTGACTCTCCCCCGTCTATACAGCTATATACAACGAGAATACAGGGTGCAGTACAGAGTGCAATACGGACCTAGCATAGGTATACATTTTAAAAGCTTAAAAGAATTGGAGAAATAGAACAAGAGTTATGTACGGTCGGCAAAGTTAGGTTTTAATTTCCAACCTACTCCCAACAAAATAGGGTTTGTCGGAAAAGTTCTGAAGGATCTTCATATGGACCGTCTTCTATGCGCAATGGCGTAATGCTCGGTTGTTCACTGCGGAATGAACTGGAAATAGCAGGGAAATAGACCTTTCACCCCTTTGCATCGTCCGCCTTTCGTTCCCCACCTACGGAATGCAGTCACTCGTTTAAGTAACCCTTGCCTATCAACTAGGTACTTGTCACGACACCTCCTGACGCTAAAGAAATTAATTATTTCTCCATCTTCCATCGATATGAAGGAGCTTAGTCGAAAAACCCAGCCGTCTGACGAAGGTAACCGCTCACATTCAGACATTCCGTTAGAGAACGGCCAAGAGAACAATACTAGACACACGACAACTGGTGATGATACGGCCGGACTTAACGAGCCTCCAAATGGCGGTTATGGATGGGTCTGCGCTGCAGCAGTCTCGGTGTTGAATGCGCACTCATGGGGTTTTAACTCGGCATACGCCGTGTTTCTGGCGCACTACCTAAGGAACGATGTCTTCGCTGGTGCAACACCGCTTCAATATGCCTTTGTAGGCTCCCTGAGTCTCACCTCTTTATTGCTCGTCTCGCCCGTGGCCACTGTCATGGTCAGGGAAATTGGCATCCAACCAACCATGTTCTGTGGAGCTTTACTAGAAGCGTTGAGCTTGATCTTCGCAAGTCTCTCCAGCAAGATCTGGCACTTGTTTCTCGCTCAGGGTGTTCTGTTTGGATTGGGACTCGGCTTGCTATTTATCCCTAGCACGGCCGTTATACCCCAGTGGTTCACGACAAGACGGTCGCTAGCCAGCGGCGTCGCGCTTTCTGGGGGTGGCTGGGGTGGCCTTTTGTATTCCTTTGCTGCCGAAGCTATGATTCAGAACCTCGGCCTCAAATATGCGTTTAGGATCCTTGGAATTGTATCTTTTGTGGCCAATACGATATGTACCCTCATCATCAAGGATCGCAACAAAATCACAGGCGCCCAGCAGAGAGCTTTTGATTTATCCCTATTTAAGAGGTGGGAATACGTTCTATTGGTCGGATTCAGTGGCTTCTCCATTCTGGGCTACTTTATCTTAGTCTTCAGTCTGGCAAATTATGCTAATGTAATTGGCTTGAACGCCTCACAAGCTGCTACAATTAGTGCACTCCTCAATGGGGGGCAAGCGATTGGTCGGCCACTGATCGGGTACTTCAGTGACAGTATGGGCCGAATGAATGTGGCCGGGTCCATGACTTTTATCGCCGGTGTGTTATCGTTGGTGGTTTGGGTCAATGCGAGGAGCTACGGTGTGTTGATATTCTTCGCCATTACGGAAGGCCTTGTTGCAGGAACATTCTGGGCTACTATAGCACCGCTCATGGCAGAGGTGGTTGGAATCAAGCGTGTGACCTCTGGCTTGAACTTGATATGGTTGAGTATGGTCCTTCCCTCGACCTTCAGCGAGCCTATCGCCTTGGGGATCTTTGAGGGCACGGGGAGCTATCTAGGCGCGCAGCTGTTCACTGGATTGGTGTATATTGCAGCAGCAGTATGCATGGGATTGTTGCGAGGCTGGAAGATTGGTGACAACATCTCGGAATGGTCAGACACACCAAGAGGCAGCGTAGACGAAGCTAGTACTCGGGGAAATTTCTGGCATCGGTGCTTGCGATTAACGAAAGTATAGCTGCAACCCTGATGATCCGATATATCTAGTTAGTAATGAACTGGTATGTCACAGAAAATATAGAGCCGATAGATCTGTCACATGCGATAGGCGCTCAGCCCTAAATTTGCTACATACTACCTTCAACTATTCGTTACCAGTATACCTTTCATGCTTCCAATCCCGTAGATTATGTCATTTCATGTCAATCTAGGGAATGCTCCTAGAGCCGCCTGCCCGCCGGTATGTACAAACAACACATGCTGCTTCTCATCCATTTCGCCCGACTGCATCATGTCTAGGATCGCACCTATAGCTCGTCCTGAGTAGATAGGGTCGCTTACGATTCCTTCCTCTCTCCCCAACAACTTGACTCCTCTGGCTGTATGCTGATCCCAGTCTGTGTGGGTTCCAGCGTTATACCTTGTGTCCAGAATTACATCCCCCGCCTGTATAGTGTCCTGTTCGAGCCCAATCAACCGAGCCGTTCGCTGGGCAATTTCTAGAATCGTAGCTTCCAGCACGCCCGCAGGCTTGTTATAGGTATCGATACCTATGATCGCACGCACGCGTCGATCCCCAGCCTTGGTTGAAATGGGGGACGAAGCTTCTGTGAGGCGGTCAACAAGCTTGAAACCGGCAATCATGCCTCCAAGCGTTCCGCCAGAGGCTACCGGGACAACAATGACATCAAAGAAAACGCCAAGCGCTATCTCCTGCTCTGCAACTTCAAAAGCCCAACGTGCGAAACCCAGGCCACCGTGAAGATGACTGGACGCACCGCCACCGATAAAGTAAGGCCTCCCACCCTCTTTCCTAATTCTTTCCACAACTTCTTCGGGTGACTCTCCAGAGTTGGTATACTCAGCTCCCAGTATTTTGTTTACCTGTACATTCCCGGCAAAGCCGAATGCGTCGGAACTAGCTTCACCATGTGCCTGTGGTACCAAGACCGCCTTGAGGCCGAGGTGATTTGCGACGGCAGCTACCTGGCGCATGTGGTTGCTCTGTACACCACCAGTAGTAACCAGAGTGTCACAACCTTCGGCCAAGGCAGAAGGGACGACATATTCAGGTTTGCGGATCTTGTTGCCTCCAAGACCGAGGCCTGACGCGCAATCCTCACGTTTGACCCAAAGCTGAGCTCTAGCGGATGTGGTATTGTGGACTTGCTTGGTCAAGCGCGGCAGTGCGTGAAGGGGTGAAGGTTGGTCGAAAAGAAGCGGAGCCCGCTCGAACGAAGCAAAGGGTTCGGGGATGCGAACCATTTTGGTATAAGCGTGACAATGAATTTGTGACGTGCGCCGACTAGTGTGGTGATAAGGTGTTTGTTTCGAGATAATCGGTGCAATAAAGATGCTGTATGCTTGGGAGTCTTGGATAAGTGGGATTTCATCCGACATAGCTCGTCAGGACCCAGTACATAGTACTTGAAGCAAGGCATCTAACCTTAATCTTAGCTGGCTTACCCGCAGGTGGCTCAGCTAACGGATAGGTAACCGCCACGATCTATCGCGGTGTCGCCCTGCGGAAGACGTATCGGATTCATTGACTATGTGATGATGTAGTTTGAGTATGCACATAGTAAAGTCTGGGATATTGACCGGTTTGGTCATAATACGGCTACTCAAACATTTCCCGTAGCCTCTACTCCGGATTACTCAAGTCTGTGTCCGTGGCAGTATCGCTACCGCGAACCATATCCCTCATTGAACGATGCGCACAGGAGCGCACCCTCAATCCGATGCAGATTCATCCCGGAACCGTAAACTAACAACTCAGCGGATTGTAAACGGATCGAGAGCGGATTGTATGCTGATCATGCGCGGATCGCGTACATGAAGGTGGTTCATAGGCGGACAATAAAGGGGATCGTCGGGCCAATTGGGGAATTGTATGCACATTGTAGGCTCATCGCACGGGGAAGTGGACCGTGAAGCGGACCGTGAAGCGGACCCAGACTTTCAGGTCCTATTTCGATGCGGGCTTCAGTGAAGCGGTGACACTTTCTATGGGTGTAATGGAGCATATGGTCTGTAATTATTTGGATTTACTTAGTAGCGATGTCCTGTACGATCGATTGATTCCAAGCCCTGTGTATAATTAGTATATTTCAATCTCATAGAAGTGTCACCATTCACAAGCCATCCCATTTGACTAAGTACAAGTTTCATCAAGCTTCTTCACCATGCCGTCCGCAATCCACGATACAGAGCCAGCACCAGAGCAAGCCCAGCTCCATACGCTGAAGTTTTCCTCCTTACTCACTAGGGACAGAGATGAGCTGGCAAATCTTTTGGCTGCTTGCGAGAAGGATGGCTTCTTTTACCTAGACATGCGTGACTGGGAGCTGGGGGCGATGCTGCATAATTTACAAGCAGCTAGCGGTATTATGAAGCAGTGGTTCGACCAGCCACTCGAACGCAAGCTCGAGACGGAGACGCTATCCGACTCTCATGGGTATGTTAGCCGCTATTGCATCATTCGCTGTGTTGGGTCAAGCTGAACTTGAGTTCCAAAGTTACAAACCGCCAGGGGTGCAATCTGGGGTGAATGAGAACTCGCGCGACGGATTCGAGGCCATCAGAGTGAGCTTTATCTTTTGCTGGCCTTTTCTGGCCTTCACACTGTGGTCTCAACTGACATGTTCCAGATCAGTCGTGTCAATCTGCTGAATCGCTCACACCTTCCGGCTGTGGTGCACGAGCACCTTGATCTCTTCGAGAAATTTCAGCTCTCGGCCCACTACGTCCTGAAAACCTTGCTGGAGTGTCTATCGGACGCCTCTGGGCTGCAAGGCCGAGAACGTTTCGAAGCCTACCATCCTGATGAGCTGCCGTCAAGGAGCACGCTCTTCTTTCTCCACCATCCTGTAAGCGATGCACTCAATGACAAAACAGCCCGAGGCCACAATGCCCATACGGATGTTGGCTCTTTCACACTTCTCTTCACGGAGCAGCCAGGTCTACAAGTGCACTCACCCCAGACAAACCGATGGGAGTATGTGACTGCAAAGCCAGGGCATGCGATCATAAACATTGCCGACACGCTTCGCTTCATGTCCAAGAAGCGCTTTCGATCAGCGATGCACCGTGTGCTTCCGCCTGGGGGCAAGATGTCGCAAGACAGATATTCGACTGCGTATTTCCTTCGTGCCGCCGACGACGCCGTCTTTAATGGCATCAATGGCGAGCAGGTGACGGCAGAGCAGTGGTTCCTCAGCAAATACGCAAGTTTTAACAAGACACTACAGGAGCAGCGCCTGGATTCCGTGGCTACGGGTGGTATGGACAGGGAAACTGGGGTCGCAGTTTGATACAAGCATCTTAGCACACATTGGTCTATGTAAGCTCTATGCAGGAATAGAATCTAGTTCGCGATCTCGTGTTGAAATGCTGTTCGCGGAATATAGATGAAGTAATAAATATTTCGAATGTGAGCGATAGCGCACAGGCTCAATGCCGCTAGGGCACATCCATATGGCCAGATCTATATGGCCAGAACAGCTGAAGTAACAAATATATTGCCTATAGGCAAATCCTTACACGAAGTCCTTCATATATCACTAATTGACCTCAAACAATAATACCCACGCTGGCAGCAGCTAACTACTGTATGGGTGTTCTGTTGTATTTCCTATACTTTTCAGTCCTGCCAGTCCCCAGGCTGGAGGTCTGCGTTCACGATGCACTGGTGGAATATCAGTATTCTTTGCAATCTCTCGTTCGCCCTGTTATGCAATTGGGCACCTGGATCAATGTTTTACAACCCCTGGCCGCGGTGCATATCCCTGAAGTCTGGCTGCGTTATTAAGAAAGCTTATATCTAGTGGTCCTGGGAATAGTTGATCTGTGACATGGGTTCCTGGGGGAAATGACTAAAATGACCGGTGCGCCACCGTCTTGTACCACCATTTCCCGGTTACGGAATACAAATCTTATCAGTCCTCGAATAGGTATAAGCTAGTCGGGATTTTCCATATACCATGTATGGAGGAGTTGCCATGTAGTAGCTAAGACATGGCGGTCTTGGCCGTAGCGTTTGTCAAAACGGAGCTATTTTTAGCCGCAAGGTTTAAACAGCAGTATACCGAACTTAAATCGAGCACCGACGAGGTTTCGAAATCTCCGTCATGACTTACTAAGTTTAGTACATGTATGGTCTATAGCCAGGATGACACAGTCATTGATGTTTTAGATCTCTTGCAGTATGTAGAACTTTACCAAAAGTTACAATACTAAGAGAGACAAGGATAAGAGAACGCGGTATGTATAACTGTTCTTTCTTCAGAGAAGCATTGCCTATATATTTGGTTTGGCCAATAAATCACTTTGAATACGACTAGATAAGCTGCAACAGGCTACGCTAAGCCAGCGTACAAACCCCCTCAAAAAAGAACGCTGTACGGACTCGAACTCTTTTTATAGGGGTTTGCGGGGTATAGCTTTTTTTGGTTAACTTTTGGGTACTTTACGAGAAGGCATATAATTATACTACGATTGTGAATTACGGTTATGCATTCACAGCACAATGTAGGCTACAGTAACGGACTATATAAGGCAACACTTCTTTTGCTAGCAAAGGTTCTTTTTCAAAAAGAACCGTAAGGTCGAATGATAACTAGGGCCTATCGTACAAGGGGAATAGAGCCCACGCTTCATGTGTGCATGCCAAGCTGTAGAAAAAATAATTTGCACACTCCAGGCCTAACAGTCTGCTTGTTTTCAGCACGCCACTCGCAGTTAGTCTTCAATTAAATAGCCTAAAAAAATTTAAGGAACCTAACGTAGATGGTAAAAACATCTTCTAAAATTATTCTCAAATTATTCTAGTTGTTTCGGTGAAGTTTAGGCCGTTAACACTGAATGTAAGTGTTATAGGATGTGTGCAAATAATTTTTTCTACAGCTTGCATGCTGCCTCTAATATAAGTACCGACTAAATAGATACCTCGCCATTTTAGTTGGTTGCACGCAATGCTTGCGCCATGCCCCCTGACAATTCGGTCCCGTCCTTTTGTGTTTCATGCGGAAGCTCGTATGTCTCGTACTTCTGCAAATACCAGCTGTTCGCATCGGATTCCTTTTCGTTGCTGTCCTTGAACTCAGTTGAGTCTGCCGCTCGCAAGAAATACGAAATCGAGTAGCGATCTTCCTGCTGGATACCACCCATAGGGAGCACCCGGTGCAGTGCGGCGCGAAAGCGCTTATGGGACAGGAATCGTAAAGTGTCTCCTACATTAACAATGGCCTGGTCTTGTCGCGGCTTGACGTACTCCCATTCACCCCTCGAAGGTGAGAACACTTGAAGGCCCCACTGTGGCGCAAACAGCAAGGTAAGAGTCCCAATATCCGTGTGCATGTTCTGTCCGACTTCCTTTGCATTCTGGACCAAGGGAGGATAATGGAGAAAATAGAGAGTGCTCTTGGAACGTGCACCTTCTTGATGGTTTGTGTCCAGGCGGTCGTTTCCCTTGAGATTCAAGCCATCCGACAGACTATCAAGCAGTAGCTTCAAGATGAAATGGCAAGAAGCGGTGAACTGGTCGAACAGGGGAAGATGGTCTCGAACAACAGGAGCAAGTGCCCATCGACCGAGAAGCTCGTGCCTCCCAACCTGATTCTGTTAATATAGGCGTGGCCATTCGAAAGCGAGTGGTAACATACCTTCAAGGCTTCAAAGCCATCTTTCAGGGGCTCGACAGGCCCTGACTGGTTGCCCACAGCTTTAAATCTGACAGCCACATGAGATCAGTAAACGGTCACATGTGTATGCGTCGTAGGTTTTTAGCCGGCCTGGTATGAGCATGGGTGGTGGTGGTGGGAAATTGAAATAAATCTTACCCATGTGCGAGGGACACCGTCGGGGTCTCCAATTTAACGTCTGCAGGCTGGCTGAACCATTGCTTGGTGATCTGGTCTACTTCACGTAGGTCTTCCCAGAAGCTCTCAGAGCCTGCGCCTTTGAGATCAAGATAGAAGAATCCATCTCTCTCACAAGCCGCAAGGAGTCGCTTCAACTCCTGCTCGTCTTTGTCGAAGAGATTGGCCAACTTGATGGTGTACAGATCCGCGAGAGGGACATTTTGGTAGAGGTCTGGCGTGCCTTGGGAACCCATGATATATAAAAAGGTATATATGTATATATGAATATATGATTTAAATCCTTAGGAATGATGTAAAAACTTTCACTGTTTGTGATATCTTTGCTTCTGTAAGTGTAGGTGTCTCTAACCCTCAACTCGAGAGAAACTTCCTTTAAGTAGACTCGACCACTCTCTAATAACATCGTTTCTGAACTAGAACGCTCTTGATCGGGACGCACTGAAGGGCGTAGGAACAACAGGTAACATTTCCGCCTTTTCCTGAAGATGACGTTCTCTGTTGTAAACTTTCCGAGTCCATTAGCATCGCTCATGTCTGATGGTACGCCTAACGCTCACGCTCGCGCTCCCTATTTCCGTCGGATCGGAACCAAGGTTAGAAGTTCAACGTTGAGCTGTTATAATCGGACACCGAGACCGCACGACGCGCAACACAGACGAGTTGTGCGTTGGTGAAGTATTGCGGGATTTGCTGAACATGCTTCCGCTGAAACTCGATGCATCATTACGCGGCTCGGGCCTTACCGCTGAGAACCTAGCTATGGCGATCGAGATGGCCTGGTACTCTATAAGCACCTGATCGAGCGCCCGCATACTTATTAGGTCAGTATTACGTCGGTTTTTCTTCAAGGCCTAGTCAAATAGGTTTGCAAGTCGGCAGAATGGTAATTGCTAGCGCAGTGCTAGGGACGTCTCTTGGCAGGGGAGATTGCTTGGCAGGGGTTTTTTCTTGGCATAATCACGACTCTTTCCAATGTGGGCGATACCAAGCAGCCAAGGTAGCACAACAGCCCTGACACGATATTATTTGACTCCCCCACGTGCCAGCGAAAACAAGAACATCGCGTAACTGAAGTCTCAATACCAAAGTCTAATTAACGTGTATGCCCCCAATAGCCCTCTATATCAGCAGCAACGATCAGCAAGACTACCACCAACAGTCATGGTACCATACATTTGCTATGGCAGCTTGACTGATTTCCTGTATATTTGCTGTTCTAGATCATGCAGCAAGCACCCCGCCTCATTCAGTTCAATCGATCGATCATATGATATCATATTATGTTTCTTACTACCCAGGTGGTAGTGCTAATGCATATGTTGTCAAGTATGCAGCAAACCTCACGGGTTCTACCGCGGGGTCAAGCATTCATGCATACTACGGGGGGTTAGGGGAGCTGTGGGCGGCAATGCATCATTTTGTATCCGTCTCGAGTTTGCATATCTCTTACCACATCGTCCATCTTCACTCCAATATGCACCAATAGGATCCGATAGGATCTGATGGTACTGACGTATTGTATTTTCTTGCCTTAAGGCCGTCGATGCCCTAGAGACTGTGCATGAAACTAGTCGTTGCGATGCTGTATAAATGTCCAAATTCACCAAAAAGTCGTGATATCATAAGGTAACCCCATTCTGCATCCGTCTTGCGTTTGAATATTACTTACTACATCGTCCATGTCTTCACTCTAATATGAACCAATAGAATACCCGTCGATGGTACTCACGTACAGTAACCCCTTTGAAATAATGTTCCCCGCAAACGATCTACGCAGGGGCAGCATAAGTCACTTGTGAATCAATAGGTACATAATAGTTAGTTTATGTTGAATAGAAATAGAAAGAAATATTGTTTGCCAAAAAGTAACCGAGCAGGTATAGTCCTTTATACTGGTACATGCTGCCAAGGGTACAAAACGCTGGGACTCTGAACATCATTTCAGGGGGGCAGCTGTATTGTGCTTCCCGGCCTTAAAATCGCAGCTTTAGACGATCCCTTGGAAACTGCGCATACAACTAGTCACTGTTATTCTGTGTAAACACTCAAGTCCATAATAAGACGTGACACAAGGGTATCCTCTTTATTTCTCATATCATTACCCGCTTGGCTTGGCCTGGCCTAGTTCGATTCTCTAGGTGTAAGGAAGTCGAGCTTTCGGGACTCTTACCGTGGCCAACGATGCAGAAAAGGATCACTAGGCGAAGAGGCGCTTGTAATAGGTGCAAGACAAGAAAGATACGATGTATGTCCAGTTTCCAACGCCTTACTGGCTTACGACGTTTAACGAAACTGCCTAGGTGACGGTACCGTTCCACAATGTGCAAACTGCAAGGTATGTACGTCAATGACCATAACAGATGAGAGTACTGACATTTACAGAATCGGGCGACTTGTGTATACGACTCAGTTCACAAGGTATGTACAAGACGGGTATTCAGAAAGCCAGCTTGCATTTATAATGTATAGCAGACTGATAAGCAAACACAAGAACAACGCGCTATCTGACGGCGACTTTCGGCCGCCCGAACAGAGTCCATTAAGAAAGGGACAAGAACCTCCCTACCAGTCATTTGAAGTCAATAATGGCACATTTGGCTCAGAATCAGATCAATTCTTGCGGGAGATCTTCAATAGCAATATATCTGGCGGCTTGGACGACCTCTTGTTAGCTAACGATCCAGCGATGTTGTGGGACACGACACTTGATCTTACGCAGATTGGTGTTGCTTGTAAGCGTTTCTTTCAAGTGTCTTCCCCTTTTCTTCTGTCTCCTAATGTTTTAATATGTGATATTTGACGTTTAACCTTTGTTTAGCGCCCATAAAAACATTACAGCAGGAGCCGCTTACTATTAATGCATTTCGCAGCGCGCGGAAAGAGTCCAAAACCTGCAGCAATTTCGTCGAATCCATTTGTAACAACATTTCGTCGTACGCCAGTCCACCTGCATCTGTGGACACTACTTCTCAGCGCCTGCAAAATTTTATGTCCCATCTGGAGAATGCATCTAAAGCTTCAACCCATCGTTCGGCAAAGCCTATCCAGGCAGACACTGGACAATTGAGGCTTGAGTTGAAGCAGCCAGCCGCTCAGCGCTATATACGAGGTACGCAATTAGTATGGATTACACGTCCCTCTATGTCTTGCCATTGATACTAAAAATCGCCTTGGAAAGAATTCTTTGTAGCATTTGCAAGGTTCGTTTCAATTCCGTTGCCCTCGGGTGGTTACAATGCATTGCGCACGACTAACCACCTTTAGTCGTTATCCCATTGTTACAGAAGAGGAAATTCTTCAGCTAAGTCAATTGATCTCGTCTTCAGGGGATGAGCCTAGATCGGAGAACATGGCTTTGGTATACGCCATCCTAGCCAACGGCTGCCGTGCATTTGCACTCAGCCCTAGATCTACACTGGAGCAATGTCATGACCAATGCCTAGACAAATCCATGGACTACTTTCGGATAGCGCTAGGCCTTTCCACATCTTCCTTCCTTACTCCCGACTCGCTGGTCAAAGTGAAGGTATTGCTATTCATTCATCGTACGAGGTAGCAAAGCTAACGTAGCAACAGGCTTTCATTTTCAATGTACGTAACCTTATAGGTCTACTCTGGGGAAAGGCTAACACAGATAACACCTGAAAGGCTATATATGCGCATGATATGATGTATAACGAATTATACACGACTCTCCTATATCAAGCAATCCAGATCTCACTGGCTCTTGGTATTAATGATTATTCCCGAGTTCGCATGCAGGCGACATCGCCCAAGGAAGAAGAACAAATACGGAGGATATTTATGACTTTGTATTCCATGGAGAAGCCTCTCTCGCTTAGGTTGGGACGTCAATCCGTATGTTTCAAAGATGAATTCCCGCTAGAAATTGATTTTCTCAGACTGACGCAAACAGGCCATCGATGATGACTTCATCGATGTGGAAGACACATCTTCGAGGTTGGATGGAGTTTCTGGGGTGTGTACGCCGCTGATTGTGCAATACCACTATGCAAAGCTTTGCTCATTTGCATCAAAGGCACTTTACAGCATTCGTGGGATGAAGAAAAGCGCAGACGAGCGAGTCCATGCCCTTAAATCCATCCAAGAAGCTATGGAGAAATGGAAAGCTATGTTTGACATGGCTCCCTGCAATGGCAGTATAAACGAGGATGGATATTCCGGAAACATGAGTGTGCAAGATTACACCTTCGCTACAATCCAATACTACCAGATGTCTCTCGCAACTGCAGCCAGGCATGTAAATCCCGCCCAATCACTGCTGTGAGCACTCGTTTACAAGTAATTAGTGACGAAGTACCAAATCTTGCACGGGCTATCATCACAGCCTCTCAACACTTAAACCCCCTCATCCTCAATTTTGAATGGTTCGTAGCACCGAGCTTGACAAAAATTTAATCGTCGGAATAAGTGGCTTATCTCTTGTCGCAGGCTACACACCGTATTATATGCATACGCAGCTCTGACCCTAAAATCCGAATATGATTTAGCGCTTCCCTTAGGAGGAAGGTGTCACGACAATGACTCCCTATGTGTAGCTGCCGAAGGTCTATTTGCGATTTACGCCAGATGTACATCGGGGGCTTTTGACTTCAATAACACTATCTCGGAATTGTCGAATTCCGCACATGGAGTATACGGCACGCCCATGGAAGCGATCATCGGAGAATATTAAGGTGTAGGGGCGGAATCGGGAAGAAATGTCCTTGAAAATTACTCCTGGAATGCGATTCATGTTTCAAGAAACCAGTTACTGATTTTTGAACTCGACAGTTGGAGGTTTCGGCAGAGTTTTAGTTTCGAGCATATAACCACCACATCGTTATGGGAGAAGTTTGAATCATGAGGACATATGGGTCCTACTGTATCCAGGATTATCGTTCAGTCGCCTGATAACTGTTGTCTGGATAAAACACTAGACTAGTATTCCTCGACATCAACAAACTTACCTGCAAGGCCATGTCAAGAGATGACGAGCAAGTGAATTATTCCACAGTGCAAATAATATAGTAATAAGTTAATGTACAAAAGAAAACCGAGGGATAGGCTCCGTCTCATAGCTAGGCTCCATAGATACAGAGCTTTCCGCTCAACTCAACATAATACTACCACTTGAATAGAAGCTCGCAGCAATGTTGGACGCACAGCGAATATTGGGTCAGTATAACCCTGTCAATGGCACATGGAATTAACTCTACATTGGTTTAGTATTGCGCTTCCCACCCCTTGCACGCACAGAGATGCAGGCATACTTCTACCAATAATAAACGAATGTCGCACTCCGAGGAATACCGCCAAATAACCGATCCAGTTCCAAGGCATCCTTCGCCATTCCCGAACCCCACTCGCCTTTCCCATAGGCGCCACCTAGGTAATCAAAACCGAGTGCGGATTACCCTGGACCGTTTCCGCGAGCGGTAATGTAATGTTATATAGGAAATTGCGGAGATTGCCGGTAGAAGCAGGACGGAATACTGGTGGACGCCTGCAATTTAGAGATCCAGTGGGATATGGCATCTACGTAAAACACGTACGTCTCGGTTTTACCCTTTGGCATTTTCAAAGTCTAACAAAAGACCTTGAAAGTTATTTTACATTATCGAGTTGCTGGCAATTTTGAAAATCGGACAACTTCTATCTAAGAGTGCCCTTCCCAGACTCATCTGATCGAAAGCAAACAAGCCACGAATTTGAGAATATGTCGTGTCCTGTGCGTACTTATCCGCTTCGCAAGCCTGCAAACCGTCCTATTCCAATCCCCAAGTATCAGCTCTTATTCGGAAGCGACCCAAGCCACGTTTATACGGCCTACATTGGGTTGCAACAGCACTCCAGCGACCAAACTACCTCGGAGGCAAAAGACCAAATTGCCAGCGACATCGAAACATGGATTCAAGCAGAGGACGGTCCGTCCGCGTCAGAGTTGCTGACATTGATCGGGGGGAATGAGCAGGAGGATACCTTGATTTGGGTCTGTTACTGGCTGGATGCTGAGAAATTTCGCCGTAGCTTAGAGCTACTTTCACTTAGTTCTATCTATGAGAGACTGGGTGAATCTGGACGCGATTCAGTTGGGATCTGGAGCGAAACTTTCACCACCCCCATTTCACGGTTAGAGACTACATACTCAGGCCCTGACTACCTTCCAGGCTTGGGCGGACTCCCTGATACTAGAGCCGAGGAACACTTCTTTTCCGCTTATTGGGGTGCAGCAAGAGATCGTATTCCCGATGCTGCTCATGACCTTTTCCCTCGGACTGAGTCGGCCGTCCCGCCGCTGTCTCCCCCACATGGCATAAAACAGCATCTCGTTGGCACCAACCCTAACAACCTTGTCCACATTCGTTCCGGTCAGCTCTGGGAGGATTCTCCCCAAGATGAGACGGATGCGTATGAGAAAAAACTGGAGCCATCCTTGCACCAAGGTCTTAAACATCTCTGGGAGAACCAACAGGAAACTGGTGCTGTCGGTATCCGCTATCTCAGGAACCAAGATCGCCATCCTTCTAGTACCAGCCGTCCTCCACGGAAGGAAACCTGCGGCGCTGGCTTTTTCAGCAGTCTTGACAAGCTAGAAAAGTGGGCAAAGACTCATACTCTGCATTTGGCAATCTACCGCGGAGCTCTACAGCACTATAAGGAGTTTGACGACACTAGGAAGCTGCGTACTTGGCATGAAGTCTCCGTGCTAAGAGAAGGAGACGCGAAGTTCGAGTACATAAATTGCGTGCCGTCGACCGGGGTGATAGAATCGATTCCACTTGAGGTTCGTCGCAATTTGTCTGACAAAGAATGAGGGACGATAAACGGATGCTGTCTCGTCGTGATTGGGTCATTCTGTCTAAGTTAAATAGCTTAGTGCACGGCAAACATCTTTGCCTGTCAGTGGCGCAGGAAATGAAGTACATTTGGCGTGTCTACGAAAAATAATATTGCAAGATAATTATTCAATCAATTTGTCAAGATACATTGAACCAATCAGCTTGTTTTATCGCAGCAAAAGACCTTACGCCACCTATTAAAGCTTATGATCCCTATATAGCGAAATTCAATACTTGTATGGGTATGTCCCGCCTCACGATACCGTAGTCGGAATAGAAGTTTGCATAGAAATGGTAGAAAAAATAGGTCTGACACTAGCTTCGTAGGTAGCTGCCGGTACGTACAGCAGATATACAGTAAGCCATACATCAATTTTTGTTTTGCCCAGAAATAATATCACTGCAAGCACTTAGGGAAGATACGTGCTCTCAAAGCTCCGTAACAAGATCTAAAGACGATTAGACATATGAAAATAGAAAATCAGCCTCAGCTTACAAGTGCAGATGCTAAGGCAACTAGTAACAAGCCCTGTTATTCTTTTGTTCGGAGCCGTTTTGGTACCGCTATGGGTCCGTTTTGCCACATCACAATTACCTAACACTGCGGATTTGCAGAAGGGGGGCGGAGTCCCGACGGATGTGGCAACATTAATACCTTAGCCATGTGGCCACACGGACTCGGACTGGAGCCGTCCTCTATACCTTCATGGGCTCTTCTCCGCATGCAGGCCGGTTCCGCATGATTACTGGGTTATGTCGCAATATTGCTTCAAAGGTAGATTGGCATGACATCACTAAGTTAACGGCTGATCTTATGAGTTATTGAAAATATATGACCTCAACCCATGGCCGCCGGCATAAAGCATACCCTCACAATATTACTTAAACGAACAGTTAAACATATAAGTTTCCATAGGAAATACCACGTAGCCCAACCTCAACATTAGCACGAACCGGTTCCCATCAGTCATCATGGAGCCTATTTCAGTTGCCATTGGTGGTATCGCAGGCCGGGCGATACTCTTCCATAATTGTTATATTGCAGAAACTCTTGCTAGACTTTGGAGAGGCGAGCCTGTTGATACCTTTCGACGAATTCACAACTTTTACGATGCACAGTCCGAAGACGAAGGCCCCGGATCGGCCTTCCAGGCGAACTGCGATGCAGCTTTGAATAGTGGGTTGCCTGGACCCATATACCTTGAGAAAGATGGCCTCTCTCCCGAACAGTGTGAGAGCTTGGATCGCCTTACGGATCTGGCCGGACGATACAGAGAGATGATGTCGTCGGACGAAGACATGTCACTCGACAGGCTACAGCGCAGGAGTATCTGTTCCGCAATCCTAGTTGTGCGTGCCTCTCGAACGGACAAACTCGATCTGTCTTTCGGGTGTGGCCCTCGCAACTTGGTAGGCCGAGCCTTAAATGCCATGAGACGAGACGCAACTCAGCTGGCAGAGCGCCACCTACCGTGGCTAGAAAACAATTTCGTCTATGGGACAGAGATACTAGACGTCAATATCAGCAACCCGGAATTACCAATCCTTACAATCAAGAACAGAGATTCACAGGAGATAAGCACCACTCGCTGTAATCTTTTCATCAAAGCCACTGGTATGACATGGAAGCTTCCAGTCGAAGACGAAGTGGCATCACATGCGTATACTGGCGTGGCCAGTTACTCTGACTTGCGAGATTATCTCTCAAGAAATCGATTACTCGATGGCGATGGGCTTGTGAAACCAGGCTCGAAGATCTTCTTCGGAGGGGCAAGCCTTTCAGCGATTGACCAAGTTGGTGTTCTTTTGGCCATGACACGGATAGTCCGAGTCGACCCCAGTGTGGAAGAAGGCTTTGTCATCGACGAAAGCGAAGCTAAGAAGCATACCGGACTTGCAACACTTTTCAGTCGTACACAAGGTGAAATGCTCCCAGCTCGATTTTGGGAACGATCACCGGCTCCCGATGGCGACGAAAGTGCCGGCGTGACGGCCGAGATGATATTCTCTGCCCGATTACAAAAAGACATGGATCAATTCTCCACATACGTACGCCTTGCGCGAGTGCTGACCGCCCTACGTTGCAAGAAGCTCCCAAGAGATGTTGATGGCCGAACCACAATGTCCCGAAGATTAGCGGAAATGATCCTCGAAGACGAAGAATACATAAATAAAAGAAAGTACATGACTGATACTTTTATATTCCAGAGATATCTCAGATCATTCTTTCTCTCCCATGGTGAGGAATGGGAGTCATTTGATCCGGAAAGCTACCCTACCATAGCCCGAGAGCCGTGGGACACGTATCGAGCCATGGCCTACAATGCCACCCACCCTTCGGAAGAACAGAAAATCGACGACGAAGAACATTTCGACGCTTCCAAGCTTTTCATCAAGCACGTCAGTGCTGTTCCCACTCATTTGCATCTACTTATAACTCGTCTTTTTGACCTCGGCGTCGTAACTTGGAAACAAGGCTCTTATTCCGAGGTGACATTCTCATCTAAAGAAGGCTTATACAGACTCGGCACGGACAAGTTCGACGCGCTGATTGCCAGTCGCGTCTACACCGCTGATGCAGATGCAATCAAGGAAGGTATGGGAGAACTGCTGTCCGGGCCATCACCAAGCGAACCCATTTTCAGCAAGGGTCGTTTTCTCCGGACGCCTGCGAAAAAGGTCGCCCATATCATGGAGCTGGGACTCGTTGGGCAGGGCACAGTCTCTGAAAAACGGCATGCTCATGTCCAATGGAAGGACACCAACTCCTTTTCTGGCGCCTATCAACTCGGGCCAGTCATAGCAAAGACTGTTGCTATATTCGAAACAGTGATAGGTCGCCAGGTTCCGACTCCAATGGAATTCATGATTAAGTTGTACGAGCATTCACTGCCAACCTGCGAAGACTTTCAAAGACAGGTCGAGAAATTTCGCGCTCCTTTCGAACAGCTCGTTCATTTCCTTCATACAGCGGAGCTGTTGGAGAGAACATCTCTCGATGGGAGAGAATTCACCGCAAGAATGCGTCAGGTTACAGGGTTGAATTTGAACAAGGGGACAGCGGACCAAATCCGATTTGTTGATGATGAAACCAAGAGAGACCATGAACGATCTCAACCAGTAGCAAGTCGTTTTGCGCCTGTTGATCTTTCTCGTTTTGAAGCTATGTTTCCGGACTTTTCCCTAACGCAACTGCACTCCATGAAAAAGACCCTGGACCGAGAGAGCTTTGGCGAAAGCGGCCAGATTCAAAAGGTTATCGTGACACAGTGACAGATTGGGATACACCGAAGAGTATAGATAACAACATGTGGCGTATCCGTGTAGGAGGTCTGATCGAGAGTCTGGACGAGCCTGGAGTAGGATCGTTCACTGAACCTCTATGTGAATTGAACTGGACTTGCCCTGTAGCTACCATATAGTTTGAACACAGTTTAATAGTCTTCGAGATTCGAGCTGCGACTAGTGTATCGTCATGTTGAAGTCGTTTTTTTTGTATGCACCAAAAGACTAAAGCAATATAACTTCCAAGGTCTAGTTGGTGTAAATTAAATACTCTCAACGCTGGACTCGGTGATGGTGGACGTGATATGTCACACCAAGAACTCCACACACATCCGCTCGGTTAGCTCAGTTGGTTAGAGCGTCGTACTAATATTATACAACATAGTATAACATCGGTAATGCGAAGGTCATGAGTTCGACCCTCATACTGAGCATCTGTTCCTTTTTGGTTCGTGTTGTATCGTCACTTTTGCGTGTTGATGTTAAGCCGCACCGCGTCTACAGATGAGAAGAAATAGCTTTCTCAGTGGCGTGGACCTGAAACATATCTGCCCTAATCAGCATGAAATGGTAACTTTGCTTGGTGTTATCGCCAATCGTGGTTACGGATCTGCGGGGCTGTAGGGCTGGTGGGCAGGGCTGGAAATTAGTACTACTAATTTAGTACTAACCTATACTAATACTAATTTAGTTTAGTATAAAGCAATACTAATACTAACTTAATAAATATAAAGCTGTACTAATACTAATACTAAAAAATTTAGTAATACTAATACTAATACTAAATACTAAAGCGTATTATATAAGAATTTTCTAGAATTTTCTAGAATTTTCTAGAATTTTCTAGAATTTTTTAATAATTAATAATAATAAAATTCTTTTAAATTCTATGAAATTCTATAAAATTCCATGTATTATAAATCGAGTTTTTTTATTTATAATATGAATAATTATAGAATAATATAGAATTTTTTATTTATAATACATAGAATTTTTTAAAAGTTTATATAAATAACTAAAGAGTTTTAAACTTTAAACTTTGTTTATATTTAATAAATAAGAAATACATAGTTTATATTTAATGTTAAAAATATGCTTTATTATAAGCATATTTTCTATGATTTACCCGATATTCGCTTATAGAATGTTATAAAAGTTCATAGAATTCTATAAAATTCCGTAGAATATTCTTAAATATTTTACGTTACTTAACTTCACTTAACTCCACTTTTTTTATTTATAAGCTTATATTATTAATGTTTATTAATAACTATTAATATAATAAAATATAGTAGAAATATATAGAATTAAAAGAGATTGTGTATATATAAAAGTCTTATTTCTTAATTTTTAGATTAACTTTAACTTTAACAACAATAATAAGTTTAATACATTTATTACATAAACACTATTACGGTTTTACCTTTTTTACATAACCTATATACAACGATATATTCGTTTAATATTTAATATTCCTACTTTTAACGATATATTACTGGTTATTTAAATATTTTATTTATTATAAACTTTTTATTATAGATTTTACTACAAGCTTTACTTCGAATAATACGAACGAAAATACTATTATTATAAACGATAATAATAATAGTTCTACCGAAGAAAATGCAACTAACAAGTCGAATATACAACCGAATAATTCGCTTAAAACGAATATTTCTAGTTCGTTTAATTTAAAAGATTTAAATAATAAATCTTTTAAATTAAACGATAACGAATCCGATATTTATATAATAAAAAAAGGGTTATTTACTAGAACTTTATTACCTATAAATAAAGAAAAAAACCGGGAAATGCTAGTACAATATACTATATAAGTTTTTATTTCTTATTTTTTAATATATTATTACTAATACTTTTAATAGTTGTAATTATAAATCAACAATTAAAGTTAAAAGCTTTCAATCTTCAAATTTCGTTAAACACTATAAAGCAAAACATCCAAATATTGCATATAACAAAAAAACAGAAAAGAATTTAATTAAAAGTAAGTTTTTATTTATATTTATATTTAAAAATTGCTTTATTAATAGATATATATATTAGAAAACGAAATTTTACAACAAAAAAACGATTTCTTCAACCTACAAACTAGAAAACAGGCTCAAAACTACACGAATAACCTAGATGTTAAAGAAATTATTAATAATAAAGTTTTAAACTTTATTATTAATAATAATCTATCTTTTAGTATTTTAGATTCGGAATCGTTTAAAGATTTATTTAATTTTTTAAAACCGTAAGTAAATATTTTTTTATTTTTTTACAAAATATATTCTAATAATATTATTATAGCGATTTTACGATTAATCGCCATAAAATTAAAACTATTTTAGAAGCTTCTTTTAAAAGCTCTTTAATAGATTTTAATAATGAATTATAGTTTAATATTAAAAATAATAAAACTTTTTCTATTATTTTTAATATATGGACTTCTAATTCACAAACAGCGTTTATAGGAGTTATTATCTTTTATATTAGCCCTAGTTTTAATTTAATTTATAAATTAATCGGATTTACGGAAATTTCGGATCGGCATATAGGTTTAAATATATTTAAAACGTTTTTAAATGTATTAAAACCTTACCCTGATCTTACTTTAAACAATATATTCAGGTACTTGATTTTATTATTTTCTAATTTCTTACTTTTACTTTTACTAATATTTAATAGTATAACTAGAGATAATGCAGCGAATAATAACACGTTTTTAAAAGCTTTTCAAAGAAATTATTTAAATTCTACAAATAAAGCTTTTATTAACGATATTCGTTATGTTTCCCATATTATTAATATAATAGTTTAAAGTATACTTAAACAGTATATTTTAACTATTAACGATCAAGAAAATCTATTAAATTATATAAATAATAGTTTAGAAACTGAATATCGAAACGAACAAACAAGTAAGTTATTTATTATTATTATTATTATTATTATTATTATTATTATTATTATTATTATTATTATTATTATTATTATTATTATTATTATTATTATTATTATTATTATTATTATTATTATTATTATTATTATTATTATTATTATTATTATTATTATTATTATTATTATTATTATTATTATTATTATTATTATTATTATTATTATTATTATTATTATTATTATTATTATTATTATTATTATTATTATTATTATTATTATTATTATTATTATTATTATTATTAATATTAAATACTAACTTTATATTAGATTTATTAACTCGAATTCAAAGAATTGTTGTATTAACTAAATATACAACAGAAATAAAAGAGTTATTAATCGATGGAATTAATCAAGCAAAAAGAAATTCTATTTTACCGTTGAATTATAATATTAAAAAAATTCCACTTGGTAAGTTTTATTTCTATTTTAATTTTATTATTATTTATTATTTATTAATACTGATAAATTTAAAAATAACGCTACAAGGTGGAATTCAACATATAATATACTGAATATCTTTTTAAAATTAAAAGAGCCACTTGAATATATTAACCGAAATACGGCTAATAACGAATTTCAAGATCTTTTTTTAAATTCTAAAGACTGGTTTATTATTAAAGAGCTAAAAACGCTTTTTAATATATTCATTAAACCGTCTACAAGATTACAAAGCAAAATATATATTACTTTACCTACTGAATTATTATATATTTATAAAATATATAATAATTTAGATGCTTTTATTTTAAAAGCTAAAAATCGAATTCAACAAGATCTAAATTTAGTAAATATATTTATAATAACTCTATATTATAAACTTTATTATATTTACTAATTTTTTAAGTTATAATATTATCTAATTTAATAACTACTATTAAATCTAGTATTATTAAACTAGAAAAATACTTTCCACGTTATTTAAATTATTCTGATTTAAATAACTATAAGCCCTTTATTTATAGTATTATTTTAGATCCTAGATTTAAAATAATGCATTTTAAAGTAAACGAGCTTTTATATTTTTACAAAAATATTAAAAACGATATTATTCGATTATTTAAAATCGAATATGATAAGTAAGTAATTTTAAATCTAACTTTAAAGTTTTTTACTAATAAAAAACAGTACAACCTTAGAATTAAATACTAAAAAAATAACGTTTTAAATAACGAAGATTTAAATCAAAATAATTCCGATTCAGAGGATGATTTTTATTTAAATTCTTCGTTAAACAATAATAAAACGGAATTATCAGTATATTTAAAAGAAAATACTGTACATAAAAAAGTAAGTTTGATTATTTAATTATTAGAATTTTTAAAGTTTATATTAATTAATTTTAGGTTAATCTTTTAGAATATTGGAAAAATAATTCAGCTAGATTCTCAATTTTAACAAATTTAGCTAGAAAATATCTAGCAATTCCAGCTACTTCAGCGGTTATTGAACGAGTTTTTTCTATTACTAGTAATATAATTACTAGAAATCGAAATAGTTTAAGTCCTAAAACGGTTAGTCAGCTGGTTTTATTAAAAAAATGGAAAATTTAGGATTTAAACGAATTATCTATCGAAAACGAAGATAATAACCCTGAAAACGAAGAGGAATAATATATATATGTTTTTTAGATTTTTTTTAGTTTTAATAACAGTTTTATTATTAATAAGAATATTAAAGCTATTATAAAACAATTTATATATAAAATTTTACTTATTTTAATATACTTAATAAAAGTATTGTTATTTATTTAAATATTAAAGTTATTAAAAAATAAACACGACTATTAAATTTATTATTTAATTTCAATTTAAACTATATATTAAACTTTTATTTTTACAGTATTTTATAACTATTAGTATTTTTAAGTATACTAAATACTAATCTAGTATTACTAAATTAGTATTAGTATAGTATAAACTACTACTAATACTAACTTAGTATTCGAAAATCAGTATTAATATTAATACTAATTTAGTATTACTAATTTAGTAACATATACTAAAGTACTAATTTCCAGCCCTGGTGATAATGTTAAATAAGCTTTATAAAAAGCGATTTTTAGTGTGTTTTATAGTTTTTATTAGCTTTTAATATTTTATAGCTTTATGTAAAAAGGTTAGCTTTAATTTATAAGTATATAAAATAGTTAGTTTAAAGAATTTACTGTTTAATTAGTAGTAAATATATTTTTAAGGCTAAAGCAGACTTTGCTATTTTTTTAATCTTTTTTATAACTATTAGAAAAGCTTGTTTTTACAGTTTATTTAAGACCTTTAAGTGCTGCTTTATTATTATTTCTTAAAACGCTTTTATATGCAGCTAGTACTATACTATATTATAGTACGTGATCTATAATATAATTATTGCTTAGTATAACTATTAAAGTTGTAATATATTACATCCTTAATCGGAGCTTAAAATAAACTTAAATGTTTATATTAATTTTTAAACTTTAGTAATAGTAGCTGCTATATAGTAATCTTAAGTAAAGGCTAGATTAAACTATACTTTTAAGTATTAAAGTTTATTAATAAGTTTTCTTAGTTATGTTTTAAAAAGCTATAAGTATTTATTTAGTAGTAGTAGTTATAGTAGTACGTTAATAACTTGATTTTTTGTTTTGTTAGTTTTAAAGTGCATAATTTTGTATTTATCTGAAATAAATATATATTTATATTATGTACTTTATTTTATCGCGCGGCCGTAAATCTTTTTTGATACTTTATAGTTTTCTGCTACTAAATCTTTTACTATTAAAATTTTAATATTGTTTATTTAAATAGTTGTTATAACTATAAGACTATTTATAGCTTTTTATGTTTTTTAAACTTTTTAAAATATTTTGTTTAATAAATTTATATTATAAAACAATTATAGAATTAGTAATAATAAAAAGCTTTATAATATATTGTACTTTAAATCTATTTATAAAGATTTACTTTTTAATAGTTTAAGTTTAATATGCTGTTTTTTTAGCTACTTTTTAATTTATAGTATAATTAGTGCTAGTATTTTTTTGTAAGCTAAGTATTCGATTAGCTTGTTATAATAAACGTTATTAAATGCTTTTAATATATTTAGTATAAATAATATTGCGATTTTATAAGTGCTTTTATTAGCTTGTTTATAAGTTTTATAAATTTTTTTTAATAGTGTATATATAGTATATTTAGTAAACTAGGTTTTTTAAGCTTTTATATAGTTTTTTAGTAATAACTAGTATTTTTTGATATAATAACTAATATGCTTTATAATTACTAATTTAAAGGCTTTTTTTAAGGTTTTTAGAAAAGTAATTAGTTTATATGCTTTTATTTTACTGTAATCGTCTTTGTTTGGCTTTTTTAAAACTATTGTGATTAAGTTTTTAAAAAGGTAAATCTTTTAGAAAAAACAGTAGTTAAAAAAAAGCTGTATAATCGGTAATAGTAAATATATTAAAATTTAAAGGATATGATTAAGTATGTTTAACGGTTTAGGCGTTTTATAAGGTTTAAGTTTTAAAACAGCTTATTAAACTTTATTTTTTATAAGCGGAAAATATAAGAACTTGTTATTAAAAGCTAGTAATGGGCTTAAATTGTTGTTAAAGCTGTTTTATTCTAGTTTTATTTTTAAATTGTAAACAGAACAGAAAAAAATATCCTGCTAAATATTACTACTTTATTTTTATGCGTATTTTAACTTTTTATTGTTAATGTTACTTTTTATTATACTGCTTTTTAGTTTTTAGAACGGGTTTATTTTACTAGGTTTTAAAGCTTTTTAAGTTTTTAGCTAGCTATTTTATTTATTTTTTTATAGTACGCTGTTTATAGTGCTTTCGTTATAAGCTTGCTTTTTTTGTTCTTAACTATTTTATATATTTTTTGGTTTTTTTTAAATCTAATACGTTATTAATTCTTTTAAAGTTTTTTAATTTTGTTATATTTTATTTTATATTTAATAATAAAATTAAGTATATAATAAATAGTTAGTTTTATAGTAAAAACTATTTTTTTAATAATAAAAGCTAAAGTTTTTACTATTTATACTATTAATTAGCTAACTTTTTTATTTATTAAGCGGCTTTTTAACTTAAATAGTTTATTTTATAAGGTTTAATAGAATTTTATAACTAAGATATAGTTTTACAGCTTAATAAGTAGCTTTTTAAGTGCTTGTTTTAGCTGTAAGTTAAGAATAATATATATAAACTAATAGTTAAAATTATAGTCTAGCTTGTTTATTTTTTAGTATTTAATTAGTGTAAAAAAAACTGCTCTGTTATATATAGCTAAATTAATAGTAAATAAAACGTTTTTTTCTTTTTAAGTAATAGTGCTTTTTAAAAGTACTATTTTTAGGTTCTTTTTTTCTAGTAGTTCTTTAAAATATAAAAAACTTTAGCGAGCTAATTTTTTATTTCCTAAGTTTTTAGCTGCTTATTTAAAGCTTTCTATATTAAAGTCCTTTACTAGTATTTATCCGTGATCTTTTAATTTAAAGTTTATTTAAATGCGTTTTATTACTATATTAAGCTTTTTTAGTATATTAATAAGTATATTATTTAGTAGTTAGTTATATATATTATAAATATAAATAATGTTAGTATTATTATTTTTAATGTTATAAATAACTATTATTATTATAAAATAGTTAGTATAGCTAGTAAATAAAACGCAGAAGTAGTTTAGTTGTTTATTAATATAAAAAGCTATATTTAATAACTTTTTTTTTTGCTTAAAAAACTATAAAGTAAATAAAATAAAAATAAAGTTATAGTTGTTATATTTAAATAAGTTAATCTAGGGTTTTTATATAGCGATTATATTATAATCTAGTATAGCTAGGTTTTTTAAAAAAAGAGTTATTATTATATTTTTTAATTTACGAATATTATACTGTATAATATATAACGTTCGGTTATTATATATTAATATAGGTGCTACTGTTAAGATTTTTCTGTAGGTTCTATATTTGTATTAAGTTAATGTTATTGTTTTTTTTACTGTTATATGTTTTAATAGTGCTTTTAGCGCTAAATACAGATTTTTTTCAGGATTGTTTACTAGTAGAATTTTTTTTTTTTGCTAATGTTAGCTTTACTGTTTTAAAGGTAATTAAAGGTTTATTAAAGGTTAGTTTGTTTAAGTTAGCTTAAATTAATATGATCTGTTTCTGCTTTTTAGGGCTATTATTAGTTAAGCTTACGTAAAAAACTGTATTTGCTAATTTGTTATTAAGTTTTTTACTACTGGGTAGCTTTTTAGTTTTGTATATAATTAGTTTTAGTTTTAGTTGTTTTATTTTGAGTGCTTTAAATCTGAGATTAAAAGTAGCGTTATTATATTTAACAGTTGGATTTTTAGCTGTAAGTTCTTTAGCTAGCTCGGGAATATTTAATATTAGCTTAAACGTTAGTGTTAGGGTTAGTATTAGTATTAAAGTTTGTGTTAAGGTCGTGGGTGCTATCGTAATCTGGGATATCGGTGCTATGTTTGTTAAGAGTGTTATATTAAGGGGCATTGTTTTTTCTGAACGTACTATGTTTACTGGGGGTGCTGATATTATAGCTGTGATTAGTGTGATTAACGCGAGGATAATTAGGATATTAATTTTTAGCTAATAAGTGGTTTTATTTTTAAGAGCTTAGGTTACTTTTTAGCGTTTCTGCTTATAATGTTTATAATTAGAACTTTAAGTTAGGTACTGTAGTTTATAATTAACGTATTTAAATATAGCGCTATAAGTAGTACGAACAGAGCATTTTTTTATGTCGTGGGATTCGTAATAGTAGTTGCAAATATTATAGTTAGCAGCATATTAGGTAGTAATATAGCCGTATTTTTAGCAGCGAAAGCATTATTTAATTCTGCATTTTTTTTCGTATTTTTTAACTTTATAAGTTTTGTTCAATTATAAGCAGCTTACGTGAATTAACTGATTAATTAGTTCAAGTATAATAAATTCGACTACTAGTAAGCTAATAGTTTTAATTACGTTTTTTTTTATAAGCTAGTTTATATAAACGATTTTATCGTTTTAAATAAGCTTTAAATTAAATGTTTATAGCTGGATAGTTATAGCTATAATACGTGCTAAGTTAAAAAAAATTATAAGTATTACGTGAATAACTATCTTATAAGTAAGCACTATTATTTTAGCTTTATTGCTTATATAGTTAACTTATTCGCTTGTATAGGCTAGAAGAATTTTAGTTTGCGAGACGAACGCTATATAGAATTAAATGTTTTCTAATTTAAAGAATATTATATTAAATACTTGTATATTTTTATATAGCTTAAAAGTAATAGTTCTGTTTATAGTAATAGCTGTATCTACTATTTTAACGTTTTTGTTCTCTTTTTTAACAGTATACTAAATAGTATTATTAATATAGTTTATTAAAGCTTTAAAGTTATTAATTATTTAACCCTAGATTTAAGCTTTAATCGTCTCGTTATTTTCTTTTAAAAAGTTATGTAGCTTTATTATAACTTTTTTTTTTAAAGCTTTATAACGTATTCCTAGTAAGTATTATTATTTATTAAGATTTAAATACGTATAGTTTTAATAGTAAGCGAAAGTTTAGCTTTTACTGTTATTTTAACTTAACTGCATGTTTTAGTAAAAAATTAATCTGTATTATTATTATATATTATATTAAGTAGTATATTATTAAATTATATACTGTTAGTACTTGTAGTAATAATAATAGCTGCAAAAGCTTTAATAAGGTTTTTTATTTATTTAAATTATTATTTTTAAACGTGGCTAATTTCGTTTAAGTAAGTCTTTTAAGTTTAAACCCCTGTTTAATTAAGAAATTTCTTTACGAACTTTTTAATAAAGTAACAAAACAGCAATAGTTTACTGCTTAATACGCTAGTGCTTTTAAAACGAGCTTAAAAAGCTTTATATAAAGCTTTAGCTTCTTCCACAAGGTAGTAGGTATATATCGTAGTACTTTTAATGATCTAGCCTAGAAACAGCTAGTCTAAACGTAATAGTAGGACTATTACAGCGCTAAGAACTGCCTGGAATGCTTTTTTCCTTCACTAATAGCCGTGCCGGCGGTACGGTGTTTTAAAACCCGGCTTGTTTGGTAGTAGTGTTCAGGGAGTTCCAGTGACATAAATTACAAGCCGTAAGAGGGCTGTTTGGCAGAGTTATTCTAAAAATTTAGTTCTGACTTTTGTTGTTGTTTTTTTTACAAATTAGAGAGAGGAGCCTACCCGAGGATATGTCCCCTGACTTTTTACTCGCTCTGGACTAGGTACCGGTAGTGCTTGAATGCCTGCCGCGTTCTGGTGACGCCCATTACAGGCGTGGGGCAAGCAAAGCGTGGGGTTATTACAATTGGAACTTAATGAGATGTGTGACTGCACGCAGGTTCCGCGATCGGAGGCCGGCAAAAAGTTTCGTTATGCTCCAGCAACTCGTCGATACATAACACTGGCTACCTGCCCACCATCTGTCTGAATGGGAGGCTGAAGAACCACTTGATATCTTGCAAAATGGCTCAGGCTCAGGCTCAGGCCCAGGCTGCGTTGCCAGATCCAACGGCCGACCTTCAATGGTCAGGCTATGTCGGTGCAATCCATGAAGTATTTCGTCAACAAGCTGAGGCGCACCCGGATCGTGTCTGTATCGTCGAGACTAAGTCCTCTACAACACCCGAGCGACGCTTCACCTATCGAGAAGTATATGAAGCCTCCAACACCCTCGCACATTACCTCCACGATGCCGGCATCACCAATGGCGACGTTGTCATGATCTGGGCACACCGCTCCGTCGACCTCGTCGTCAGCCTTATGGGCACTCTGGTAAACCAATCCGGTTCATACTTATAGATGCATACTTATATATATATCCCAGGCCGCTGGAGCTACCATGACCGTCCTAGACCCTAGTTACCCGCAAAGTCGCCAGCAAGTCTACCTTGAAATCTCCCAGCCCCGCGCATTAGTCAGGATAGGGAGAGCAACTGATGAGAACGGTTCTCTGGCCCCTTTGGTTCAAAGGTACATTGATGATGAGTTGCAGCTCAAGGCCGAAGTTCCTGAGCTCCGTCTCCACGACGGCGGCTTCCTATCGGGCGGTGGCGACAGCATCAACGGTGGCGACATCTTCGACAAAGCCAGACAGTCTGCCTCGATACCGCCTCCCGTCGTTGTTGGTCCTGATTCCAATCCCACCTTGTCCTTCACTTCGGGGAGCGAAGGGCGACCCAAGGGAGTCCTCGGCCGCCATTACAGCTTGACGCGCTACTTCCCGTGGATGGCCAAGCGGTTCAACCTGTCTTCCGAAAGTAGGTTTACCATGCTCTCTGGTCTGGCCCATGACCCAATCCAGCGAGATATTTTCACACCACTGTTCCTCGGTGCAAAATTACTTGTCCCCGCCAAGGAGGACATCCAGCATGAGAAACTTGCCGAGTGGTTTCGCGAACACAAACCTACCGTCACTCACTTGACACCGGCCATGGGGCAAATCTTAGTCGGGGGAGCGACGGCGTCATTTCCTAGCCTCGAGCAGGTCTTCTTTGTCGGAGATGTCCTTACAACGAGAGATTGCCGTTCCCTTAGACGCCTGGCCATCAATGCCACCATCCAGAACATGTTTGGATCCACTGAAACCCAGGTTTGTAGCTCTCTTCCTTTTTTTAAATAGTGCTGCTGGCTGACTGTATCATCTGTCTGTAGAGGGCAGTCAGCTACTACGAAGTTCCGAGTAGAGCCAAGAACCCCGACTTTTTGGACAGCCTCAAGAATACAATCCCAGCCGGCCGAGGGATGGAGAATGTGCAGCTTCTGATTCTCAACGCCGAAGACGGCACCAAACTCTGCCGTGTTGGCGAGACGGGAGAGATATACGTTCGCGCAGCCGGCCTCGCTGAAGGCTATCTTGGAGACCCGGCTCTGAACGAGAAGAAGTTCGTACCGAATTGCTTTGTTGACGAGCAGAAGTGGGTCGAACAAGACAAGAAAGATGCTAGGGACGAACCCTGGAGGCGGTACTACAAGGGTCCGAGGGATAGGATGTATCGAACGGGCGATCTTGGCCGATACTTGGAGACGGGAGATGTCGAGTGCATCGGTCGTGCTGATGATCAAGTCAAGATTCGGGGCTTCAGAATCGAGCTAAATGAAATTGACAACAACTTGGGCCAGAATGTCCTGATCCGAGATTGCAAGACCCTCGTTCGAAGAGATCGCAACGAAGAACAAACCCTCGTCAGTTATATTGTTCCCGAAGCGGCAGAGTGGCGTCGCTTTCTCTCCGCCAAGGGTGTGGATGATATTGAAGACGAAGGCATAGAAATAGGCCCCGTCACCATCTTCCAGAAAAAGTACCGAATGATGCAGAAGGAAGTGCGAGACCATCTGAAGTCGCGTCTACCAGCATACGCTGTCCCTACCATATATATTGTACTCAGCAAGCTCCCCCTGAACCCCAACGGCAAGGTAGACAAGCCCAATCTACCTTTCCCCGATGTCGCCGAACGTGTCGAGGACGCTTCAGAGGAGGACCTGAAGAACTGGGGGTCGCTCACCGACATGCAGCGCACCGTCGCTCAAAAGTGGGCTGATCTTGTCCAAGGTTTGAATCCTAAATCCATCCGGCCCGAGGACAGCTTCTTCGATCTTGGTGGGCATAGTCTTTTAGCACAGCAGCTACTCTTGAACTGTAGAAGGGAGTTGCGCGCCGACTTGACGATCAACGCTCTGTACGCGTCATCGACTTTGGCCGGATTCAGTGCTGAGGTGGAGAAGCAGCTGAGGAAGGCCGACGGAGGTGTTGCCGAGGACACTGAGGAGGGTGACCCGGTATATGCGCAGTCGCTAGATGAGCTCGTGACGCGGTTGCCTACCAAGTATCAGACTGCCGACTTGCAATCACTCGGCACTTCGAAGCAGCTAACCATCTTCCTCACTGGTGCAACTGGGTTCCTGGGCTCATATCTTGTCAAGGATATACTCGACCGCACACGCCGTGAAGTGAAGCTCGTCGCTCACGTCCGAGGTGTCAAAGATACCTCTGCAGCACTGGACCGGCTCACAAACTCTCTTCGCGCTTATGGACTGTGGAGGGAGGAATGGCTACCTCGGCTAAGCTGCGTAATTGGCGACCTCTCGAAGCCGAAGTTGGGCATGAGCCAGTCGGACTGGCAGAGGCTGGCAAGCGAGGTCGACGTGGTCATCCACAACGGTGCCGCAGTTCACTGGGTGAAGACATACCAGGACATGATGACATCAAACGTCCTCTCCACACTGGATGCCATGGCGCTATGCAATGAAGGAAAGCCGAAAACGTTTACGTTCGTCAGCTCGACAAGTGTTCTCGATACAGATTATTACATCAAGTTATCGGAGGAACAGATCAGGACGGGACAAGGTGCCATCTATGAAAGTGATGACCTCCAAGGCAGTCGACGTGAGCTTGGGACCGGCTATGGTCAGACCAAATGGGTTTCGGAGCAACTGGTTCGGGAGGCAGGAAACCGCGGTCTACTGGGGTCCATCATCCGCGCAGGCTATATCTTGGGTGACATAGTCACTGGGGTTTGCAACACGGACGACTTTTTGATTCGCATGTTGAAGGGTTGTGTCCAGCTTTCCGCACGTCCACGTATCGTTAACACCGTCAACGCTTGTCCTGTTAACCACGTTGCTCGACTAGTTGTTGCTTCGGCTCTGAATCCTATCCCCAATGGTGTTCATGTCATCCACGTTACCGCTCACCCCAGGCTGCGCATGAATGAGTACCTCTCTATTATCGAATACTATGGCTATAAAGCCCCCGAGGTCAGCTACGATAGCTGGAAGTCTGAGCTAGAAACTTTTGTCTCTGCAGGTACACTGGAGAAGGATCAAGAACAGCACGCGCTCATGCCGCTGTTCCACTTCTGCATGAATGACCTCCCGGCAAACACGCGCGCCCCAGAGCTAGACGACCGCAATGCGGCAGCGGTGTTGAAGACGGATGCAGAGAACTGGACAGGGGTAGATGAAAGCTTCGGTTATGGTATTAGCAGGGACGACGTTGGGAAATATCTTGGGTATCTAGCCAAGATCAGGTTTATCGGGCCACCTTCCGAGAAGGGAAGGCCATTGCCCGAGATTCTGGTAGACGCACAGGCTGTGGGCGGACGTGGTGGTGCCTCATAGTCAGTCTTTGAAGAGACTTGCTTTTCCCAAAACATCGTCCGCTTCCACAAACTTGAGAAGAGTCAGCGGCGCGTAAGTGGATTGGGCAATGTATATATCACGATCCCTTTGTTGTTACGAGATATGCACGTCGCACGTTGAGTCTTGCTCGACAGGAAACAAAAATCAAATCTAGAGGATATAAAAAGAACGCGCAGAAATATGAGCGTTTTTTGAGGCAAAGTCAATTTCGGAGCCCATTGACTCAACTCAAGGCAACTATAATCACAATTTTACATCTCGGTTCGATCCCAAGATTGTGTGGCGTATATAATCTAGAAAGTATGGAACTATCCACGCCTCTGAGGACTATTGCGTGCAGCCGACCCTAGATATGACAGTACAGAATACAATTATGCTAGTAAAAGAGTACGCAACAACAGTCCATGGGTATCTTGCAACTCGTAGCGGTTACACCATTCCCGAGTCTGTATCAATAGTTGATATTATATGTAGGTTAAGTGAAGAATAATGATGAACTGACGTTACCGGCCTTCGTCTCACCTCGCACCAGACTGACGTGAATGTAGGGATCTTATGTTTTCATGCCTTCCACTACCTGATTTTTCCTTAGGGGAACGAGGTTAAAACGAAATAGTTCAATAACTTATTAGTATGTGAATCCATCATGACCATAAGTTGAGCTGTTCTAGCCGTCGACTTCCAGACTTTGGTGTGGGTTTCCATAGTGACATCCGATGACACTATCAAATGGTTAGCTACCTTAATACACCTCCCATGTAATTCATCCCAGCATTGAATCTCATGATACATGATTCCAATTTCTACGCATTTCCCATCCCCTACGATGGAAGCCTGACCAGGTGTAGCGCTATTCTCTGCAGCAGGTTGAGGCAATAACCATAACCTTTATTGCTGTGTCACCAAGTCAGTCAGATTTGAAACTTGCTGCTGAAGGTTGGCAAGATCTGCCTCAAGTCTGTCGACACGAGATCAACTAGTAGGTGGCCAGCAACCGGCACAAGGCATAAAAATAAGGAAGAGGCGAGCTTATTGTTAGGAGTAGGAATAATATCATGGTCACGGGTATCCTCAATGGCAACACTGTAAGCGATGTCGCCGGTAGTGCAGCGATTGCACATGCGCGCATCAGCTCCTTTGAAGAATTTCGGCTTTCGCTTTCTACACTCGTCGCTGGCTCAGTTATTCGGGATTGATCAAATTGGTGGGAAGAAGAACACTTACCAAGCGGCCGCTGTGTACTTTGCCCTCTTCAAACGCGGTAGCGGATCACCGTCGATCTCCCTCGCCGGCTTCGCTCGATCTGGTACAGATCTTAAGGGCGAGTCTTGGTCCTCGTTTGAAAAGCTCACATTCATAGACCAGGCTGATTGATAGTATAAGCCACTAAGGCTAACATGATACCTAATATCAAAAGCGCACTCGAGAAAAGAAGAGGCGGAGAAGGAGATTCGCTCCTCTGCATAGCTTTTCGACTATGCCATGCATCATGTTTTCAAAAAAGAAATTCCTCCTTAAAATTTCAAGGTTTTATACCAGCAACTGACGATGATCGAGGCAAGGTCGCCTTCAGAAGAGCGACTGCGCCAAGCCACCATGTTACAGTCACGTACAAGAGACCACTACTTATCTGTTGCATACAAAAGGCGCTTGAAGTTAGATAGTATCTATTTTATCCCATATTTAGGCCCCAGAACCTACATGTAGAGGCCGAGCAACGGTGGATATCAATAGAAGACATCGTCATCATCCTCACTAGCCTATGCGCTTCAAGTCGCCCTTCAAGCTACCCATAAGCTCCGGGTCTAGCACCCATAATAAAAGGTAATTAATAGAACTCGAGAAAAATCCCTATACTAAACTCTAATTTTCGAACCCGAACATCTCAAAGTCGTAGTGTTCCCCTCCTATTTGTATCAAGCATACTGACTCTCCATCCTCGTTGCACCTTGCATCATATTTCCTAAATTCCCACGAGCACTCCAGACAATATTCTCCGTCCAGCCGTATTCGCGGCTCTCGTCAGTCTGTATATCGCCATCACCATGGATACTACCGTCCTTCGATCCGTGACGGTGGTGGGGACTGAATAGCGGTGGATTGACACTGACGCACTTGGCATTGAGCCCTGGTAGCCCTCCATCTGCCGATGAATATTCCGTGCCCCATGTCGACACGGCTCTCCGGCATAACCCGGCGAGCACCTTATCAAACGGCCGAGTAAGCTGCTGCTGCTGCTCCGTCGATAGATGGTAAAGGACCTTCCTTGCGCCTTTCTGCGACAGCGCATACGCGAAACTGCAGACAGGCGCAGCCGAAACATGGACCCAGCGGGTGTGTTCTTTGAAAAAATTATTATTGTTATTAGCAAAAAGACCCGTCATCTCCTCCCTCGGCGGCACCGTCAAATCGTCTTCGATGACGAATCTGCGCCTCATGTACCGAATGCCCGGGTCATCGGACGGCCTGTCCTTGTTCTCGTCGAGGGTTTCCGGGAACACTTCGCCGCAGTGGCCGAGCCATAGTAGATCCCACTCGTCGCCATAGGGTGAGGTTGAGGGGCTCGAGTTGGAAGAGGAGGAGAGCAACGCCCTGGCGCCCTGGGCCACTCGCTCAAGCTGTGGCTTCAGTCGTACGTCCCAGTCCACTTCGACAGACACTTGAAGTCAGCAATTTGCTCTCCCGGGGCCAATAGTATGGTCCGGCAACTTTCAGCGGAATACAGAGTTATTAGAGTCAGCGAATATTGGCAGAGAAGCATATTTCCGCTAGTATTCGTAGCCAAAACGGGAGATAAATAACTCTTAGCAGCACTCACTGTCGTCTTCCATAATGAGGGCCGACCCAAGGCCTTCCTCTACGATCCTGTACGGTGGTCAATTAGTTTCGCCTGTTTGGAATAGAGTGTGAAAATAGGAAAGAGATCACGTGGCTCCGTTTCCTGCCTTCGTTCCCATAGGAGATAGGCATCATGACCCATCCTGATATGTAACAAGCTTAATACCTAAGAGGATAGCAAGTGTTTTACTTACTTTCGAATAGCACTCATATGGCCGTTCCAGCTCTCCACATTCGTATTCCGAAGCTTCTCTCGAACAGCGCGGGTCTTACCCGCGTCGCCCCTGACGGCATCTATCCACTCGACATGAAAGCCGGTTAAAGCACTGGCCAGCGTGAGCGCATTGTGCCTGTCGCTGCGCTCAGGCAGGCTGATCACGAGAACTCTATCGAAGCCAAGAGTGGAATTGGTCACGCGATTGATATCACGTGGCACTGAGTGCCCTCGGTATGCACTGCCGTATAGCCTTTCCGCCCTGTTCGCTGATAGACGGTGGTGGGTGTTGGAGACAAAGGTGACTGTCCCGATGTTGGAAGTGAATAGTATGAAGCTGAAGGCTAATAAAAGGAAGGAGACTAGGCCTAGTATTATGTGTTTTGGTGGCTGGTGAAGGGCAGCCATTACTGTATCGATCGCACAAGGGTAAGACTGCAGTCAATAATAGTTGACGCTTTAGAAGCTCACCCTATGTAGTGTACATGAGTGCGACTAAGGGGGCTGTTCTTTAAGTGGCTAATTCAGATCTCGACATGGTAGTATTCGCCTCGGAAAGGTATTCTAGCGCCAAGCAGTTGAACAGCTAGGTCGTAATATGAACACCTGTACATGAATCACTGCCATCGGTAGGCTTCATCCCACGCAACATGAGCAGGGATGAAGTCAGGTGCTAGAGCCACTTGCATGTGAAGAGTGGATGATTGGCGGCTAAAACGGTCACCATATAAACAAGCCAGATCTGCTCTATAATAAAATGTATTTAGCATTTACGCGACTTAGCCGCACGCGCTCCGTATCTAAGGGGAGTTGCGATATGTAATATGCAACGTATCATGTATGAATGCATCATGCATGAATCCTAAGGTTCGTCTCTTCGTTCCACCGAGAATCCAGCTATGCTATCTACCGGCGGGGTTGACCAGCATACCATAAATAACCGATTCTGAATGCAAGGATTTTAGTTGCTAAAACCAATACAGAAACTTCCTCCGCCATCTGGAACGCCTATACGATGCCAATGGGTATCATGAACCAAACGCTTCGCCTCCCAAATCTGCCCAAGTCAGATATAATCAATGTAGGAAGATACAATGCTCTCCGCCGGTCAGTCCAGCATCTATTAACAAACAAGTAGGGCAGTTATCGTTGCCAGATTCTAGTACCCTACTCTGCCGCTAGTGCATCTGACCAACCTCTCCCAGAATTTTTTTTGGCGCTGACGCAGCTAAACAAGCGCTGTAATCGTCGTGATATCGTTATAAGTCCGTGAAATCATAGCGAGGTCGTGCAGATAGTGTCTCGAAATATATGCTCAAAGAACGTAAGGAAAGGCCTGGAGCCGTAACCGTAGATGTCAAACAAAGGTCTCGTCATATCTTTGATAGACCCATCATGAGCATAGAAGCGAAAATGTCCGCTTCTCAAGCACTGCTTAAAGCAGGCCAAAGTAAGGATGCACAAAATGGCGACGAAACTGATAACAGTGGATGTGTGTGATCGTTCTACTCAACTGGCACAAGCCCACAGTAGAAGAACAAGGGTTGAACGCAAGGAGCGATTCGCTGTAGACAATAAGTCTCGGGAGCACAGATGGATGATAAGCAATCGGAGAGGGAAGAGTGTGTTTGTTACCACGACACAATTCAGTCCCCAAAATGCCTTACGGCTGGTTCTTTATTCCAGATCCAGCCTCAGCCAACCAGTGAACTCATGCCAGTGAAGGACAGAGATCTGCGTTGAGCTCGTCAAGAAAGTCGTCCAGGTAAATTATGCGAAAGCGCTGCCCATATTGATTTCTAAAAGCAGGGTTCATCCAAGCTGATGAAATGGTCTTCTTCCAAGTAACCAGCTCCAAATTCCACCCTTTCTCGAGGGCACGGGTGGCGTATAGTAGAAATCCATCAGAAAACTCAGCTTGAGCGGCGTCTCCAGTCGCGAGGATCATGCTACCAGGCTCGCTAATGCAGTCCACGACACTATCCATCATGTTCAGATGGAGAATCTCATCGACACCCTGCTCACCATTTCTGGTTTCATAGCTGACTCTAGCCTGATCCTCGGTCGACTCATCACCGCTGGTCGGCATGTCAGCTGCGCAGACAACCCTAGATCCCTGCGGAGATGTCTTATATCTTCGCCCAACCTTGACCGGCGAGAGTTTCTGGACTCGATTCAGGATATTCATCTTGTATCCTTGTGCCTGCGCCTCGACAAAATATCGAGGCCACTGTGCCGGACCACTGACGGCGGTGGCGACCGAGCCTGCGAGAATCTTCTTTGTAGACTCCCGATTACGCTGCATGATAGAAGTCAAGACCTTAAAATTGAAGGCTGGCGCGCGGATGTACTGATTAACCGGAATATTCTGCGAGATCTTCCAAGAATTACAGAATCCAATAAAAATGTTGGACATGTCGACAAAAATATGTAAAGGTCTCGTGGATCCAGTGGAAGCATCTTCAGCGCTGTAGTTGGACAACTTTTGCGTAAATTTGTGATGCGTGTGGTCATACTGGCGCTGTTGAGGTACCGCTGCTGAAACCTTCTCAGGCTTGATGACAAGTTCAACGTCAAAACCGAGAGGAGAAGGCTCCGCTTTTTTCTGCGCCTCAACATGGTCTATGACAGGAATTACATCCGGGTAGCCATGTTTTTTAGCTGTTTCCTTGGCCTTCTCTGGCGTGATTGCTCCTTTCAAATAGAAATCGAAAATCTTGTCCAGGTTCCAAAAGGGCGCCGGTCGGTCGAGACGTTTTGGAGTCACGGTAGGGGGGTGTTGAGTTTCTACAGCGGAGAGCGAGATACTCGTTGCATTCATCTCTGTGGCTAGAAAGCCTCTAACAATGCCATGCAGAGATTCGGCGTCCGGGATCGTCTCGTCAACTGGAAAACCCTCGATTTTCTTATCGATAGGCACAGGTTCGAACGACTCCGAAAGCTTCTTAGCAAGGTGCGGTACGATAGGATATTGGCCATGGGTGCCTCCATTTATTCCAGAGGAGCCTCGAACGGGAGGAGGCTGGTACTTGTTTCTCGTCGTGGGGGACTGAATACTGCCCGGACCCTTCCATCCAAAGGTTGGGGAGGGGGTGGTCTCAGTGCTGGACAAAGTCTTGTCATTCACAGGTGTAGATGACAATAAGTCGACAGTAGTTTCCTCATCAGAAGAGAAAGGTGAATTCCCCCTAGTCAATGTGGTAGGAGGGCTATCATCACCGTGGGAAGTGCCTGATCGAGAAGATGCTCGTGAAATTGAGGTAGAGTTAACCGACAGATCTGGTGTACAAACCAAAGCGGTTTCCTCATTAGGGTGCGTAGATTTGGCAAGGTGATTAAGGTTGCTACTCGTGAGAATCGAAGATCCTTCAGAAGGTGCTCGCACCGTATCTACAGGGCTGCTATTCTGTCAGAAAGGAGGCTACGAAGTGTGGCGAGGGCGCTGCGGGAAGATGTTCAACGGGGGTGGTTGTTTTAAATATACTAACCTTTGGGTGACATTGGCATAGTATGTGAAGGCGTTGAGTAAACCGTCGCCTAGGTGTGGAATGGAAGACCTCTTCCTGATGACTCGCGAGCCACCGGGGCCAGGTCGCTGTGGTAAGGCCTTCATCTTAAGTACTGAATTATCGTGTGCAAGGTGTACCTCACACGTCGTAAAAGCCTGAGTGAGTTCCTTGGGGTTTGAGGATAACATGGCCAAGTCGTCAGAGGAGGAAGATTTGATTACTGAATTATCGCGTGCAAGTTGTACCTCATGCGACACGAAAGCCTGACTGGATTGCAACTCAATGGCCATGCCAGCGAGGATAAGAACAGAGCTGTAAACGAACTGTAACAGCGATTTTCAAAACCACTTACTCCTTTTCGACGACTGCAACAGGAAAATGGCAGTGTGGCGAAACTGGAGAAATGGAAATAGGTCAGCTGAGTTGCGAGATGAAGGCGCGAGATGTAGGTTTAATCGGCGTGGATGCGAAGGACAGAGTGATTTTGTGCAAGACAAGGAATTGGAAGTGGTAGAGGCACCGAAGTGGGGGAGTAAACGTAGAAGAGGCATAAGAGCTAGAGGTGACCTACTTGAAAGTGTATCAAATTGTTAGGTGTGAGACGTGAGTGGGTGGAAAATATGTGTGGTCGCAGAAGAAATTCATGTTCAGGTGGTGCGTAACTTTGGGAGGCTTCTTGGTGAAATCGCTGAACAAAGATAGGTCGAGTTCAACGAAAGGTAAGGTAAGGCCGATGATCCGGACCGGATAGGAATGATTTTACGAATGGAAGGGAAATGAGAAACTGTGTGCAGGGCAGATGCTATAGGCAGTAAATGACTTGAGAACCTCCAATGTTCTCTGAGAAGTGCAATGGTCGAAAGGAGATAGATGCGTCAACGTCGGGTATGTTGATCAATAAAGGGCAGGTAAGTAGTCTAGCCCACGGGCTTGATTGAACAAGAGTGAGTTGACGACGACGATAGAGTGGGGAATGGGGAACTGCGTGCGAGGCAGTTGTCAGACGTAGAGAGTGGCGCGAGGTGGGATATGGGGAGTAGCAGAGGTTTAATGTGAAGTAAATTAGAAGAGTAGTTAGTTTGCAATTGTGAATAATGGTGGGCAAGAAGAGAGAGAAGTGAGGTTGCAGGAGAATGGATGAGAGTCGCTAGCCACGCCACACTTGTCGTTGATTCATTCGGCCTTGGGATTAGGTGGACTGGGTTGGATGACAGCGACTTCAGTGCTCTGGCCACAGAAGATTAGGTACATGGGTACATTGGTGGAGCACGTGCCGCAGCGTACCTACTAGTTGGGATTTGGCGACATTCGGGTCGCTGGCAGTCTAGGTACCTAAGTCTTTGTATCTTGGGCACAAAGTGGCGGTGCCATATCCATAGTAGCGTTTATTACCCAGGTAGGTAGGTACCTAAGATTCAGTTCCACCACACTCTTCTTGACTGTCTACCCGTAGGTAGGTATTCGGACTCAAATACAAGTGGAATAACAAGTGGAATAACAAGTGGAATAAATAATAGTGCGGCCATATTTCGGATGATGTACTGACGATGCGGGATTTTGAAGTTGATATGTTTAGTATCTACCTATGCTTGCTTGCTTGCTCCTCCTCTAGCCATGTCGCCTGCTTGGTGCCTAACGCCTAATGGTACTGTCCGTATCATATTAAGAAATGCGGGACGCAAGCACCTACATGTAGGTACCAGTTAGTCCACAATCTATCTACCTAGGTAGGTACCTAGATTGAGGGAGCATACCCAAGGTAGGTACTTCTATATGTACCTTACCTGTAGATTTCCCCACATTTGTCCTCGACGCGTCTGCAGCGGCCCGGTGCCGCTACACGTCAGTTAATGCACCCTAGGGACCTACACGTACTACCTATCACTTGGCAGCAGCATCAGACCAATCACCCGATGGAAGTTCTCAGCTCGCCGGATGTATGAAATACAATGTTACTCGTACAGCGACTCGGCGAACCGACCTAGCATGGCGCAACTCCCTTCAAATCGTAATAATAATGACAGCTTGAACCAGCTTTGGGGCCCTACCCTAAGCCATAATATGTGAAAACTCCCTAGTTGTCCAGCCTGCCTGTTAACGCCGTAGCCCTAGGCCGTAGCCACATGCCATAGCCTGTCTATCGTCATCTTTTCTTCCACCCTCTCTCTGTCTGTCCCGTGTCTGCTCCGAGTCTATCAGGAGCTGAGTTAAGGAGAGGCTGCATCGATATCATGATCCTTGACGCTCCATCCGTTGTAGGTTGTCTTGAGCACGTCCGCCTCATCTTGTATGCATTGTGTCCAACCAAAGAGAATCTTGGCTGCCGAGTCTATCTGTTGTTGTTTCTCTATCTGCGCAGCTTCCAGCTCCAAAGTGAGTCGCTTCTTCTCGTCCTCCTTGCGCATCTCGTCTCTTGCCTTGCGCTTCGCCCGACGATCCTCCACCTCGCGCGCACGATCGGCAAGATAGCGGACGCTGTGTCCAAGGTGCGCACTCTCCCTGGACACGCCACGATGCGCTCGATCGAGGGGCGGCTGCGTGAAGAAGAGGACGTTGCCCGCCTCGTCCTGTAGGAACTGCTCGCGAACGTCGGCTGGGATACTCGCATTTGTCGCATCGTCAAGCTTGTACACCTCGACGGGGCGCGGCGGATTGTACGCGTTGCCCTGTACGTGTGCGACGCTAGGGCTCGGTACCGGCGCGATCGAGCTACGGGCCGGTGAAGGCGCTAGACGCTGTGACGGGTCATAGGGCACGATAGGGTTGCCCATCTGATGTGGAGGAGCGTGATGAGGTTGAGGAGGCATGGGCACGGGTGTGGGATTGTACTGTGTCGGATATCCATTGAAGGCCGGGGTATGGGTATGGTGTGTTTGGTGGGGTGGATGCGGCTGGTACTGCGGAGCTTGTGGTGCCATCTGTGGCGGCGGAACATGTGCCGTTTGGAATGTGTGAGCGCCATATTGTGGAACAGGAACCGGGGTAGCACTGGGGCGTGGCGTATAGTGGCCTGCGTAGGGTGGCGCTGCATGACCGTTTGTAGGTGCTGGCTGAGCCGGCATAGTCGAGAAGTGGCCCGTGTTTCCCATGCTAATGTCTCCCTGACCATCTACAGGGCGAGCTGCTTGCATCATGGATGGGCGGCGGATTGGTTCAATAAATGTGGGAGCAGCAGGAGGTGTTGGTTCAGGTGGCGGAGATTCCTGCAAGCACAGACAATCTGTCAGTGTTGTTTGTTTGTTTGTGAAGAGAGATAATCGATAAGGCTGGTCTAAGATCAATTGAAAGGGGTAGGGAAAGATGAAGGAACGAAGAAAGTTCATCAATCATAGATACTGACGCCTTTCTCGCTTATCGGGAAAGAGATAAGAACAAGAACTGCCCGTCGTTATCTGCCATGACAAGATCTTAGGTAGATTTAAAAGAAACGAGGGAAGAAAAAAAAAACATCGACTATGCACTTACATTGGGTTCCCTCTCCCGACAGTGCACGGCTCCAACGAGGGGTGGCGCATTTGGAGCTCCCCATGTCGGCTTGGGAAGAGGATCTGTGGGCTTAGCATCATAGCGAAGAAGGTGTTTGATAGGGCTCGGTGTCTTCTTGAGCTTCCGAGGAATGTCAAATAAGTCCATCTCATAATCCTTCTCCCGAACCTCGTCTGGCAAACAGCTGGACCACGTTTTGATCTTGTTCAGCTTATGGTTCTCTTCGTTGTACCGCGACTTGCAGACATAGACCTCTTTGTCCTTGGGGAATCCGCGCGGTCTACCTTTGTCGTATCGCGTCACAAACATGACGAAGCAGCGATCTACAACTTCATCGATACGGTGATCTCGGTACTGCCCAGTCTTAACCACCTCATTCTCCAGAAAATGCTTCTCGTGACGATGCACCGTCTGCTCTGGTCGGTAGTACCAGCAGGCATTTACCCATTGCTGCCCCTGACGGTCCTGCCAAGTCCGGTAGATCTGTGCGATGATGGGCTTTGTCAGATCGTTCGCATTGGTTATATGAACCCAATCGCCTAGAGCAGTTGGGTTAGTCATTCAATCCCGCGCACACGGGGAGGATACAAGGAAGGTTATGCTGACCAACGCGCCAGACCTCGCCTTTGTGGTAGATCTCGGGTAGAGGCCGCCGGCCATTCTCGTCCTCGAAGTCGTTATCTGGTCTCGATTTCTCTTGTTCTGCAAGCGCGCGGGCATGGCTCTGCAACTGCACAGCGTCCTTGTACAGCTGGCTCGTCTCTAGGTTATATTCTTTGGCATTTTGAAACATCAGATTGATGTCCTGCATCGCCTGATCCACGTTCTGATACTTCTTTCTCTTATACTTCCTCTTGATGATGTCGAGCGCTATAGGGCTCGCAATGGTCGTATAGTAGTCGGGATTACCTGTCTTATCAGGTAACTTCTCGAAAGGGTAAATCAAGAGATCGCCGTTGGGATGCTTTAGCTTGCGAAGGCCCTGGAGCAAGCTATAAATTCGTGCCTCAACCGGTGAGAATACCTTGGGTGGGCGGCCGCGTCTCTTTTGCAACTCCCCAGCTCGGAAACTAGACTTTTTGCTGGCACGACCTCTACGCCTTCGACGACCCCTGCCGTCTTCATCATCGTCATCGGAAGACTCTTCATCATCTTCGTCGTCTTCATCTTCGTCTTCATCCTCGTCCATGTCCTCGTCCTCTTGATCATCCGGGGAGTCATCAGCATCTGGTATTTCGCCCAAATCAGGAAGAACAGCCTCTTCGGTGGTGATGGTCTCGTCATCAATCAACTTCTGTAGCTCCTCTTGGAAGACCTCACGCAAGCGAACAGCATCCTTGAAGACTTGGGAGGAAGGTCGGTTGTAGACTTGGGCGTTGTGACTAATGAGGGCAACGTCTCTGACAAATTCGGAAAAGGCCGTGTACTGCTTTTTCAGCTTCTTAGTCTGTTTAGGTGTGGTTGTCAGTTGGATTGTTATTGGTACAAATCGATTGATGAGTTGCCCGACTCACTCGAATAGTGCTGAAGGCAATGGGCTCCTTGATGACCTCGTGGTAATCAGGTATGAGGCGGCGATTGGGGATGCGCTGGAAGTGAGAGGCGATATAATAGCCACTATCACACCGAGAGATATTAGCCAACCGAATCGAACGTAGCAACAAGGCAATTTGAAGTTGGAATTCCTCACTCTTCATCCTTATAGGCAGTGAGGTAATTGGCAACATTCTCAACGACAGTTAGCATGTTATTGTCAAGTCGGTTCGGCATTTGCGAGTCCTCCGGTTCGCCATCGGCATCAGCGTCGGCATCGGCATCAGCATCAGCATCGGCGTCCGCGTCCGCGTCCGCGTCTGCATCTGCATCTTCATCTTCATCTGCATCTGCACCTCCGTTAGTATTGGTGCCAGCTCCGTTGTTCGAGTTGCGCTCAGGTTGCGCGTTCGGCTTTGGTAGCTGGAGGGTTGCGCGGTCCGGGACAGCGCTCTGACTGGGAGAAGCAGCTGTTCTGTTCTCGTCCGCATCCACGTCCATGGCGTCTTCGGATGGTGCTTTGGCTTCAATAGAGTCTTGTTCAGTAGCCGGCGCAGGAGCAGCAGGAGCCGCGGTGACCTTGTCGTCGAGAACGCGATCGGCCATGTTGGCGGTGAGGCGGCCTCTTCAGCGTGGTAGGGAAGACCTGTTGGAAATCTCCTCTGGCTATTTTCATAGACAAGACATTGCCAATTGGCGAACAGGGGTTTTTCGCACGTGTAGAAGCAGATGCGGACTTTCAACGCGATTTTGAATGTAGAGCTCTATTGGAGGGGGCAGCTTCCTGGAGCTCTTCGTGCTGGCTTCAACCAACAAGACAAAACTACCGGGTAGGTTCTCACCTGGATAGGAAGCTAGGTACTCTGTGGTCCGTGGACCTGGGCGTGGCGTCCAATACGAGTGTTTTACAGTGCGAGAACAGTGTTTCACCATCTATTCGGGTGACCTGGGCTAGGTAGGTATAGGTACGTAACCTACACCTCAATTGATGTACGGATAGGTATGTATGTACATCTTGATAAGTTAACTCCACCTACATATGTATGTAGGTGGTTACATATATACACATGTATGCTGATTACCTACCTCTACCTCCACCTCCAGGTAGTTATTTATATATACATATCCAAGAATATTAGGGTTACTAAAATATGTTTACTACTCCTAGATTCTTCATGACAATAATGCCAAAGTAACAAGCCTACCTAGTAGATAGATAGACAGAAATAGTTGTAGAGATAACCGGCAAACTTAAATATGAAGGTTCTCTAGTCTAGAAACATTGCAACCACTTGTCTGGAAAGCAGTGCTATAGAAGAAAAATATAAGAGCGCAATTTGCTTTACCATTTATAATCAACCTTGCAAAGGCACTATACTTATCTGATATGCCATTCTGGATAAAATACTACTTAGGTAGGTACCTCAAATACTCCAAGTGGCAATTCACTGCTGTTCTAATAAGTCACATGTTCCAGTCGTGAAAACTGGCACGTAACATAGTAAAGAAAGAGAAATGAGAGTATTCGATTGTATGATACCTATGTCTGTCCATAGTTACTGTTAACATACTGTGATACTTGGCATGCATGCATGCATACTGTATTCTCCACCGGGTAGCTTCAACATAGGGTAAACCTGAATAGGTACTGTGACCCGACATACTACATAGCTCTTATTAGGCACTGCATTCCTCGAAAGCCATGTTAGCCTGTGGAGGCACGTATCGCAGTTGGAATGCGCTTGGGTGTCGTCATCCCGACACATATTTGTGATAAAACCCAGAAAATCCCAAGTCATTCAAAACCAGTTGACACTCGTCAGGGGCGACAACCATCGCCTCCGACACATATCCAATCGCCTTGGAAGCTTCCGGAAGCCCCAGCTTGCCTGCCCCGTATTGTGATTCTCACGATGCAAGTTGCAAGCTGCGGGTCGTTCGTTTGCCATAATTGCTCACTCACCAGGACATGTTTATGTTTTGCTGCAAGCAGCCTATCCTAGATTTTCTTGCTTGCTTGATTAGTTGATTGTTTGTAAAGCTTTCTTCCTTCATTCTCAAGCAGCCCAGCTGCATCCCTAGACAAGCGGTTCTCCTGTAAGGGCGCGTCAACTGTCCTTTGTTCCTTCGAACCTGTACAAATCATACATACACATTCTTTGCCAACGAAGTCGCTCTTGCAACAAGCTACTCCCGGGAACTACTTTCCTTCCTTCTCACTCGCTAGGAATCAGATTCAGAAATGAGGATTCGCTTCCGAGGTCCGTCAGGAGGAGGGTCCCTCGAGCTCGCCGAGAACGCCACCGTCGCCGAGCTCATAGCCGCCTTGAAGGCCGAGGCCGGTCCCGGAGATGGAGCTATCACCGTGAAGTTCGGGTGGCCGCTGCAGACCCTGGCTGCCGATCAAGCGCACCTTCAGGTTCGCTCGCTCGGACTTCAGAGAGAGAATCTCACAATTGTTCCTGCTGAGAACAGCGCCGACGAACAATCACGATCGACCGCCGAGTCTGCTCCCCAACCTAACAACAACGTTGCAGACTCATCAGACGCCACGGCTCTGGATGCGCAGTTAGCTGCTAACCTCTCACACGGTACCGCGGAGGATGTCAAGGCAGAGATGCCCGAGTCTCGCACCAGTCTAGGTACGTACTGTTTGGTCGCTTCCGGCCAATATGCCAAATATGCTTTCTTCTTCTTTCCTTAGCCAGTCTAACTTTGCCGCCATGGTAGTCCTTCGGGTGATGCCCGATGACGGAGATTGTATGTTCACTGCCGTAGGCGGTGCTCTGGGTGGATTGGTGCCACTTGGCGGTGCATCTTCCGGTGCCAGCGAGTACACCCCGTCCACCCTGCGTCGCATCGTGGTCGATGCAATCCGCGACAATCCGTCTAAATTCAACGCCAACTTCCTAGGAGCCAGTCCTAGTGGGTATTGCGATCGTATGCTGAGTGGTATGTGGGGAGGAGGCATTGAGCTCAGCATTCTGTCCGAGCTCTTTTGCCTCGAGATCTACAGCGTTGACGTTAAGACCGGCAAGGTGTACCAGTTCGGCGAGCAACAAGGCTATGAGGAGTTCTGCGTCGTCATCTACTCAGGCATACATGTGAGTCAAGTTCCGATTTCGATTTGAAATAAAATACCAGTGAAGCCTTGAATCAGGAAAATGTCGGCCCGCTAACCTTCACAACCGACAGTACGATCGTGTTGCCGAGGCGGCGACTGAGGGAGCTATGAACATGGTAGAGTTCGATGTAACACGATGGAACACGGCGGGTAACGAACGCATACTTCGGCACACTCAGAACATCTCCACGATACTGCGCGACCGACACTACTACACCAGTGTTAGTGACTTCGTTGTAGTATGCAACGAATGTCAAAATATTCTCCAGGGCGAGAAGGCTATTGCGCAGCATGCTCGCCTCACCGGTCACTCGGGGGTTACCGAGATCGTGGATACAAGCCAGTAGGTAGTTAGTCTCTGTATATAGGCTTGTTATCAGTTCAACAAAGAACTTGATAGAACTATCTGCAACAAGGTAGAATAATGAGGAATAATCGACGTCTTGACCAGCTAACAGCTTCCGTAATGCCTTGGTGATATGCGGCAGAACCGGTATGCTCAAGGCCAAATCATACCCCTTAAAGTACACAATACAAATCATCAGTAGATGATCAACTTTTTAGGCGAGGAAAGCCCTAGGTGTTTCTTAATATACTACTTTATGAAAGCTTAAATGCAAGGGGAGATTCCCGAGAAACCCCCCCAGGCGTCGAAAAGAAAGGGAGGTTATATAAGCAGCTCTACTAGACCATTGACAGCGGTGGGTTCGGGGGCACTACCTAGACGGCGGCTAGGTATCATGCGACCCTAGAAATCATGCAAGGAGTCGATCGGATACGGAAGCACTGCAGCGAAAGGGTCACTACAGTACGGTGAGATCAAGAGAGGGAGCCCTACGTTTGGAATCTTGGAGCCAGACAACCAAGCGCAACAGTAGGTATTCCTCTTTCAAGAAGAGTTTTACCAGCTAGGGGAGACGTCAGGGAACTTAGCTAGCAGCTCCCATCAGCAGAAGGATACCGGGAACGCTAGTCCCACGATAGAAACGATACAGTTAAGCAAGAGAATCTCTCGTAGCTCTAACGCACACGACTATGACGTGGTCCAAACGGGTGTAAATCATCGCCTCTTCATCAATTCGTCTGATGGTGCGGTTGCTCTGGTCTCTCATCTTCTGCATCACCTAGGTGGGAAAAATATCGGTAGCATTCCGGTACCTTTTCAGTTATTTCGGTTCAATAAATTATACGAGGGAGTTAGAGATTGAGTAACGACTCAAGCACCAAAACAGTGTTGTTTATATTCGTGTACGTCGTCTCAACATAGTGCACTACTTGTCTAATCATGCTTGACGGCGGCGACACCCAGCATATGACGCAACCTGTTGTTGCGTGACCAGGACACCAAATGATTCTGTCTAGATTCTAGACAATCCTCGAGCTGCAAGATAGCCTAACAAGCTGTTCCTATGTTTGTGTGTATGCCCCACCGAAAAATGACCGATAAGCGGCTTCACTAGAAAGCATTCCTTCAATGTATTGCAATAAGCTAACCACAATTATTCAGACAGCTGCTTGTTAGGTCGTAAGTGTAGTAGGGGAGTTTCTAGCTTGTGGATAGATGTGTGTGACAAAGGGCGTGTAGAATAAAGCCCAAGCAAAGAAACGTATCGGCGCCCCGTGCATCATTACCAGACCACCTTTTCACAATGACCAACTAGGAAATAGGTATCTTGAACAAGAGCCTTCATATGCCTTTCTACCAAAACCAGCAAAGAAAAACCTCAGAAGCACGATAAGCACGTAACGCTTCGAGTCTAGGATCATTGGGGAGAGTGTATGTCTCCTTCCTCATCAACGTCAGGATGCCAAGAGAGGTCGGTCACAATCGAAATAGAGAAAAATGTACTAAGGCATGGTCGATCCTTCAGGTTGCCTCCCGTTCTTCTTGAATAGCGGTCATCTCATTACTGGTAGCACCACCTGATAGTAGAGGTTGACACGGCGGAGGCATCGATAATCCCTTAGCGCCAGTGGGAGTGGCTACGCCACTGCCAGTGCTCGGCACCATGCTAGAATTCGTAGAAGATCGAGTCAGAGCCGGGGTGGTATCAGTATGGGAGGGGCGCCGGTTGACCTCTCCAGCCGAAACCTCGCGGTGAAGCATAGACGCGTGAACAGGCGAGTTGGATTTCTTACTTGCCGCATCGCCGCCCCCGCGAGAAGAGTTCCGTGGGGAGACTCTGCCCGTCTACGCCATGGCGGTTAGTGTTCACTGTCAAGGAAGGAATCGTTACGGATTACTTACCTGCTTTGCCCACCTAAGGCCGCAGCTGTTACACAGATCCCTTTGACCACTTGGACCCCTCCGCCACTCCGGCGTGTTACGCGTATGGCAATTTGCGCAATCTCGGATCACGTTACCAACTCCCTTCCTTCGCTTGCGCTTTTTTTTGTTTGACAAGAGCCCGTGGAGCTCTTCGGCGAGAACACGGTTCACTTTTTCCATCTGCCGTAGCTCATATTGCCAGCTCGTGCACCGTGTTGTCTTGAGTTCGTCAAATATGTTATCGTCGGAAACAAGAGCTCGGTCTTGGTTATCCAAGCCTATGCCACCACCACCAGAAGTAGAGACCACACCGGAGTGTTGTTCATCGGCGATTTGGCTACCTTGCATCACAGTAAAATTGGCCGTCGTCCTAGTCTCACCCGAGGGTTGACTGGTGGTCGTACCCAGTCTACTCGTAAGAGATGCATTCGTCGCTGTAGCGCGGGAAGACGCCTTAAGTAGCTTCGTCTGAGCTAATAGGAAAGTTGGCTTTTGTCCCCCAGATGCATCGCCTGGATACAAGATTGTCTGCGCCTGAAGCACCTGACCACGTCGATTTTGCACTTCATGCTTGCATGCAATCGTCTGCCCTCTCCGGGCCTTCTCGATGGATCGGCCAAACTCGGGACGCGATTCTTTGCGCATCAGCTCCTGTATACTCGTTCCCACCAAGTTTTCGGGCTGCAGATCCAATAACGACCGAACGTTGGCGGAGACGAAGAGAAACATGCCAGAAGTGGATAGTTTCGTCCAGAGCTCGCCATCTCCAATTCCTCCTTTCGATTCGAGCTCTCGTCGGCTAAGGGCGAAAACGGGCCGCTTGCGACCTATTAAGATGATGCACTTCCGACCCTTGCCTTGTTCCACAAATAGAGATCCGTGGCTTTCGAACCAAGTGTAACCACCCTGCTTCCTGCGTATGCGGAATACAATGTTGACAGGGTTTCCAGAGGTGGTATCTTTGAGCTCCCGCGTGAGAGGGACGATGTCAGATGGGTGGCAAATTGACGATATGGAAGTCCCTACAAGCTCAGTAGGGTCATATTCCAGAACTCGCTTGCAGGAAGGCGAAATATAATGAAATAGCCCTTTGAGGGACAGTACATGAACCACATCATCAGCGTTTTCCAGCAGCATCTTGTCCCACGACTGCTTATGCCAGTCCGAGACGGCACCTTTTGGTTTGTACTGTTGCAAGAGAGTGGATACGTCGTCGACTCCCAGCGTCTGGCCATTCTCGGGCTCCCACTGACTGGAAGCAGGGGGGGTCCAAATATACTGGCCCATGTCGCTGGTTTTGTAGTTTACTTTCATCGTACCGGGTCCGTGAGCTGAGGCGATTGCGTCTGGACACTCAACCAAGTCAATCTGAAAGCCAATGATATATCTGATATCCTGAGTGTCCCAGGGTATGGGGATCATGGTTAACAGGTTCAGGAAGGGCTTGCCACCCTTCCGATAGTTGATCAAGCTCTGCTGAACTTCCTTACACTCGGCAATCTTGATCTTCAAATTTAATACTGCACCATTATCGACATATTCTCTCCTAGACCCGGCTTCGACTTCGCCACCCGGGGCTTGCAGAAAACGGCAATTCCTGCCCAGGATCTCGTGTTGGCTGTAGCCAGTGAGATTTTGAAAGTTATCTGAGACATATACGATGGGGCAGTCATTCTGATTTACGTCGCAGACCACGAACGCACAGGACATATCGACGGCCCCCAAGTTTACCTGGGGATTCTTCCTCGTGGCTACTAGCCAAAGTGCCCTTAACATATCGAAGCCGCTCTTTGAATAGATGGTTTTTTCTGCGGGAGGCTCGGGCCCTATACTTGGGGTTCTCTGTATTTGCTGCTGTGCAACGGATTTGTCTAGGGTCGTTCCGGTCGTGCTTGTTTGTGGGGGTGGATAGCTGAGTGTTGGTGACACTAAAGTTTGGGAGGGCACCTGGGCAGATGGCTGAGGTGAGATACCAGGCGGATAACTGTTCATCCCGTCGATACCAATATTACCCTGCTGCGGAGGGGCTTGACCAGACTGAGCGAATTGTTGCGGTACGTTCATCATGCTTGCGTCGCTGCTACCCGCAGCTATAGGTCCACTGCTATCGGGAGCACAGTCCATAGTATTACTGTCATTATGTATACCCATGCTGAAGTCTCTGGGCAGGCCATCCACTGGAGAAAAGGTGTTAGGTATAGAAGACGGTGGAAACATGGCCAGGGATGGATCGGCGACTATCTGGCCCATATCCATCTGACCCATATTCATGTTGGAGAAGGCAATCATGTTGCCCATCATATCTGGCGATACAGTTGAAAAGTCGTCTGTAAGCATTGTTTGGGGGGCGAAAGTGGTGGTAGTCTCTGGCATGGACATATTTGTCGTGATGGAAGGGAAGCCAGCGTTCACAGGATCGGCTGGGGAATTGGGCACGACGCCAAATCGATAGTCGCGATACGAATTGTCCGTGTCCCCAAATTCCATCATGGACATCCTGCGGTCAGCATCAGATTGATGTTGTTGCTGTGCAGTGTGAGGCGAGAATTGCTGCTGCTGCGGTAGACTCCGGCGCCGGAGCTCGGCCGAGTTGTTTCGAACAATATCGTCGAGGGATTCGACACCAACCATGACTGTGTCCGGGTTTGCGGAGGATATCCCGGGCACTGGGACATACTGTTGCGGTTGTTGCGGTGGCTGTGGGTTTATAGGGCGTACTTGATGTCGTCTTTGAAGGCGCTGTTGAGAATGGCGGCGCTGCAGCTCCTCCTGGGAGAGCTGACTGCCGAAGAAGTGGTCCATTTCGGCGGCATAGGACTACGTCTCGGTAGTTAAGTTGCGAGAGTGCGGTGTAGAAGCTTCAAGATATGATATAAGTATAGATCGGCGCAAATGGGACGTGGGTGTCGTCGTGGGTGTCGTCGTCGTCAATATGGTGAACTATAAGTAGGTACGATGATAGTGGTACATATATGGTAGATAAATGACCGCGGCGGGAATATCGACGACAACAATGCGACTAGGCCGGCAATCAAACGACGAGGGTGAAAAACGTTAGAATAGTAAGACGAGGGGCGTATAGGTAACGGTCGTCGTAAACAGGAGACGGGCGCTGGTGGCACAGGTTGGACAATATTTCGCAATGGTGATGCTATAATGAGGGCGAATGGATGGCAGCTATCGGACCAGCGGTTCACTGCATCTAAAGATAATAACCGTACTCTCTCTCATGACAATGACAGTGGCATGTATATGTAGGCGGCGACTCAAGAAAGACACGACGTCGGCGGGTTCGGCGTGAATGAGAGTGGGTGAAGATGGGTAAAGAACGAGGTAAAATATCCCGTACCAGTCTACCGGTCCACCAGTATACCGGTCTAGTAAGTGCAACCCCCGATGGTGACTTTTTTGGACAAAGGCCTATCCAGATCGACTAACAAATGCGGGGAGGGGGATCCGTTTGATGTCTTGGCCAATCAACGGCTATAGTCCCAGATGCTTTACGTACTTGGTGGTACTGTACCACCTTGCTGGTTTTCGATGATACATGTATCTCTCATGCTCTCTGCAGTAGGTGGTACACAAAGTACATCGTTGTTCGTAAGAGGACCTATCTACGTTGCAATACCCCAGATGATTGAAGGATTAGAATATTCCGCAGATATACAAACCTAAATGAGAGGTAAAATAAAAAACAGAAGGGAAACGCGTCATTGCTACCGATATATAAACGGTAATTAGTGCAACCTGTATGGTATAATCTACTTCGAAGTCTTCTGTTCCCTTTGACAGGGATAAGGTCCTTTTCCATAAGCACGTGCACCGAGATACCTGTATAGATACCTTGTATATCGAAGTGAGGGAATTGCATGGTAAAAACAGATAGGTCAGACTACCTATTCCCGGTCTTTTCCATCTCTCTCTCCAACATTAGCATCCGCTTCCAATCGGCAGTACCTTAATAAGCCAAGCACTGACGTATGTAGGCATAGGACTTGACTACCTGCACATGCACCCAATAAGAATTGACAGCACTAGAGGGAGTTTGCAGTAAACTGTTGCTATTGGGTGCATCCTTTTTGCACATGTCCACGCCGCGCTGCTTAGCTTGGATTTTATTTCTACAGTACATGTATGTAGGTTACTGCCGAGGCGGCATTCAGAATACATGTCAGGTACATAACCTTTAATCTACCGAAGTCGGGAAAATACCCTTTAATCTGTTTTCGCACAATTGACTTCCTTGTTCGTATTGAGAGAGCACGAGAGAGCGAGAGAGACAGAGAGGGAGAAAACGCCTCAGGTTTATTTACCAGGTACAACATATGTTAGCGTCATTACAAGACACCTCTGTGCATATTACGCCTCACTCGTTCGCCCCTCGCCACCCACTTGTCCTGTCCAGACGGAGAGTTTAGATCAAGATATATAGCTACGCCAAGCACTGGTTATGCTATTGTGCTAGGGTGTTTTATTCGAGGTGGATAAATAACAGGTGCCGAAGTTATTGCCACTAGACTCTTCTAACCCTCCTTCGATTTGGCGTTTCATGAGGCAAGATCTAATAACTTTTCAAAGTTTTTGAGGCCTATGACTTTAGCTCCGACCTCTCAATCATGGAGCCCATAGGCAACATACACAAGAGTGAAGCGACACTTGACGCGGCATTATTTTACCCTCAGGTAAAGCAATATGAACAATCAACTCTGCAATATTCTCAAGTGGTTGTTACTAATTTTGAGATAATGAACATAATAAACATTATCTAGGGAAGCCATTCGGACTGAGGAATAATGCATCACAGCATACTTGTCAGGGATCTAGCAACAGAGTAGTCCATCCATCTATCACTCTCAGACAGTCCGGTCCTTTCAATATTCTTTAGTTATAGAACTAAAGATATTTTTATAGGTTTAGGTTCAAGTTTCCTTATATGTCATTCCTCCTCCGAAGCTATGTTCGCTGTTCTTCCCACCGGCCGTGACCTTGCCCTCTGTCACACCAGTCTCGAACGCACAGGTGCCCATGTCGAGCGCCTTGGCCGGTCCCGAAGGCGAGATGTCGAAGTCAAATATATCCATTGGTAACCCCAGTGTCGTGCATGCGTTTGGTATGTCGACGATGCCGGCTATGTGGCCCTGGATTGGAGCACACGACATCAACAAGTACGACTGGTAGTCGTTATACCCAAACCGACGGAGATATTCGATGCAGCCTGCCACTGGTTAATAGCCCACTACTAATGGCCACGTCCTCCTGGCATGTAATCCCGGGCCAAGTACTTACGTAGGCTAGTTTGTCTGTATGCTACCGCCACGTCCACTGTTACATCAACCGTTAACTTTCTATGTAAACAAAACGCCGGCGAAATCATTCGGCCTGTTCGTTGTAATGATACCACTGCCTGAGTGGATAGGAAGAACCAATGTCACGACTTACTATAGTGCTGTTTGCCATGCTCATCCACGGAGAAGCCTTCAAAGTAAATGTACCGACCAGACCCGAACTGCGGCTCGACGGGGCCGGGAATATAGATAGGCGACTTCAACCCCAGATCCGCCAAGCCGTTTTTGATGACTTTGAAGTTGACGGTTATGACGCCTGCCATTTCAATCGCGCCGCAGAACGAGATCTCGCCGTCCCCCTCTATATCGCACGTGTGAGATGTGATCTACGAAACATCAGAAGTAGAGAAGCGTGCATAGAGGGCTTACGCGAGAAATGCAAGTCGCCGACGCTGAACTTAGCACCAGGCACGTGAACAGGAAGATATACCCGACTTCCACGGCTCAAATTCTTGATATCGCAATTCCCTCCATGTTCGGGACGACCGGGGACTTCAGCATCAGGAGTCAGTACATTCCCTTCTTGGCAAGGGCGGCGTCTAGAGTATGCAGAGCTCCTAAGACATAGGTAAAGCTGGAATGGGAGAAAAGGAAAAGGTGACCTTCGAAAATACTGACCAGTCCGCGCTCCCTCTCGCCCTATCTTCTGTCTGAGCTCTGCATCCGCAGCCCCGGCATGAACATTGATTGGTTCCGGCGGCAACGCGACCTGCCTATCGAGTTTATTCGCCGCGATTAGGTCCCCCTCCCGCTTGTTCCAGATTTCGAGAACTTCTGCCGAGGGCGCGCAGCCGAGGATTCCAGGGTGGATGAGGCCGGCGAACTTGACGTGGGGGATGTGCCGCGATGTACAGAAGATGCCTTCGAAATCCCAGATTGCTTTCGCTGCTGACGGGTAGATCTCATCAAGGAAACCACCGCCGTTGGATTTGTCGAAAACGCCAGTGAAGCCCCACGGCTGCTCTTGAAATGGCTAGTTCCTTGTTCGTCAGTATATATAGACCTGCTAGGTATATATGACCCCTTGTAGTGTCCATGTCATCCATATCTGCTGACAAGCAGCTCATCGTGGGAGCAAAGTGCCATGACGTTGTCAAATAAGCGTTAGGATGCTACTTGAACAATCATGTTTGAGCGTTCTCATTTCAGACTTCCTTCCACCCGCTTGGGTGATTAGTTAATTAACACTACTCAGTGGTAACACAGGTGTGCTATCCGGTCTGAAATTCTAGTAGGGGAAGGGGACAGGGGAAGTGGACGAGCGAGTTTCTCATTACGAACCTGGACATCCATGATTTCCACAAGCAAAACATCTCCCGGCTGTGCTCCGTCAATTTCAAACGGCCCGGTCAGGTAATGTATGCGCGTCAGGTCGACGTTCCGCATATCGTCTGCGCTATCGTTATTGGCGATCTGGCCGCCGGTCCTGAAGAGAAGACCATGATGAGCAACGAGCGAGCGGTTTGACGCTAGTTTCATGAGAGCGAACCTACCAATCGAGGCACTCGATCTTGACAGTTTCGCCATCCTTGATCGTGCCAGCGAAGGGGACTGGTTACCTCCTATTAGAACAACGGTTTGCTTTTTTCAAACAAAAGAAATCACGGGATAAAAAGGGAGGGAAAAAACATACTATCCGGATGCCACCGATTCTTTTTAGTTTACGTCGATCATCAGCCCAGGAAACTATCGTTGACAAGACAAAGAAAGAAAGGGAGTCAGTGAGGACTTACATGCACGTTCGCCTGCTCCGAAGCAGGCTTCTCAAGGCTCACTTTCCCAACAGTGCGGATCTGAGATTTACCCATGTCCTTTCAAGGAAGAAAATTTGGCTTGATACTCACTACTTGAGCACTTGACTCGGGCTATATAATGTATTACAGTAATTCGACAACATCAACCCAATAGATATAGCTCGTAACAGAGACTTTATATACTTGCATGCCTCGTCCAACTTTACCCCGCATCCTACTATACCAGAAGCATGCAGTGCAAGAACCTATACTACCTGTAATAAACGTCATGATTAAGCACTTTGCTGATTACAGTCCCTGCGTATGTGAGCTCCTAGCAGCAAATCGCATGATCCTAAGTAGTATTGCATGGTTCTTATCGAGTTTCCCCCACCAGCGGTCCACCCACGCTGCACCTCGGACACGCAGGAGCTCTCTGCAAAAACAACCGAGTGATTGGGCTAGGCGGACTCTGATATTTGTTCTCGATAAGGCATGTTTCCAGTTCCTAACACAATTGCTCATAAAAGAAGCATCAGGAGCAATTGAGCCTGTTGCGGATAACGCAACCTACCTGGGTACGTAAAGCTAGGGGGATTAAGAACAGACCTGAACAAGAGGACAGGGGGAAATGTAGATAATTACTCCTAAATAAGTACCCAAGCGTTGAAAGTGCTGGACCAAGTTTTGGATTTGGTTTACAACAAAGTTTATAGTATAGGGAATGATCCGGATGAAGTAATATAGCACCTGGGGCAAGACGTGGTTAACAACCTTGAGACTTCATTACTGGGCACTGGCACATCCAAACGCCGGTTCGGTACAAATTTCAAAACGTCTTCAATTTATATAAGCTATTGCGGAGACCAGCATCGACGCCTATCATAGTTCACATGAGATATAATCAGCCTCAACCGTCTATAGTTCCTTTTTCGTAACTTCATTCTTTGAATGCTCGCCCAGCATAATATCCAAGTTGGCAAGTGAAAGATTGAGGAATTCGTGCTTATTTCTCCACACCTGTTGGCTATCAAGATACTGTTCTTGTTGCTGAGTGGTCGCCTGCGGTGGAGGTGGAGGATCCGTGATCTTGGTGATGAGATAGGCTGTCGATGCCTCCGCAATACCGTATATCAGGACTCCAAGCAATGGGACTCGGAGAAGGGTATAGAAACCAATACCGAAGCCAAAGAGTAGGCCCTCTCGGCTCCGGAACCAGTTCCTTTTTTGTTCCTTGTTCAGATGAATGCGTGCGAAATAAGGCTCCAGCAGTTCGCGCATGAGGCTTCGAGAAGCGAAGTATGTCTGTAGAAAGATAACAAGGTAGCGTCTAGGTAGGAAGATGCCTGTACCAAAGATGACAGCTGCAGGGCCTAGACCAACGGCCTTGTGGAATGTATAAAAACTAGCAGCGGGAAGGACTAGCTTGCCGACATAGGGAACATAGGACAAGGCAAAGACGGCCAAGGAGATGAGTGCCTTGCGGGCGAATCGCCAAATGAACATGGTGATTCCCTCGGCAGAGCTTGTCGAGTGCGTGCTTCCGTCCTTTTGCTTGTATTGGCGGAGGTTAGGATAGTACATGTCCCGAAGATCATCAGGGTTTTCATGTTTGTGTTTCGACACATAGGTCAAATCCACCCAACGTAGGGAATCCATAAACCTGTGAGTAGCAGGTTAGAGACTAGCCCAGATAACGGCCGTCAGTATAATTGCTGATACATACATGTCGTCTAGAGTGGGTGTCAGGTATCTCATCAAGGTCATGAGAAACAATGGCATCTGGAGAACATGGTTGGCGACGAGGTCGAGGCCATTGACCAGAGTATCATCCCAGCTTGCTTGATCAAGGTTGACGACATAAGATGATATGTGTAGCAAGACTTTAATGCCTATGATCTGGAGAGTGGGTGAGTATGGCGGTCATTGGAGAGGAGTAGTAATGTAGATAAAGAACGTACCGGAATAGCAATGGCCAGGCGAATGACAAGGCCAGCACCAACAGCAAGGGCAGCTTGTTTATAATGGTCATTGGTGAATATGGCAGGGTTCTGCAGGGCTCTATGAGCTACGATTGCATATCATGTTAGTCCCAGCGCACCGTAAACTTGGACATGGCTTCCGTGAAACGGACGGGTGGAAGCACTGAGCAGGGTGGAGGAGAGGGAGAGTAGAGTAGAATAGCAGAGGCGTACCGCCAACGAGTGTAAGCTGGACTCCACGCAGAACAGCGTTTATATCGAAGTGGGAAAGATCAAAAGCTTCCTTCACTTTGTCTGTGTCGAGCTTTAGGTTGACGGGCTCGGCCATGGTGTTTTCATGAATCCGATCTTGGCAGGAAATAATGAGTGCTGGTATTCGTTACAAAAATACAGAGGTATGGTCTTGGGGCATGTGTAAAGCGAGAAAACTTGAAGCTATATTGTGTTACCTGCTGGTGTCGGGTATGCCCACACAATCGCTTCGGGTGTTGTTACGCACGTCGGGCAGGCATCATCAGTGCCTTTGTGCTTATCGATTATGCCGTAGGGCCTACACTACCTACATATCTACCTAGGTACTCCCGTCTAGGGCTGCCACTGGGGTCCCTACCTATTTTAGGGATTAGCAGCTGGACATACAGGGCCCAGGACATGCAGGTGGTACCTAGCACGTTGGCTGCAAGAAACTGGGGCTGATCTCATCCCGCTTCACGAGTTACAAGCTGTTGGTAAAACTACCTACTAGACTATACCTCATACCAATCACAAATGCTTAGACAGCTAGACTAATTTATTGTTTTGCATCCGGCGACTCCCTAAGACAAGCAGGTGGTGATAATCACATCTTACCATTTGACATGGCTTGTATGAGCTGTTAAGATATCGTATACACAAGACAACTACTCGAGCAAAGTGCAATTCCAATTGGCCCGGTCGTCGTCCTCGGTCAACCAGCCGCCCCCCAGCCATCGCATCCAGCCATCGCATCTAGCATCGCATCCGACATCACCAACTGAACTGCGATATCGCGACGACGACTTCTACCCTACAACTACAATTACGACCACGACCACGATCACGACCACGACTACGACTACGACTACCATGGGCCGCTTTTCAGCATTTCGTCATGATATTTAGACGCGCATAGACGGCGCATGCTTCCATCTTCTATCGGTACTCTTGTCCCTTCGACCATGGATGCGCCCAGTCTTGCCCGCGGTGGACCAGATATCCCACGGCCTCGCCGGGTTATGACGGCGCCCGTATCCGCCTCGACGCCTCTGCATCGATCCAAGTCCTCCTCTCGAGCCGCATCCAAGGCCGAAGACCTTGTCGAAACCCTGTACAATCATCCATCCGTCAGGATCATATCCTTCACCTCGAGCCAACGCGGCTTCACCACATCCTCAGATAACGACGCGCCACCCGGCTCTTTACCACCCTCGTCGCGGCTCGAGAGGACTATTGCTGTTGGTCACTTTCGAATCTATCGTGCCCCAGGCTCTGTCGCTTTCCTCAGCTGCGGCTCTGCCCTGCAACCTATTCTTCCCAAAAGTCAATGTTGGTGCATCAACGAGGACAACAGCCGTTTCGTTCTACAGATACGCCGACCCCAATACTGGAGAATTGAAGTCCCTGTCGCCGATCCTGACGATGCCCATCGTGCCGTGCTATTACGAGACGTGTTCGACAAGATTCTCCTCTTCGAAAAGACCGAGTGCCCTTTCGAAAGAAGCTTCACAGTCCGACTTCCCGACCCTCCCGAGACGCCTATCAAGAAAAAGGCATGGACAGCCGAGGGAAAGAACTTGATATCCTCTCCCTTCGAATCAGACTTGTCTCCTCCCGCTCATGCACCTATGATAATACGTAGGGAGAAACGAGCAACGAGTATTCCTCGTGAGACAATCCTACCGAGTACCGAGTCAATATCAGGTGACGAAGGACATGGAAACTCTAGGCCTGAGGGAAGCGACCGATCTTTCGGGAATATCATACAGGATCCTAAGGAGCATGAGCGTGTTGATGCTTCCGCCGGCACTGAGTTACCAAGCTATTGCTCCCTTCCAAGTGAAGACGACCATCATCCGGTTGGAGGACTGGATGAAACAGCGGCAAATGTTCCGATTCCGTCGGAAAATATTACACAAGATTCACCAGTTGCTCCAGCACCTACTTCTCCGGCCGTTAGTACTGAGGCGCTACAAGACCCGAGAGTTCAGCCTTCGGGCTCTAGCTTGTCAGGGAAGGAAATATTGCACGAGGAAACTCATGCAGATTTGTCACAAACATCCCGTCTTGGTCTCCAGGATATACGATCAGCCGTTAAAGACGACCATGTCTTCCATGAACCTCGCAATTTGCATTGTTCCGTGGGAAGCAAGGGAAACGCCTGTGCGTCTGTCTCGCAGACAGAAGACAAACGGGAAGCAGAAACTTGTCGTGCTCCCCAAACAACACAAAAATCCATGACAGTACCAGATGATGATACAACAGCAAACTCGTCAGAACCCATGGTCTCTACGACATCCAAGGAACGGTCTTCCCCAACCCAAAAAGGTGATGATCTTGAACCAAATCATCTGAGCCATGAAGACGATCCGGCATCATTTGAAGGGTCAGGGCGTGTTGCACCAGTCAATCTTGCGCGGAAGCGGATGACTCGTATGCTTGCCGGGCGTTCCTTTACTGCCCCCCCACAACTAACTCTAGTGGCCTCTCCTCCCTCGAAGTCAAAAGAGCAGCTTCCAGTAAGAAAGACCTCACCGCTTAAACTACCACAACCCTCAACCGCCGAGGCTCAGTCTCCTTCCGCATCTACCGATTCATTTCACAGTGTAGAGTCATGGCATTCACCCACCGTACCATTCTTACCATCACCACCATCGTCACGCCCTGTATCCCCACACCCAGGAGACTTCTCACCTCCAGCTGAAAGTGTCGCTGTGCCAGAGTCACTGCCACACGCCACATGTCCCTCAGATCATACTGCCACACCGAAGAAGACTATAAACGTTATCCCTAACTCGACAGTGGTGTCGGATAGTTGTGACAGCGCGGAAACTACCCCACGACCCACACGGGCTGTCATGAATCAAAACCCCGAGGAACAGGTCGGCAGTGAGAGTGAGCCAAGGGGTTCTCGGTTATCCACGTCCGGGGAAAGGCTACTGGTTCGTCGACGATCACACGCCAGCAACCTTTCTATCAGCCGCCGCGCTCTATCCCCGCTACCACCAGCGGCGAACCTCTTTACCCCTCCTCCGAGGCAGACCTCACAGAGCCGCTTAGCGGTAGTTCGTCGGCTTCCTGCCGCCATTGTCCATAAGACGGTGGAGATACTCCTGAGCCCGCCTGGCCACCTCGTGAATCTGATGCTTAAAGTGGCTGCGAAGATTGCTGCGGGCGAATGGCGAGGCCTCGTCTTCGGCTTCGGCGAGGCAGGCGAGCAGATTCCAGTACAATGGGACTACTACTCGGATGGCGAGTTCAGCAGCCTAAGTGGTGATGAAGATGATTACACTCTTGCTAATCATGGCTCAAATCGCAGCGACAGTGTTCCACGAACGGACACACGCCGCAGAAGCAGGTGGACACATGTTGATAATCATGATAGCTGGGAGGTTGATTAAGAATAGGCGTAGTCTCTTATCTGTACACTATCTTCTGTAAATGGACAATAGCGGGCATTGTAGGCTGCATGGAATCTTGGAGTTAGGGTTGTCAGGAAAACGGCCGTTGCGGTATACATGGTTGTAATAGGATGCCTGGTTTGTAATATATATGTCTTGTAGTGGGCATTTTATCACCCTAACTGCATAGCCTGGGGGCTTTTGTCAAAGACTACCAGGTATCTGAACGTATGAAATTCAAGTGTGTACTATAAGATTAATCAGCTTAAAAGAGGCTGCTCGTTCAAATAAAGTCAGATCAGTGCCACTGTAAACACTGACAATCTTCAACTTGTTTAACTACATCTTCGAAGGGACTGGGGTTTTCATAACTATCCGCTACGACTCCTCATAGTCCTTGCTTTGCTTTGGTCTTAGCCCATAGTCACATGTGCATGTTAATGTTAGTTTTCATTGTCGAGCGGCACACCACCTAAGCAGCTTCAAAAGACACGCTATTCATGTACAGGATCACGTTCTCCTAGGGTTTAAAATCTTTTATTATGCAACATTCCGGCCCAGTAGTACTACACATAAGCACCAACATTGCTAAAGCAGTTGAACAGGATGCTTAGGGCTGATTCATTTAAGCTTAGCCACAACGCCTTCGAGCATTGTTCTGTAGGAAAAATGCGAGGAATACGGTTCTTACCCACGCCCAATTAAAAAGCAAGCCGAGATACGTCATTAGATTGGGCCTTGTCACAGCCTCCGCTTGTCTAGTCTAACAAAGGAAATGCAATGGCCAAGAAGTTCAGCTGTCCGGCTTCTTCTACCGAATACTACGTCGAGAAGTGGATCTACCACAACCTAGCCTCCTTGTCATTACGCCGTATTCATACGCACTATGCGATTGGTTGATTATGGACTACGCCAGGTCCCGGAAAATGCCTTACATCAATTGCATATATCAAGTCGTAGAAGAGAGGGAAAATAGGCCGGCCCTTCAGAACAATGAAATGTTATAAAGAGAACCGTCAGAGACGTCTGCAAGCAGTTCGACTAGACCTAGAAGCAACTGTCAAGTTAGCAATTTCCTCCAGAGTCCCCTTTTCCATGATATACAACCTCGTAATTGTTTGACGAAATAGTACCTACCCTACGGCATCACTACCGATATTCTCGGGCTCACCCCGAAATTCTGTGCGAAAGGGGTCTTTCTGCCAGGGACGCCATAGTAGATCATTAGCTTCTTGCAGGAAGTCCTCGATCCGTCAAACCAGATAAACATCATGGCGAACGGGCAGTTCGTCGATGGTAGTATATGGTTCTATGCACCTAACAAAGGAGCTGCTATATTCTTTACCATCGCTTTCATAGCCACAGGCGCGGTCCATCTTTGGCAGGCAGTGTACGTGGTTTCTCATATAAGCCATGACAACTGAAGTCGACTAACAGACATAGGCGCTATCACAGCTGGAGATTAACAGGGCTCTATGTGTTCTGCTCACTCCTCTTCACCGGCGGCTTCATCACGAGGGTGCTTGGGGCTTTCGACTACGAGAACATCATCAAATACATCGTCAGCATCGTTTTGACTTATGCCGCTCCGTAGGTTCTGTCCGCTCTACATTCAGGCCGGTTACTTGGCGGCAGACTAGAAGGAAAGGGCTAACTAGCTGTGTAGCCCGTTGTACGAGCTGGGTAACTATTATATCCTCGGCCGTATATTGTACTTCGTTCCGCACTGCTCGCCCATTCACCCTGGCCGTGTGTTGACCACCTTTGCTGCCATATCAAGCGTCATCGAGGTAAGATTCCCAGGGCCTTTTCTATTACTTCCACCTTTTGGTGTGCCTTGGGTAGTTAAATTCTGCCCAATAAAGATGTTCATGGTTCTTTTGTACTTGTATATACCTCCAGAACCCTCAAAGCCTTCCCTTTACCACAAACAACTACCTACTGACTCCTGATTTCCCCACAACAGGCATTGAACGGCGTCGGCGCTTCCTACGTAGCCAACCCGACCCTGCCCAAGCATCTCCAAGACACGGGCCACGCGCTCTTCAAGACAGCCTTGATCCTACAGCTCGTCGTCGTGGGGCTGTTCGTGACGCTCGCAGCGACATTCGACCGGCGCTGTCGCAAGAACGGCATCCACAACGACAAGGTGAACCAGCCGCTGCTCACGCTGTACATCAGCAGCGCCATCATCTCCGTGCGCACCATCTACCGAACGGTCGAGTACTTCGAGATCGACACGGTCAACTTTTATGCACCCAATTTCAACCCCAACGCGCAGAGTCCCATTATTCGATATGAGGTCTTCTTTTACTTGTTTGAGGCAACGCTCATGCTCATCAATAGCGTGTGGATCAATGTCCGTCACCCGCGCCGCTGGTTGCCACAGAGCACGAAAGTGTATTTAGCCAAGGGTATGTTTTCCTGACCGTCCAGAAATTCCGTCTTTTCTCCCTTTTCCCCAGAAATTTTCGGGAGTGAAATATTTGCCCTGGGATGTTACTAGCTTTTCGGCGTGCGCAATTACTGACTTGCACCAGATGGCATCACCGAGATCACGGGCCCTGGCTATAAGGAAGATCGCGGCTTTATAGCGACGCTGTTCGATCCCTTTGATATCTATGGGATGATCAAGGGCCGGGACAATGCTACGCGGTTCTGGGATGAGCATGAGCCAAGGCAAACCGGGGCCGGCGCTGCTAACAAACCAGATATTGTTCCGGGATCCACGACTGAAGCAATGCCCGTGTGAGCAGAAGCGAGTCTATAACAGTGGAAGAGACAATGTTGCGGGCTACCGGGTTCAAATATTGGTTTTCTTCATGGTTATGCAGTATGTTGCTGCTAGTATTCTAGACCACGGGGCTTGGATCGTATATACGGCAGAACGGGTTTTACCTGAAATATTAATTTTAATAGTTTAGATACCTACTCTATCCTAGGGTTATGTATATTTACTTGTACAACTGTTGTAAACTGCAAATATAATTGTTTTCCGTTTGGTTGTCCATACGGTATCTCTCTCCAACTCCACAGCGGCAGTGTGCACAATAACAGACCATTGAATTGACCTGCTCCCTTATTTGGCTTTAGCAGAGATATATTTTCGCTAGGAAGCAACATTATGGCTTCGCCGCTAGATAAAGAGCTTGAAGTAGCTGAAAGATCTGGCCGTGAATGCTATTGGGGCTACTATTGTCTATTAGAACACATAGGGATAAAGAGCCGCAGGGGTGGTTACATAGAATGAGTCTACGGTGCTGTAATAGCTAGTCTCTAGCTTGACCCTTTAGCGTTTCTGTAATATGTTTCTTTCTATGCGAGACTACGGTCCTGTTTTTAATTAGTGATCAGACAGAACGAGAAGAAGGACAGCTGCTTTACTAGTAAAATTAGATATTCTTTGCGGAGGGCAGCTCACTCACTACCATCCCGCGCAGAAGGCCCAGAGGGCGAAACATGGTATAGGCACGGGCTTGAGGATAGATACTCTCTTTACGTGGATATCGACGTCCTGGAAAAGCTCAGAGTAGGGTTCAGTAATTTGGGCTCAGAGCGATCAAAATACCTGTCGTTATTTTTCTCCCCTAAGTTTCCTCTGTTTTCCCTCTTTCTACCGTACTTCGTGGCCCCATTATGTATTCTGTTTGCTGTACCCTCGTTTTTTTCATCCGTCTCAGGATCATGTTGAAAGCTGTATGGCGGTCCCGGGTCCACTAATAGTCAACCAATCGGAGAAATTTCGGGGCTATGGTCAACCACTGCGTTGTGCAGGGTATAGTGCCAAATTGGCTGACAAACCATTGCCTTCGGGCATTTGGTCAATTTGAAACGATACAGAGAAGATGTAAGTGAAGGTCACCTGTTCGAATCCATCAATAAATACTAATATCCTGTGTAGTAGCATGGCCCCTGCACTAAGGATGACACGCTCAATCAAAGAGAAGCTACCAATTTTTTTGCACTTTTTTTTAATTTTACATCCGTTTACTTTGAAACGGATACTCTATTAACAGGTGTGATTTTACGCCGCATCTGTTATCCAGCTGATCGTTCTAGTAAAGAGATCTTCTACCACGTACAACCGTAGGATGTAGAGAACGGCAGGTCTTGTTTGCTCTTCCATAACTAAGCTATATAATGCTAGATTTTGGGTTAAATGATGACTAGCGGTTCTTAGTGTTGTTCATTTCTTGTTTTCCCTCCTTCTTTCACATTGGCTGTTGCTTTATTAGAAGTACTTTTTTCTTTTCTTTTAAATCATCCATCTTCCCACTTGTTTGGGGTTAAGCGAAATAGGCATCCCAAGCACCGCCACTGCTGTCATAGTGTGCGCTGTAGATGTGCATTTTACAAAGTTGTCCGGTCCCTGAACTAGAGAGAGATGGGAGTCAATGGCAGCATTCGTAAAGGAACAGCAAGGTGATAAGTTGGGCGAATCTCTCTTCTCCCGCAACTTCGAGGGAGGCCCATCGGGGTTCAGAAATATGCTAACACACATATGAACACCATACGGTCCTGGACGGTCCTCTTCCTCTTCTACCTGCTAACCTGAACGTTGCACTCGAGAAAGAGAGAGACGCCGGGGCCAAGGAAACATCATCTCGTATAAGGAATGGAAATGTCTGAGGAGAGGGTGCAGAACGACGAATTTGCCGGAGATGATGAGTGTAGCGGCATCACTAATTAGAAATCGCGGTGGTTTGCTCGAGTCTTCCATGGGATCAACAAGTCGAGGAAGAAAGTAGTTTAGGGTCCCGAGGGAAGGCGAGGTTCGACGCCCGTGGGATTCGGGCATCCCGCTGCTCTTTAAAAAGCTTCAAGAATTACAATACGCGTCACTCGAGAATACAAAACAACAGAATGGCAACGCTCTACACTAGATTTGATCCCACCCGGCGCCGAGTTGGCCTATCAAAGGATTATTAGTGCGATTAACACTCTCTGAATAGTAAAGCTGCACTAGCAACAAGCTGGCAGACTGATAGTCATACAACGGGATGCTCAATCTGTCACTATACTTACTAAGCGGGTAACTTTTCGAGATGCTAACTGAAGGAGGAACTAGACAGGATGCTGAGCCCAACTCGTTTAAGGTTAGAGGCTGACTAACATCCTTTCTCCCATATGATATTATTGAGAAGCCCCATTGAAGGGATTGGTATCATCATCATAGGAGCAAGCAAGGCTTGATGTTATGTGGCTGTGTTTGGGTTTCAATCCGTGTTGCTATTTCCGGCAATACCCCATCACGTATACCGTCCGGGGCAGTGGGGAACAATAACTACTGTCCTTTTGACAGGGGTCCTAGGAAATACCTAGGTATTGTAGTAATGCTGTAGCTTTGAGAGCACCCCAGGAAGCTCATCAGCGGTCGCATCAGTTTATTCTAACAACGGCGATGCCCTCCTTGTTTTGGTGTAGTTTGCTGTGATAGAGAATGTATGATAGTGTTAGTGGTTAAATATGGACTAATGATCCTGGTTACTTTATGTATCGGTATGATATCGGTTATTGTTACGCCGTATTCTGGGGTGGTTTCTGCAATTTCAACAGTTCCCATCGTATGAATGAGAAGTTGTGTAGGGATAGCGGCCGTTCCCTTGTGTGCATTACTTCGATACCACCAAAAGCCTACAGTTTACCGGTGCTGCTTCCTCATGGGGTGTCTGCCCGTCCTTCACGCCACTCCCGGGACAGGATTCGATCCGCATGTAAGATCACATATACGTACGTACATAGATGACATCTTTGCGATCTACGGCTTGTTTTAGATGCGGCAAGAGGTAGTAATAAGCATTGGACAACAGACGGCGGTGAGAAGGCTCAACAAATGCACATAGGTACGCACACGGTGGTGGGCAGTGATACGTTGAAGACGCTCAAACATGTCCAATGATGGACTGTAAATGTAAGGGGTTTCTTGTAGTCTAAGGTGGGAGCCGCAAGGAGTAGTTGTGTCAGTCCGATCTTCAGATCTTCCGTACTCCTGGAATGTTTGGCTGGATCCTAGCCCCCGGCACCTTGGCGACTCACCGGATCTTGTGTTTCGGACGGCAGTTCCGAGATTGGTATTCGTCGCAACTTGCAAGTCGTCCAAGGTCAAAATATGTAATGGCATTTACGTGCGTGTGACACAGCCCTTTGGATTCTACAAGATAACTGACCAGAGAGACTAAGCATTCCTCCATCCTCGATTCGTGATGCCCCACGGTGGATAGACTCTTGTGTTTCCCTTCTGGCCCATAGTCTCGGTAGACACCTACGTGCAAACAAATTCCAGATAGTGTAGGATGACAAGGTGTCCATGTCCTAAGTCGAGGCGGAGCTACAGGAGGAAATTAATGCAGTTGCATGCGCGCGTATCGCGGGCTTATTACTTCTCGGCCTGGTATACTCTTGATTGAGTATGCTCTATCTCATTGGGGGTTTCATTCTTGGCCATACAAAGTGGCCTACCTTCAACCTTCCCCGGTTGATACCCTTAGTTTCGTCCTTAGATATGTACAGTAGCAGAGCTCTCCTTAATGAGAAAAGAGCAGTCGAGACCCCGAGCCGACGCCGAGGGACGAGACGAAGGTGTCCCTTGTCGGTCAGTGTGGCGTTGCTTTTTGGTCCACATCGCAATTCCCCCACAGGCTCAGGGGCTTGAGGGGCTCTTTGTTCTGGGGCTCTGACCGGGAGTACGTAGTAAAGTACTAGGTAGGGAACTGGCTGATTCAACGCCTCTTCGGTGCCGATCGAGTGACCATTATAGCAGGTGCTTGGAATAAACAATAATAAGCCTAGGCGCTGCTCCAGTGGCTGAAACGGCTTCATTATTATTGGCTAACGGACATCAATCATTCCCGTCTTATAAGTTATCAGGCTCTTATTACATATACCTGGTATTGGCGCGGCGTACCACTCTCTTCGACCCTTGAACAACCAACTTTCGCGTAAATTCACACATTAGAGAGAGGGACCGATAGCATCATTATCACCATGATAGGGCAACAAACACACCATCATAATCATCATTCAGGGCAGAAGTCGATACAGAATGAGCGAAATTCCCTAGGCAGGCCACAACTATTCGTTCAGCTGACCTTTGGCGTCTCGTGGTCCGATCGCCACATCCCGCAAAGCCACACCTTCAGCTATACATCGAAGAACCTGAAGAGCGCGAGAGATTCAGGCCACTTTCCTCGTCAGGCGCCACCAAGTCAGCAGCACCGACGCCAGGACGCCTCGCAACCACAGTACCGTGGCGAGCGGCATCACCGTGATCATGAGCGCCCGCGCAGCCGGCCTAGTAATTCACGTTCCCGTCATGTCGGGGCACAATCGCCACCAAGAGAATCAAGGTCGGGCTCGCGGCGTCCAGCCAATGAGCGAGGAAGTTCAGCACCACCACCCACTCATAATAGCCCATGGAATGATGAAGAAGGAGGACCATCGGCAACCCTCTTCCCCCGCCCAGCTCGGGCGACCATGAATTCTCCCTTCATCTGGAAAGACTTGCCAACAAACCCGGCACGATTTCGACTAGGCGAAGACGGCCTCCCGTGGTCTGCGTCGGCTTGGCCATTCGATCCAGCCGGTGATGAAGATGGGGACGAGCCACCTTTTGCCAATCTTCCGACAGTCGTCCCTCTGTCTCCCCCGAACGGGCGTCGTAGTGAAGACCCGCAGAGAGTGAGGGAACTAGAGTCCTTGTCTATGGCAATGATGACCGTAGACAACGGCTTCGAGAATCAGTGGTGGAACCAAGGCGAACGAGAGTCTGTCGCCTGGTTCCCATCAGACCCGGACAAGGATGATGGCCATCCTATGAGCATAGACGATGCGGCCTTGCTTTCCGCTGCCGAGCCGCCATCGGGCGTGGAAACGTACAGTCCCAACAGTGAAAGCTTCCGTGGCTTAGTCTCCCCTCTCTCCGACTCCAATCCCAGTGTCAGCATTCCAGGACCTCTTCAAAGGTCATGTACGTCACGGTCTGATGATGAACTCTGGATGGGAAGGTAACGAGCTGGTAGGTCTTAATATGCGCATTCGGTCAATACGTATTGGCATCAATTACGACGTAGGAATAAATGGTATCTTATTACAATGGGACTGGCTGGTATTGGTCAACTGGGGATCGTGACTTATAACGAATGGCTTCAGGCACAGTGGGCGCAAGGTGATTTCATGAACAAATATCACCCAAAGACGTCAGTATCATTTATCTACCGCGAGGGTGTCGCATCAATAATCGTCTCTTCACGGCGCTTGGTTCTTAATCTAAATCTTCCGGAGGAGTCTTCAGAGGGTAGGCAAGGGAATCATACTCGTAGTATACAGCAATACCGTTGGGAAGAAATAAGTGTATCCTACACGTACTTTAGCGTATTTCCTCGTCTAGATGCAACTCTGAACTACGAAGTCCTCGAGTTGGAAAGCTACAGACGTGACTCCCTATCAGTAACGCCGCTCCAGTAACATCCTTTCGCATTATCGTCAATTTCCCTCACCCCATATCACCCCAATAGGTAAGGGCCAACTTCTCCACTTGTTAGGTCGAGTCTCGTACTGGAGCTTACAAGGGGGAGTGCCATTGGACATATCAAATACCTTAGTGATGACAAAATATTAATGCTGGGGTATGCGGAGTTTTAAGATCGGACGTTTCATCCCAACCATCACTACTTCTCGTTGTTTCAGGGCCCCGTTGAAACAGGCCAGCATATACCCCGTATATATCACGCACTTAAACGCCTTGTCCCCGACTACACTCTTACACGTTGGCGCTTCTTAAAGGTTTCAAGGTTACAAACATGTGGTTTTTCGGCAATTTCTAAGCTTGCATGCAACAGATGCCTTGTCAGCGGCTGCCGATACAGTGTCTAATGTAAAGCAAAGCGCTGTCGCTTCCGATACCCTGAATTCATCGTTGGCGATGGGAACAACACGATCTCTACGGCAGTGTTGATGACGATGGCGGGATGACTATCATTGATAGACCGTTTATATGATGGTCCTTTCCGGTGGTAATGCTCATACATGTCTATGTCTGTCTTGATGTCTGAAGACTCTGCACTGCGCGTGTAATACTCCATAGGAGTAACCCGAGGAAGTGCATTCACATTCTCGACTACCCATACTTCTGTAAGATCCAGCAACTTGGCATACAGTCATAGTAGTGCGGGTTTCAGTGGCAAGCAGACAGTTGTAAGTGTGTAATCAATCTTCCAAGGCTTTAACATACATCTTTGGACGTCTTCAATCTATCTATGGTGGTATTAGAACCTGCCCTCTACACTCATTCTGTGATGCTTTGTTATTTAATTAGCCTGCCCCTTCATTGTAGTGATATGACAGGTCGTCTTCTGAGCCGGGCAGAGGATTACTTGTCAGGATTATAATTGACTCGTCGGGTAACATGGTAGCTCTTGTCTTTGATATTGTAGGTCTACTCTCCGTAGAAGGCCTTGCCTTCTATATCATCAGCGACACATATGGAAACGTTCTCGGCAGCAGTATTCTTGTCTGGTCCTTGGCGTGTGTGATACAGGAGTTCGACCTCAGCCAGTGTAACTAAACTTAGTATTCCCCCTAATAAGACACGATTCTGGAATATGTGAAAAAACAAGTTATGAGGATACCTGTAGTGCTTCCATTAAAAGCTTCGACTGGATGATGGATCCCGGGCGTCCTATATGCGACTACAGCAATATATCGAAGCCCATATACAACTGAGTACAGGAAGCTCTCAAGCACCACTTATGGCGAAGGCGAAGGCGAAGCCCGGGGGAAAAGGTTGTCGTCCGAATATCTGCAGCTAGTCTGTCCTAGCCAGCTTCTGTACCAATAATGTACGGACGCTGGGGTCACAGTTGCAACTTAATTCTTAAGTAGGAGACCTTGGTAGCGGAGAGTGACCATCACCGCAGGTCACAATCTGCAAAACGCGAAATACATAACAGTAAGCAAGAGAGCCGTTTTCATTTATGCCTTAAAATAACAAGTGTAAAATACAAAATACAAAAAAGAAAAAGAAGTCGTTGTCGAGGTTCGGTCACTTATGTTGCCGAAAGAGAGATCAGATGGACACATATCCGCTAAATACATATGACTATATCGGTGCTCCTACGATCTTGTAGCGAATTTGATGCGACTCGCTGTGGCAAGCCATATCTACCTACCTAGGTATTTATAACGAACAACATCACGATCGAGGATATCAAATACATCGGCAACTGTGCAGAATCAATCTGCTCGATACAAATCCTCCACACAGACAGCCAAAACTACATCTATTTCTAAAATCAAGACACCGCGCGAATTCTACTACCAAGAATTGATAAGATGGCGGGCAAGGAGGACCAGAAGGCGGCAGCAGACTTCACATCCTACTATCTGCAGCAGTCGACCAAGGAATTCGCCGAGGATCTGGATAAGATCCGCAGTGCCGACGACTTCAAGGGCGATGCACTGCCCTTGCTCATCAACTCGTTGCAGCAGGGTACCTCCATGTTCTCGGCGGCGGACCAGAAGAGGATCGTGGATGCGCGCAAGGCCAGAAGCGCTGCGGGCGAGGGCGGCGGCGGCGACAGCGAGGGGGAGAAGGCGTCCGCATGAGAGCACATGTTTTACCTGTTGAGCACGAGAGCTCGTTGGAAACTCCAGGTTGGCCTGGACGAGGTCCATGGGATTAGCACTGGCGCTGCGATCGAGTCACGGATCTGCTTCGAGTCACAGATGTATGATCGTATGTCCTGATACTGTGCCTGTTTGTAGTTAGTACACTGACTGACTACTTCCAGGCACTTCATTCGGCGTGGGAGACCCAGAGAGCAGATGAGGGATGATCTAGCTAAGCATGCGCAAATAGGCGCTCTCGCAAGACTTTTTTCCGGTCTGCCTTCTAAGAAACTGTGCAGTGGATTTGGGACACAGCAGTAGTGGAGGCACTCTCAGCACATGGCCACAACAGGCCGGTGTTCTAAAATCTAAATACTACCAATATAGCAACCAAATGGGAAACACGTCGATGATGCCCTCCCTACCTATGTGCCAACCATCTCTGTGCATGTAAGATGACTCTCGAAGTCTGCATATAATGCCATTGTATCACTAGATCATAAATCATGAGTATTCGAACATGAAATACAATACCTAGTATCTAATGAAGGTGTCCGTCCAACGCCTGCTGCCTTAGAACGAACCCTGTTTTCCACGTCCTCGGCATCCTGTAGGAGTAACACAGGTAGCCCTAAGTCTAAACCCCAAGCGCATTCAGGACAGGACAGTGAAAATCGAAAAGTTAATAATGGATTATTAGAGATTGCACAAAGTGTTAGAGTTGACGCGAGGTGCACGCACTAAAAGACGAGTGCCAGTGGGCTTGATGCATGGGGGTGCTGGGACCCATTCTGTAGGAGCTAATATATATATAATTAAGTGGCCAATTACCAATAAATCGGGCATGTTGCCAGAGTGGTTAATGGGTGAGACTTGAATTCAGTTACGAATTAAGCCATCTCATGACTTCGGTCGCGTAGGTTCAAATCCTGCACATGTCGCGTTCTTTAATTTTTTAATTTTATTACTTCCTTTTTATGCACAGTATTTCCCTGTAGTTTCATTGTTACTGTCTTTTTGTTTATTCCTTCTCACCTAACTCACGATTCTGTATTTTGTTTATGGTATATGTTATATATAACAATACCTGCTGTGCCTGACAGCATTTGATTAGACTTGACTAAGCCGATGTGGTATGGGACACATATATCCATACACATTGCTTGAACTTTTCGGGCATGTAAAAGCTTGCTGTACGCTCGTAGTCAATGTAGTCAATACATTATGAACAAAAACACTAGGAATTATAATAGCGCGTAGACATGAGGAAAGCAATAAATAAACGTCCTCATATATCAATATAAAGAGTGGATTCTATTTTGAAACCTTACCCCCCAGAAACGTACTTCATCACGTCTTTGAGTCAACGGGTCATCTATCTAATGTATGCATCCATCAACCCTCCCATCCATACATGCCAAGTTTGAGTATTCCCTTGATATATATACTCCTTTCCCACATCATCGTCATCAGAGTCCCTTCACCTCTTTGCCAACCCACATCCCATCCCCAGTAACCCAAAAATACCGGCTCGATGCAATATCCAGAACAGAAAAACCAAAGCCAACAAGCCATTTCCCAAGGGTATCATTTGAAGGTAAAATAAAAGTCCCGGATGCCGAAAATGATGAGGTTTAATGTAAGGTCTAAAAATGGCAAGGTATAATAAATAAATATGTGTATGCCTTTACGACCATACCATCACCAATACGCCGGTAGACGCAGCAGATCTCGTGTACTGAGCTGCTCGTCGTTATGCAAGACCATACAACTGTCTTTAGACACGTTGACGGTGTTCATTTCGTGTTGCATTCCATCAGTCTTTCAGTTTCGTGATCGTAGCTTCCAGGAGATCTGAGTGCGGTTTGATTCTCTGCGAACAGCCCATCCCTTGAAGGCAAGGAGCAGGACAATCCACGCCATGAGAAGACCGACCAATCCCATGGTCACGGTGTAGAAGAACATGGCATCCAAGTCGTAGTGAATCATGCCCGCGATCGTGTCACCACTCTGTGTGTTTTTATTAGATGTGATGCGTCGGCACGGGGTTGTGGACAGAGGTAGACTTACGCTTGCCATAAAGATGGTGCCCCCGGAAATCAAACCGAACGCTGTCAACAGTTCCGTGGGTGGTCGAGACGGGAACACAGATCGCGGAGGTTTCAGATACAGCAGCACATATGTGAAGCCTCGCGCGAAAGACGCTCCTGTTAGCAAGTTGCCCCATTGCTTGTGAACCATGCTAGAGATCATAGATTGCTGCGTGTGCGAGCTCATCATGATACCAAGCAGGAGAATCACAAGCGCTGGAATCGGGTTGATCGAGAATTCGTACTGCTCAGGAGCTTCAAGCGCGGCACGTTCCTCGTCACTGTATGCATGGCTGGGATGCGATAGTGCAGCCTCCGTCGTCGTCGTATTTAGCAGGTCGCGAATGCGAGTAGACTCGATAAGCATCGCAAGCTATCCTTTCTGTTAGTACCCGATGCGACATGTATTCTACCACAAATCAGAACATACCAAGCCGCCTCCGATGAAGAGGACAGTGATAGAAACATGTTCGAGATCCTCAGAGCTGAACTTATCGTCGGAGCTGCCCAAGTGCTCGAGGAAAATATTTGTTGCACCATATGTGAAGATGAGGGCACCCTCGACGAATTCAGCAGTTGGTCTCCATCTTTGCGAGCTCTGCTTTGGGCGGACATTCCACGCCTGTATTTCGGTTTAGCTGATAGGTCATTTGGAAGATCCACATGCATTCTAACTCACCCAGCCCAGCTCTCCGAAGCTACCTGACCATCGCCCCAAAGTAAGGATGCCATACCAGAAAAAGATACCACCTTTGATCCAATGGGCCAACCCACTGAAGACCTCGTGTCCCTCCTGTCATGATGGTTAGAATGATATAACAATATGGTACACTATTTATTTAACTTACAAAGAAGCGCGCGTAGGTAATGAGCCCCGTGCAGAGAGTGATATATCCCAGAATAAGAATCGTACGGTCCACGAATCCGTAACCAAACATGATGACTTTCCACACCCTGTCGGAGATTTTGCTGGCAATCCTAGCAATGAATGATTGTGCAGCGTTCGAGGACTGCATCTCGGCGGGTTTGAAGGTTAGATCCTCGTCATCATCTTCATAGTGTGCCCGTCGGTCACTCAGTTCGATGGGCGACTCGTGGCCCACCATGGTGGACAGTGATTCACTTCGAAGCGACTCCGTGGTTCGCTCTGTACCGTGGCCGCTGTCGTTGGATTCGCGATACGGAGAGGAAAACTGGTGCTGGTGCATACGGTGGTGCTCAGCCATAGCTTCTGTCGATATGGGCATGAATGACTGCTCCTCCTCGTTGCCATGTCCGGGGCGAGATGACCTGTTCATCATGCCAGCGACTCGACCTACGAGACCGACGAGAACCTGAGCACCCACGACCCAAGTGACGAGCCAGCCCAATTTATGATGTGCGTTGTTCGGATACAAGTCCGGGGTATTCGCGTTGTAGCCGATGCCTACAAAAACACCGATCGCATTCGTGAGGAGGAATAGGAATTGAGCGGCGAGGGTATATCGTGATCGCGCAATCGAGAGCATAACGGCTACAAGCCTTGATTAGTAGTGGCTCCAATCCTCCAAGAAAAGACACAAATCCCATACCTGTTGGTAGCATGAAGACCCATCCAATGACCATGATTCCTATATGCGCATAGATGGCGGTAACGTGCTCTGGATGCGCAAAGTATGTTGGGGGGTACGAGTCGGGATCCGGTTTCGGATCTTCGGCGGTCATGTCCATATCTCCTTGCTCACCCATATCCATTGCGCCTTCGTCGCCGCCGTGTGCGAGGACTGTGGGAAGAGCTCCTACGATGGCCAGGAAGGCCAGCAACCTGAGGGCTTTTGTGACGGTCGACCGCATGTCGCCGGTGGGATATACGCTGTCTCTCACTCTTGGGTCTTCTCCGTATCTCTCTCTCTTTGTTCTGCCAGCTTGACGATGGCGCTTGGGTGACAATGACACACAGTCGGAACCGGGCAAAGACCTGAGCGCATCAACACCTTTCCTTTGTCCCAGGTGGGAGTGCCCCCGCTAACTAGACGCTATGGTTTTCGATGTCAAGAGCTATCTGTGTACGACAGACAAGCAGACAGACAGACAGGGTTGGAAGACAGATTAGGGTTTTTTTTTCAAGTGTACCCAGAGTTGTAAATGTCTGCACGATTTGTGTTGACGAGGTAGGCAAGGTAAGCAGCAAGTAGTATCTATTAGGTAGACTAAGGATTAATAATATTAAGAGTGGTATTGGATTATTGGATACTAGAAAGGGAGGAGCATCGTGATGGAGGGAAGGCAAGGGCGTGCCTCCACATATAGATATTTCACATGTTGGCTATGATACAGTAACATTTCGCTATGCTGGCGATGCAGATTGGCAGCATCGGAGGTTCCTCCTAGGGTCGCGTGCGCGAGGCTCCTAGTCCGGGGCGAGGGATGACTGACAGAATGCCTGACCCAGTGCGCCCAGGATGGGAGGAGTAGAGCTGGTATGAAGCTCCATTGGCGGCAGCTCGGTCTATAGCTACCTAGGTAGGCACACGATAGCTTTACTTGGCCTTCATCTTTTCACCGTTGCTGTACTATATTGTAAATGTCAAGATGGGCATGGTAAGATCGGAGACTGAGTCAGGAGGACATCCAGCATCCGAAGGTTCCGGGCTGGGAGGCTGGGAGGCTGGGCAGAAGCTGGGCTACTAGTCCAACATGTGCATGTGAAAAAAAGATTTCGCAGAATGTGAAAGAAGGACTGAATGGCGGTATGCTTGGCTGTATATGGTAAGGTATGGGTTGTGTTGTGTGTCACCAACTACTGCCCTGTACCTAGGTATGAAGCCCTGCATGAAGCCCTTGAAGCCTTACCGCGCGCCCCCAAAGGAGGAAGAAAAAAATGACAGCATCGAACCACATCATATCGGGCCCACCATGGACCCCACAATTAGCCCCATAGCTGCATATACACTAAGACTTGTCCTGCAGGGCGCTTGGCGGCCACATCCGTCTTTGGGTACATCCAATGACGATCGTCGTTGACTGGCGGAGATATGACGGTTGTGCATGCCGAGATGATAAATAAGTACTAGTATTACACTACAAGCTACATGTAGCTACCTAAGTAGTGAATATAGTAGATAGTCGCAGCAGCACCACCATGTTGTTGAAATCTGCTCATTAGACAGAACATAAGACCATAATACTATCTTAAGTGTTGAGGACTTGAACTACCTAGGTATACACTATGCTGAGGTCAGAATGGTCAGAACTAAAGTCTTGGTATGTGCTATTGCGCTTCATTGTTGACAGCACCGGAGGAACACCCCCGGTGTCGGCGTGACCCTTAAAACTGCAAGAAACGAGCGGCGGCATGCCATGATTACCGACAACCCTCACGAATGCAATGACACCCAACCTTTAATCATCTACCTACTCTTTACTACCACATTCACACACACCTAGTAGTACAGTACCGAACGGGCTGCTTTCCCTGAGGAACGTTTTCGGATGATCATAAAAGGTATGATACATACAGCCTAACCTCAATTCGAAAGTACCACACAGTATGCACGCTACGACTACTACGATAGTTATCCCACTTTGACCCAGTGACGTTTTAATTTATTATGTGTGTGTAGTATACTTACTAGTATTAACAAGAAGAACTGGGTATAAGTATCTTCATCCTCTGTTCATGAGTTCGTCATATACAACTAGGGCCGTTCTAATAAAAGTGCACACAGCGATTAATCTGCAGTGTTCATACTCGTACGGGAACAATAGCAACAAGAATCATCCACACAACCACCCTCATGATGATGTGGGAAAGCCGAAGAGGGCGGGCGGGAGACCTACAGTGCTACCACATGACAGGCTTGCAGTAGCACCACACCATTAATGGACTGCCGGATGCACGGTAATATGTAAATGTGGGGCCTCCCTCATGATATATTCTTAGTGTAGTGCAGATGTGCACTACCTGTACTACCGGTAGAAGTGCACCCGAGTAGAGGATGGTAATGTGACAATTTCATATGCAAGTGAAGCCGTCTTTCATAATTTGGCGGTGAATAGGGACAATCACTTGCGACTGCCTGATCATTGAAGTGACAAAGCCATCAAAAGTATCTTATCTGTGACAATTCTTTATTATCGCGCTTGATGAAACTTTCAAGGTATTCCTTATCGCCCATTCTCTGTTCCACACTACGTTTGGTAAGTCTATGTTTAACAAGTATCAAAAGGATTCTCGCGATTTTTTCCCTCAGCCTAGAAGAACTCTTATAAGTTTATGGAGGATTGATCCACATCAGTGAGGATGCGCAAGTTTTTCCCCCCTTCCCTTCCTTATGTCTTGGCGAAGATAGTCGGCATGGTAATATTTTTTTTAATAATTTTTCCTCTCGGCGGGGTCTATGAAAGCCGACAATATCGAAAACCCCGAACCCGGCTGACAAATCCGATATCAAACAATCACATTTCTGTAAAGCCTCTGCTGCAAGAAAAGTCGCCGAAGCAAGGAGTCGCTAAGTAGAACGTTCCTATAATAAGATCAAGTTGTACACTACGGACGAATCATTAGAACAAAAGGACGAAATCGACGAATTTCTCATCATTATAAATAGTATAAATGAATTTCAACACATAACAAGATGGATTTCGTGCGACAACGGCGGTTATATGATCGGTTTCCGAAGGATCCGCAGGTCGGAGTCGTAGAATTGCCCGAAGTCACGACTCTAAACTGCAAGGACCTCAATTTGGGGAAGTTAAAGCCGAAAACCTAGTGTACAGATGATCGTCGATCGTCTCTCTTGTGTCTTACCTGCAATCGCATGAGTGCGCTCCATATACTGCAGAGTATACTCCGGACACTTCAAAAATGCAAACCCAGTACAATGTACTTGACTTTGCCGCGCTTAGGGCTACCCGTATGTCCACCACCATTTTCCTCGTCTTTCTGATTACACCATGTTTGCGTTGGTCTAGTAATAATAAATCCTGGGGGCTATTAGTAAACTTACAGCCTCATGTGTGCCTTGACGTCAGTGGCTTTTTTGTTCGCGCTTACATTATGTTGAAGCAGCTGACAGCGAATTCAAATACTCCCTCCAGGTATAATGTAGGTATAAGAATTGATGAATTTAAGTGAACTTAGTAAACATACATATGTACGACAGCCACTTTCAGCCTTATTAAGTAAAGACTACCTCTGTCAGCCTCGGCGTTTGATTTAGACAAGGGGTTACCACTCATATATATCTATTTGAGAGTTCTAGTTTTTATTCAAATAAATTCAAACTGGCTTGTCATCAGGACGATACATGAAGCAACATTTTCATACTTACCATAGTGCCCTACATTGGAAAAAGTTCGCTCTGCAAAGCCAACATCCAAGAGCGCTGCGAGGACCTTCTAATTTAGTACATGCCAACCTCACTACTACATCTCCGATCCGATACACCTTCTGCCAGAAGCAACCTAGCTATCTCGGCCCGCCTGGTATCTAGCACTTCTAGGACCGACACAACTGACGCCTGTGACCAAGAGCTAATAGACCAGCCACGCCCGTAATAGCCGCGAGCAACGGGTTGTCCTTCCCGTCACGGGCCCCAAAGTCCCGCCTAGGTCTTACCTACCGGGCTGGCCTCTATTCCGAAGGCTTTTGTCAAGGAAATCATGGGTTCCTTTTATTCCCATTTTCAGAGTCTGAGAACATCATCCTACGGGTAGCACATAGCATCTAGCTGGTCTACGCAGCATGGAAGCCATAATTTTTGCAGCTAAAGGCCGGGTATCTAATTGTGGACAGAAATATCGGCTTTATAATCGTGATCGCACCCCAATCTAAACTTAGAAATTTCCTGGCCATCATGAGACCATTAAGTCGATTTTAATTGAGGTTATAAGTTACTGCTTGATGAATTCTATGACATGTAAAACGTTGCGGCTAGATGTCCAGTTGGAACCTATACCCCACTAGTTCACGGGATGTCAGACTAGGGGTGAGATCCCAAAACCTAGTCGGCTCACTCGATAGGCACCTCGCGACTTCGCCCGGGAGCTGTAATTTCTGATTCAGTGATGCCCTTTCATGGTCAAGACACTGTAGAGTCTTGAAAACAGATGCTTTCCCTTCGACAGGAAGTTATGCATGAGATAAACGCTTGGTATGCCTTTCACTCAAAGCTGAATCTTGGGTGAAGATGAAGATACCGTTGCCACGTTTCCCTCGCAAAGAAATGCTAGAGAGGCGAAGGGCCCGATGACGATGGGGATAATTACCCCGTATTATTTAGTCTGATGCCATACTCAGTATCAGCAACGTTGTCATGCTATTAGGTACTGCCGACCGGCCTACAGATTTGGTTTCCTCTTGAGACGCCACCTATCTCCTTGCTCAGGGACAACCTTGTCCTCTTCCTGAAGCTTCTTCAAAATTTGCATCACACCGTATGATGCTGGCAGGTGGAGGCTCTCTGGAACATCGTGATATATGACTTTGACCAATTCCATCGGAGTCCACGCACCAGCGGCCGCTGCATCGCTAGAGGTTGACGATGGTCCTTTGGCAGAATTTAGTGTTTCCAAGACCTGCAATTCTCTTTGATGCCTATGCAAGATGTACTCGGAGATCTTGGTACGTGCCTCAGGGAGCACGGGACCGTGACCGGGATATGCCCGGCCGGACACCAGCTTCTCCATCTTGGCAAGACTTCGGAGGTAGATGCCGAGGTCTTCGAAGACGGCGGTCCCGTGACCCAAGACGTTGTCGCCGGTGAAGAGGGCATCTTCCTCTCGGAAGATGAAGGCCATATGATCGGTGGTATGGCCCGGCGTGTGCACGGCGGTCAGCGTGGCGCCGTCGACTTGAAAGGTCTGGCCGTCTGTGATGTTCAGCTGTCCCGTGGCAGGGTCGCACTTATATACGGCGGCATCTGGCGCGAGCTGCAATAATTGGGGCACACCTTGTGTGTGGTCGTGATGCCGATGCGTCAGCAGAGCGGTTTGGATAGTAGCTTTTTCTTCCTCCAGGACCTTCTTCAAAGCAGCCAGCCACGAGGGCTTTCCCTCGCCCGTGTCGATGAGCAGACGCCTCGAGCCGGTGCCGACAAGGTATGTGTTAGTGCCTTGCAAGGTGAACTTGCTAGGATTGCCACCGAGTATGCGGATGCAAGCGGGACTCAGACGCTCGACTTCGGGCAGATGCGCAAGTTGGGAAGCCATACTCCTAATTATTGTGATGCTATGGTAATACGATAGCTGGGGCAGTCTCATCTGCCAAGATCGTCTGGCTACGAAATGTGCTTGAGTAGACTTTTGGATATGCGTAATATGCTGAGGAAGAATTGCGGACGTTGACGCAAGAAGACCTCCGTCTTTCGTCTTACGTCTCTATAGCTGCGGGATGATTGTGATGCTGATTAACGACTAACCTAGGTATACTCATGACATTTGGCTGCCGTAGAAATTGCTTATCATCAAAAAGCGCCAAGAAACCAAGTGGTTGTCCAACTATAAGAGTTGCAACTAATAAGTTGCCGAGGTATCTTTATTGGTGGTCCCGTCTTGTTTCCCATGACGGGTTGACGGGGATGAGGTTGTCGATTGATGGATGTCCCGGGTAGGGTCGGTAGTCTTATAGTGGTAATGGTGTAGTGGACGTGATGCCCCGTCACGTCAGTTGCTAGCAGCAGGGCAGGGCAGGGCAGAGGTACTTTAACCCCCTGCAAATGCCTCGATGAACCCCTGAAACTACCCTCCCGCTAGCGTGTACCGATAAGCGACATGGTGTGCGGATCAGGCATCGATAAGGGATTTCGGCATGCGCCAACGGGGACTTTAATTATTAGGTGGTATGCTATGTAGTAACATCTCTAGAGGTAGGTACATGTAGCTTTACGCGGATGACGATGGTAGTTCAGCTCGACGTGGTTTCCCGCCCATAATTGACACAGACTTACTTACTTGCATCCAATTTACCTTTACCACCCAGTGATATTGGGACCTGGCTGCTTGCGAGTGCTCTCGGAATTGGTGAGAACTCTCAATCCTCGTTGTATGGCCGTTAAGTTTCCAAAGCCTGCTGACTGACGGCTTCGTTCGAGTAGAAGCTTGGCCTTGAATTAGAATCGCATCTACACAGCTTCTCGCTTCTCTTGTTGCGAATACATTCTTTACCACTGCTAAACACTACTAAGCACTTCGAGCTGTCGTTCTAAACCCGTTCATCACCTCCCCCCAAATTCCTACCTCTCTTACCGCTTCGCAAGGAACACAGCTTGGGGCCGACTCTTCTACCGCCTTCATCATCCTACTTACACTCGCCCATCTCTCGAATACTTTAGCACTAACAACTACCACCTTCTACCACGCGCTTGAAACTCCTATAACTACGTATTACCCAGCCGAGAGTGATCAACAACTCGCGAGCACTATGGCTGCCAGACCTACTACTCCCGCCTCGCCGAAGAATGTCAAGATCAATTCCCCAATACCGGGTACTCCTCTCTTCGGCTGCGGTCAGTTTACATCCAAGTCACCACCCTCCTATTTTCTAGTATTCTAGCGTTCTCCTACTAATGTCCACGTAGAGCACGTACAGCTGCTCCTATCCAACAGTCAAGATGTCACGAATAGCTCTATCCAGTACTACAAGATGTTGCTGAGGGTCATCTTTGACAAAGATCCTATCGTGCCCCAGACCTCCAAGACGCCCAACGGCCAGATCAACACATCCTTGACCTCCAACTACCTCTGCCTACAATGCTCCGCCATTATTCCCGAGGAAGAGCGTGTCAACCATGGAAATAAAAAGAGCCATCGTTTCTGTAAGAAAACCATACCTTGGCTGGGGCGATGCTGACAAGACGCACCCGCCGTAGACGTCGACTCGAGGACTGGCTCCCTTTTCTGTCAGTTCTGTGAAGATTTCGTATGGGATCCTACGTTGGAGGACCTCAGGATTAGAAAGATGGGAACAGGGTCATTCTCCTCAAGTACGTTGGCCGTCTACCTAGCTACCGTGACTTCTCAAAGCCTTGCATATGTTAAAGTCTTTAACTACGCGGCTGGTGGTGGCCTAACAATAAACTAACCTGTAATGGCAAGGCCGCAAGAGGAAGCACGAGGATTTGTTCGCAGACTCTGTTAAAGACAGTGCCAAAGATGATCCGAGGTATATATCCGCAAACACGACACTATCGTCGTGTCGTGCAGATGGTCTCCGCGGAATCTATAACGCTGGTGCCACATGTTATCAGAACGTCGTCCTCCAGAGCTTCTTGCACAACCCTCTGCTCCGCAACTTTTATCTCGGGGACGGACATCAGAGCGGCGATTGCCAGGTATCACATTGTCTCAGCTGCGCCATGGATGACATGTTTCAGGACTTCTATGCGTTGGAGAACACGAACGGCTACACTGCGGCGAACATATTATCCGGATTCTGGATATCCGAGAAGAAGGCATTCGAGAACCTCGTCACGACTAAGGAACAGGACGCTCATGAGTTCTTCCAATTCCTCGCCGAGGAGCTGCACGAGAGGAATGGAGATGGTAAGCGACCTGAAACTGGCAGCGAGCACAGCTGCAACTGTATTATCCACCAAACATTCTACGGCAAGCTTCAAAATCAGACAACCTGTCAAAGCTGTGGCGGCGTTACGAACGCAGTCGAGTCATTCCTCGACCTGAGTTTGGGTCTCGAGAACCTATCACGAAAGAAAGGCAAGAAGGAGACAAAGGGAGAGCCTTCACTGACGCTGCAAGACTGTCTGGATGACGAATACATAAAATACGACAAATGTGAATACAGATGCCGAAACTGCAACTCATCCCAACAGGCTCGAAGAGACCATAGCATTAAGCTCCTACCCAACGTTCTTTCTATACAGCTCAAAGTAAGTCTGCTCTCGTGCTGCCATAGGCTGTGTTGTACTAGTCATTTTACTTACACAGACGGCTGTTGTAGAGATTTGAATTTAAGCAAGGCAGTCGTGATCGAGCTGCATCCAAGATCCGCACCAAAGTGCAGTTTCCTCTACAGTTGAATATGCTCCCATATACGACGAGAGGCCAGAGTGAAAACGGGAGAGACAGCCAGGAGCTGACTAGATCGTGTATATACGACCTCTTAAGCGTTGTAGAACATGTTGGCGAGATCGACACAGGTAGGTCACACTTAGTCATGCACATTGGAACAACGGTGACTAAATAGTACAGGACATTACGTATCTTACTGCAGAGTTGGGGACCAGGTAGGTGTCTAAAAGAGCCCTGTACCCGATTACTACGATATGTATATATACTGATGATTCTACCCAAGTGGTTTTCCTTCAATGACCACAGGGTCGAGCTGGCCAAGAAATCAGATGTGCTAGGCAGTCAAGCCTATCTCCTATTCTACATAATCCGATCTCTCGGATGAACCAATGCCACAATCGGTGGATAGAGCGAGATCAAAAGCTCTCCAATGCATTTGCATTTGCGTGGTGCTCGGTGTCGGTGGAATTCGTGATGGTATGCATTTCATGGAATAGAGGAGCATCACAAAGCAGTGGTATCGTGGCTACTGTATCGGCGTTCGGTGTCTAAAGCTATACCTAAGGCTTCCCATCCGCAAGAAAGCCTCATTACTGCTTATCTAGTGGGCAGTTTAGCATAAACTTGAAGTGTTGTTTTAAACTATTCGTCTTGCTATATATTGTGCCCCTCACGAAGCAGAAGTTCCCATGAACCACTAAGTCCACACCCGGCCTGTCTAGTAACAATGATGGCAAGGCAACCAGGTCACTTTCTAAGCTTATGCTGGACCGAATACCTATATTTGAGCGACATGGTTATGAGATACACGCCTTCATGAGTACGGCCTCTTACCCGCTGAATCTTGAGAGGAAGAGCACAGAGCAAACGATAGAAAGGTGTTTTCTACGTTGAATTATTCGTGAAACTGTCAAATGCTGCTTTCTTTCTTTCTTTCTTCTTACTTTGTATTGATTCTCATATTGAGATTATCCTCAGTTGAAGGCATGGTTGGTTTGTTTCGATTCGCACTTTGGCTGATAACTGGTTCATTTATTGCTGATGAGCAACGACAGGCCTATGCCCAGCCCTTCTTCTAACCATCCATCTACCAGTCTACCCGTCTATCTTTCAATTCCGACACGATGCAACGATATGTAGAACCTAGGTCCCTAAGACATAGCCATTTATCTTACTCCTTCCCACCCTCCTTCTGCCACTGCCAAGCCTCGCACTCAAAGTTGGCGTAGCAGTAGAACTCGTTCTTCAACCCCTGGTGCACGGGCTCGTACGTCGTCGTCCGCACGCCTAGAGGTCGGTATAGGCGGGTTATTAGTGGTTTCATGCGCTCGCCTGTGCAGATGAGCACACGCGGAGTATTACTGCTGCTACCGCGCGAGAGCCAGCGCATTGTCATCGCCACTGTTTTTGTGTGTGAGTAGATAGATAGATAGATAGACTATTTTGAGATAGAGAATTAAGTGGATTGTTTTACTTACGTTTCGTCTGGCAGTCTTCACTTAGGAAGGGAGGGTCGCAGATCATGCGGTCTACGTTGCCTTTGAGGTGTGCTGTGTAGATAGTGATTAGTCTTGTTTGTAATGTTGTTTTCCTCGACCTCTTGTGCCAACTTAACAAAAGGGAGAAATCGTGTATAGGAATGACGACGAAATAGTAGGTAGGATATGATGAAGAATCTCCGCGAGGCTTTCTACTGCGGTGATGCCTAGGCGAACAGAGAAGGTAGTAAGGAGGAAGAGGATGTGAGTTTGATACCAACTTAATAGCCGGAACAGGGGCGAAGAAACTAGGAGAGCCAAAAATTGACCTCAGAATCCGATATTTATAGAGACAACATACGGGGAAGCTTGAAAGGTTGCGCAAAATCGTAGAAGAGGAATTCGGGAAATACGGCGAACCGCTGGTCGTGTTCGAGGAGGTATGTCTTCGGTTTTGGGCCCGTGTATCCTGCGGCAGACTGAGTGGGAGCAGTGTCAGTTGGAAATTCCATATCAAGGATGAGCGATACTATGGGCTCAGTCCTGGTGACATGACAGCTAACTATCTTGTTTTCTTTTGCCCTCCTTGAAAGCGCCGGCTCGGCAGCATATAGGTTATGCGGATTATAGAGCCATCCATCAGCTTTAGGACCTCTGAGCATCTTGAGATACTCCCTGTTGATCCGAAATGACACCTCGTAGTCCTGTCAAGGAGGATAAAGGTGGATAAAATTGGAGACGCTCGATGGAGAGGCGAGGTTTTCCGGTAAACCTGTGTGTACTGCCCCTTCTCTGCCCATCACTTCCGCTGGAGCGCTCACAACCCAAAGGCTACTATCTGGATGACGATAGAATAAAACATACCATGATATTCTTCAATGCCACGAACACACTCGGCGTAGAGACTACGGCAATGACCGAGTCGTCACTCGCGCCTTCGAGTAACTGATTGGCGTAGACGTTTGCCGTCTCATCAGAATACTATAGACTCAGCGCACTCACGGTTAGCTCGACTATAATGCCCTCTTGATATATCCAAGGCCCGGCTAAGACTGTAGTATATCTTGAAGGCTCGCTATACATGAATGTCGCCAACAGATTTGGTTACTCCTCCTCCCGCTACTAGGAGACATGAAAGACCATGGAAGTAAATGAAGCAACATACCCAGAACTGCGACTCGTTCCAGTCCTCAGCAAAGGTATGAATAGACAGCTGAGACGCCGACTCTCTGGCTGCGCGTTCTCGATCATTAGCCTCGACCTGGGCCTTGAGCTTCTCGAGTCTCTCGGCGTGTGCGTCGCGCTCAGCATAGAAGTCCTGGAGAGCGGCCAGCGCCTCCCCCGAGAGCGCCCTGTCGTTGTCTTGTCAGCACAGGTCAATGCACGTATGGTAGGTATGTGTACGATAATCCCGAGCGAGAGAGAAGCCCGCCCCCTCCCTCCCTCATACGTGTTTTCGTGGGCGTTCGTAGACAAAGCAATAAAACGACAACAGAATTGCTAGGATTTCCATGTATATATCACTTCAGTATTGATACTTACACAGAATCTTCCGTATCGTCAGCCATGCCATGAACAATTGCGGCCTATAAGTGGTGTAATTACTGTGTGCCTCGGGCTGCAGTTGTGATGGGGTTTTGGCGTTATTGCCCGATCGGGACAAAAGTTTATAAAGATCGAAACTAGTCGAAATAATGTTTGAACTCCGTGAGCAACACAGCTGCAACGTCACGTCTTTACCAACCTTTCATGAATTATTTTCATTCCACCTAAAGCATCGAATAAAATAGAAATAAGGGATGATGAATTCTCTTGTGTATCGCGTGTGTTTAACGGCTCAAGTCTCTCTTCTTGTTTTATGGCATTTGCTTAGACTTGGTCAAAAAGAAACAGTGGGATACTGTTGTACACAGTAGAAAAACTTTCTCTTACTAAATCAGAATCTTCAAGTCAAGGAAACTATTTGTCTAGAGTATATATGTACATTTGTTACACTCAGGTTTCCAGTGGTTGTAGAAAGCCTCTTGCGAGCTCTCCCCTCTATAATTCATCCGTGACATGAATATACTTCCGATCTTCTCTCTTCTCCTTCTCCGTCGCTGGTGGGAGGTCGTAGAATGATGAGCTACGGAATCCTTGCTTTGGGAGCTGTTAGTTATCGCTATACTATTACGTACTGTAGACACAGGAAGAATGAAACATACCAAGTAGTGATATGTGTAGTTGCTGATGTCGCCAGGTGTAATACCAAGGTCCGCGAAGGTCTTGGCTGTCTCATCAATCTTTTGGTCGATAAATTCCTTCTCTACATCCTCGGCAGAAAGAATTGGCCACCAGAGCAGGCGGTTGAGCAAGGCAGCAGTAGGCTTGAGGATCGACTTGGGCACGTTGATGTGTCTTCGCTTCTTGAAAATTTCGCGGTCGACCATCTCAGCAATCTCCGCTGTCGAGTAGTTCTTGGGGCCGTAGAGCTCGAACGTCTGGCCGGCCGTGTTGTCGTCGTATAACAGAAGCTCAAGAGCATGGCCAACGTCAATAGACTACTGTGTGTTAGCTGGCCATGACCAATTCTCTTTCTGTGAGGTGGACCTACATGAACAGGCCAATATCTCTCTTGCATATGGTTCGATGTGAAGAGGTTGGTGACGCCAGCCAATTTAATCAACAGGTTATCCTCGAAGCCGAACATGGGCGCGGGTCGCACGATGGTGGTCTCGGGAAAGATGCTCCGGGCAACCTGCTCTCCCTTTCCCTTGGTCGCAAAGAAGCTCGCGTCCGAGTTGGGGTCGGCATTGTAGGAGGAGACGTGGATGTAGCGGTCGACATCGTACTTGGCGACAGCTTCGGCGATTCTCTCGGTTCCCTCAACGTGGACATCCTCGAGACTGAAGTTCTTGGTGGGATAGTTTCGGCCGATGAGGTTATAGACGACGTCGGAGTGCCTGACGCTGGCTTCGATGGACTCGGTATTACGCAAATCGTATTCTAGGAAGACGACACGGCCAAGATCGCCGGTAACCTTGAGATGGCGCTTGGCCATTTCCTCGCGGTAGGGAATGATGACCTGACATCCCTGACGTGCTGTTTGAAAGTCATGGATGAGCCAAAAACCATAGTTATAGCCGATGGAGAAAGAGTTTTCCTATCCATACCTAACCGATTGACAATATATCGTCCGAGTTGTCCAGTTGCGCCAAATACAGTTGCAACATGGCCTGGATAGATGTGGTGGTCAGTGACGAAAACGGCGCAGTATCGAGTAAACGTCCTAGCATACCTCCAACAGCTGATCTGCAAGGTCAAAAGTGTCAGCACAGAGAGCATTGGCATGAAGCAGAGTAGGTATATATATATGGGAACTTACCGGCCGCCCGGGACACGGAGAATGGGCTTGCCAGTACGAGAGATGGTGAGGTCGGTTAAGTGACGCGCCTGGTTTGGACTAAATGCCAGCTTTCGACTGCTGGACCGCACAGCGGTCGGAAAGGAGGCCATTCTTGCAGTGCAATTGGGGGTGCAAGAATGACGGTGCCTTTCCAATGGCGATGTGATGATTGGGGAATGGGTGAAGCTTGCTACTACTGCTAATGCTGCTCTTGCTTGGTGGGTTGAAGCTCTCCAATTGAATGTTGGGAAGACCCGGCTGACTGGAAGCTGTAGCTCGTCACCTCATTGGTTAGAAGAGAAAAGCAGCTGGTAGGAAGAGGCTGCCAGACGTTCGTGTCTGTCAGACTGCTCAGAGCTACCTAGGTAATGTACTACGACAAGCCACAAGTGGCGTCATTGTATAGAGAGGTACCTAGGTACTTGCAGGTGGTATAACACCCACTAATAGCGGGTAGTTATCGCTGTAGTGTAGGTAGTATACCTACGTATCTCAGCTGGATGTTTCTAGTGGGCGGGCAGGCTGCACACCAGCCGCGTATAGGTTACCTACCTGGTAGGTTAGGTAGGTAGATGCGGGCCTGGCTGAGGACCTGAGGCTACAGGCCATCATCATCATCCATGCTCCAACGGAGCTCCCTTCATCAAGAATTCCCCGAATCACAACAACCTCACCACCACAACTTACACTTTAACCACGAACCCTTTCACATTAATCTAATACCCAACACATCACATAATACGACCCGATCCGATAAATCATAACATGAACGTCGACACAATCGCCGACTTCCTCGCTGACCAGCGGGACCAGGCTCCCGAAGAGCTCCAGGGTCTCATCATCCAGTTCGAGGATGCATGGGAGCGCAAACTATGGCACCAGCTTACCGACCTACTCATTGAGTTCTTTGCCAACCCTAAGAGCGAACCTCAGCGCCTACAATTCTACAAGGTCTTCATATTGAAGTTTGCCGACAAGATCAACCAACTGAAGCTGGTTGACCTGGGTCTAAAGGCGGCCACTCAATGTCGAGGTAATCACCCAAACATGGATAGAAGTAGAAATTCTTGGGACTAATGCTATGTATCTAGATGACAAAGAGCGCTTAACCTTCCTCACCGACCTCGCGAAGAAGGTAGACAACGAGAACTCGCAAGATGCGTTCGTCTACGCCACCGTCGCCGTTGCCCGCGTCGAGCTGCAACTACGTGATGCCGAAGCATCCCGGAGAGATTTGGACAAGGCTGAGAAGATCCTCGACTCCTTCGACTCTGTAGAGACCAAGGTGCACGCCGCCTTCTACCAGGTCAACGCCGACTACTACAAGGCCAATGCCGACTTTGCTTCCTACTACCGGAATGCCCTCCTCTACCTAGCATGTATCGACCTGTCCGCTATTTCCCCCAACGAGCGCAAGGCCCGCGCCTACGATCTAGGCATTGCTGCCTTGGTATCAGACTCCATCTACAACTTCGGCGAGCTGCTTCTGCATCCTATCTTAGACGCTCTGACAGGCGACTTGGCCTGGCTACGTGAATTGCTGCTGGCCTTCAACCGGGGAGATCTAGGCGCCTACGACATGCTATCGGGGCATATCTCCTCGAACCGGCTGCTCCAAGAACACGAGGATGAGATTCGGCAAAAAATATATTTGGCCGCCTTAACTGAGAGCGTGTTTCGGCGGCCGCCTCACCAGCGCGCCATGACCTTCAGTACAATATCAGCTGATACCAAGGTGCGCCCCAACCAGATCGAGCACCTGGTCATGAAGGCGCTGAGCTTGGGCCTCGTGCGTGGCACGATTGATCAAGTTGATGAGATCGTCAACTTCACTTGGGTCCAGCCTCGCATTCTTGACATGAGCCAGATCGCCAGCATGAGCCAGCGGCTCGGCGAGTGGGGTGAGAACGTCAATAAGCTCGGTAACTGGATTGAGGCTACCGGACAGGATATTTGGGCACCTTGATGTGTTATATCGTCAGGCGTCCAGTAGAATCTGATGAACGGAAAGGATACCACAATGTCAACTGCTCTTGAGAGGAACTTAAATATTCCTAGCATATGGACTAGTGAGTGCCACGACGAAGTGAGAGACGAGGCCATCGAGATGCCGTACTTGACGGAAGCTTCAGCCTCAATCTGTATGATAGTCAACCAAATAGACACCCACCTCCTGGGCAGGAGGCTAGAGATGCAAGCAGTAAAACATTCGAGGAACTCTATTAGTGACTTGTTTCAGTTAGTGCACCCGATTATGATACTACCTGGGTGGTAATCAGTCAGCCAACTAAGCAAAAAGAACACAATGTGAAAGTTATGACGCAGGCTAATTAACATGCTTAATCGCTGTATAAAACCTATCAAGACCGGGAAACTCGTTATTTAATACTGCTAGTCACATGTCATTATTCGCACAAATTTTCAAGTATGTAATTTTACTTCATAAAGCCCTGGTATCGAATTAATAAAGTCTTGTATTCATTATATATAATCTTCCACCCTTTCCTTCAACCGGTTCGAGCTAACCGAACCCTGAAACCTGATCCGCATCACAAACTCTTTACTTTTGTCCTCGGCTGCCCCAGCACAACGATAGATCCCACGAGCCATGCAGGCCACCAGACACACCAGACCACGACCGAGATATACAGACCCCATATATCCCACCCAAAGGCCGCTTCCCGGAGAACATCCTCGAGCGTACCTATTAAACCACTTCCATTCCCTCCTAGTCTTCCTGCTCCCCCATAGCTGGAAGCGTACGCCGCAGCTCCAGCAATTACCACAGCCGTCGGGCTCACGAGGTTGAGTATTATTGTGTAGCCGTACCTCATAGCCGCATTCTCGGGCCAGGGGCGGGCAAAGGAGAGTGGTGTCGAGAATAAACCCACTAGAAAGGCGAGGCTGAAGTTCAGTGTTGCGAGGGAGCTGAGAAACATGCCGAGCAGAAGAAGGGAGAAGGATTTCAAGAGGTAGAAATGCTGAAGGGTGAGAGGGCGTGCGGAAGTTAAGTTCACCAAGTTGGAGATTAGTGGAGGTAGGGCGACATTGAGCACGCTGAAGACGAGGAAGAAGGGGGCCAGAAGCTAATAGGTGTGTCAGCACAACTTGTTTACATTTTTGGTAGCTTAAGCTAGTGGACAGTATAGGGGTTGAGTGATAGTGTGGAAAGTGCCTGGGATTTCTAGGAAGATAGGTAGACAAGAGAATAGAAGTTGACTCACATGAGAAGGTGTATGGTTGAAAATGAAGAGTGGGATGGCCCCTAGGAAGTGGCACGCGACGACAAGCCCCAGTGGAAGATACAAGTCCCGTTCGACAGCGGCGGGCACCGAGGGCGTTACTGTCGTAACCCCTTTCTTCTCTTCAATAGTCTCTGTACTAGCAGTGCTGGTCACAGGGTCCTTAGATCCAGAGACGGCATCCTTGTCGCCGCTCCTAACCCACATCAAGATGGCCATGATAGTGAAGTTGACAGCAATCAACATGGCGCTTGGTAAATAAGTACCGATGCTGACAAAGCGATCCTTGTGCATGAGCAGATAGAAGAAGAAGCTTTGATGGAGGTGTTCGAGCAGGTTGTTCAAACTCCGGAACGTGCCCTCAACGAGGCGACCCAGCCCCATCTCATCGTGCCAACCCTGACCCACGGGTTGCAATGTGACGGCATCGACGTGGTAGGGGATGAAGCTACTGTGAGGGCCAACGGCGTGGCCTAACCCCTGGTTCAGCATACCGCGCAGCATCGTCTTTAAGCGGTCATTGTACTTGTCCGAGTGCCCAAATCTCTCCTGGATGAAAGAGTGCATGCTCATTTGTCCATTAGCGATGTTGTTGACTGAGTTGATGAGGTCCAGATTGGGCAGCTGCCCATTCACGCCATCAAAGACGATATGCACACCTTCGAAGCGTCCCTCGTGCGGGTAGTCGATAGCGACGGCGCCCTGGAGGGCTCCCGACTTGATAGGCAGTGATGCAACCTTGGACGAATCATGGGCGTCGTGATAGGCATCCACCCAAGCTTGAATTCCTGCCCTACTATCAGGGGGAATAACGAGTATGATGTCTTTGGACCACAGCGACCAGCGCTTGAAGTACCGGGCTAGTGTCAAGGCAAGAGCAACACCATTGCGATTGAACTCGTCCTTGACGTTCTTCCATGCGGCTACTAACACGATGGCCTCGGTGGCATCACCTCGCGGGGCTTGTAGGATGGCGTATACGTTCTCACCAGCATAAGTGTTGCCAGCAGAGTGGTAAGTGTAGTTCTGGCGGCCGACCTTGAGGCCGATGCCCTTGATGATGTTCTCGAGCTCGTCATTGACTCTATTGAAGGAGTGCCACACGTCAGATCTCGGCCGCCCCCTATGTTTATGACAGCTGTCGTTTAATCGGTACTTACTCAATGTTGCTCTTATCCTTCAGTGCGTCGACCTCGTGCCTATAAGCTCGGAACACGTTCTGGTCACTTCCACCGAAATATGTATGAACCTGGCCTGGTAAGAGGGCATTCTCGGAGATGTATGTCCGGCGTGAGTAGTCGTCAAGGGGGAGCAGCAATAGCCAGACCACGCCGACCACGATGCATAAGAGAGAGAGGTAAGGTGGAAGCTTCAACAATCGTGGATCGCGGCGCAACGTCAGGATCGTGGCTATCGTGAACACGTCGCATTAGCCGAGGGACATGGCATTAGAATGTGCATGACGAGTTCTTCAACTTACAGAGTAGACGCGGCATGGCTCTCCTGTTATGAGCTCGTCAATTGGCGACTGGTGAGCTTGACAGAGCTGTTATCAAGGCGGTCGTGTCGTATCCATGAACGTTTTATGTCATTTTATATCTGTCAGTCTGCAGTATGTACGTGGGTAGTATGCTGTACCTGACCGACAACCGACGCCAACTTTCAGGGGTCCTCCAAATTCAAAAGTGGGTTGACCCTTGCGGCCGGGAAATCCCCAAAGCTTACAGCACACATGCAGCTTCTACATTAATACGCTTAGTTGCATTAGTACGTTGAATAACTCTAACGCTTGCATACCATCCTTAAACATGCTCTTCTACATGTGTTGGCAAGCCATTGGAACGGGCCCATGTATATAAAGCAGAGAGTCTGATTCAGATCGGAAAGAGAGCAATTCTATACTTCTAGTAGTACTTGATATGTATCCCATTATGTCTCTTCATGTATTTTTCTTATAGTGAGTCTTTATGGGTTAGCGTATCCATTGCTTCAGATTTGAGTCTGGTCAGCGTTAAAGTCGCTATATGTAAATCTATCTCAGCTGCGTAAATTCAGTCGAGGATGTAATCACCCATTACTCAACCATGAGAGCATCAATTACGCTGTAGTAGGAAATGAGAAGCACCGAACTTCCCCAGAAAGCCTGCCTAGCGAGACCATGATTACATAACCCTAAACGCCAGTGTCATGCAAGGTAGAGGAGCAGCCGTGATACCTTTTGCTCCATAAACAACGTTTTATATCGATACAATGTACACACTTGCACGGGCTTGCCTACCTATTATAACCTCCGCTAGGGGCCTAAACGCTGCGTGCTTCCTATCAGGCTAACAGGCGTCGTGCCGCTGCTCGAGGTGTTCGTGGGCAGCACCCCAAATCGCCCGTAAGTCTTCTGATCCACGCTGACGTAGTGAGGCAGCCGACCTAGGAGATTCAAGCGGCCTTCTATCCATCGCAATGCCCATTCTGGCGGGGCGAGAAATTTCAGGTACCCGAGGCCGACTGCGAAGCTTCTCGTTAGCACATAATGTCATCTGCGTATATGAACGGGTCTGCGTACAGAGATATCCAGTGCCAACACCGCATAGATGCCCGATGAAACTTGTCCCGGGGATGAGGGCTTCAACCACCAGAACCATCAAGAGCGGCGTCGTCCACGTGGGGACATGGTGTGTTCCAATAACTAGGTACGGGTTTGTCTTGTATGTTCGGACTCCTTCCATTCCCAACAGGAGGAACACCCATATACTTAAGGCGCCAGTTAGCCACCCAATTTCTCAAACAAGGACGAATATTTCTTTACCTGGCTCCCATCACGGCAGTATTGTTTTTCAGCACGACGCGTTCTAGGAAAACATATAGCAAAGCAGGTATTGTGGTTAAAGCTGGGATCGACTGTCAGCCCCTATCTCTTTTCGCCCCCACTAGAGTGTATACTGACGACCGAAGAATAAGGCTAGTGAAGTTAAGGTGCCAAACTCTGTTTCGAATCTTTCTAATAGTGGAGCCAAAGCGAGAATGTTGAAAATCGTATGAAGTAGGTTTCGGTGTATCAAGGGAAAGGTATTAACACGATACACTAGATATTTATCAGCAAACCCTTGTACATGTTGCCAAGGCCGGAGAGAGACTCGTACTAGTGGTAATTCCTATTTCGTTTGGTATTAAAGAACCCCATTGTTTGATATCCCAAACAGATTGTAGGCCGGCGAGCCCGAAAGCGACCATGACAACTAGCATGACGCGGGTGAAGAGAGGGAGGCGAAATATGTACGACCGCGCTCGCGCCGCGTTTAGGGACTGTATGTTGGGCATTTCGATTATATCGGAAGTACGTCTGTCTGATGGGTCGTGTCGTGATAAGAGGTTGTGCAGATCGTTCGTTTCGCTTCGATTCGAAGGAAGAACTCCTTAGGGAGGCTGGCTCCTCGAGGCACAATGCGCGCTATACGGTACAAACAGGCGACAGTTTGGTTAATAAGTCTGTGAAATTTTGCACAAGACTCAATTCGTGTTATACAGTAAGTATCACCATAGATGGTGGTAGCGCCGAATAAGAGGAGCGTAGTGGGCGAGATGGTATTATGCGCTCCTCCAAACAGAAAGGACAGCACATGCACACACACTCACACACACGGGAAGTCGTCGCAAAAGATGCCACGCCGCATGCACCTGTTTTCTGAAGAAAGTTGAGCTGCAGCTTTCCGAGTTGCATTGGCGCTAGACTAGCTTTAATGTTATTAGGCTGACCCACCACTTCTACTTTACAAGCATGAAGCATGCATGCATCTAACCATTTTTCAGATTTATTGCATATGTCTCCGGCAAGTTTCATCACAGCATCCAAGACGTCTCTCCCTGTTGTACGAGACACTGGTGCACTACCTATATCTATTCTACCAGGTAGTGAATTTTTATGACTTTGAATAATGCTAGTGAAATATATTTGACTGAAACTGTTTCTTGTCGATCCTGTATAATAGGGTGGATTGAGAGCAATCATGAGCTGATTCGGCCATACTCTTCACACACTCATCAAGGGCGGCAACATTACATACAATGTTGCTGGACCTCAATCTGGCAAGGTCTCATCCGCGCCGCCAAAAACTTCCCATAGACTACACATCTAATTGATCATCCATGCCAAAATTGAGAGGATGCTGCTCTACTTGCGGTCTCCCCGGCCACCGCGCTGCCCAGTGTCCGGCTATGCGGTTGAGAAGAAACGTCTCTGCGACAGTTGCGCTTGGGAGAGAGATTAACTCGACCAAGTTGACAATTAGTATAATTATGAAATAAAAATGTCCTAAAACAATAAACAGCCACACAATAGCTACACAATAGCCACACAATAGCCATTGTTAATAAGCCTTGACATGCAATGCATCCACGAGCCCTTTTAATGAACCGCATAAAAAGGTCGATGAAACAAGCTTAACACTTCTAGCCGCAACCACTTTTACCTGTTTTTTTTTTTAGAATTCCCAGCTCCCAACTCTCTATCATCGTCACATCATTAGCTAAACAAGACATCGCGGCCTCCTCTATTTAACCTTCCAAATCTTCGATTTCCAACACCTTCCATTAATATCCTACAACCCCCAATCCTCTTCCATAATCCCAAGTCAAGTCTTGATTGGTCTAGTGGTTAGGATACCTGCTTGTCATTAGACGACAAACTAGTGTTTTTCACGATAGTGAAAGATATAGTAGTCGATAAATACAAGCCGCAGGTGGCCGGGGTTCGATTCCCCGATCGAGAGCTCTCTTTTTGGCATTCTTTCTTATTCATTCTTTCCTTGGAGTTTGTTTTTCTTCTCATGAAGAGGCAAATGAATTATTAACCTAGCTTACGAGCTTTTGTTGATCTAATCTGAAGCACAATGTGTAAGAAGGGGAGTAATGTTTTGTTGTCATGCCACTATCTCTCTCCAACCTCTAGATAAAGTCTAATAATATCCGAACTTGGTTAGCTAGGTGTTGAGGGCTCTCCGTTGCCTATGTTACTCGCTACCTTTGATGAGTTTGTGCTACTCTCATCTTGTTGCCATTTCGGAAAATTAACTCGGCAGGCCATCTCGCTTTGCACCACCAAAGATCTCAACACTCTACTTATTTCATGCAGATGAGCGAAGAGGAACAACACATCTTTGGAAGAATACAGCAAAAAGGTTCAAGATGATCATATCTTTCATAATGTTCAATTTGTACAGACATAAAAATTGGTCAAAAGGCAGCATCATGACGGGCTATAACTGTAATCATCCATAAAAGCATGACACCCGTGACCCGAAAAAAAGATCCTTTACACCTCTTGTACTGATTCTAGAAAAGCATCCCCACATGCACCGGTATGCAGTCCCCTTGTATTACTTTCCAGCTAATAACAACTCCTTTTTGGTATCATACTTATTTGTTGTGCTTAGCCATCGTGTTCAGTGCACTTCCGTTCTTGAACCACTCGATCTGGGGCTCATTGAAGGTATGGTTCAGCTTGATGTCGAAGGGCTCGCCGTCCTTGGGGTGCACTCTTAGGGTCATGGGCTTGCCGACAGCCAATTCGGTGCAAAGCAGATCAACCTTGTCCTCAGGCTTAATCTTGTCGTAATCGGCCGGGTCGGCAAAAGTGAGAGGAAGCATACCTTGCTTCTTCAAGTTGGTCTCGTGGATACGGGCAAAGCTTCGAGTGATGATGGCAAGACCGCCAAGATGTCGGGGCTCCAGAGCGGCATGCTCTCGCGAGCTACCCTCGCCGTAGTTCCAGTCACCAATGACAACCCACTTGATGCCCTTATCCTTGTAGTCACGAGCAACAGCAGGAACAGCGTCCCATTCGTTGTTGGTAATGTTCTTAACCTTGTTGGCTTCGCCGTTAGCCTCGTTGATGGCGCCGATCAACATGTTGTTGGAGATGTTGTCCAAGTGGCCACGGTACTTGAGCCACGGGCCAGCCATGGAGATATGGTCCGTGGTGGTCTTGCCCTTGGCCTTGATGAGGATGGGCATATCGAGCGCATCCTTGCCATCCCAGGGCTGGAATGGCTGGAGAATCTGGAGACGGTCGGAAGAGGGAGACACCTGGACGTTGACGGAAGATCGATCGGCAGGAGGGGCTTGGTAAGTGTTGTTGCCAGGGTCGTATCCACGGCTAGGGAGGGCCTCGCCGCTAGGAGGAGCTAGCATGAACTCATTGCCATCCTTGTCCTTGAGCTTGTCGGTCAAGGGGTTGAAGTGGAGAGAGCCAGCAATTGTCAAGGCAACGACTAGGTCGGGAGAGGTGACGAAGGAGTGAGTGGCTGGGTTGCCATCGTTTCGGCCAGTGAAGTTTCGGTTGTAGGATGAGATAATGGAGTTAGGAGTGCCCTTCTTGACATCCTTTCGGTCCCATTGACCGATGCAGGGGCCGCAGGCGTTGGCCAAAACCATACCGCCAAACTCTTCGAACGTCTGAAGCTGACCATCACGCTCAATGGTGGCGCGGATCTGCTCAGAGCCAGGAGTGACAGTGAAAGCAGCCTGAGCCTTGATACCGTGGTTCAGAGCGTCGCGGGCGATGGAGGCAGCGCGGTTCATGTCTTCATATGACGAATTGGTGCAAGATCCAATCAGACCAACCTTGAGCTCCTCAGGCCAGTTATTGTCCTTGACAGCCTGGCTGAACTTGGAGATGGGAGTAGCTAGATCCGGAGTGAAGGGGCCGTTAATGTGGGGCTCGAGCTCGGAAAGGTTGATCTCGATGACCTGGTCATACTCGGCGCCCTCATCTTGACGAAGCTCCTTGGCATAATCACGAGCAAAATCTCCAATAGCAGTTCTCTTAGTGGAGGCAAGGTAATCGTACATGCGGTCATTGAAGGGGAAGACGGAGGTGGTGGCACCAATTTCAGCACCCATGTTGCCTATAAAATTAAGAGTCAGTAACCCCTCTCATGGACAAAATTGCGAGGCAAGTCATACAAATGGTTCCCATGCCTGTGGCAGAGATGCCATCGACACCAGGTCCGAAATACTCAACGATAGCACCAGTGCCACCCTTGACGGTGAGGATGCCAGCAACCTTTAGAATGATGTCTTTCAAACGAGTTAGCGGTTTCAGCGTCCTCACATTTGAATAGCGTACGAATAACATACCCTTAGGCGCGGTCCAGCCAGACAGCTGTCCAGTAAGTTTAACGCCAATGAACTTGGGAGCTTTCAATTCCCAGCTTAATCCCGCTGTTGGATTTAGAGTCAGTAATTGCCATCTTGAGCAGTTATGTAAGGGCTCGGGAGCATGTAAAGCTCTTAAGGCATGGTTATAGCCTGAATAGGAGCTTTTTACACTTGAAAGTGACGAGAATGGGGGAAAATTAGCACTGAAAACTACTTACCCATGACATCGACAGCGTCAGCACCACCAACACCAATAGCGCACATTCCCAGACCGCCAGCGTTAGGAGTGTGCGAATCAGTGCCAATCAGCAGACCACCAGGGAAAGCGTAGTTCTCAAGAATAATCTGGTGGATGATACCAGAGCCGGGACGCCAGAAACCAATGTTATACTTGGCGCATGCCGAGGACAAAAAGTCGTAAACCTCCTTGTTGATGCTGATAGCGCGCTCAAGATCCTTCTCTCCACCAATCTGGGCCTCGATCAAGTGGTCGCAGTGGACAGTGGTAGGGTTGGCAACCTGGGGCATGCCAGCGGACATGAACTGTAGAATGGCCATCTGGGCGGTGGCATCCTGGCAAGCTACGCGATCGGGGCGCAGCTTGAGGTAGGAGACACCTCGCTGGATATCCTGACCATGAGGATCGTCAAGATGAGAGTAGAGGATCTTCTCGGCGAAGGTCAGAGGTCGGTTTAGACGCGAGCGGACGACTGCCAGGTTCTCTGACATCTTCTTGTAGTTGATGAAGCTGTTCTCCTCCCAGTTGTTTTGCTTGACCTATGCATTGCGGGAAATTTAGCATGCGACAGAACAAAACACGGTTCATGTCGGATAGATAGAGTAGCTTGCTTACCTTCTTGTCAAGAGGGGAGTCGGTGACAGTGGCCATGGTCCTGCGAAGGCCCAGGTTGACCATGACCCGCGAACGGGCAACATTGCCGAGGACCTGTCGTGTGGCCAACATGTTGACGGCGGCAGACCTCAGATGTATGGAATGTGGTGGTAAAAACACACGCAGCCTTAGCAATTGAGCTTCCCCGGGGTATCACAACACTGGGGAGGGGAAAGCAATCACATCAAACAGTCTCTTACTGACGAGAGAACTGAAAAGTAGGGGAGGAAAGGAATAAGTAGGTTTTGATGTGATGAAAAAGAAGGAGAAGAGGTGGAGAGACTGGTTCGTGATAAAAGAAGCAACGGGGATGGATGAATGGAGCCGAGTAGCGAAGCTGTTTTCTACCACCTCCGCGCTAGTAGGGTTAGTCGGCTTAGTTCGAGCCCCATGTAATTCTTATGTACTGCTTATGTACTACGCCGCTGGGTTGACGAGGGAGAGATACTTTTGCATGCAGGATAGGATACCTTGGTTTCACATGTAGAGACGGTGGTGTCCGGCTGAACGGACGAATCAGCACAGGCCTAATTACTTTTTGACAACTGTTTTGGAGGGTTGGAAGAGCGATGGGTGACCTCACCTTCCTTGTAGAATCAGTGCCATTACGTAGGTGCCTTGTTTTTTTCGCATCAATAACGAAATCCCTCTGCCTAACTAACAAGGCTTCATTTGTTAGTCGTGTTCATCAACCGTCAAGAACTAACATATGCATATGTTCTATGGTAATTATAAACAATAATCTACGTGCAATTTCTCACTGTACATACATACAGATCAGTCTTCGGCAATGGCTCCCCGGAATGTGGATGGGGATAGGATGAAAGCGGTTGCTGTCTAGGTACGGATAACGTTGCACCCATTGGTCTTGAGGTACAAATTCCCGAGCTACACTAGGATAACAGAGGTTCGGAAAACTTCGCGCCTCCAACAAACATCTTCAGATAGCTTGAAACTACAGTTACTGCAAATCTGCATCTAATTCGACAACACTCGCTTTTTGGCTAGTATCGCATTTGTCCGGTCTTGTCGGCGTGTACCAGCGTATCCTGACTGTGCCACGGAAACTGATCTACGACCCAATCGCTCACAGTTGCATGCACCGATAAAGCACCACAAAAATCTACCCTCGGTCAAATTCAAGAGTCTGGGTAGCGAAACAGCATCCCAGCTTTTTGCCTAGCCTAGCCTAGCCGGCGGTTCTGCTCCACAACGGCAACCTGCCTCGCAGTAGGTAGACTTTCGCGATTCAGGATCTCAGGGCGTGCAGTTTTTCCCTCTCAGGCTTTTTGCGTGACTAAAACCTCTAAGATAGATAGCAGAGTAAACTCTTTGGAGGAGGAAGAATGCATGTCTCGTAAAGCTAGATACCTCGTCAAAATGTAGAGGTACTTTCTATGGCAGCCCTACCTCCCTTGTCTAGTAAAATGTACCCTGTCTCTCTTTCTGTCTGTTAGTTGCCATGTGAAATAAGTTCACGTCTGCAGGTCAACTTTTTTAGCCCCGAGGACAAAATTTGCAGGGTCTGGAGATCAAATATTGGTGGGTCAATTGTCCAATCGGTGGAGAGGTAGCCTTGTCACTTCACATCTGCCTCGGTGTAAGGGCGTTATTAGCCATAGGAACCTCCGATCGGACCAGTCCGGGATATCGTCGGATTAGGACCGAAGGAAGTATTAGGTACTGGTATATCCCTCAAGCTGCTCGTATAGAATCGTTCGTTCCGTGAATTGTAGTATTGTAGAATAACTGTCGAGAAGAGACCTTAAAATAGCCTTTCAAGGATCTCGATCATATATATCATCTGTTTAAGCCTTTTTGTCGTCTTTACATCTTGACCCGTGAAACTGAAGATGGAGCTTCCAGGGTTGCTTTCATGATTATCAGTATCAGCCAATGCCAACCCCATATGATATCTAGCAATACCTTACTATGTAAGTACCTAAGCACCAGGATTGACCTGGTTATTAGCGTAGTGGGGCTTTAGCCACACTCGCATTGAAGAATTGAGCCACAGGTAATTGGGAAACCCCACCAAATTTTCTGTATTGTACTGCCCTACAAACCTCCAGGACAATCAGGTACCGTAGTAGAGAAACCAGGCTTTATCAGATCAACCTGTGACGCCCCTCAATGAATACCTACTACGTGTAACTCTCGAGTCCTTTCCTCTTTAGATTCATACGCAACAAATAATCCACAATGGGTGTTGGAAACAAGCGTACACTTACCAAGACCCGTCGGCATACGAGGGATCTCGACCAGATCAAGGCCGACCTCGTCACGCCGAAACACTTATCGCAATACAAGGACACAAAGTTGAAGGAGGATCTACCAGGGCTGGGTAAATGGTACTGCGTGGAATGTGCAAAGTGGTACGACACCGAAGTCAACTTGGTACTGCACCGGAAGGGAAAACCACACAAGAGAAGGTATGCTTGGAAGATGCCTCTATCTGGCATGGAGCATGTTGGGAGACATATCGGAGTATCTGAACTAACGTGCCTACTTTTACAGAGTGAGGCAGCTTCGCGAGGAGCCATACACACAGAAGGAGGCCGAGGCTGCTATTGGCCTGGGAGTGAACAATGAAGATCCCCACAAGGCTGATGGAGCTAACGAAAACGAGGTCGAGATGGCCACCTGAACGACGCGGATTTTCCGTCTAGATAATTTGGGGATTGCTTGTCATATTAGCTATCCTCTGCCACCGCGCCCAATCAGCCGATGTTCTTGCTCTCCGTTACAGGTCGACAAGGGATTTGCGCAATATGTATATGATTACTCGTACCAGAGCTCATAGTATGCAAACCATCGGGATGAGACTACGCGCCGAGTTATGAGCGATAAAGGTTCGAAAAAATTGCCAAGAGGCATTCTGCATTCATCTCAATCCACGAGCTCGTGGCCGTACAAGGCCACTCGGTCGACCTCGACCTGAAGCACTTCGACCTCTTGACTGGGTACCGCCTCGCGATGGAGCCGGCACTCGTGATTGTCGGGAATCGGGGGTCGCAAACTTCTTAGGGGTCGGTTTGGAGGCAGTTGACGGGTTTTCCACGAAAGACATGTCGGTAGTCCTAAGCAGACGATTAGAAGAGGCCTAGGTAGTCATATCGAGCCATTGGGCGGAGATTGATTCATACATGAATGTTGTTTCTCCATCCACGTCGCCACGTTCTGTACTTCGAGATCTGACTGTAACGTAAAATGTCCCAGATCAGCCCGTTGTTCACATTGTAGATCTCTATTCCAGGAACATCATACCAGGCTGGTCCTCGTTCTGTTTCGCTCTACGAAATGACTCGGCAATTGGCCCCTATACCGCTCATGTCAGCTCAGAAGTAGCTGTATGAGAGTCGACAATGTGTAGTTCGCTCACCTCGGGGAAATCGACACAGAAGGCATTCATATTCAGTCCGTACAAGAAGCTCGCAAAGCTCTCGCCAAAACGGGCGAGGCTTTCGTGCATCAACTGGAAGTGCATCATGTTGACCTCGAGGTCGGCGACGGCATCAGATAATTCGGCAAATGCGGGCTCGAATGTATTCAGAGGGAAAGGCTCATGGCCCTCGACGCTTCGCTGGGCGGATTCGCGAAAGGAGGATCGTGACGAGGGACGGAGGGGTGTCGTAGGACGTGATCGCGAAGTCGAGCGCGGCCGCTTTGCGCTGTCGTGACCTTCACTTGCAGACATGGTTCTTACTGTGAATTGATAGGAAAGATGATCCCCGTCACAATTGGAAGTATTCTCTCTATTCAAGCATTGTGGGTGGCGCCATGGCCAGCCAAGTACAGCTCTCAGGGTTCAGTTAATCAATCGAACGAGGGGCGCGAATGTTTTGGCGATCCGCGGGGACGGTGTGTGTAGTGTAGTTGCACAAGGCCCGCCTTATTAGAGGCCTTAAAGGTACCTACAGTAGCCAACTCAGCTCGTAGTGGGGTTTGAGCATGGCAGAAGAAGCCTAGGATACAGGGCACGTGCTCAACTGTTGGACCTAAAACCTTTCCCGGCGGACGGGAACGCTTTTCAGTGACGTAACTTTGCTCGTTTTTTGTGGCTTGTCGACAAGAACCTTAGTTATTGCTCTTTATCATCGTTTTATGTGTACCTGGCTGGAATGTCAATGGTTATAGCCCTCGTTTACGACTTGATGTTTATTAGTGAGAACTCTTGCTGAATCCTTGCGACTGTGAGAACGGCCCACTCCTACCTACCTGTCTATTACTGTGTGTGATATAACTTAAGATACTTATTAGCTAGTGCAGCGCACAATCGTCTATCACGACTGCGGTTGGCAGTACTCCTACCTACATACCTACCTCTACCTAGTCTAGTTCCTATCAACATCCCAGTCACGACAGAGTCGTATCGTACCTACGTCAACACCATCACTCATTAAATCTGCACCTACAGTAGTCTAGTAGTTCAGCGGTATCGTGCCTACATACCCATACCAGTACATTGTATTGGCGCAACTATTGACTGCGCCTCCTTTATTCCTTGTGCTTGTCCGTAGCTCGGCTCAGTCGGCTGCCAGACGTTGCGCTGACATCTTCATCTTTGCCTCGAACCCTATGAGGCCGTATCGCCGTGTTTTGGGCTTGCTTGACCGCTCCAAGTATCCTACGTTTCTTCCATTGTATTCTCGTCTTCATCTCGCATCTTTTTCTGTCGTCCTTTCACCACCAAACCGCCCCATTTCTCAACCCCAAAACCCGAGCCCCGCTTGGACTCGAGCTCGTCTTGTTTCCCGCTCGGCACAACAGACCGCATCGCCTCGGCCACTCGCCGACGATACCCCTAGCATTAATTGTAGTGGCTTGATCAACAATTTCTCTCGCCATCGAATTGCCCGCCAACATTGTGTAGTCAGTGTGCGCTTGCCACCAAACTTCTCCAATCGCAACCAGCTTCGTAGCTCCGCTTCATACGCACTATACCTTGTTCCGCTGATTGCCGGCGCACTCCTCGTCTACAACGTCACCGTTAGTAGTTCGCCCGAGGTCTTAACGGCAGAGGAAATCGATCGAAAATACGACAGGGGAGAATCCGACGACGATATGGAGGCACTTCCCGGTAGACCGGGCAATTTGACCCCGGAGGAGGAAGAGAAGTTGCGCAAATTCTGGGAGATGTTCTTACAAGTCTGTGGTGTCTTTGACGAAGACGGCGCCGAGGGAGATGCACCCACACCGCTCGCAGAGCAGGGAAAGTCGGCCACTGCAGGTTCGGAAAAGCCCAAGAAAAAGCGCCGGAATATTTTTAAGAAAAAGAAGGATAAGGGCAAGGAGAACAAGAGTACCGACAAGGATGCAGCCGAGCCCGCCACAAAGGGGACAGATTCGGACGATAAATGGGGTGAAAGCAAGGCGTACCACGAGACCCTAGCCAAGCACACGCCCGAAGAGATTCGAGCGACTATCTGGTCCATGGTGAAGCACGACAACCCCGATGCTTTGTTGCTGCGCTTCCTGCGGGCTCGGAAGTGGGATTTGCAGAGGGCTCTCGTCATGCTCATCTCGACGATGAACTGGAGAGCTTCGGAAATGCAAGTAGACAGCGATGTCATGATGAAGGGAGAGGAACATGCATTGCTCAACGAGAAGAGTAGCGATGAGTCCGTCAAGAAACAGGGTGAGGACTTCTTAGCCCAGATGCGACTCGGGAAGAGCTACTGCTACGGAATCGACAAGGCAGGACGGCCTATCTGCGTCTGTAGGGCTCGGCTACATAGAGCAGGCGAACAGTCTGAGGAGTCTCTCGAGCGATACACTGTCTATTTGATTGAAACCACCCGGTTCCTCATATCCCCACCAGTCGACACAGGTGTACGTCCTCTCCTCCATTTGTTTCTTCGCATTCCATCCTTTGAACTGACGTTGATACATACAGTGTGTTGTCTTCGATTTGACTGGCTTTTCGCTAGCCAACATGGTAAGACCCCGAACTATACAGGTTTTATTGTTAGCAACGCTAACACAGACTAGGACTACTCTCCAGTCAAGTTCATGATTCGATGTTTTGAGGCAAATTACCCAGAAAGTTTGGGAGTCGTCCTCGTGCACAAGGCTCCATGGGTGTTCCAGGGTTTGTGAAGTTTACCTTTCGTCGTTTTCTAACCCAGCTAAAGTTGTTTTTAGGTGTATGGAGGATTATTCGCGGGTGGTTAGATCCCGTCGTAGCGAGCAAGGTGCACTTTACAAATAATGTAAAAGATTTGGAAGAGTTCATCGCCATAGACAAAATACCTGATGAGATGGATGGTACATCAGGTTGGACTTACAAATATATCGAACCCGTGCCCGGCGAGAACGACAGGATGAAGGATACGGAAACCCGAGACAAGCTCCTCAAAGAGCGTGAGACGCTCTATGAAGAGTACGAAAACAAGACGACCGAATGGATCCACGAAGATGACGCGACGAAGCGTACGGCTATCAAGTCGGAGCGAAGCGCTATCGCTAAGAAGCTTAAAGAGCAGTACTGGCGATTAGACCCCTACATCCGGTCAAGATCGCTCTACGACAGAATAGGGGTGATTCAACCCGAGGGCAAGCTGAACTATTATCCAGCTTGGCAAGCTCCGGCGGCGGCTACAAACGGCACACCAGCAGCGGTTGAGACGTCTGCAGATGATCTGGACTAAACATGTCTCTTAGATTGATGTAAAAGGTGCACGTAAAATTCGGATAGATTAGAAAACTACCAAACATACGGGGACTGGAAGAATCAAGAGATATCTGGAATTGCAATCCGCATGACAAGCCCTTAGACGCAGATCTAGTTCTTTATTTTTATTTTGGACCTCACTGCATCGCACTGCATGGGTACATGCCCGCTTTACCAGTCTAGCAGTGTAAACTCTCCATAGCAGACCTACCTCGGTTAGGTAGTTTATCTTCACATCTTTGACTTGACCTCCTCGAAGTACTTTTTCAGGGCGTCCATATCCGCCTGCTGTGTAGGCCAACCGATGCCGAGCCCTTCTTGCTCGTTGGGCTTGGGGATCTACATATATATATATATGTTATTAGGTTTTCACAGCGGTGCTACTGAACTTTCCCCAGATGTGGGAATCCGGGGTCTGAGACTGTTCGTCCTTACCATGTGAAAGTGAACCTATTGATGGCGAAATCCACTGCGTTAGCCTTTCCGCGTTGAGACGGAACGTTGATGGGAGGCTAGGGATTAGGGTAAAGTAAAAGAACTCACGTGGTCGACGATCTGGTGTGCGATCCGGCCGTTGTTCTGCAGGATGTTGTAGTCGGTGGCACCCGTAGCGTTGACGAGTTTCTTGGCCACGGGCTATAGAGATGGGTACGAATTGGTTAACTACGGAATTCATGTGCTAACTCACTCACGCCTTTGTACTTCTCTCTTGGTGTTGCGAGAGAGAGAGAGAGAGATGCGCATCGTCATCTCACAAGTTTGGGGCTTGGGGTTAGAGTTTGGTGTAGAAACGTACCAGGATTTCACTGAGGTGGTCGTCGGGAATGTCCGTCAGCTTCGCGCCGTGGAACTTGGGAATCACGAGCTATGTTCTGTCAGTTTGTTTTTCTCGAAGTTTTGATATTAAGTATGAAGTATAAGTAAATTCGGTGTTTGGAAGTCTGGATGTGAGGCTTACGGCATGGCCCTTGCTTAGGGGTCCGATGTCTAGGAAGGCGAGCGTCTTGTCGCTCTCGAAGAGCTTGAAGCAGGGGATCTCTCCTGCTTGTTGTGTCAGTAGACTTTATATTGTTTTTTGTATTTGTTCAAAGTGTTAAAGGGAGTAGCAACGTGTATGGAAGTGTAAGAGCAGCGAAAGCCGTTGAAAGCTTGCTGGTCTATGAGGAGGTTGGCAACAGGCATGTGGATATGCTATGTGTAAGGGGGAGCTTGGGAGTATATGTGGTCTGATGAGACTAAACTTGCCCTTAATAATCTTGCAGAAGATGCAGGATGCCATTCTGGTGGTCATTTAGGATTGAAGTAGATAATCAACTCTTGAGGGCTTGTATGAGCTGTATGTTTGGTGTTGATATCAGTATAAGGGCTACGGCAGTGAGTTCGGAGAGAGGGGAGTGATGTAAGTCGGTGTTTCGGCGTCTGGAGAAGAGGCTGTGGGGCTCTGCCCCACAACCTACATGTAGGTAAAGCATGGGTAAACTCCGGGCTAATGGAGCGCTCATGGCGCGTGCGCGTGTTCGATTCCATCCCCAACCCAATAATAAGCCGATATGTTGGAGTGGGATAGAGTAAAGAACATCGCAAATGCCTTTTACCTTTCTTTAAATTATTGATTGATATGTTAGGTTACCGGGCTTTATGTAAACGGCTGGGGAGTGCATGTGAGATATGTAAAATCAACTTCGTTAGACTGAGCCTATCCGTTACTTAAGGACCCGGACATGCGTGGACTTAATTACAGTTGATAGCAATAAACTTTCCATCTTGCCAGAGTGACCTAGGTGCTAGAGGCCAGTTAGAACCAGGCAGGTTTACAATTATTTGCCTAATTTAATGTATGATTTATGTTGTATATTTGTTTGAAGAGGACTTGGATAATCCGTATTCCTGTACATCTGACGGCACATGGCGAGCATTGGAGCCTGCTGATCTTCGATAGACGATCTCATAATGTTGTCTACAGTACTTCAACTCGTACCCCCCGTCTCATAACGCGTCGGGGAAATACACAGATTATACGAATCTCCTATCATAGATAATTAATATCCAGGTAGTCCAGCAGTTCACTAAACTATATACTAGTTTTCCTGTAAATGCTTTCTTCTGGGAGGCAGCGAAAGTTAACCTAGGTGCCCTATCCAAGGTGTGGACGAAATGAACGATTACACGTTCTATGTTTCGATAAGTGGAATCCGCCCATTCTTGCGCGTTCTATTGAAGACGAATGAGGGCGATACTAGACAAGACACTCCAAACTACTGGAACTGGCAAGCCGAAGATCATGACACATACGATCCAAAGCATTTGTGCGTCATTCATAGAGGCTATGTTCTAGGAGTACCATGGCCAACTTCAGAAATCAGTAATAACCAAGCCACGGGTCAACCCACGCCGGGTCGGATATACGGCCGACCCTGAAGACCGCAAAGAGGCTGTAGAGGTCGGTCTATTGCGATATTGTCTTCTATAATCTATATTTCCTTACTATTGGCTTCCTCATCCATTACCAGTAAAACTGGCTAGTGTGCCGCCCCAATATGTGCTGCTTTCTACATCATGTTGCTCGTTGTCTTTTGTGGACTTTGTCAAAAACAGTCACGGGGAAGCTTAGTGTCATTTATAGCACCACCTACGGGCTATTGAAAAACAATTATAATATTTCAACATGTGTTGTTTGAAGATATATATTTCGAATGTAGGCGGTAGCACCAGGCTTAATGCCACTAGGGCCGATCCTCGTGGCTAGAACAGCTCTGAGACAGTAAAAGATATATATAATGAATATTTATGTGGAAGCTCAGGTCCAACACCCTGATGAAGAGACGCTCGACAACATAATGAATATTTATATAATTCAAAGGCCCCATTTAAAAGTTATTAAATGGCTATCTAAATAGCACTTCCTAGATCTTTTTACAAATTTGAGTAGTAGCTATCCGAGGACGGGGAAGTATATGACATTTGCTTGAACAATCTTGGAAGGTTTCTGGGACATTCATTGCGGTAAACCGGAGTGTATAAGTAGGCATCTAGAATATATTTGAAGCAATACACCATTTTCACTGCCTTACCTTCCAAACCAGAAGAAGTTCGACAACAACTTAAGAAGCCTACTGTGAGGTGGAGGTGTGACAGCTGCCTTATAGGGTGTTGATATCCCCGGTTTGGCTATATACAGGTGCCTTAGCACCCAGGTTCAAGAATCAACTGATTAATATATTGAGCCTTACACTGCACCTGGCTAGGATGGCACTTTTGTCCACTCTGTGACCCAGCCCCTAACACCCACGGGGAAGACTGCGTCCAGAATAGATTGCAATGGTAAGCTTGGCCGTCAACTCTCATTTTAATTTTACTCTTAGTAACTTAACATTACTGTGCAGTAATCCCGGATCCCGTTAAGCTTCATCCTCATCCCCCGCTGTCTCGTTTTCCCCTGAACTCTACTCCCATTGTAAATGACCACAAGGAGACAAGAAAGTGGAAATTCCTACCAGCGAGAAACCCCGGTTGCTACAGGCATCACCAGCATACTCTGCCTCCTTCCACTTTGGTTGATCAGGATGAAGTCCCAATGTTTTAGCAGTCCAGTTGTTGCACCCACGCCGATCCCGTCTTTGAACATGTGCACTATCAGCTAATATGGGGACGAACCCTCTGGTGCTGAACCTGAGAGTTAAATGAAAGTAGGATCAGGAAACAGTACAACCGGAATTTTCATGGAGATGACGTTAGTACAGGAAATTCAGGTGGAAATTCGAGCAGGTAGTGGTGCAGGAATCCTAGATACCAACCAAGCAGAAAAAGCAAGGGTACAACTGCTGGGCATGTGCACAAGAAATAAAACACCTGGTGTGACAAAGAAGTCAGGTAGCGAGGGAAGGCGACACTGGAGTCGACAGTGCAGTCAAAACTGAACCTCAACACCAAGTCCTGGAGTCATTCATTTGCACCCACTGCAATAAGCATGTCAAGCGAAGAACAACACTTGATGGACCAACCTCAACCACCACCGCTGCTGCCGACGCCTACGCCGACCCTAGCTAGCCCTAGCGGCACCATTTTGCACGATTTTCAGAGAAGTATGTAATAAATCCTAGCTATAAGCACGCTTATTTGAACAATAATAGACGAACTAACTACTACTAGCAGATAGCAACAAACGCCAACGCGCCGGATACGTTGCTTTAGCTCGACTGTCGCTTCATATGCCTTGCTTCGGCTAGGCAGCTGTCTATTTTTGCCGCTCTCATCTGTCTCGAAGTCGAAGCTTATCCGGTTACAGCCATCCTCATCAGAGTTGGACGGTTCCTACAATATCGGTACTCACCCCAGTGTGCTGCATCATTAAGACCCTATTAAGGATCCTATAATTTTTACTCAGTCAATAAACTCGACCATCGCTTCATGCCGCTTGCCAACACTGCTCGACCTTAGCCTCATCCTAGCTACCAACACTGCCCAGCCTTAACTTCAGATCAGTTATCTAAAGGAAATAGCGGAATAGATGTCAGGTTTGATGTACGGTAAGCTGTTAGTGCTAGTAAGGGCAATCTTAGTTCTCGATATTGGTTTAGGTCGGGATTAATAGCTAATGGCCTTATCTTGTTGGGCTCGCAAGCATACTACATATCATATATACACGCTGAAGATCAGTGACCACGACATCAAGGTGAATCCAAACTGGAGAAGAATGGCCAACTAGTATCGACGAGCTTTGAAAGGAAGCGAGATTCCCCAGCAGCCCAACGCCAACATATATTGCTTTTCCAGCACAGCTATCGGTCAACCACACCACTACTGATTGCAATGCAGACTATTGCAGGCCAATACTTGGGAGTTGCCCTCACAAGCATCAAAGCACACACCACCCCACAATGCAAGCTCCAAGCTCATTCCACTTATAAACAGTATAACAACAGAACGGCTAGGTAGGATCGCCTTATAGAACAGCAACGCTAGTTACGGGTATTATTATGGCAGCATGTAGTTCGGAGATATGGGCAATCTATGCAGACACGATCGAGAAGGCATATAGCATAAGGCCTCGGCACACCTAAGTGCTGCAATATATTGGTCACGCCTTACCACTTATACGAAGAGTTAGCGACATGATGTGATGCAGGATGAAATCTTTGGAAATCTTTACTGTATTAGCGATGGCATAACTATAGGCCATTCAACGTTGTCGCAACGCAACGCCGCTTGATAAAGAGAATACAGGGCAAGGTATGGCGACGCGAGACTGGTCACTAACTAACATCACCCATAGGCTTGTGCCGTTCGCTGTCTCGTCATCATTCTCATTTGAGGTTTAGGAATATCGATGATTCTCTAGCATCGGATGTTGAAACGCCTTCGAGGATCTCTAGCATACTGAATGATGAGATCGTTACGATTATGTAGGACTTCCTTCGTTCGACCGTCATAGAAAGTGATGGTCGCGTAACGTGAAAAGAACCCGGTGTCTCGAGGTCATCATAGTTTTACCGTTGTCGACCGGGTCTCTTCAAGAGCAGCACCGGGGCTCGACGTGCTCGTATCATTTTGATAACCTTTATTAACTAAGGCCTTCCGGTGCGCCGAACTTTGATCCCCTCCCCCCCCCCCCCCCCCCCCCCCCAACTCTAGTCTTGCCGTAAGGGCGAATGAAATCGGAAGACAGGAGTTCCCGGCAGAGAGAGAGGAGAGGAGCTCAACCTGCTAAAGGAACCTAAGCATCAATGCAGTCAGTGCCAGGATATTACCAAACTAATCTTCGCGCTTAGACTCTGTCACCTATGCAGTTAAGATGCCAAGTGTCGTAGTTTCTCGGGAGGGATCTGATTAGTAGGAAGGACAACAGGATCCTAGGACCTGAGTAGGCCTATCCTGCCCGTTCGCGATCGTTCCATTGGGCAAGAACACCAAAACAACCGCTATTCCCATGTAAGGGCCTAGCAAATGACCTGTAATACGTAGTGCATGATGGAGTCAAAGGACGCTGTAACGAACGTGTGACGATCAGGGCTTCAATAATGACTTACTAATTGAAAAGAAAGGATGAAGCAGTCAAGGTATGGCCCTTGATTTCTTGGCAGCTATTGAGAAGCTATTCGAAAAGTTCAATAAGTTAGGAAGCTCTATTCAAGGAGTTGATCCTTGGGAGCTATTGAGAAGCTGTTTGAACAAGTTTGGTAGCGTAATTGAAGAAAGATTCGTCAGATTTTCGAGCGATTTGACAGCGGTTATCCGGCGGTAGGGTATTCAACATATGTTTGAACAACTCAGGAAGGCCCCTGCGGTGTCAACTGCGCGAGCTTTGTACCTCGACACCGTCACTAACAACGAATCCCAAGCAGTCCGCTCGCCGACGCCTTAGACCGCTTTTGCGACCTGTTCCGCGGTGGACCGGATAAACGGAGTAAGTATCCAGCTCGTATTCAAAGTCGCGAAGCATCCTAACTGCTCCGCAGTCCAAACTATGAGAAGCTGGTTGAGTCATGCTGTGAGATATGACGGAAGCTTATGCCAGGAAAGACCGTGTTGTGCGTTGAGAAACGTAATTGTCGGGATAGGGAAGGGTCAACACGTAAAGAACAATAGATTCGGATTGGAGAAATTACTCGTCAGTCGACCTGAAGGACGGGGTAGAGAAGAGGATAAGAGAAGCAGACCGCCCTATTAAGTGTGATGTGTATTGGTCTCGCTACGGACCGTGGCACGTTCGAGTTCTATACCGATTACAGAGTCCACGTAAAAAGCACAAGTCTGCTCGGGGACTATTACCTAGGGTGGTCAGAGATGAACACACGATGGCTATATCACTAACTACTTATACTGTAAATTAGATACTAATAAAATGGTAATGGAGGTATGACATATAATGGACATATAACAATCCTTACACGATGGGAAAATGTAGGTCAATGTCATGAAGCCGACTGCTTCAGTTCTATAAGGCGGCGGGGGAATTGTGGCAAGTGTCGCACGAACGAAAAAATTGAACCTCCGGTTCGATATTAATTTCCAAGGATTGTAGAGTGGATTTTATTGGGTTGAACATGGTGCAGATAGGTAAAAGGCATATGTGCAGTTCATTATTCAATCCCACTCCGACAGGGCGAAAGGGGAAGGTAAAAAAAAAAGAGCAAAACCAAAAATCGAACTCGCGGTTCGCTGATAAGTTCCAAAGATTGTAGAGTGGAGTTTATTGGGTTGAACATGGTGCAGATAGGTAAAAGGCATATGTGCAGTTCATTATTCAATCCCACTCCGACAGAGCAACTTGTTATTATCGTATATATACCCTTAACAAGGTCAAGCATTAATGGAACGCACGCTACTGGTGGAGTAGTTAGCCGGGGTTTACCCATCCTTTACCCACAGTAGTTACAGTGTGATAGAACAGTGTGTGTATATAAGCACTTCACGGTGTGGATCAGATCCATTACAATAAGGTCGTAGGTAAGTACTTTAGCGCTCGACTAATTGTTTGACTTATTCATGAACCTTGCAAGGCTCCAAAGGAGCTTCAGGCTGGAAGCATATACCTAGGAAACGGCTACTGGCGCCCTACAGGGTGTTTGCTTTATAGTAGCCTGACAGCATATCCAAATGGCTTGTCCCTATACACTAAAGAGAAATGAAACCATCGCCAAAGCTATCAGAAGCATCCAAGCAAAACAAAAGCTGTCTCATAAAGAGAATAGACCTCGCACATGCACTCAACAGCCTAGAAGCGAATTGGCCACTGCCTCAGCCGACACCTCGTGAGCACTAAATAGTGTCGAAACCCACATTATAGCCTCGCAACTTTTTGACTGCTATGGAGGCTCATTTCTCTGCCTCCACGGCCCTTGTCGGTCTTGCTTTCCACGCGCCCACGATGACAGAACTTCGACAGAAGACAACCCATTGCGATATTAGCATAGCGGCATAGCGCTTTTGAATGAGCTCTGTTGCGTAGTTCGCAGCTGGCCACCTGTTCTTCAACACTATAACATAAAATCTCTTTGCCCATTCCTGCACATACTTGCGGATCTAACGAAGCAGGCTAATAAAAGCACAGTCCCATGTCTGTCAGCCAGGAGACACAGCGTGAGTTGTTTCTAAGGAAGCCATACGTCAAGGACTGCATATACTAAGTAGCTAGTTATGGCACGGCTCATGGTTGCGTTTACCTTCACACAATGATTAACCAACATCCCTACATATTCAACCAATGTGGTGGACCTTGGCAAGCATTGGAAGACCAAGCGATTACTCTCGATTGGTTGATTATTTATATATACATTTCAAAACTGAAATCTATCAAAAACCGAGTGACCGAAACCCAGACTGACCAAATGCGGGTTGCGACGAATTAAGACACCTTGCTCGTCCTTCTTGACTCTCATGCGAGGAGGTGCCCAGGATAGGTCGTACTCGAAGTCGTGAAGCATATCAACTGCTTCGTACTCCAAACCAGAAGCTAGTTGGGCCATGCTTTGAGATATAACGATGACAAGCCAACAAGTCGATGAGAAGAGTGCGTTTATGATAGAGTTTTATGTTGCGAGGAAACGGGGCTGTGTGCTGATCAAAGAGGATGAGAGAAGTAGTCAAATTCAATGATGTTGAGAGAAGAGAAAGAAAAGAACCAGGTTCGGCCGCGCTTGCCAGAATAAATACTGCCTCCCAGAAGTGGTCTGGGAAGGCACAACGAGTGAGTCGGAGAGTCACAGATGGAAAGAGCAAACGACCACTTAGATGATAGTTTCGATAGCTACACTAAAACTTCGGACGAACAGAGCAACAACCACTTAGACGATAACTTCAAAAGCTACCTAGTACAACAAAGACTTCAGACGAACACTTCGGGCACGTGTCAAGTGATAAATCCACCCTAAAACCTATTACTCGCTCTGCTTAGTAGTTTAAAGAGCTTGGAGCTTAGACCCTCAGGTTACTTTAACAGGTTGGATAACTTCATAGCTTCATAGCTACAATAAAGAGTTCAGACGAACAGTTGAGGTACATCTTGCTTACGGGGAAAGGAAGAGTTGGCGTTGGTCGCGATCCTGTGTTGAAGATTAGTGGCTTCGCACAGGCTTACACTTTCTTGACACCATATAACATCAGAACTACCATCCACAGTTGTCTCTATTCCGAGCCTTTTGTGTTTTCAGGTGAGTCGTTCGTATCCGACTGTGCAGCTGGAGCTAACTGCACGAGCATTCTAACCCTCATCACTACATTCTCCTAGCTGATTTTCCTACGCCTCGTGAATATCTGGCTAGCGCCATTTTCATATAAACTCATTGATGGCTCTGCCCCGTTATCTCTTCTGGGTTTCTCGTGGAGTTTAATTTTGCAGACCTATTCTGACAGCCTTGAGTCCAACATCCTGATCTCCAATCCTCTTTTCGTCTCTGCTCTCCGCACAGCCTCAATCATCAAACTTATACATATTATCAGTGTTAATTTAGTACTTCCTTGGATTTTGCTCAATTATAACTTCCCAAGATTTTACTAAGTACTGATCTATACAGTCATAGCGAACCTCACAAGACAGTTCGAGGTTACCTAAACTCCTAGCGTGGTACACCAAGGTAATTATTCTGCTCACGAAATTAAACCTCTCTGAATGGATAACCAATCGCCCTGAGTTTACGACGAAACCAATAGTTGTTGCGTATTGGCGTGCACTCAAATGGCGGTTCCCAGAGTGGAATTTCTCGGAACGCTTGAAAAATCTCGACGTTAATGAGTGTGCAACTCCGTGGGCTGACGACATCCATATCAAGCCCAGTCAAAAAGAGAGCCCTGGCGACACTCTTTCGCCTGCTAAGGCCTGCGAAGTCAGACATCAAGTACTCAAGCAGTTATATGAGATCAAGCAAAACAGGAGGGTTCCCCCCATGGGAACAGCAGATTAACGACCTCTGTTGTCAATTTAGCCGCCTCGCCCTACAGCACCGCTACGTGAAAGCCCCCCGAGATAATGTGCAAGAGCTTCTTGAAACTGCCGAATTAACATACCCTGAGGAATTTGAGGAATTTAGTGAGATTCAGCGTGGCGACTTAGTCTCCGAGACCGAGGACTCAAGGTCCGAGAAAAGTCACAATCGCATTATCACCGAGGAAGAGGCCGAGTTAGGGTACAATAAGCTTGTTTCCGGAAGTGCTGCTTTGGATCGTTGGGTTGAGGAGCTTAATAAGGCACACCCCGAGCATAAATATCCTGTTTCAGGTGCAGACCTCGAAAGCTTCACGTCAACTTGGACGAGGGAATAATAACAACCTAGCCGAGTTAGTCATGGGCCCGGGAGATGCGGGGAATAACGTGAATTTGAGAATTAAAGGTCAAGCTTACCATCGCCATCCATTCTAGACGCAGTCTTCCTCATTAGCTTGTTGAGGCGTCAAGGGCACACCGGGCCTGCCAGAAGTGTCAGGCTCTTCCAGCCACTAAACCCTAGCTTCAGACAAACAAATTTCAGTGTGGTAGTCTGTTAAGAAGAAAAGGGAGCTCTGGGTGATGACGAATCTCATAAAGTCAGCTTCGTCTATTGACAGAGCTGGTGGTGCTGGTGAAGCAGTTGGAAAGACCGACTCGTTGTATCTCGAGGTCATCTTCTTCGCCGCATCGTGCACGGCAGCCTCAAGACTACCTGTGTCCTTGCCCTTTCCTTTAGCCCTAATCAGAGCTTCGATACTTTGGATGAGTACCTCCATAGGTTGCAGTAGATAATCCATGTTATAGGAGATGTAATGTCAAGGTACATGTCTCGATACTTGAACCCAGTTATCAAAGTCTGCGAGAACAACATCTTAGTTACCATTGTAGACCAGGTTTTCTGATTATTTGAGAGCTATTTCAAAGTTATTTGTGTGTTGTATTAACAGCATGTAGGAATTATCTAGCAGATATTCGAGAGATTTAGTAGTGGTTATCCGGAAACAAAGAAGTGTTTAACATTTGCTTAAACAGTCTAAGAAGTTGTAGATCACAGCAACAGTTTAAAAAGCTAAGTTATAAATCGAGTTATGGCAGAAACTCAAGAAGTCGAGAATCTCTCCACTACTCCTGTTGGTCTTCACCCCCTATCTTTCAGTCCTCGGCCTTTGCCTCTATATCTCTATCACCGGATATCACAACGCCAAGATGTGCACGATACAATCCAACAAACGAGAAGAGTTTCTGTAAGTCGCGGCAACGCAACTGAACGCGGAAACGACGGCGGGAGCCCTGGTCAGACGGAAAAAAAGATCGAGTCACCTGGACTTGGTAGTGATCCTGACAAAATGACAAGTTCTGATGACCTCCTAAAGGGTAGGTGGCGAAGGTTGTTGATGTCACCTTCCCAGTGTCAGTACTCGGGGTTTGAAATTTTGCCATAGTCATGGCTACGAATTCCGGGAAGGTGCATGTCGAGAGATTCTGTATTGAAAGTTTTAATGCTTAGCTAGATCGACCACCGCCTCAGGGTCACGATCGGCAAAGCTTGACACTCAGCATCCTATTAGCTCATCTTCCGAGAAGCGACCCTGCGTGCATGTTACTTACGTGGAGAGCTGAGCAATAGCTAGCTAAGGTCTCCTCAAACACACCTCAGCCCATCCTCGACGCAAGAATATACTCGTAGGATTGTAGTCTTACCTGTGTTGCTTTGCTGCTGGCTTCGACACCATCGTACATATCAGACCTGACCTCCGTGGATATTTTCAATCAGACCTTGTCGATAGGCTTGGAAACGGCTAGCTACAATCTCAGCAATCTATCAAACGCATAAATATTCGAAGACAATTTATATTTAGGTAATTCTGCAGGGGTAATGAGATTCGTTCCTTGAAACGCTTGTTTCAGTTTCCCCGCCTTGCGCAGTATGACTTTAATCTGTCCTCGTAAGCCTCATTACGTCAATTATATTCCTATGAAGAGGTGCAAACGCATATATCGACGGCTATTGAAAAACATTACATATTCGCATTGATACCCATTTCTGAAAGCCATCGCTTCCTACACCTATTCTCCTAATCGTTGTTAAGGAAGCCTGGCGCTCTAGTAGTCTTTAAGAGCACTGTCACACAAGACGCGCCGCTCCACACACGCCGTGATCTAGCAAGATGCCACCACACGACGGCCTGGTGCACCTGAAAGTGCGCGACTGGAGAGACAGCAACGTCGAGTTTATCGGCAGCGAGATCGACCATAAGGTCAAATACAATTCAGCAGCCACCGAACCAGCTTGGCAGGACGTGGGGCAGGCGCCCGGACTCTACCTCTGGCGCATCGAAGACTTCCAGGTTATCGCATGGCCAAAAGACCGGTATGGGGATTTCCACGAGGGAGATAGTTATATCATACTTCACTCCTATAAGGTTGGAAGCAAGGATGGCGAAGAAAAGCTAGGCCACGACATCTTCTTCTGGCTCGGGAGCAAGACCACGCAAGACGAGGCGGGCACAGCGGCTTACAAGACGGTCGAGCTTGACGAGCACCTACATGGAGTCGCCACGCAGCATCGCGAGCTCCAGAAGGAGCCCTCTGATGAGTTTGTGGCTCTATTTTCACGGATCCGGATCCTGTCTGGCGGCGTGCGCTCCGGATTCACGCATGTTGAAACGGACGAAGAGCCAAAGGAGGCTTTGATGCTCTTGAGAATCTTCAAACACCCCTCGGCGAAGCGGGCTGACTCGATTATGGTCCACGAAGTTGAGCCGACGTGGAAGAGTCTCGACGAGAAGGACGTTTTTGTCCTGGAGCGCAATGACAAAATTTGGGTGTGGCAGGGCAAGAACTGCAGTCCGATGGAAAAGGCCAAGGCGGCGCAGGTGGTCCACGACATGACGATTGCGAAGCACGTCGACGTCGAGGTCCTCTCGCAGTCGGAGGCACGCTCGCGGACGGTAGTCAGCATGCTTGGAGGGGAAGACGCTGAGGGGCCTTTCAGGGCTACTAGACCGGTCGGGTATCATGGAAGCCAGAGACCACGCAAGCTATGGCGCCTATCGGATGCTTCAGGCACCCTTGAATTCGATACTGTCAAGGAAGGGAACGACATGGCTAAATCTGACTTGGACAGCAATGATGTTTTCATCCTTGATACTGGCAATAGTGTCTGGGTTTGGCAGGGGTCCGGGGCAAGTAGAGGAGAAAAAGCCATGTGGATCAAGGTAGCAGAAGCGTATGTTCGCGAGGTTAGTGATACCACCGAGAATGGAGTTGTACATTCATCGCCCATTGCCAAAGTCGTCGAAGGCAACGAGAGTCTAGCATTTATGAAGGCACTAGAGGCATAATAGTTATCCCATTGATGGCACGGATATAGCCCCATGTTCTGATGAGTTCTTCACTTGGGATAATATGAAATAAGGACTACTTCAGCTTGACTCGAGAGTTCTGAGGTAGGTTATATATGACTTAAGCCTGGCTCATGACACATCCAATGTAATTTTGAAATGCAATGAAAATGAATCGATGTGTCTCATGGGTCTCTTCTGAATTGGCAATTGGCATAAAGGTAATGACAGTTCATTGCCATCGTCTACACTGAAACACATACGTGTCCTCAAAGCTAAAACTCGTCGGGCTATCGACAGGCAGTCTCAGTCCTACAAGATATATATACCAGAAATGTATGTAAGGGTGTTGGTGTGTTGGAGATGGGATTTTTATCTGGACTTCACTTCGATGCAGCAACTGAGTAAATGCCGTAGCACTTCAGTCATTTGCGTTATATTGACATCGTCGACGGTATGTATTGTTATGTTGCTAAGTTAGTGACATACAGTCACCACAATTTCTGCATGAGACCCATGTCGGTTTGTTAAAGGTCCGTATTCGCCAGAGTTGCCCAGTTCGAGTACAGAAAACCGAGAGTTGCGAGTTCCTGAGAGATTCCCTGCGAGAATTACTTGCCTGTTAATCATTATTCTCTCAATCTTTTAACCATTCTAAGATATAATCCGACTTTTGAAGATATGTACTATTATGTTACAAACAAAGCAAGAAACACTAATGTAAGCCGTCTCTACACTGAGCAAAGAGTTATGGAGGCATCAATATCTCGTTATACAGTTTCTTAGATGCAACATTATGTAATGTATGCAGGTTGTGTTCATCCGTGTGTCCTAGGATCTTAACCATGAACCCCATGCTATGGCCATACGAGCCTCATGGTCGTAGATGAGAAGTGTCTCGTGATCTGGGGAATTAGAGTGAGAGGACCAGGGTGACTTAAGTACCGGGCCGTTTGTTGATGTGCTTCAGCCACACGACTGCTGTTTACTTGCAAGACATTATTTAAGATTCATTTCCTTCACATTCGCGTTCCTAGTTGGTAAACTTGGGTATCTCGAGGCCTAGGTAATTATGCCTTCTCGATCGTGGCTTTGTAGATCGCCCAGATCTCTAGCGTTACTGTTCCGTAAGGCGCTCCCACTAATCTCCATGCTGTTATGACTAGAAGGAGCTGGGAGCTCGCGTCCTGGGATGGTGTGTGATTGACATACCTTGCTTTGATGCTTGTGGTGGCAATTCCCAAGTGCTGGTCTGCAATAGTCTGCACTGCAAAAGCAACGTGTGTTGGTGTCAGCTTGCTGGGGAATCTCATCTTCATTCAAAGCCCGTCGATACTTGTTGGTCATTCTTCAATCGGATTTACCTCGATGTCGTGGTCACCCATCTACAGCACGTATCTATCATGTGCGTCTGTCACTAGTAGGCTATCCGGCATCTAGGGTCCCTCTGGCAACACGGTATGGTCAGGGATGAATTCGATCCGGAAGACTGAGATGATCCATGATTTCAATGAGGATTATTTTCATTGCATCCATAGGGATGTCCCGTCTCATCTGGCGTAGGGAATCACTGCCTCCACCTGCATGAGACTATCCTGGGCCGTCAGAGCTGTAGCAAGCCGAAATGGCCCGCAGGGTGTCCAGATAGGTACTTAGCTTAGGTAAGCTGATAAGGGAGGTAGGGGGTGTTCTCAATAGAGATAAATAGGGGGCGCTGATAAAAGGCGGCCTCACTCACATGTGCTGGTAGGTAACAACCCACCACTAAATTAGCGCGATTCCACTGACGCGCAGCCTGTAACATCCCTCCACAATGTACAAATGTCCAAGGACCCTTAATTTGCGAGAAAAAGGGCACCGGCTGCGACGGTCATACCGTACCTAGTATCGTCAAATCCTCCCACATTTGAACTACCAGTGCGACCTATTTTCCACTCCAAGTCGGACTCAATACCCCATGAATCGCGTTCCGTAATCGACCAACACACAAAACCATGGATCTAAACGAGGCTCAGGCCTATATACAAGCTTCGCTACACGACTTGTTCGAGGCCTTCCAAAAAGTCCCCGGTAGTGCCGTTCTGATCCGGTATATCCAGTCGAGCTACCAGAATGACCCTATTCGCTCTGCAATCGAGCTTGTACTCGTAATATTCTTCGTGCGCTACCTACTGTCGCCTTCTTATCCCACCCACGCATCAAATTATATCAAATTACGAGAGGATGAGATCGATGAGCTCGTCAAGGAATGGGAGCCAGAGCCCCTCGTCACCAAACAGACTAGCTTCGAGGAGAACGAAGCTGACAGAATACCTGTCGTTGTTGGGTAAGGCATGGTTCATCGCTCATACCAGGCGCTTAGGATGCTGACAGATGAGCTGGGTAGACCAACAGGTCCCAAGGTTAAACTCGCGAACGGCAGGACGGTGACAAACCTGGCTTCATACAATTTCTACAACTTCAACGCAAGCGAATCCATAAAAGAAAAGGCCATCCAGACTTTGCGCACCTACGGCGTGGGCCCCTGCGGTCCACCACAGTTCTACGGTACACAAGATGTTCACATGCAGACCGAATCCGACATTGCCTCGTTCCTCGGGGTCCAGAGCGCTATCGTATACGCCCATGCCTTTTCGACTATTACTAGTGTCATTCCCTGCTTCTGCAAACGCGGAGACGTCATCGTGGCCGACAGGATGGTGAATTACTCTATACGCAAGGGTCTGGAGGCCTCTCGAAGTACAATTCGCTGGTACAAACACAACGACATGGTAGACCTAGAGCGTGTCATGAAGAAGGTAGCAGAGGAACAGACAAAGAAGAAGATCCTGACGAGGAGGTTTATTGTCACTGAGGGCCTTTTCGAGATGGTTGGCGACTGCTCCGACTTGCCCAAGCTTGTAAGCAACCCATTTAGCCCTCGAATCAATCTAGAGCACATTGTATGCTGACAACTAGTCCAGATTGAACTGAAGGAGAAGTACAAGTTCCGCCTTGCCCTTGACGAGACTAACTCGTTTGGCGTCCTCGGCCGCAATGGTCGCGGACTTACGGAAGCACAAAACGTCGATTCAGAAGCTGTAGATCTCATCGTTGGCTCCCTGACGGGACCCCTCTGTGCGGCAGGCGGCTTCTGTGCCGGATCTACAGATATCGTTAGACATCAGCGCATCAATGCGCTCGCATATACGTACTCGGCTGCACTCCCTGCCATGTCGGCCGTGACGGCTAGCGAGACGTTGAACGTGCTGCAGTGCAATCCTGATATCTTGATCCAGTGTCGCGAGAACATCCGCGCGATGCGAGCGCAGCTAGATCCCCGCAGCGACTGGGTGATGTGCACAAGCGACCCCGAGAATCCTATCATGATCCTCGTCTTCAAGCCAGACATAGTCGAGTCGAGGCGGTTGAGTATCGAGGACCAGGAGCGACTCTTCTTGGACTGCGTGGAAGAGGTAAACCATCATTCTACAAACTGACCTTTCTCTTCATTTTTCGTCAAACAGGAGATGATTATTAACTCATCTCATTACAGTCACTTGCCAACGGGGTCCTAATCACGAGGTTGAAGACGATGCCATTTATCAGCTGTCTTGGGCCTAAGGATACCGATGTGAATATCCAGCCAGCACTCAAAGTATGCATCACATCTGGGTTGTCGAAGAAGGAGATGGAGAAGGCGGGTGTCACGATCCGACATGCCATTACAAAGGTCATGACTCGGAAGACCAACCGACAGCCGGCATTGGCTAGTTAGGTATTGTTCAAACTACCTTTGTCTCTACGTCCCTTCAATTCAGTCATTGATGTGCTAAGCAAGAGCATTCACTACTGCATACTTGGGCTATCATTGCACCAGCACAAAAAGCCGGTCGGACTAGACGTGTAAAAGGCGGAATAAGGCTGGAAGCTAGCCCAAAACATAGAATAGATATTAATTGCTAATACATCACAAGCTCGAATGAATACCCCGGTCGTATAGAGCTCGAACAGTGAATTGTTGCACCCGTCGTCTGCACTTTCTGCGGACAGGCCATGTGGTCAGCAGATGACAATGACAGGATGTTCTATTGTGGAGGCTTAAGATGTTTGCATTGAATGCCCGGCGACACGACAATCATATAAGCAAACATGAGATGGTTACCATGTCACGGTATGGGGTCAACACGTGAGGTAGCCGTGAATAGTATGAATGGTATGAGTGGTACATCTGTGATTGTGAGTACCCAAGATACCTAGGTAGGCACACCGCGTGTTTGGGAAGTGACGTGGTAGACGTTCCTGCTTGGAACGGATAGATGTCTGAATGTACGGCTTCCATTGTGCGTGACTGAGTTTATTCAGAAGTACATCAAGACAGTAACTACCAGGACTACACATAACCACGACGCGCATACCTGCAAACACTTTGACTTCCCAACTCCACCAGTTGTTGACCTCATACCACTTCCACTTCTGGTTTCCACTGCACTGCTCACCTATGTAGGTACTTTCACACACCGACACCTACACCTGCACCTGCACCTGAACTCATACAACTAACTAACTAACTAACTGACTGTCCCTCTCCTTTCAACTGGAAGAGCTCTTCCTTCTCCTCGTCAGCCTCGTCCCACTGCATCTTTCAGTCCGCAGGTCAACCTACACAACTCTAACCTAGGTGCACATTTCTGCATCACTACGAAAGTGACCTCATTCATTCTTTAGGGTTATTTTGACTTGTGAGACAGTCGCGGCTACTATTAAGACAATCTCGCGGCTTGTGTTGCGCATTCACTCCTTTCCCACCGCCAGTATTGTCAGTCTACCCTGGGATCTAACAACGCAGCAGCAAGCCACGAAGCATACAGTCTCGTCTCAGTCTCGTCTCAGTCTCGCCTTCTCTGCATCCTTCTTTGACGGCTCTCGAGATAGAAATACGGACAAGGTGAGTGTGAGGCTTCCTTTGCTCATCAACAAAATACACCACAATTCCTTGAGGGGCGCAATATCCCTTGTTTCATTCTATTCTCTTATAATTCCTCCCTCCAGCGCCGTCATTCCTTCACCCGCACACCTTTTGAGACCTTGGAGGAACGCGTGCATTCCATACACCCTCTTTTGTTGTCGCGCCTCGCCATTGACCTAGGTTTGCTGTCTTTGCTGCCGGGGCAACATCTGCCACCTCAATCTCCCACACCTCTTTTGACCTTGTTCTAGACTCGTGTGCCCTGAATTCTTTCCCATAAACAACACATATCCTCCCACTCCTTTGTCAAATATTGTCCCTTTTTGTTCCCTTGTAACCCTTGTGACTGATTGGCACTGATGGATGGCTCAATCCTGTAGTTTACCGCTTTCATGTCCTTAGTTGCTTCTCTTTCTCGTCGCTCTCTCAACACACATTCACTCATTTGATTGTTTTGGTCGTCAGTTGCCACGCTGACAATCTAGTCATTCGTTATTTGTTCTCTGCTATTCCGCGCAATACCCTGGTTTCGGAAGTTTGCCAACCTTGACTCTCTATCATTCGCAATCATGAGGATCTTTGGGATCTCTTTCGCCCTTCTTTCCCTTCTTCAGTTGTCACTTGGACAGCCCAGTAAGTTGCACATACAGTACCCGTCCCTATAATCAAATGGGAACAAGAATGGCTGACTCGCCACTAGGACATCGCCATGGCGGCTACCGACACCGGGCCAACCGTGCCTTCTTTCAGAAGAGGGACAGAATCACCATCAGCGATGCCTCGTTTCCTACGCCTACCGAGTTTCCCGAGGTTGTTGTCTACGTTGACCAGTATGGAAACCCCGTTCGCACTGCTACTGAGACCGTCGTCTACATCCCTAAGGAAACCCCGACACCAGAGACTCCCAGTGTTCCCCCTCCACCTTCCTCGAACCCTCCACCACCGCCTAGTTCTGCGCCCCCGGTAGTAGCCCCTGCTCCTATTGCGGTGCCGCCCTCTCCGCCACCGGCTGCTCAGTCCGCTCCAGAGCCGAGCTCCAACCCGCAGCCCAGCTCGACGGCTCCAACAGCTACGCCGGCCTCTATGCCAGCACCGATTTCATCTGCCCAACCGGAGACTGCCTCTTCTGGTAGTGCTCTTCATGGCGTCACCTACTCTCCCTACAAGGGCGATGGCAACTGCAAAACTGCAGATGAAGTCGATAATGACTTCGCCCTCTTCTCCAAGGATTATGGAGTCGTTCGTCTATACGGCATTGACTGCAATCAAGTTTCCACGGTGTCTAAGGCGGCTAAGAAATATGGCAACAAACTCTTCCTGGGTATTTTTGATATTAATAACGTCGATTCGGCCGTGGCTACCATGGCTGCTGGTCTTGACCACGACTGGAGTATGGTCGATACCGTGTCTGTTGGCAATGAACTAGTCAACAATGGTGGCGCGACGGTGGGGCAGTCCCTCGCAGCACTTGCTAAGGCACGCACCGATCTGAGGGGGGCTGGGTACCAGGGTCCCGTTGTCATCGTAGACACATTCGTCGCTGTTCTCGCTCATCCCGAGCTCTGTGACGAATCAGACTACTGCGCCGTCAACGTCCATCCTTTCTTTGACCCCAACACGGGAGCGCCAGAGGCCGGCTCGTTTGTGAGTTCTATAATGCAGAATATCCAAGGCAAGCTATCCGACCCGAACAAGCGCATTGTGGTTACCGAGACCGGGTGGCCTTGGCAAGGCGAGGCCAATGGCGCTGCCATTCCTGGCCTGGAACACCAATCTACTGCCATCTCATCGATCAAGGGAGCGTTTAGCAGCAATGCGGCTGACGTTTTCCTTTTCACGGCCTTTAATGACTTGTGGAAGAAGGCCGAAGCGGGTACGTTTATGGCTGAGCAGTTCTGGGGTATGGGAGGACGATACTCGCCCTGCGACCAGTAGGACTGGTGAAGAAGATGAAGAAGAGAATACGGTGTGGTTCATACGAATCTTACGCGCATGACACAGGAATACGACGAACAAAATTGGCTGATGATGGGAAATGAACCAACTTGGTTGGAAGGCATATGAACTGGAGACGTGTACGATTTTACAAGCATCCTTCCTCTTCTCTGTTTAAAAATCAATGCTTGTTGTATCTTCTTTTAAATTGTCTCTTCCTAGTACCGAAATTTTCGTGAATGCCGTGCTTAGACTCGGGACTGTCCTATCTTGAATGTTGACTGCTTTGTGGATTTCTGCTTTACGGATCTTCCCATTGTGGTGACGACGGTAGCTTGATAATAATCACGATGCCATCCAGAGATAACTCTTGACCTAGGTGTAGTACAGAGAGCCAATGTATGGAGCTTAGCCCAACTCCTCCAACCCCTGGAGCGAGAGAGACAAGGCAGAAAGCCGCGAATTCAATTTATACCACAAGCCCTACACCACCATCTCACCATTTTAGTTAAATTTCTTTCACAAATAAAACTATATCAACGGATAGCTTTCATCCCTAAACTCAACAAAGCCACTTATTGTACCTTTCATAAACTATTACTAATGCTACTATAAGCAAGTAAATATCTCTAATCGTAAAGAATATCAAACTACTACTACATTTATAACCTTTACCAGTCATCTACTATACTAAAAGTAAATCAATCTCATTTGTGGGGGCTTGTTGTGGTGGGAGACAAGGGCGTTGGTTGTAAAGGCAGGTTTTGAATGGTTTCTCATGTGCTAACAGGACAGAGTGCGAATCGTGGGCTGTCTTGTCTGTGACATGCTGTAGAAATTGTAGTCCTCCGCGAGAACAAAAGCGATGAAATAGCTGTGGTGCATTTGCCATCGCCACCTTTGTGTCAAGACCATAGAGTTAAGAGATTAGCATTACTCCTTTCGTTGTTCATGTGAGAATCATGAAATAGTGGGTTGGTAGTCGAAACTGTAGAGCTATAGAATACATGTGCCGGCACGATTGCAATTATCGTCTTTGGGAACTGCAATAGGTACTGCTAAAAACTCTTGTCTTGTTTGAGGTCGTAAAATTAAATGGCCTTGTTGATATCGATTTCGGAAGGTCAGGTCTGAACCGGACCATACATAATTCTTATGCTTTGAAACCAAGATACTCTGCGTGTTTGTGCTTCGCCAGGTGACATGCTAGCGAAGGTTTGCAGAAGAGTAAGCTGATACATGAAATACATGCCTAATACAATCAAACCTGCATATACGCAGCTCGAGCGCGGCATTTGCGGAGATAGAGTCGTATACGAGGTATTCTGTACGCTTAAATTATGCCTGGGCGTGAGTCTGGTGGCTGTTATAATAGCTGCCCAGCAGTAATGAGACTCAATTTCTAACTCTTAGGACGGGAGTATGATTCTATCTCCAAGTGGTGAGGTTATGTGTATCCGTTTCGATGCGCTCGTCGGTCAGCTGTTCGAACATTGGCAGGATTCCTTGAACATCGACGAAAGGAGACAAGAAGAGGCTTTGAGGACGTCAAGGAAGTCATTAGATGAGGTAGTGCAAAGAATTAAGCCTATGATATATTTTGTCGACGTTCATTGCGAAGTCATAGGGATCCTATTCACGACTCACGGCTGAACTGTCTAATAGGGGCTCGTGTAGAAGGGGAAATCTCACCCCGAAGCAGTCACCCCGAAGCAGGAACTTTTTGTCTACTGCATATAACTTATCAATTCTCACTGCATCTTGTCTTGAGCTGTTTTACGGGAGTAAAAGGTCGGTGACGGAGAGGCGTTGGTGGCTTGTGTATGCTGTAAGTAAGGTATCCCAATAGTAGAAGAGAGTGAGGGGTTGCTACAGCAACGCCACCGATCCTCTCACCGGTCACTGGGATAGAACGGACATTGCACAATTGCATGGTGGCAAAGATATGAAGTGTTAAGATGGTCAAAAGATGAATATATAGACGTTCCATTAGCCATACATCCCAGCCACATCTGACTCGATCGTAGATGAATCCTAAGGTTCCATCTTCATATGACAATGATCGAAATAATTATTGGGTTTCTGTTCATGTCCTGGGCTCAGCCCTGGGGAAGGGCGACTCCCCAATGCCACGATGTGCACTTCACGTTTTCCACGACGGCTGCCAACCGCGTAGCCAACAATCCACCCAGAGACCTCTTCTCCGATCCTGAAGCCATCAATGCCTTTTTGGGACAACCCGTAGCCTACCAAAACGTGTCGGGAACCTTCACCCTCTACGGTCAAGTCTGCCGTCCGCTGAACAAAGAGGCAGCAGCATCTCGGACCCCGAAACTACAGCTCCTCGTCCACGGCTCGACATACAACCACACCTACTGGTCTTCTCTACAGGACCCGTCAGACTCGGCCTACAACGAGCTCTCATGGATCCACACCGCCACGCGTCTCGGTTACTGGACCCTTGCCATCGACCGACTAGGTCAGGGCCGGTCGTCAAAGCCGGACCCCGTAACCGTCGTGCAGGACCCACTGCAGACACAGCTGCTCCATCTCCTAGCTCGACGCATCCGCGACGACGATGTCCTAGGCATTGGATTCTCTACTAAGAGGAGCGGCGGCGGCGGCGGCGGCGGCAAGCTAATCTACGTAGGCCATTCTTTCGGGTCAGGGCTCGGCGTCCATCTCGCAGCGGCGCACCCGGGCGACTTCGACGGCCTCGTCCTCACGGGCATCGCCACGGTGCGCGGGAACCCGCAGCCGGGCTCGTTCCTCGCGCGCTGGGCACCGGCGGCACAGGCCTTTCCCGAACGGTTTCCCTCCGATCTACCGGGTGGCTATCTCGTCTCGACGAACAAGACGGGGCGCGAGGGGCTGTACTGGGGCGCGCACGCCGACTTCGACGCCGCGCTGTTCGAGAGGGATTGGGCGGGCCAGGGCACGCACCCGCTCGGCGAGGTCTTCACCGTGGCCGAGTATCTCGCGGCCCTGCCCGGACCAGCATTCGACAAGCCGGTTCTCGTCGCCGACGGGAGCGCGGACGCCATCTTCTGCAGCGATCTGGGGAGCCGTGACTTGGGACCGGTGGGCTGCCGGCCTGGGGACGACGGCGAGATTGGCAAGACGAGGGAGTGGTTTTCGGGCGTGCCGCGCGAGCTCTTCGCGACGTATCTACAGCCGGATTCTGGCCATGATCATATTCTGCACAAAACTGGGAACCAACTGATCAGTCATGCTCACGACTGGTTGGCGTCAGTCGGTCTGTGACACTTTTGTCGGTGCGCTAATGTCTATTCGATGCCTCGTGTCTTGGAGAGCAGGGAATTCTTGATTGGGATTTCGGAGAATTGGTGTTGGCATCAATCATGAAAATACTTGATTGAAAAGAAGCACACTTGCTTGAAACTTGAATTGAGCTTGAAAGTGCTATATTGATTTAATCTTGAACTCTCCCGAAGCGAGTGTCGAAAGCGCTCATTATTACAGTGTTTTTAGGTTCCGAAAACCCGTTTTGAACTACTATAACGTCCGGTTTCGTATACCGAATGTACTATCATCATCGGCGCGTTTTAGGATGAGAGCCTCCTTCCGCTACAATCTAATACCGTAGAAGAACGACGTAGTTGAACGTGGTGATCTTTGCTAGTTCTAAAGTATTTTCGTTGAGTTCTCGGTACACTGTACCGATAGCCTAACCTACTAGGCGGAAATAGATCTGCTGCAAGGTTTACCAGAATCGCCCCTTTTTCTCCGAATACATGTAAGGCAGTGTAGGCGTCAATCAATCAAATCCGTCACTCTATCGTTGACACTAGGTGAAGTTGGTTGCGTATTGTCAAATTGTCGATGATCAGCGGGAGCTAAGGATCTATTTGATGAATAGAGGCACAGCACTAGATTGCCACAGTAGTGATATGAAGTATCATTTCGTAATAATTTTAAGTTTTTTTTCTTCTTCTCTGCTATTATTATCTAAGTATTTCCTGTTGCGACTATTTTGCCACCAAGTCCCCGCGGCCATATAGGCCTCAAGCCATCACATCATAGATGGCCGATTAATGTGAACGAATTGTGAGAAGCGAAGGTCATAAGTATTTCCTCGCATGTGCTAGATACCATGCTCTCAAGTGTCTCGTTAGATGGCTATCCCTATCCTTCGAGACAGCAAGGAGGCCATTTCCAGGCCGCCTGACTACCCTCATCAAAGCACTCCTTCCATGGACAGACGCGCATTCTCGCCTCTGGAGACTCCATCTTAATAGTCTAATAACAACTGTGGGTCAACGTCCAAGTGGTTGTCTATGTGCAATAGCCGACCGTAAAGGCAAATGGGCAAGATCGTATATCGTTTATTATGTTGCGGGCTGGAGAAGTTTCGATTGAAAGACTCGGATTAATCAAGATTTTGAATTTCGAAGTTAGTATAATGGTCCCGTATGCTTCGCGATCATGGCTTCCTCTAACGTCGCCTGACTTAAGCAGAGGAATAATGGTCTTCAGGCAAGGCCAGCGGATGCCACACCATAAAGATAATGCATTGAAGTGGTACCGTTTGAAGCGGTATAATCTCCTTGAAAGGTCATGGCCGGCTGGGAAACCCAATAGGGCCGACATCCATGATAGCGTGTATAAACGTCATGGTGCTTAGTTGGGTGCCGACTGCCGCGATATATATTACTGCTCATTGCCGAAATCGAGAAATGACTCCCAGCCATCAGTACCAGTGCCATCACTGGTTGTTGGAGCAAATGGACCAAAGTTTTCAGACATTGTCGGTAGGTCCTCATAATTTATCTCAGCGTCAAGAGATGGCAAGAATGCTTCGTCAAATCCATCCAAAGACTTTTGCCCGCCGTGGCCAGCTAAGTCACTAGTCTCGAGTTGGCCATGAGATGGCACACTCCCGCCAAAGTTGCTACGCATTTGGAATGCTGATGATAGGTCCTCACCATAGAAATGCTTAGCCATTGGGTCGCTCATATCGATGTTTGCCATCATTTTGACCTCGTTAGGGAGTTCCGAGGTAAAACTGGACGTCGACTGCTGGGCTAACTGTGGATCTAGTGCAAAATTCGAAAATGTGGTCTGTGGCATCAGGTATGGAGTACCAGCCGTTTCCGTTGCATCCGTAGATGTGGCGGCAGGACTAAGTTCAGGTGTTGGGGCTGACGCAATCGTAGGAGTGTTGCCTGGTGAGGGATTGGATACCGTTATGTCCACGTTTGAATACTGGGACTGCGTCGAGATGGACTGATTCCTACTAGCAGGGGACGATGCTGATGCAGAAAGAGGTGGTGTAGGAGGACGATTTTTTATAAATGGAGCCATGTAGAGCGAATTATGCATCTGTTTCGAATAGCTGGCGGCGTGTGGAAATGCCTCCCCAAATAGTTTATTAACATGATTATATCTCGCCTGGGATGCCATCGCCGTCTTGCCCGTAACGAAGTCGTTGACCCGGCGGTTCAATTCAGACGAACCGGTTTGGAGGTGAGCGGTCAGATACATGTAGGGACGTGGTGTGTCGTCTTCCATTTCTTCGTACATCTCTTCCTTGAGGACAATATCCTCGCTGACCTTCAATCCTCGTCCCGTTCTTTTGCGGTGGATCTCGGATGCCATCTTGGCTGATTGAACTCTGGCTTCGAGACTGCGGTCTGCTCGGCGTGATGCGGCTATGTATGCCCTTTCCTGGTTTTCCTCGTGAGATCTTTCGGTCTGCAAACAGTCAGAACAATGAATGTATACGGGGAACGGGTTTTTGAAGCTTGCCTTCTGGACCTTTGCAGGCGGCCACTTGGCATTAGTTGACACATTGTCGGAAGTATCGTAAGATCGTTTGCCCATGATGCGGCCTAAGCGGAAGGGAAGTAAGGCGTTGTGTACAAAAAAACAATATCACTCTAGCAACTGATAATGTTGCTAGAGCGATGATGCTAGCAGGACAATCGCTAAGGTGATCCGATGAGGGAACTCGGCTCCTGGTAGAGCACTCTGAGATGAGGCGCTAGCCACCGGAATCAACTATATAAGTATTTGGTATGCCGGTAAAGCTGCTGTAGAGTATAGATGCTGATGGCCAACAAACAGCGCTAGAGACGGTAAGGTGTAGGAGACTGACGTCCGAGCACGCCGGCATGTGCAGCCACGAAGGCAAATAGACAAGATGGGCTGGTCGGCTGCCAAAGGGACTGGGAGAAACTACTGTAGTTCGGTGTAGATTTCTCAAGACCTTAAGGAAGGTTGCTATCTAAGGACTAATGTTCTCGAGTGCTCGCGAATAGACCAGAGCGAGATGACACTTGTTTTGTCTTTCTTTGTCGGAGCTTACTTTTAGCCGACAAAGCAATAAGTTAAAATTCGGGTCTATGTGCTATTTTCGTCGTCGTCGTCGCGTATAGCTATGCGATTAACCTAGTTTGGAAAAGTTGAGATGATGGGGAGTAGATGTTGTTGTACGGGTGAAGTAGCTTCCCTTGTGCTTGTGCGTGTAACAGGGACAGATCGAACAGGTTGCTTCACAAAGGAAGTCTGAGTGGGAGACACAAAGGGCTAGCAGGAAAGTAGGAGTGGAAATTAGGTTTCATGTCAACAAACGGGGGACAAAATCATATACATATACATGGAATGGGGAAGGAGAGAAGAATGGCATGGCATGGCATGGCATGGTATGTATGGCATGGTATAATAACATCGTGCCTTTGTTGTACCGTACTGTACCCCACGGAGCAATAGCTCAGACTTGCGTAATAAAAGCTCCTACTGTACTGTATGCACCTTTTGCCTTGGGCAACAAGTTGTGCGATCCAGAAAGCCATAACAGGGATCCAAGCGTTTCTAATGTGGGAGAAAGCCGTCGTGGCGATCGATCGCGAAGAACCCAAGCAGGCTCCAAGGTCGGATTCATGAATAAAAGAATGCTAGAGGCTACAGCAGACTCCAGCCACGTTGAGACATAACAGGGATTGCGGGTTCACTTACACGGGCGATAGACTATCATGTACCAAGTTATACTGGGTTCTAACTGGGCTAGATACTCCCAAAACAGTCTAGCGAGGCTCGGCTACATGCTGTAACGTACTTGTATCTCTGTACTAATGTACTTCAGGCTAGGTCCATATCGCCTTCTCCGCACTCTGCCCGCATCACCATCTCGGAGCTGACTCCGTCAAACGTATCGTCGTCCATTGCTACTCGTCTAAGTGCCTGCGGTACAGCACATGTGATGCATTCGCTCGCGTAAAAGTTGTTATGAAAGTTAAATACCCATCTACAATAAGCTTTGATAACTACAGCACCTCATTCATTATGCCAGTATGCTTTCATCCACAAGTTGTAAGTTTTCTTGCGTACATCTACAGCAATCCTGGTATACAGTTTGATCTGAGGAAGGCGACTGTACCTGGCAGATAAAGAGTTTGGGAGAAAAAAAATCCCGGGAACTTCCTCTTGGCGCAAGGAGTTACCAACTGCCTGTTCTAAAAGCTTCTATGTAACGGTTCTTCCGTCACGTTGACGATATTACCCCTTCGACTCTGGTTTTCAAAGTAAAGGTCGACGAGTAAAAGTATACTTCCTTAGTTTCTCTAGCAAGGCACAAGTAGCTTTCTATATCAGCCAGATGGGAGTATTGATGGGAAGATTCCTCCATCGTCAAGGTCAGCAGCACGTGGGTTGATATTACTAGTGGTCCGAGTCCGAGTCCGTTGTCAAAGTCAAGGGATCGACGACGATGTAAGAATTCTGCTCATGACTTGCTTATGACTTTCGCATGACGGTCGGTTAAGCTGCCTATCTAATAGTAGGTAGTGTAGTGACCCCCGCGACGACGGCTGAATTCTGTCGCGGGTATTTCAGATTGCAGTGTCATCGAAGTACCTGTGAATCGTTGTCAATGAATACCAATTTGAGTGCCTTGACCATGGCGCCCATCCGGACCACAGCTCCGGGATTGCCATGGGTTGATAAAAAGCAAAAAGCGCACATGTTCTGCTCGGTACAGCATATTCGCCCCTTTTCCGAATCAAATAACTCATTGCAAGTGATAGTTGGGGGGCATCCCTCCCGGTGTGGTTCGTAGGAACCGAAGTGTAACATCATTTGCTTTTTTATAGCATTTTGCCTGCCCTTCAATATGACGGGTCATTCGCTGCCCAGTCCCTCCTAGAATAGAGGTTGCATATAGTCGCAGAGCTGAAGATATAACCGATCGTGGCCCGATTCTAGTGGAACATGGTACCATAGCTCATCGTGGTTTGTTGTTCAATCGTCTGATAAGCCCTTAGACCTCTCAAACAACAACAGCCAGTGCAATGCACATTGTACGCCACAGTGGAACGACAAGGAACGACAAGAGAGAACATTCTACTGAGAACTGGATAACATGCAATTCAATACCGGATGCCCGGGTTGCATCTGCATTAGGGATCCATAAAGTGGGAAATCAACGATTCCTGTCCAAATTCCCGATCAGATACTGTCCGCTAGTGCTGCAAAACGGCTTGACAGCTCCTCTCTCATCTCCTCTTTTATTCCAGAGGTGGAACCACTTCCTGTTTTGGGGCTGGCTATGTCTCGTGATTGGTGCTCGGTCGGGTTTCGGAAACACAGCACCCGGAGCAAAACATCCGCCGCAGCTTTGTCCTTTGAACATCTGGCGTAGAAAGGCAGCGGTACTTGATCGCTTAACAATTTCTAGATAATCCATAGAAATATAGTCCAATCAGTCGCGTGTGTTTCGTCTACCCCACGGACAAAGCAACATGTGCCACGCTCGCCACAATGTGGCTTGCTTAACAACCACTGACAAGCCCTTGTTTATGACGTGGAATGACCTAATTTCTGCGAAATCAAGCATGGGATTTCCAACTGCTCTCCTAATCTCGGCTGCCTTTCCCATCTTTCCCACCTTTACCAAATTTCGCCATATCCACATATGGAATGGTCTAGACGACTTTATTTCCTTCTCCAACTCCATACTGTCATATCCAATGGTAAATATCCCGAGGGCGTGGCGTCACTCCAAGACATGTCTATGGGGCAATTCTCAAATATTTCCATTCTTCAAGGATGTATCAGATCTTATTCAGATCTCGCAAGTCTCAGATCTCGGTCCGTTCGCACGGACAGCACCAAATCTCCTACGAGCTCTCTTGACCTGACAACGAGCTGGTGAATGATATATTGGAGCATCAAATAACAGCGGCCAGCATCCTTTTCATCTGCATTGAATCCAATCAGCTTCCATCGTATCGGCGTCTGATCTTTGTCTGATATCATCTGCCTCAGGAAGCTATCCTTACTCCAACCCTACGTGGGCTTCCTTCATCCCTCATGCATTCTTACTCCGAAATCACCGGCTGCCGCTGCCATCATTCTCGTGCATTTATCAAAGGGGTTTGATGTCCATTAAATTATTATAGCAGCCTACCCCTAGGTGCTTTTTGCATGCTAGTTTGCTGATTACTACCTAGGTTGTTTGCCGTGCTGTTTAACTGGATGAATCTCAACATTTCGGCAAGAGAGATTGTTGTGTTGTTTCGATTTGCCACTCTCTTTACTTGGCTCCTGCCGCAAAGAGGGCCGAGGTAGTAGTAGCTGAAGAAACCATCTTGGCGTAGTGTCCTGCTCGGTTGGAGTCTGAGGCCTTTCTTGCCATTCACAGTTCGTCAACCAGGACAATTTTTGTTGTCGTAGTGTTCCAAAGTGTTCTGGCCAGGTCAGTTTATTCACTTAGACGGCGAGAGAGTCTAAGTGGCGATAAGTTCAGCCTATCCAAGCCTATTATTGGCAAGGGCATATTGCTCTATCCTTGATTGCTGATCAATATTACAAGAACCCTGGTAATATGAGGAACTCTCTGAAAGAGATCTGACTATCAGCTGCGTGAGATTTGCTGCGTGCCATGTGTTGGCCAGATAGGATCTCTCAGATAGCTCATCAACTACGTTGTGGCTAGGTAAAATTCAGGAACATCCCGATTTGGGTTGCAAGTCCCAAGACATCATCATTATTATGAGAGGCGAGCTACTCAATTCGCGTTTGCTGATACCCTTCTCCTCTTGATTCTATCTCACGGATGCTTGAGCAGTTCCACTTCTCCAAATGACATGGCGCAGAGCTGTTGAGAAACGGGTACTTATATCGATGGAAGAATGCCTGAGTGGTAGGTAGTGTTCAAAGATCCAACACGAGCCGCAGGACTGTAAAGCCTGATGTCTCTAAACGCCTTCGGCTCGAGGGTCTTTCCTAACACATGCGGAACTTAAGAAGTTAAAGTGAAGCCGTGATTGGCTTCAACTTTGAGATGCTCTGAGCGTTCAGAAGCAAAAGCATTTAGCATTGCTACACTTTCTTGAAAGCTAGTACTATTCGTCTTGGGCTTTTCTAACCAATATTCCCATAGCCGACTCTGAAGAACTACGGCAATGCCCTCCATATAGGGAACCTTGTCCCTAGCTAGCGATAAGCGTATGGCTTTGGAAGCTTATAAAGTCACATCACGAAACAATATTTAGGTTTATCAATCTGCTAATTTAACCCAATATGCTGTTGAAGGTTTATCGCTTGTAGTTCTCTAACCTTGTCCTTCCCTCGGGGGCTTTTCTTCCTTCCCAGATATCGTCCTGACGATCCCGATTGATAGAACCATAAAAGAAACCTCCACTGCTTGAGGATACGAGTGCACCTACGATTTTATAATCCAGAAATTGAGATATTCGCGTTGCAATGCAACGAAGCGACTCTTGAGTATCTGGCAATCGCATCATCACAATATCTCTGCCGTGGGTGCTGAAGCCCGTGTCGAACAATCAAGTGATGGGATTGTATTCGATGCTCATTCACCTCGCGGCCTATACGTTCGCTGGCCTATTCGATGACCACCAATTTTGTGTGCAATGTATACTGGAGCGCCGAGCTTGTAATGGTTTTCACTTCGAGATCTCCCTAGCCGTATTCCTGCAAGGACGCTAGTTGACATGACCAATCCACATGACTGTCAACAATTCGAGGAGTCACCAAGTCCTACCGAGGAGAAATCAGAGTCACGCAGCAGCTATCGCTCAGCCTCGCTATGTTCGTTTCATTCCCACGCCGTCCTTGTAAACGTCTGCAGGGCCTCGCGCATCCTTTGAACGACAACGATTGGCCTATCAAGATTTTTTTCAGAGGAAACACCCCCTTTTTCGCACAGCTCCGTGGCTTTATACTCGATTCGAGACAGTCTGGCCGACTCAAAACCTTTCTAGGGTTTTCTTCAGCCTTAACTTCGGTCTTCTTGTTTCCTATAGGTTAAAGTATACGCAAGTTCATCGTGCCGTCTCGGTTCAATTTGGTCGGTGTCAAAACGTTGATCCAAGCTCGGTTTAACCACTATCTCCGACTATGTATACTTGACGGACCTCTTATCTATATTTTATTTCTGAGTTTATGTGCCATTGTTTGGGAAGATTTCATTGTTATTCAGATTTTATCCTAAGGCAAAAGCCTGATATACCTATTACCCCTTTGTCTGCGCCTGCCTGCAAAAATTCCGACAAGAGGATGGTTGCAAGATTAATCCTCTATCGCCCGCAGCCCATTTCTTCGCAACTTGAATGATTTGCATTGGAAGAATCCGGCTTATTGAGTGTAATAACTTGTTCGTCAACATCGATGGCGGTTGTTGTACTTCCACATTTTATCCGGCCGGGAGGTTTCAAGGCCGGCCTAGCCACGCCGATCCTGCATGGCATTTGAGAGCCCGAAGTCGAGAAGTGCTGAAGCGAGTTTCATTTCGGCCGTTAAATATTTGAATGCTCGGGCTGGACACGTCAAGGGTGTTGTGCAATGCGTTATCGCATCTGACTAATGTGAGCTTAGCAAACTACATTGCTCAAAGACACTCCTGCAAGCCTCCGCCTGATAATTACTCCATGGCATGGAAGCCGGGAGATATACCCGTAATGAGAGGAGCGTCGTAGATGGAATTGTAAGTTGTTGATATAACCCTACACGTTGGCTGATCCAAATGGGTGGGGCATTTCAACTCTCGAGACCGAATATTTATCGACAAGTTCTATGGCTAACACCGAACTTGACCATAAGAATCCATTGGCCTAGCTCAATACGTTTCATTTCCTAGGCCAGACAATCCGGTCGGTTGACTCGCTGTTAGAGTGTTCACGATGTGGCTCAAGACTCTGAAAACCCGCCTAAAGCACGACCACGAAGTAGCGGCAGCTAACGAAGAGGGAAAACCAGCCCCAACCAACGGCTACGCAGTAGTTTGGGATAAGACCAAGCGCAGAGATGAAGATGAGCCTATGGTCACGGCAGAGGGTGCCCTTGTCTTGCCACACGGGTCCGCGGTGAAGCGCTTCCAGAGAACGCTACAATACGATGCAGAGTACGCAGCCTGGCGCGAGCCCCTCGGCGAGAGAACGCGCATGCCACCGTGTGAGACAGTCCTCGAATTTCGCCAGTATAACAACACGTTTGCACGCGCAGCATGGGCGCAGTTACCGTCGGAACCGACGATTCAGTGCCTACGTTACAACGACGTAGTCTCGCACGACGGGGCCACCATTAGTGTGACGCGGTTTATGACTGAGCAGCAGCTCAGCCCCGCGACGACGGTGATAACGTCCTCGATCCTGCGCAGCGAGATGGGCGCAGGCTTGCCTTCGGTTCTGTATGTCCACGGCGGTGGCATGGTCGCTGGCGGCGTCGATATCATGATGCCGCAGCTCGCGCGTCTCGCGGCGTTATCCGGCGTCCAGATTTTCGGCGTCGAGTACCGGCTTGCACCCGAGTTTCCCGCCCCTACTCCAGTGGAGGATTGCTATGCTGCGCTTATCTGGCTCCATGCACACGCCGCCGAGCTCGGGCTCGACCGCACACGGATTGGGATCATGGGGGATAGTGCGGGTGGCGGGCTTGCTGCTGCGACGGCATTACTGGCTCGTGATAGGGGTCTCAATCCACCGCTCAAAAGTCAGGTGCTCGTGTCTCCTATGCTTGACGATCGCGCGGCCGCGAAGTTGGTGTCAAGCGCAGAACGTGGAGAATCGCCACTCTTGGGCTTTGCAACAGTACCCTTACAGAGTATCCGTATGTGCTGGCGCGCGTATCTCGGCCCTGGGGCTGGACAGTACGACACCCTGAGTCTTTTATTTCCCGTTTTGACAAGGGTTTTTACTCCCATATGCAATATGCTCCTGCATACCCCCAAGGCACCCCAAAATGAGACGATTTTATACTACAAGCCGGAATCACTAACTCCTGATTTCTTACAGTAGCAACGGCGACATCAGCCCGTACGCGGCGGCTGGGCGGGCGTCGGATCTAAGGGGTTTGCCGGCTACGTATATCGATGTGGGAGGACTCGATTTGTTTAGGAACGAGTGTGCCGAGTTTGCGCAGAGATTGGCAGAGGCGCATGTCCAGGTTGAGCTCCATCTCTTTCCCGGCGTTCCGCATGGTTTTGAGTCTGCGATGGATATCGGCGTTGCGAGACGTGCGGTTCGGGAACGGGTTCGATGGATCAGAAATTTGTGAGTGGGTGAATGTGAATTAGGCGCTTTGGCATTGAGAAGTCTTCTTCAATGAATGGTCAAAGAAACTGGATTTCTTGCGTGGTCCTTCAAGTCGGGTATGATTAATGTACCATGAGATCATCAGCTCCACGAGGGTGAAGCGTCATACCGCGTCAATGTTTCGGCCTGGGGTGGCCATGAGGACCAGCTATTGTAAGCCTGAAAAATGACTTTATTAAAAAGACGTCAACATTGTTACGATCTTACCTGCTCTCAGTGATGACTGGTCGAAGGACCGAAGGGTAATGAAGGAGAACAAGGTAGACGTACCTACCTATACAACTTCCTCCTACCGAGAAGGAGCGAGTAGTGTTGTACCTACCTTACCTAAGGTCACCACCATCCACTTACCTTGCCTTGCCTTACCTTCTCCTTCTCCTTCTTTCAACTCTTGCTTAACTGTAGATAATTCAACATTATGCTTTTTGCAGGCCTCCCCCAATTTCCTCCTGTTCGACACACCGGCAAGCATGCTAGAGATGCTCCTCATCGAGCGCCCATCTTTACCGAGACCACTCGACCAACCAACGTATGATGATCCAGATTTAATGCTATACTACTGCGGCTTGTCTGATGTCAGGCATGAGCTTCTCCTAACGGTCTCAAGAGCTGGTCGAGCACCGTGTCCAGCAATCACTGCCAGGTAGCCGGCAGATCTTGTCCGGGAGGTGACCAAAGGTGTCGACGCTTCGCCCGTCCGTCCGTCCATCTGTGAGATATCTGTTACCAACGCTTTGCTGACACTTGTTGAAATGCACCGCTCAGCCGGCTCTAGAGCAGCGAACCACTTCGCTCCTCGGTTACGTACGATTTCCCCACACTACATATCGTCCTCAACGGCTATCTAGCGGTCGCCGGTCGTCGTTCCGCATTCTATTCGTACTTGGATGCTTTAGTTCAGTCGAGATACAGCTCTCCGTATCTTGTCGCTCTGCGAGAACTCGCGCCAAACTAGCCCACTGCTAGGCAATTTCGTTGAACTTCCCGTCTATGTCTACAAACACTATGACTCGCCGAGGACCCGCCGGCCGGTCGAAGATACCCCCCTCAAGCCCCCTAAACCCCAACTCCAATTCTACCGCATATACCTGGCAATAGGCCAGTAACCGTCCAACATGAACCCCAGCGCCCGGTTAGCTCAATCGGTAGAGCGTGAGACTCTTAATCTCAAGGTTGCGGGTTCGACCCCCGCATTGGGCTCAATTCCCGATGCCTCACTGATACAGTGAGTACCTGACTTTTTGTCATATTTTTTGGTGTTTTGTTTCCTAGTTTTATGTGCTGCACTCTTGGACTATCCGCTTCGCTTTTGTCCATCTTTGTTGAAAAAATTTTGTCTCTCCTGAATTACGATATTTAAGAATATGGTAGTTGTTGACGTGGAAACCAAAGGAGACATAAAGGCCAAGTAATGCAGTTATCAAGATTTCTCGAGCTGGCGGAAGATATTGACTTTGCCCTTTATAATAACCTATACGAGAATACAGAAGCCAGAAGGAGAAACCCTTGATGACTTGTGCATTAAAGGTTGGTGGACATAAAATAGCATAAAGAGATTTAGGGCGTCTGAAGACTTGGACTGTTCTATACGATTTGAGGTTACACGTTAATTGATATTGGCTGATCTATGGTCTATAGTATCTATAACACCATTTCATGCCCAGATCTGCTGCTACGAAGAACCGACTTCCTTCCCAACCTCTTGCAGCGCCTTCATCAAGCCTTCAACGGTGGACTTTCTTGTCTGGCCATTCACGGCAGCTCTGACAAAGCTACCAGTCTCACTGGGCGCATAATCTATCATGAACCCCCTGGTTAAGAGCTTCCGAACTATAGTCTTCGTTCGCCGTGTATTAGCCTCTGCATTCGAGTCCAGGACACCGCTGGGTGCATAATAAAAGCAAATTTGCAGACACGGCGGTGGATTGCTCGATAGTAACACGAAGTTGTCTGCTTTCTCGATCAAGCATGTGAAGTGCGACGCCATGGCAAAGGCATGATCGATATGCGCCTCGAAGCCCGCGGCACCGTAATAGATCCACGCGAGCGCTAGCTTCAGACTATCGCCGCGACGGCCGCACTGTAGCGTTAAGTCTGCGAGATCCCAGTATTCTTTTTCTTTCACCTTTCCAGCGTTATCATCGTCGCCAGCAGCACCGTCGACCTCGTCTTCATCGCCGTGAAACAGATACCCAGCAGGTAACGTATTCGCGCTATGAAACACAGCCAAGTCTCTAGTCAGCAGGAACGAGCAAGTCACGGGAACATTCATCATCTTATGCGGGTTGACCGTGACACTATCCGCCCGCTCGATGCCCGCGAGTTTATGCCGCTGCGCAGCTGAGAATGCAACGGGCCCGCCCCACGAAGCATCGACGTGCATCCAGAGCCCGAACTTGGCGCACACATCCGCGATCTCGCTGAACGGGTCAAATGAGCCCAGGACCGTTGTTCCGGCCGTGGCGTTGATGTACAGCGGCGTCATGCCCTTTTCTTTGGCGGCTAGAACCGCGTCATGAAGCGCCATGGGGATCATGCGTCCTTCAGAATCGACGGGCACAGTGATGACGTTCTGAGATCCCATGCCTGCTGTCGTGGCGGCCTTTTCTACGCTGTAGTGTCCGTGTGCGCTCGTAAAAAGGGCGAATACGAACCCGGAGTTCCCCTGCGTCTTGGTCGTGGGATACAAGGTGTTTCGTGCGATGACGAGCGAAGTTAGGTTTGAAGAGCTCCCACCCTGGCATGTCACGCCGCCTGCACGCGGCCCCGTGAGCCCAAAGAGAGCTGCGAGGGTGCGCGACGTGGTCTTTTCTACTATTGTGAGGGATGGCGAGGTTTGGTAGACGTGAACCTGTTTGGGAGTTAGCATGACAGTTAGTATAGATTAGTATAACGAAGGCGAGTGGAATAGGTAAGCATCGTGACATGTATGGCTGAACTGTACTTACATTCGTGTTCAGTACAGCGAGTAGCATTTCAGATATCACACCGACCTACGACACACCCCTTTAATCAGTCATCTGTCCGATCTCGTCATGAGAGGAAGCGCTTGAGATGACCCCGCTACGTGTCGGAGAGACGACTCACAGCGTTCGTGCTCGAGTATAGCTTATCTAAGAACCCTTGATCCCAGGTATTCACGCTGTAGCGAAGGACATCCTGGATAGTATCCAGGAGGCCATCTTTTCCTCTACCTTGGCCCTCGGGCAAAGAGAACCGTAGGTGCTTCACGAGCTCCTCGGGGCGATGAGATTCCACGAGGACATTTCGCGACGACGGGCCTTGTTCGATGTGACCTTGAGCACGGGAGACGGCTGCCTCGTCGGCGGCCCGGATATATGGTACGATTAAGGATTTCACGGCATTTATTAACTATCAATTGAAAGAATTAGAAGATATCCCACCCATGAAAAGGCAAAGAGAGAAACTTTGAGCATGAGTCTCATGCTGATGATTTTGAAGTGGGGGCGCGGGATCCGGTGAATCGATTTTCTCACATCTTCAACCTCCTCGGCTCTCTTCAGCGGTGGCTCAGTAGCGCCACTTCCATTTGATCGCAACAACGGCATAGTAACTTGAGAGATCTACAAAAGGCGGACAAATGCAATATTTATCTATGTCTATAGATGAAGGAAATTTCCTCCCTGAAGACTACCCGAAAAGGCGAGTCACATACGACTCGATGGAGCCCCGCACGACTGCCGACAGTTCGCCGATTATGGCACCATTCGGGGTCGATGTTATGGAAAAGCGCGGATTGACACATTCTTTGTTTCGCTGCCTCCTACCATGAGGTATCCCCTTATTTCTGGTACAGTTATCATGACACGGGATTGCTGGAAGCCTTTTGCATATCCGTAGAAAAATGTTGTACTGGCTTGGCTAGGCGTTTGGATTTGTTGGACAAGCATGGATGATCGAGCTTCACTTGAAGATGGAAGACGGGTCGGAAAAGTTGGTAGTCATCATATTGGCAATGAGACAAAATATTTCAGTAATTATCTTCTTTTTATACCTGGGCGTCTTGAAAGCCGAAGGCACATTGCGGTAGACCGTGATATCGTCAGTCGTCTAGTTGGTTACATATGTGGTAGCGTTCTTGATTCGGCCCGCAGGTTTTTACCGGAGCCTATTTCGTGTCGCATTGATGCCCATAACGCCCAAGGAAAAAAAAATAGACAAACGGTATCATAGATCGCATTCCACTCGTACTATCCCATTCTTTTTATTCGCTCTTCTGGTAGTCGTCCCTAGCAGGTATCGGTGAGAGAAAGCTCAGTCGTTTCGTTTCTTGTCCGTCGCAATTGCGCCGTCGCCCCCATTCTGCTCAACCGCTTGGGTTTTGCCGCTCACGCCAATATCGCCGTCCGGCTCATCGTCATCGTCCCAGTTATCAACGGCATTCTCGTCCCAGTTATCGATCTCTTCCTCGAGTGTTGTTGAGCGGTGCTGCTCGGTTTCGGCCGCTAAGATGCCTTCCTCTTGGCCGTCCAGCCCCCCACCTATACCTAGCTCTATGTCGCCGGGCTCATCACCTGCAACGGCACTATACCGACGCTGCCGTTTGCGCTCCAGCATCCTCTGGTGGTACCATGAGCATAGCGCCAGTGCAGCTACGCTGCCTACGACGTTGGCGAGGATGTCATAAAGATCGAACTCGCGGCCGTTGGGCAGGAAGTGTTGTAAGAATTCGGAGCCGACGCCGAAGGTCAGGGTGCATACGACGAGGGTCAGGTTCAGGGTGCGGCGTCGGGTCGTGTCGATGACCCAGTAGAAGACTACGGTTAGGATGAAGAAGGTGAGCGTATGGAGGACTTTGTCATCGATGATGTGGCCGAGTTGTAGGGAGGATAGGCCGGCGTAGCCGGCAAGGAGGCAGAGCAGGAAGAAGACGCCTAGACGAGACAAATGTTAGTCAGCTTGTTAGACTATTCTTGTTGAAGTTCCTATGCGAGTCTTCGGGGTATCACGCTGCAGAGAAGTTATGTGAAGAGTAAAGAAAGAAAGAAAAAAAAAGGAAAAAAGGAAGGAAGAACTAGGATCGAAAGAGGGGAAGAATATATGTTGAGTGTCCAATCTTCAAGACGAAAAAGACGGACCTGCGAAAGGCAATCGAATACGCATGTTCGTTTAAATCGGTCGGGAATAGGACAGACTTGGAGGAGGCTAGGTAGACATGATTTCATAGAGCTGCTGGTTGCTGGTATCGGTGCGTATGGCCGCGCGCTTAGGAGAATATTTCGATAATTAGATCTTTTGAGGAGGTGGTTTGAGATCACGAATGAAGTATTCGGGTTTGGTGGTGGGAGTGGTTTGTCCTTGATTGAGCCAAGAGACAAGGAGCTGCAAGAGTTGGACGCTTGAGCTACCTTAGCTCTATGTACTGCCGTATGCGAGCTGGCATGTTTCTGGGGAGAGCGGGAGCTAAGAAATGAAAAGGTGGCCCGGCCAGGCCGGCTGGGGAACACCTGGGCACTTTCAGCACCAACAGCGCAGCTGGGAGTTGGGGCGAGCCTAGGTACGAAGTAGAGCTCCTCCCCCCACCCCACCTGAACTGATGAGGTAATGGTCCGTTTTGGGAACTTCACATGTCCCACGGTACATCACTGCACCGAATCGCTGCATGTCTCTCCCCAGTAAAGTTTTGCATCGGCTGGCGACATTGAGTATTCCATTTCCAATGAAGATGATTAAACAGGCATATAATTAGAACTTGGTATTATATACAGAATAAAATTGCTACCATCTCTCGCACTTTATGGTACGAATTGGGAAAGTCCTCTTTATACCAGGCACTACAAGTCGGTATATCATGATTTCCAGCCTTGATTGTTAGCTTTTTTATGGAACTCTAAGTTAGCCGCTTCCAAGATCCTATAAGAGGCTCAGACTCGCGGTTTTATCATGGAGCGGGAGGTTTTTCATAAGTTTTGCTGACTATGTGAATCATGCGCCGGTTCAGCTAGTAATCAAGTTTGCCTGGTTATACCTGGTGTAATCCTTACAGAGCACCTACCTATCTATTTCTTCATGAACCTCCTCATTATTTTCACTAAGTAGATGCGCTGTTATCAGGACTAAGCATTCATTTCATTTTGTAATAAGCATCGTATCACGTATGGGGCCCTTCGAGCTGACTTGATAAATACAAATGAATTTGCAGAGGAATTGTTATGGTGCTAGAACAATACAAAACAGCGCGCCTCGACTTGAAATGATAGCATGCTCGCTCTGCCAAGCATTTGCCCTTCGAGCTCTCTCCCCTTTCACTCGGGAAAAGGGCTAGAAACAAACCGGTCGAAAGGCGCATTGGACTCAAAGACAATAAGTTTAGGGATGTCGGTGGAAAAAGATAGAGTATTTCATCTTGCACCTAGGTATAATACCTAGGTACAGCCATTATAAGAGCACGTGATTGTTGCTTGTGGGGATTGGACGGATGCTCTCTTTATTAGGTAAGCATCATCAGATCTACCATAGCGGTTCACCTTGACGATAGTACATCAGCATCAGAAAGTTCGGCCGTGTTTACACCTGCTAATGTGCATGCATCGTGTACCTAATGCGCAAGGTAATTAAAATATATATGAATTGTCTTGTCAGAATCAACCAATTGAAATAGTGAGACGTTATAAATCATCCAAGTATCCTTCAACTTATAAGTAATGGTTCATGAAATGCAACACAAGCATGCCACAAATAGACCGAGCTGGATGTACCGTGGAGGAAGTGTAGTGGTGCGGTTCGCCTCACTGTAACTTTAGGCGCTTTCGAGGATGAGATACATTCTTGGTTGGTGTAAATAGGTGGTGATTGCATGTACCGCTGTGTAGGCTTTATGGGGAATACCCTTCTATAATCAGGTGTAAGTTGGGGGGAGCCACTCTGGCTCTCTGGCTACCTAAGTTGGTCATGGGTACCGTCCCCGTCCCCTATTGTGTAGGGGGGCCGTATACGGTAGGCAGGGTATCCACTCCAAACCTCACTTCGACTTCATACTATCAATCTACGCGATTCGGCCTCGACTTCAATCCATCGAGGCACCACCCATTCTTATCAATCTTCCTTCCAAACTCGCGTCGCCATCTCTCTCGATGTCGCTCGTCTCGCTCTTATCATTTTAGGCGCGCTCATCGCCCTGCTGCCCGCCTGACGCGAACCTGCTATTCCTACGCATGGCGACCGGCGACCGCCAGCTACCCCGTCTCGACATCAGCCACAAAGGCCATCATGTCCATCATGAACGGCCAGTCAGCCTGGCCACCTCCTGCGCGACATCAACATGGCGCCGTCAATGGAGTCAAGGGGTCTGACGATGATCTGGCTCGTTCCCACGACGCCATTGATAATTCCGCGAATTTGATGCCTGAGGCATCAGATATCGAAGAAGAACGTCAACGTGCTCACTTTGCCGAGTTGTATCGCCGAACCGAAGCGCGCATTTCCCACCTTTTCGCCGATGATGGCTCCTACAACTACGATGCCATCAACTCCTGGCGTCGCCCTCCAACCCTCTCCGCGTCCCTTCCTCCCACCACCGACCATGCCCCCATCGAAGAGCGCCCTGCCAAGCGGGTTAAGCGAGTTATTGACGAAGATGACTACGGCGACGACGATGAAGACGAAGACGACGACGAAGACGAAAGTATCGAAGACCGCACACGCGCTGGGCCCATCAGCATATCTCCCCTCAAATCCAAGTCCGCATCTGCATCGAAAGGCCTCCTATCACCCTCCAAGTCCGGGAGTTCCCCTGTGCCGTCCATTACATCGCCCGACAAGCTCAAAGAAGATGCGTCCCAAGGATCCCAAGGATCGCGAACCCAACCAAATAATTCGGAAAATGCGCGTAAGCAGCTAGAAGAGGCTCGGAAAGACACCGAGGAAGCTGCAAAGCGCAGCTTTCATACCATATTCTATACCCTTGAAACCGATCATACAGCCATGCTCGAACAGCAGCAACTGGAAGAGTCTGAGAAGGTGCTCCAGGCTGAGATGGATAAGAATAGTCACAGCCACCCGAGCGGAGGTGCGACCGGTGAGAATCACGGTTCGCTCAGCAGCGCAAACCTTGGCGCATCTAGCCTTACTCTCAAACACCTCATCGCGCGCATAGATATGAAACGTGACATGGTGCGCGCGTCGGATGCCGAGTTGCGTTCTTTAATGAACGAGGTACGCAAGAACAGGAGCAAATGGGCCAGCGAAGACAACGTCAATCAGGAAGAGCTCTATGAAGCCTTAGAGAAGGTCTTGACCGAACTCAAAGCGCACACCGAGTATTCCACGCCGTTCTTACAGAGGGTCAACAAGAGGGATGCTCCTGACTACTACAATTGTGAGTATTGTACAATGGCTTTACAGAACAATTTCACTAACTTCGGCCAAAGTCATCAAGCAACCTATGGATCTTGGTTCCATGACGAAGAAGCTGAAATCACTGACCTATAAATCAAAGACGGATTTCGTCACGGATCTTAATCTGATCTGGGACAATTGTCTGAGGTACAACCAGGACATGAATCATCCGCTCAGGAGAATGGCCAACGGCATGCGCAAAGAAGCCGAAAAGCTCATCCCCCTAATTCCAGACCTAGCCATCCGACCTCGGGCTGAAGTCGAAGCAGAAGAACGACGGAAGCAGAATGGTGGCGACGATGATGGCGGTGACGATTCGGACGATGAGCCGATAATGTCGTCTCGCGGCCGCGTTGCTGGTGGAGCCAAGGGCACCAAATCGAGGAAAGCACCTAATGATCAAAAAGAGGGGACACCGAATATCGACCAGAAGCCAGTGTTGCAGTTGAACGGGCTACTTGCGAAAGCACACCGCGAGGGCTCCGAGCTCGATGGCAGTAACGGCCTTGGAACACCACCCGTAGGCGGTTCTATGACTCCTAGCGGCCTCAATGGGCATTCAGGCATCGGGAGTAACGCTGATGCCATGGACCTAGATGTCCCATCAATAAATGGCATGTCATTGGGCCAGGCCTTGAACGACGCGGCACAACAGACATACGAGGATGAGGAATACAAAATCTGGAAGCAGGTCACCAAGAAGGACCGTGCGCTCGTTACCAAGGAACGTTTCCAACTCTTCAACAGCAAAAGGCTGAATGTCGATGAACCTGCACTGTTGCGAACTAAAGCAGGTATGCGCCGATATCTTCGCAGTCAACAGCAGGCGGACGCGATTGGTGCCGTCGGCCATGCGCAAGGTGATTCATCATTAGAAGCCGGAAACGAAACAGCAAAGGCAACGGAAACACTAGCTGAGGGCATGGAGGAAGATGAAGAGAAAGTCATACCGGACTACTACGAACCTCAAACTGTAGTGCCGGACATCCCACCCAGGCTGCAGTGGATAGAGGATAGCGAGGGCCAAGTGATCAACCAGCATGAAGAATTTCTTAGCACATTGCCCCCCGGATATTTCACCACTCCTAAAGGCCTTTTGTCTCAGAAGTTCGATGCCAACCTCCGACAAATGCAGGAAACCAGGAAAGTCTGCTCAAAAATAGGGGTCATCAAACAAATGCAACTTCAAACACAGGCAAGTCTTAGTTGCCTCGCCTCTAGCAAGCTCGAATTACTGACCATTGCAGGTGTACGCGAATCAATTCCCCAAGTACAACCCTGACCCCTTCTATGAAGTCGATATCGAGCCACATGTAACCTGTGGTGACAACCTGGTGATGGCGCCGGAGGTTTGTCGAGCAGCAATGCAACGATCCGTTGCTAAGCTATTTTATCACGCTGGCTTTGAGGAATATCAACCATCTGCGCTAGACGCCATTACTGACATTGCAGCCGATTATTTTGGCAAGGTGGTGCAAACATTCAAGACTTACACGGAATGTGAGAAAATGGATGCTGCATCGGTCACTGAAATGGGCGCAATTGTTGCTAAACCTCGTTACAACGACGAGCAAGCTGTGCTTCACACTCTCGCAGAGAACGGCTATACGATTGAGTCTCTAGAGAGCTATGCCAAGGATGAAGTTGACCGTCTAGGCAACAGGCTTAGCGGAATTCATGAGCGTATGAAGTCTCATCTTAGCGATCTGCTCCGCCCTGCGGTCAGCGAAGGCGGAGGGGATGGAGCTGGGGCCTTTAATGATGGTAGCGAACAATTCGTTGGCGGAGACTTCGCTGAGGAGCTCGGTGAAGATTTCTTCGGTTTCAAAGAGCTCGGTTTGTCAGGCGAGCTCGGCGGGGTCTTGTCTGTTCCTCTACATCTACTCCAGTCCAGGGTGCGAAACCAATACCAGGCTCAAAATCAGACGCAAGGCCCGATTGATGCGGTTCTGTTTGAAGACCTGCCACCTCCCGAAGCCGTCACCAAAGAGAATATTCAAGAACAAATTGGTCTGGTCAAGAACTTCTTCCTCGCGAAACTGCACGCTAATGGCGACTCACCGTTGGTGGAAGATAAAGACCTCCCTGTGAAGCAGAGACGACCTCAACCTCGACTTGGTGCGACAGGCAAGATCGTATCACCACAGAAGCGACCTCCCAAAGAACAAAATGCTATCAACAAGAAAAAGAAGAAGTTAGAGCAACAGGCTGCCGAAGCGAAGAAGGCTAAGATGGAAGCTGAAAAGGCTGCCATGTCGAAGAAGAATCCTGCTCTACCTAACGGGTCTGCACCTAGGACCACGTCGTTAGCTGTCGCCCCGCCTTCTATGGAGCGTATGGAGAGCATGCAAAGTCAGGGGAACAACAGCCCAACTGACAAAGACGACACAGGCATACCCATGAGCCCTGAAAGTATTGAGCGCTAGTCCCTTCCTTCTCTTGGCTTGTTCCATCGCTGTACTTGTTACTGCTTTTGAATGGTATCTTCATTATCTTGACCGTCATCTTTTCATTTAAGTTTATACCCCTTCGGTGGGATTCTGTTTTAGAAAGGCGTGAACGGTTCAGCCAGGTGGTATGGCATATGGAAGTGTGGGCGTTTTGGTTGGTTCTACATCTCATTGCAAAGCATTGAAGCCTCCTTTGGCAGGAAGGCGCCCCCTAGTTATGAGGGTTTAGCACTCGAATTCAGCTTGATACTCGACAGACATCGAGTTTGCCTTTGGTCTCTTATGCCACTTGCATATACCGGACGGAAGCAGGATGGACGATGACGGGGAATGTACAGAAAATGATGATCGTCTGATGCGTTGATGATAAAGACGATCGAAAGGTGGCATGAACTTATCCCGTGTATATAACTCTTTAACCAACAGAACTTCGTGCTCATATCCGGCCCGTTGAATATGGATGCAATTTGGTGGTATGAGTATTCACCGTTCTGTCCTCATAATTCCTGACTTGCTCTTCCACCGGTGCAGTACATTATTGAGCATGTATGAACATGCTCTCGATATTACTGTGGACTCACATAGCTCGGCCTACATTACGAAGTTCCGATACAGTGATCCTAGAAGTTCCTGTCAGTTGCGTTATTTTTTGTAAGCTATGCGTTTTCAAATAAGCCATTGCCTAGACCGCTTTCTCTCCATTATGAAGTTCGGGGACCATGGGTTTCACTCTAAGCCATCAATACGTATTCATCTATGTCATTCAATATCCTAGGTTATCGCGCCCCACCAACCTTCCGATTCCGTTACACTCAAGTTGCTGTATAACTGTTGAGACCTATGATAGGGATCAAGGTGTGTAGCGCTGATAAATCAAGGAAGAGAAAACAGTTGTGGCTGGCGGTGCGGACAGGTGGTCTCATTATCTGTAGAGGAGCCATGCCTTTTTTCTCTATATGCCGAGACTTCATCGACAATCTAACAGAAACCAAATCACTTCGTCATTCGCAGTCAACTACAACCAAGCTAAAACCTAATGCTCGAGTTACGTACTTTGGACTGTGACGAAGCATCTTTTTCATTCCCGTTTGTACAGATCGCTATATATACATATATATATATATGAATATGAGTTTGGGAACCGATGCTGTTCATTTCCATGGGTATCCAACAGCCAACAAGCAAAAGCCTTAAATCATTTCTCTTACAGGACATAGACAAATTCGTCATTCTCACGATCCGTCAGATCGGCAAATGCATTTTGACCAATGCGGCTATGTTCCACAGCGACGCCCTGCTCCGCGGCCGCGCTGCCCTCGGCCGTACCTTGGGCGGCTCCTTTAGACGACTCGTCGGCGACGTAGTCGTGGTACGTGCTAGACATGCTCGTGTCCATGATCTTGGCCGGCTTGCCGTTGCGCACGCGCCGGCGCTCCTGCATCTTGTTGAGGAACGCTAGGTTGAGGGCTTGGAGGATGGCGCACGCGGCTGTCCCGATGAAGAAGCCGAGGACCACACGTAGACCCGGCAGGTAGTTTGGCGCATCCTTCGAGTTGAAGACGATGGGCCCGATGATGTTGCCTGTCGCGGCTGCTGCGTTGTATACGGCTGTAGAAAGCAAAAGTCAGCGAGTGTGAGCTATAGGGTTTTTTTTTTTTCATTGGAGAATGCCTTACACACTGTAATACTCGAAGTCAGCAATTACTCTCTTAGGTGAACTTGGAAGGAATTTTAATAATACGTAAGGCTCTTAAGACAAGAGTTTCTCCCAAACAGGAACATTTTTGCTGCTGTAATGACTAAAAAGTGAAGGGAAGAACTCCGAGAATTACTCACTGATCGCACTTTTCTTCGTTGTGCCAGCGGTATTCGCTACTACCCAGGCCACCTCTACGGGGATAGTGCCGAACAAGAAGGCGAGGAGATAGTAGCCAACGAGCAAAGGCGCCGAGTGGCCCGGCGTCCGCGGGATGGTGTATAACACGGCAAGACCAGCGATGACGGGCAGTACGAAAGCCACGACAACTGCGGACTTCATGCGGAATCGCTGAACGATCCACGAGGCGAAGAGGATGATGACCCATTGGACAAATCCGAAGGGGATATTAAGTAGCGAGGTCTTATACTTGTCAAAGCCCAGGCCGTTAAGGATCAGGGGTCCGAAGGTGTTAGTCACAGATGCGCCAGCGTTGATGAACAATGAAAGTGCAACCCAAAGGTAGGTCTTGGGCTCAAGGAACATCTCGACGATATGTGACCACTTGAACTCTCGACTGCCCGTGCCGGTCTGGTTGGCACGCAGTCTCTCGATGGCCTTGGGCTTTTCTTCCTCGGTTAGGAATCGTGCCGAAGGAATATCATTGTCTAGTCTCCAGTAAATGACAGGGGCTGTGACGATGGTGACGAGGCCGACGAAGAGGAAGATACTATATAGACCAAAATTAGAACCCGAACCCATTGGAGAGTGTTGGTTGAAACTTGCTACAGTAGCAATGAACTTACATCTGCCATGACTCTAGAAGGGGCGAGTTAATATGTCCTAATCCATACGATAAGGCCGCAGCCACAATGGTGGCAATACCATTCGTGCCGTACCACGCCGCCACGCGCAAGGGCTGCTCAGCTCGACGATACCATTGCGAGGTCATGACTGAAAATAGCGGCAGGCAACCGGCCTCGAATAGGCCAAGGAAGAAGCGGGCAGCAAGTAATTGTGGGAAATTGTGGCATGCGGCGAGCGAAGCCGAGGCGATTCCCCAGCCGAGGACCAGAATTGGCATCAGAATGCGGTGAGGCACCTTCACGATGAGGATACTCGAGAATGGCTGCCATGCCAGCTGTGCGATGGGCGCAATAGAGCCCAGGAGGGAATATTGACCACCTGTTAGACCAGTCGACTGGATCAATCCAAATGTCGCCGCATAGCCCAACACGCTTTTGTCGAGGATCTGAAGGAAATACACCCATACGAGGATGACTAGTATGACTTTGTCGGTTTTCCGCTTGATGCGCTTATTCTGTCTCATGTGTCAGCTAGTCATACCGGGGGAACAATGAGATGGCAACGCACATCTTCTTCTGTGAGGACCACCCGCTCGTCGCCGATGAGCTGCATCGCCCTGTCGCCATGTTTCACGGCCCCGGATGTGTGGCCGCCATCGGCGCCCGTTGTCTTGGCGACATCTTCCTCTTGCATGATGCTGCTGTCTGTGTCCTTGGTTGCATCCATCATAAATTCAAGAGGTCTTCCTCCTATATTCTTTGCTGTTGCCCTGTTATCTTAAGCCTCTTCTTAATCTTCTCGTACGTCTCTAAGAGAAGGATGAAATAATCCTCGCGAAATTTATACTGTCCCCTTACTCCGCATTTTGTTTAACGGTCCCCCACGTTTCCCCCGCTCCCCAGCTTCTCCATTTCTCCACTCATTGAATGACCCCCACGGAGGTACCGGGAATCAGGATACAGTCTCTATCCCTACTAGAGCATGGCCCGATGGCACAATGTTACGCCTAGCATATGGACAGTAGACTCGCAGGACCGGGTAATTTGTATAGTTGTATCTCTGAACAAGAGAATATTGTGTGCATAACACATGGTATTTGGCTTAACTCTGTTGTAGCCAAGGGGATGCATCTTGTAGAGACAAGGGACTAAAGCAGGAAATACTTGTATGGGCTATAGTTATCTGGCTTTGTTGTGACATGCACTGGCGAGGGTTAGAGACTGTATAAAAAATTGTCTCGCAATTCAATTATTAAGCAGATGATGTTCATTATGTTAACACGAGAGAGTTGCTACGTTAGACGATGATGCCACTTCTTACTCGGGTATAGTTAACTGCCTACTTGGTATGTCCAAAAACATCTCACGTCTTGGTTAAAGAGTTTGTTGACCACCCACGTGAGCAGAGTAGGCGGGTAAAGTCTGTCTGTCACCTTCTCTTAAGACGATGACAATATGAATACAGCATATTATCTACTTATTGTCTTGGAGTAAATAGGTACTAGAGTCTTGCCATTCGTCAATCGGACGACAATAAGCCTATTATCATAGCACGCGGAGCAAACCCACAACTAACCCCCATTTCTCTATAGACCCACTGCCTTGGGAGCCATTATTTGCCGGGCCAACAGCATCGTACACTATTTCATACGCTATATAGTGCTAATCATTGCTAGATCAACGTCCAAGACCAGTAGATGGAACTTAGATCATACAGTCGACTACACACTAGATAGGGCTAATTTTTGCTAGATCACTGCCTGAGACCAGAACATAAGCTCTAACTTACCCGAGTTGGGGCACTTAGACGAAGCCAAGATAGCTGAACCCAGCGCTTACATGCTACAGGTCAATAATTCTTCCACTACTACCGCGTATTCTTAACTTTTCAATAATAACTCAACAAGTTCCTCGAGCCAGGCCCTTGGGGCAACCTAGATTAACGATTTTAGTCGCTGAAGACAGGATCAGGAGTCGACAGGAGCAACTGGTATCTAGGAGAAAACCACTGGTGGCTACTTGGTATAACTTTATACTGCTATAGTCAACATACGAGTAAGTAATCTATCAGTGTCTAAATCACCTCGTAGATTTCAAGAACAAAACTCAACACGAAATGTGACGCGAGGCAGTATCTTCAAATCCGAGTGACCCCCACGTAGACCACGTGTATTAGGGAATCAGGTCACTTATTGTTCCGGACCTGACCCCAGTTACTCCACAAAGTGGGGTCCATGGCTCGTGCGGGGTTGATAAGCCTGGAGCTAATGTGATGATATGTGAACAATTTCCTTGTTCTGGGCCGCGGCGAGTACATACGTGTCTGAGTGGAGTGAGGGCACGGATGCTTCTAGTTAGTAATCTAGTGTGAATGTCTGCCATAGTTCACAGTACATAGTATGGAGAGTACCAACGGGTGATAAAAAAAGGTATTGAAAGAACAGCCCGATGAGAAGGAATCGTTCAGGTCTTTTTGGAATTGGCCCGTGACACAACACGTGGGAAGACATGGAAGCGGTACTCGGCTGCAGTTCCCCAAGATGCCGAGCGGTGCCATTTCAGAACGCCTCTGACGAAGAGGCGCTCTTATTCTGCACAAAATATTTAATAAAGTGCCTAAGGTTATGCATGACTAATCATGCTCCGTGACCACCGAACGCTGAGCATCATCCATGAAGAGAAATGTCTCAACTTATCCAGGCCGCCCAACTCACTCAAAAGCCATCCATCTACTTACTCCATGAGCTATTGTAACAGTGGGCAAAACAGTAAAGAAAGCATGGTCTCAAAGAGTCGACAATCAACTATCTCAGGGCACACATCCAGTAAACAGATACCGGTATGTGCCTACTTGTTGGAGCACTGGCAGCTTTTTGCGGCGCGTTTTGCGAAAGAATAGGTACTATCTCAAATGCCGATGCTTAAGACCCATGCTTAAAGTATTGTCTTCATGCTCGAATTCGGTTCAAAATATGCGAAGGCGAACTCGAGCACGAAGTGGAAAGAAGTGGAGATATATACCTAATTACACAATCTGCTAACGCCCCATGTGACTTGAGGCACCTGCAGTACCGGTACGGCATGCTGTATGCGAGGAGTTTCGTCGTCGTATTTTAGACCTAATACAGTATTTTAATCGTCGTGGGTCCTACTTGGCTCGTATCTGGGTCAAGTTCTGCAATGACCCTTGCTGCTAAAAAGCCGAAAACGGCAAGGTAGCAAGGTGACAAAGTATCGCGGCACTGGTTAACCTAACAGATCACTAATAATGAAAGCTTGTACGAGCACCAGTTTTAACTGCTCTTACTGCAAACTCTTGGATAACCTTCTTGACACTAATGACTAGACATAAGATTTTTTTTGTTCGATTTAGTCCGTGACCATCTTGGCCGTATTCTCACTGTTGGCATACAAACTAATGTTAAGGCTTATGTGATCATACTTCCTACCACCTGGCCTGGGCGCTGCATGAAGGACTGGGAAACAAGAAATTTATCGCGCTAACAACCGGGAAATTCGACTGTTTAACATAGTAGATATGTGATAGATCTTCGACGCAGGCATGGAACCCCTGGCTCGCGTAACTGACAGGTGTGATGTGGCTTTACTTTCAGGAACCTCGGCTTCCAACTTCCACGATATATATGATGGGATGAGCTGGCTCGCGTCCAGGCTATGTTAGGCCTGAGGAGCTTGCTGGTTTCCACTTTGGGATAGTGGTCGATCTTTATTTGAGATACAGGAGGCATTCGTACGGAGGCTCACACTCTTCATAACGAAGATGAAGTGCTCCATTCCCATGCCTGGCGGCGGCACGTCCGTTGCGCTGTTGCTACTGGCACACCTCTCTCCAGTAATCCACGCGACGGCGACACCCTCGACGCTTCACGCTTGCGACGACATTGCCACCGCGCTGCCAGGCCGTGTCTCATACTCCGGCTCCCTCGCTTATATCACCGAGACGAATAGCTACTGGTCTGGAGCGCTGAAGAACATTAATCCCGCTTGTCTCGTACTGCCTACGTCCGCCGAAGAGGTCGCCTCCATCGTGCAGGTGCTCAACAGGTACTCAGATGTTGACTTCGCCGTCAAGAGTGGCGGACACGACCCCAATCCCGGCCATGCAAGCGTCGAAGATGGCATCCTCATCGCAACCCGCCAGATGACGGGCGCTACGTATGATGCAGCTACGGGCATTGCGTCTGTCGGACCAGGCGGCGAATGGAATGATGTTATTTCAGATTTGGAGCCCTATGGCGTTACAATTGTAGGGGGACGACTAGGTGAGTCGTGTCACCAGGGGTCGGGGTCCTGGTTTCATCACTGACTATTACCCTCTTCAAGGCCTTGTGGGTGTGGGAGGATACCTGCTTCAGGGTGGATTATCCTTCTTGAGTGCACAATACGGTCTTGCTGCCGATGTGAGTAAATTTCCCTTTACGGAGAATATGGGAGTTTCTTACCTATGTGCCTATAGAATATCGTCGGTTGGGAAACAGTCATGGCGAACGGGTCGGTCGTCAACGTAGATGCGAACGCTCAGCCGGATCTCGCTGTCGCGATGAGAGGCGGCGGCAGCCAATTCGGTAAGCTGGTAACAGCCACATACACTGCAGAAGAATTACTAGTCTAACAAGGGACCATCTAAGGTATTGTGACGCGATTCAAAGTCCGGGCTCACCCCATCGCCAAGGTCTGGGGTGGTTCACGCATCTACGACCCCAGTCAAGACAGCGCACTCTTTGCTGCTCTCCATAACTTTACCCAGCACGGTGCCGAAGATCCCAAGGCCGCTATCATACACTCGAATCTTGTGCTTGTCGGCGGCATCACAAGTCACTTGGTGTATTACTTCTACGATGGACCTAACCCACCGACAGAAGGGCCGTTTGCGGACTTCTTGAAGATTCCCTCCTTAGTCAACCTTGTTGGCACAAATTCCTATTCCTCCCTGGTAAATCAAGTGGCAACTACGATTTAATATACGGAACATTTCTGACAAGACACAGCTCAAAACCAACGGAGCACCTGCAGAACTAGTCAGTGGACGTATTTCATTCAGGGTGAGTCTTCCTGCGTGACAAGGCCCAATTTGGGCGAAGCTAATTAATCTATATGAAGACATACACAATCCCCTTCATCGCCTCAAACCCAGACATCTATGTTACGATCCGCAATAAATGGCGTGATATTACCAGCACATACCTCAACAACCCACTCCACCTCACAGGGCAATGCTCGCTCGACTTCCAGCCCCTGCCGTCGCTTATCGGGCAGCACAGCGAAGAAAGCGGCGGAAACGCTATGGGACTCTCGGGCTCGGATCCCGATCGCTTGCTTCTGGAGCTGCAGTGCGAATGGTCGGTCGCGAGCGACGACGCGGAACTGTATGATCTCTCAAGGCAGATGACAGATTGGCTCGACCAGCAGGTACCAGTATGGCTTGCGGACGCGAATAAAGGTGTAGAGTATCTCCCGCTCTTCATGAATGATGCCCAGGCCGACCAGAACGTGACTGGCTCATATAAGGGTTATGCGAAGTTTAAGCAGCTGCAGCATGAGGTTGATCCCCAGGGATTATTCAGGGAACGCGCTGGTGGGTTTAAGTTCTGAACGCAGTGTGGGCGATGTGGCTACATCCAACGGGAGATATGTCTTGAGAGGCATGCTTGATTCTGCACCGGCATATGTCACCTTTCTATTGATCTAGTATTGTACATAAAGATCATGAGGATGGATTGTCATCCCTTAGGAACCCTTTTACACACTGCTGTACCCCTCCTCCCGTCTAACCTTGTCCGTTCCGTTCGCCTGCCGCCAACACTGGTCCGAGAGGAATGAAGGGGCCTTGATTGGACGGCTGTGCTGCTTATGACTACATAATGTTTTCAAGTACCATTGTTCTTTGATTTACCCAATCATGGATCCGGAGATTTGCCTTGTGTCCTTCATACGTCCGTGTTTCATCCGTTTAGTCTCCTGCTGTGAGACATTACACAGTGTTGGCTTCAGTCTGGCCATTCTTCTTCTTTTCCAGAGCAAAGTCGTCATTTACTTCCTCGCGAAGAGTGACTTATCTGTCTAAGAAGGCCACAGAGATTGAGATACCGGCGAAAACAATGCTGATTTCCACACCAGCTACAGACTCAAGGTATAGACGTGAAGAATTTGGTCACGCGTTGCGCCACTGAACGAGTTAATGAAGCTAGACGAGGCCTCTACATACGCTTACCCAGAGCAGAGACGGTAACAAGAAGCTGGGCTGTCGACCATGTAGAGAAGCCGATCGAAAGCTGATCGAAGCGGTCTTTAAAGATACCCTCAACAGCCCACAATGCGCAAACATGGTAAATTGTAGTGTCAACACATGGATAGATAGAGAGTTTCAAGATATTTCATGCTATATCCTAACATGGACCTATGAGACCATCTTAAGTTCTTAAGTTATGTCATAACCAAAATACGTCCCTTTTCTAGATCGCTTCTATTTGCCATCTGGTGGTTTACACTTATTCATCACAGCCTTCAACGAGGCATGGACGTACGAAATGAAGTAACCTCGACTTGTTTTATAAACTGAAAGGGACACATTCTTAAACCCCTTACACACATTCTCTAGCCTCAAGCATCTGTCTATTTATACAGATCTCGGTGTTCATAGTTGGTTCATAATTCGTGGTTATCTTAGGACGATAACCTACAAGCCTTCATATGTATAAATAGGTTTCTCAAATCGTATTGATCACCTCTTTGGGAGGTAGCTCGCTTGCGCTGTTTTCTGAAGGCCTGCGTAGCCGTTCTTGAGCAAGAAGCGTCTCCCGTATCGAGATATAATTTGAATCCCTGCTAATTGCCAAATCAACGTTGCTCGCGTCACTTCCGTCCTCCGAATCTATTCCAAGGCATATTTCAAAAATTTGGAGTTTGTCCGCTATCAAGTCGAGGAGTGCGCCAATCTGGACGCAGGTACCAGCTCGAACGTGAAATTTTCCCAGTTGCAGAGTCTGTAGCACCGGGGTCAGATGTACTATCTCCCCCGACGATGTCGTTATTATTAGCTGATATAGGTGGAAGAGCGTAGGCGCCAATCTCGGAGTGAGGAAAATATAGGCCGTCGCGAGGATGGTCATGAGCAGAGCGCCATGGCTTTGATTGTTTGCGTCTAAGTTGAGCTGGGGCCGGGCTCGCTGCGAATTTGCCAGGTCTTCCAGCTAGTCCTGGGTTTCCGTGTTATATAAGTAGGATATGTCATTGCCCGTGTAAAAGACTCTTGAGCTTCTTCACCATGGCCGATTCCACCGCTAGTTGCATTAGATACGGCCATTTTGCCATCATGTCTGAGAGACGTGAAGTTCTACTTAATGCGCTACCGATTGCTGTTTCCATTATTGGAAATAAAATTAGGTCATGTGGGTTTGAATGGGCTTTTTTCAGATCATCATAGTCGTCGCCCAGTTTTCTGTTGAGCTTTAGGAGATCTCTAAAATTACTGGTACTGGTTTTTTGTAGACTGCCCTGTCTATTTGCCTCGGAGAATGAGGTAGCGAAAATATCTGTTGAGTAGTTCAAGTTAGGGAACCCGTCGAAGATTGACAGTGCAAGGCCTTTTGGTGAAATATGCCCTCGCCGCCTGGGTAGGGTAGAATAAGTGCCAGCCTGGCCGTGATAGGTGAAATCTGCCATGGCCATGTCGAGGTCAATGATGGAATCCTGGGTAGCAAGTACCAGTAACCTCGGGACTAGAAAGATGTGTGACATAGAAATCGAATGCCGAGCTTACTACCGATCTACTGTTGTTCTCCGTTACAATAGTCCTAGAGTATCCATTATTAGGGTTGGCAAATGGACTGGCGACCTCAGTTTGTTGGTTGCGTGGCGCATTTGTCGCGTTCAGCATGGAAGGGCTTATAGTGTCTCCCACGGATCCTCGAGATGAGTGAGGGTTGAAAGGGTTGAAGACAGAACTTGGGCCTAAATGCGACTGTTCCATCTGGTCGCCAGCCAGTGTGGCAATTTAAATAGCATTGCTCTTGGTACATCGCTCGCAACTATCTGCTCTGGGGTTTGTGCGCTCATAGCGTAATTTGTTATCGCGGCATCTATCATAGGCAGATCGTCGAGACTATCGTGCCAGTTTGCATTGTCGCTAATAACTTAGCCACGGAGTGGATCGAGAGGAAGAGCTTCTAGGATCTAGTGATGTCCATGAGTCTGTCCGTTATTGATATGGGCATTGTAACTGGCTACTGATTGAGAGGATTGTTGATGTCGATGGTCATACTGCGGGCACAAGCCTTGAAAGAAACCAAATCACCAAATCCCATGAGGTCCAGAGCAAGTAATAACTTCAGTGCCGCTTAATGTCGCTGTAGCAGAGGGAATAATTGCTCTGTACGGTTGTACAGGAGGGCGTATAGTGGCACCGCTGTCATATGAAAAGAAGCCAACAATGAGACGAATCTGTGCTGAGGGGCAGTACTAAGATGTTACTTCCACGATTCTAGCACTAGCGAAGGAGTCGGGGTGTTTGTTCTCATAGTCCTTTCGTTTGCCGTCCTGCTCAGCCTGTCCCTTTTTTGCTTCATCTCATCACCCGCCTCTAGACCATATTTGGGCTCATCCTCAATATCTGATTCTGTCTCTCCCACTTCGTCGCGCTCTTCCTTATCTCCACAATCATGTCGTTGGTCACTTTCCTTCTTCTCTAAGACTTCGCCCTTCTCATCCTTGCTGCCATCGTAACATTGGTTCTATTCCTCATTGGGTAGTGTGTATTCTTTGGAACTAGCTAGTTCAGTACTTTCCTTGCTGGCTCTGTTGATTTGGACGAGTTATTGGTATCGCTCTTATCTTCATATTGCCCGTCATCCACTTCCTCTTCTGAGGTATAATGTCGTACAGACGAATGCGCATTCAGTGAAGTGCTTGTGAATAATGCATCATTTGATAGGCTGGCACGTCAGAAGAAGTTAATCACAGGGTTTTCCAAAAGTAGGCGTCTTATTGTGTCGCATTCTAAGTGATTTAGCTAATTATGCCCGAGCTTCAAAACATTGTGTGTACCGTCCAGCAGCCTCACGTGTTCCTCTGCTCCCCATCTAATCTCGTCCACTACTTGTCAAGTAGTGGGCGCAAACCAAAACTCCTTGATCCCTCTCCGCAGCATCCTTCCGAGCTGATAATCTCAACGTCACCCGTCTTCACCATTCTCCTCCACCGAAATCGAAGATGGGTCTTGAGTGCTGCTAGCTCTAACGGCTGTTGGCGGTCGAGGCTGTATCGGCAAACCCAGTGGACGATCCGCTACTGCCTCCTGCTGCCGAATTACTTCTAACGGTGCTGCCGCCGCCATGGGTGGCGCCGGCCGAACTGACGACGCTGCTTAAAGATATAGAGTTAGTAACTGCCGCCTACGGTAAAAAAATGGAAGGGGGTTTGGAGCATGCTGGAGTAAAAATTTCCTCCTTGGGCAGCTCTTGCTCTTGAGACACGCTAAGAGGGGGAATAAATGACTCCGGAATACTCACCTGGCATCTCCGCCGCCCGTTGCGCCGCCACCTGTGCTGCCGCCCTGGCCGGCTTGACCGCTTGCCTGCGGTGGTATATCATCGAAGCCAAAAGTAGAGTCGTCCTCCTTGGAGCAACAACTCCCCTGCAGGCTTGGTCTTTTAGGCATTTTGTGCGTTGTGGTAGTGGGATTTGTAGGCGATATACCTGTTGGTAGGCTTTTTTTGGTAGATGAGTTGGCGGTGGGCAACTTGGTAGTATGTTATTGTAGTAGATGCTTTGGCAGAGAAGATGTCTTTGGTGCAATGGTTGGTATGTGGTAAGTGTGATCTTTGATAGGATGTGTATAACTAGAATGAGGATGGCCTAAGGAATGGTCGAGGAACTGGTCTTTTATAGAATTCTGAAATAGACAGTTTCACAGGGCGTGTGTCATAGGAGTCACTTTGTAGTGAATCATAACAGTGAATCATTAGGGCAAACGAGTCTAGCATGTTGGTTACATCTAGTGTTTGAGATTGGGGTTTGAATTTTACACGTCAGGCTAGTATTCACGTAAAAAGTTGATTAAGTGTAAAATATGGTGAGTATATTTAGGGCGCCTTTATGGGTATTTGTTAATGGTCCTTGGTCAAGGAGGTACCTACACGTGTAAGTATTCACACAAGATCAGGCATGGCCCGAAGCTCCGCTTCGCTATTCACTTGAAATGACTGTGACTTATCACGAAGGGGTCATTTCTCGAGTAGTAGTAAACGGGCTTTATTCGCGAGGTCATGTGCGCATTGGTTGCCCTCGATGCCAGTATGACCAAGCGCCTACTGCAGTTACACAATTGCGTCACGGATGATCAACCACCATAGTTGTCAGGTGTAAAGGTCACATGAGGGTAGCTGTTACCCCTGGGTATAGTTTTATTAAAGATTCTAGTTACATAAGGCTGGGTCGCCTTTTAACAGAGTTAGAAAAGACCTAAGAATTAATACTATTAAACTTTTACTTTATACTATAACTTACTTACAATATTTTAAACAATTTAATAGCTATATTTTTATTTTAAAATATATACTTTTAATATTTTAATTTTTTTTTTACTTTAAATTTTTAGCTTTAGTTTTTATTTTATGTACATTTTTTTCTTAACAATGTTTTAAAAACAAGTTATTTTAAAAAGAGTATTTTATTAAGCGTAAAAGTTACATAAAAGTAGCTGTTACCTTTAAATATAGTTTTATTAAAAAATTTAGTTGTATAAAGCTGGGTCGCTTCTTAATAAGGTTAGGAAAAACCTAAGAATTAATACTATTAAACCCTTACCCTATACTACGACCTACTTGTGACCTACTAAGCGACCTAGTGGCTACGTTTTCACTCTGGGGAATATACTTCTGATAATAGTGGACTTGATAGTTTGCGGAGTATATGCTTTGAGAAAAAGGCCTGTTAAACTCCCCCTTCGAGCAGCTTCATAACTTGCTCTAATGCTGTCTGACAATCCGAGAATACCATTACAGTATCTACGACTAGGCGTTGTGGGAAGCGTTGTGTGTCGTGAGCCTGGTTGCCGACATAATCAGCGGCAATGCGCAGAGAATGATAGATAGCATAGAAAGGGTTCATCACCCAACATCACTATAGCCCTGAATTGTCAACCTTGTGGATAAAGACATAATAAAATTATGAAAGTGTTATGAAAGGGATGTTGGGCACTCATTCAACTCCCGGATTCGAGGCTCTGTCTAATGATGACGTGCTTAAGATCACAGCTTGAATACTTCTGCAACTGTACAGTTACGGTGGTAATAACCAACATATTGACTCTATCCCGCCTGGCTCTTTGATAACCAATTTCCTGGCATTTGACTTTGAAGTGAGTTCCAACTAGACAGCTATTGATGGCATACATATTAATTAGACTTTAGTGTTGGAAATTTTAGTTATGCTATATTCTTGTTTTCGCTGGCAAAATAATACTGTGTCAGAGCTGTTCTGGCCACATGAATCTGCCCTAGCGGCATTGAGCCTTGTGTGCTATCGCTCGCATTCGGAATATTGAATCTAACTACCCTAGTTATCGTACTTACCCTTCAGGATATTAACGATCACGATTCCGTGGGATGGAGGCTAGTTGGATAGACTGAGAATTAAAATCTAGAGGTAGATAAAGATCTCGCTCGGATGAGGGTACCCATACTCTCAGGTAAGGAGATGACCGGCCTTGCATCTCTCCCCGAATGGTTCTCTCGACGTGCCGCTGCGCATGTGCGTATCCTTCATGAAACGGGGAGAATATAGGTGATCGCGGGTAGAACTGAAATGGCTCTCGTTCTTGCCCAAGCGAGGAAAAGGGTGGAGAGAAGGAACGGCAGCGTGGGAAGAACTGAAAAGTCTCTGGATCTTATAGAGCTAGGGAGACGAGAAAGGATCGTGGGTTGGACTGAAATGGTTCTGGTTGGTACAGGGGTGTAGTAGGGATGCAATTGCGAGTAGAGTGGAATTGGGTCTAGCTGTAATGGCTCTTGCTGAGACGGGCAGAATGGAAGGGCTCGTGGGTTGAGTTGAAATCGCTGCTATTGGGACATCTTGCTTACCGAGATGATGAAGTCGAGGATGAAAGATACGAGGTTCCTTTCTGGTCTTTTAGTCGATTGGGCACTGTGAATGAAACGATTTGTCGAGATAAACCAGTGTGTTGAGATTTTCTCTTTTTCTCTTGCTTCGTGACAAGCGGCAGACTGGTTTCGTCAATTGACGAGACCAAAACATCGTCTTCGTGCAACTTTCCCTGAACAAGTTGTTTCTGAACAATTTCGAAAGTAGCGCAGCTGTATCTGCTACCTTCCCCGTGTATTGCAACTTATAACCCGCAAACCGGGACACATGGTTGTTGCATTGATGCGTCGTCTCGAGGATTTAAAGACAGTTTGATCAGGCGAGCTAGGCTGGCCAGCGGAAATCTTTAACAAAGAATGTTACTTATGTGACCGGTTAAGCTGTGCATCTGGCAGTCTCTTGCTTCAAGGCGTAGAGTCAACATGGCAAATGTTTAGCAGAAAGTTTCAAATAATGGCATGGCTGACGATAATTAATGTGAGGATAAGTCAGTCAATAGCACTATTTGGTTCGCAGATCAGACTGATAAGAATGTCTTAGGGCTCCAGATAGCCAGCGCAAGTGACAACGCGAGCAGTCCCGCCGTCTAAGTACCATAGTGGTGAAGACCGCTTGACGTCGAACGAACATTATATACTGGTGTATAAAGAGCGCAGATGAATGTGGTTGAGGATGTAGTATGTGCTGACTAATCGGGGGCCATGCAGTCTAAGTTGTAGATACGGTACTCTCTCCACGGGTGACGCAAGCCTAAATCTGAAAAGCAAATGGTATGCGGGGCTAGACCACGAGTAGGCGCACGCCAAGCGAGTATTGGATCGTTCGAGGGGGGTATCAAGAGCGACGATCTGGACTCCTAAGCAGACTAGAGATAGTAGTGTAGTGTACTTGCATCGAGAGTGGTTCTCAGCAGCCTTCTGAGGTATGACTCGCTTACACTCCATGCAGTATACCTGCAGGCTGTTCGACCAGATGTAAACGGCGCATTGCATGAGCAAGGGCGGTTTGAGGCGGAAGAAAAAGCAATTCCTGGTTCTTGTGCCGGAGCGTCTGACTGGCCAAGTGCCTCAACGGAGTTACTGGTACTGTCGAGATACTAACAGGGGGAGGGGGTGATGCTGCAGAGCATCATCGATGCGTCCATTGTTGCGTGCACATCAAAACATGAGACATGGATGCCCCTACCGGACACCAGCCTTCACCAAGCAGGGTCAGCGCGACACAGGGGCGTGGAGAAATGGTGTCAAACTCTGATAACGTAGCGATGCAGGATTTTGATGCAATGGCTCATCCGAGAGTAGCGGTCAGGGCCCTTTGGCTGGACGGCTGAGACCGGAAAAGCATATTGACAACTAGGACATCGTTCGGGAAGCATGCGCGGTCAAAAAGGAAGGTTTCTGTTCCGTTGAATGGGTGCCCCTATGCAAATGGACTTGTAAGGATGGAAGAGTGGATCTAATTCCTTAAGAGTCGTTAGGATATCGCCAGTCATAGCTGAGATGGATGAAGCCTCGTATGTATACTTCGGGCCGTAGCTAATAATACAGGCCGTATGGCCTCGATTTCCCCGAGACGACTTTTGAAGACATTTGTCTAGGGAACGGTACCTAAGGAAGGCACTTGCACAGAGTACCGTAGCCGGTCATAAGCGGGAAGGGGGGGTAAGACGAGATCATGGGAGGCAGTTGGCGTGGTACTGTGCCTTGCATCGTGCAGGATGATTGGTGAGGGCGAAATACATCCTATCTTAGCCCTTCCTGTGAAGCCATTCGCTGCGTAAGTAAGATGCTGGGTTACTGGCTGGAAGTGCAAGACCCGAGACCACGGCTCGTGTGTCCCACACAATCACAAAGGGAAACAACCATTCGGTAGTACTAATAATTCTTGATCTGCCGTAGGACATGGGCACATCGGATTTTCGCCTTCGCTGGATTGGAACGTTGCCCGTCTTGCGGCGATAACTAGCCGTATCGCCCCCATCCAGTAGGAGCTTGCTTGACCTTAGTATGCGTGTCCCTGCTTTCGTGGTCTTACCTTGCTTGTATCCTGGGCAAAACCTGGGTTAGGCTAACCTGCAACTCGCAACTATGTTGACGTTAGAATTCTATATTAGCACCTGTGACTTCCAGGTATGCGTTGACACCGAGCTGGCAGCGAGTTGCTGGCTCGTTAGACGATGACAAGGTGCCTTAGGCACATACTTAAAATAGTGTAGATCATGCTCCAAGATTGAAGCTGCAATCGCAGTGTAAAAGAGCACTGCGGTTCTATTGTTACTAAATTAAGGTAGTTGCCGGATATACATACGGAGCAGATCATCTCACTAATAAGGTAGGGTATGTACGGTACAATGTATTATCTGGTGCCTTGCTTAACATAACCGTGACGCGGGGAGGGGGCTTGGCTCTGACGGCCACGAGCCTTGAACCTCGAAAGGCGATACTTGACCAACAGTAATAATAAACAGGTGCGCTTGCCAGTTGGTTCCGTTACTGTCATTGCATGCTACACGCGTATATGATTGGAGTTTGGAGTGTTAGGGCTGGGTATATTTGTTGATCAGTGAGTAAGCCTCCATCCCGAGTTCTGCCCCAAGAGCATGGTCCTTGGCGTTCCCCTCGGACGCGCGCACTCTCATCCTTCTGGAAAGGCTCGGCGCCACCACACCTCTATACATGAAACAAGAAACTTCACGTGCTGCAGATCGGAGGTAAGTTTCTCGAGCGTCGTAATCCTAATCTGGGATGGTTAGTATGAAACTCGAACTTTTGTCTGTCTCGGAAAAGCCACGAAGACACTGTTTACCCGGGGATCATAGCGAATGGGGATAGGGCACCTAATAGTGAACGGCTGAGCTATGTTACGTCCAGGGTATGCTGCACCCTTGTGTACCTATGTACAGAGTTGCATGTGAAATACCTACAGTAGGTATCAAGGGAGAGAGGGAATAAGGCATATTACCTGGATCAGGAAGTGAGAGAGTGAAGGGTGAGAGAGAAGGCCAGCCTCGTATGTACTGTCTACGTGCAGAACCAAATATGCCAACCTCTCTGTTCCATTAGCAAGACGTGAGATATGACTCTCGGATGCCCGACAAACCAAACATTCTTGTGCGACTGCGTTTATCTGGGCTGTCAGTCGTCCATTGGCGGCACAGGCCAGTCAAACCCAAGAGCACGACCCTGGAGACTTGAAGACCTGGCTGGACCTGGCTGGGCCTACCTAGTGGACGAAAATTGAATGATGCCCAGGCAATGCCGGTTTTGTTATGTAGGTAGGTGAACCGAGAGGGTCTTGCCAGTCATGTGGTCGTTATATATAAGCTTATTCATATCAACTGTACATGATATTTTGGAAAATGATGTGTCGGTACCCAGGTGCTCGAATTGGTGTTTGGTACACACGTGTTGTCTCAGCCTGTAACAGTCGCACGTCTGTTCGGACAAAATCCGGCTGTGAGAGAACCGGACAAGAGGGACTCAGACGAACACTATCAGATAGACACTATCAGATAGATACACGATCGAACAATTCGACGTTGGGTTTTATGAGAGACTTGATAATGCTTGATGATCTGTCTGCTCTATCGTGATGGATCGTCAGCACGTTGTTTAGGTACTTTCACGCTATATTCAAGTGTTTTAGTGGGTTGGCACTGCAGACTAGGTACATGTAGGTAGGTAGTGCCTGTTGGGGCCCCACTAGGATCGGTACCTGACCTCATTTCGGTGGGGATGACTGACAGCCTGCACGAATGATTGAAAGCTAACTCTTCACCCCACAAAAACCGCCCTTGCTCCTACAGGTACGGAGCAGGCACAGAAAGACCAGGCACGCTGAGTTTAGGCATGTGTTCAGCCCCATTAGCGCCCCAGTTCCCCCTGCGCAACACCCGGGCAAGGAGATACCGGTACATCCACTGTCCACTGTTTGGCCGTCGCTGAGCTCCTATCTACATACACTAGTCTACTCTGTACGTACTGAGTAATGGGTGCGGACTGCCCCTCTTCCTCCTTCCTCCAGCCCAGACTCCAGCCACCTGCTAGGCGTGTCAGCCCAGAGGATTGGGAGGGCAGTCGTCATCCATCACCGATCTGTCTCCGCTAATTCAAACATCTCTCTCTTTCTCTCTCGTTCATTCGCGTCCTATCACTTGCCATGTTTCATTCGTATTCCGTATCGCTCGTCGAGTACATACATTCAACAGATATCGTCTACCCTGCCGTCTGCCATGACTGTCTGAATATCTGCTGATTGCGACTTTTCTGATTCTCATCCCCTTCTAGATACGTTTCTAACTATCTGGCATATACCTATACAATACCTACATCATCGAGACGCATCAGCGTCATCAACGACACCCTAACCGCCATATACTCAACCCACCTACCCACCCTCCTACATTGCCCCTCCGCTTATCCTTTGCGCCGTCGACTCTGATCTCCCCCCTGCTCCCCCCTGCTCCCCCACTATTGACGAATCGAAGTGCCCTGGCCATCATTGCGCCGAAGCTGCTCTCGACTCGATAATCCCACTTTACCAGGCACACACGGCTTGTTATGACCCAGTGCAATGCATGATTGTCCATAGTCGCCAAGCCGCCTCCAGCAATTCCATTTGAAGAGAGGCGACGCGCACCTGCACAGGAGAAGGTGAAAAAGAATTCGGCCTTTTCCTCTGTCAGCCCTCTCCATTCTCTAGGGATCTCCCTTGCTCCTCCAGTGCCAGCCCACTCACATAACTTCTGTTATTCTTGGTCCGGTCCAACATCTTCGACCTGTTCCTCACTCCGGACACCCAGCCCGGCCCTCCTGCTAGATCCCCCCTTAGCCTTCTCCGTGTATAGGTCAGGTCATTAGCATCAATTATCAATTATCGACCTCATTCATCATCATCAATTCTCCTTGGCTTCCTCCTTCTCCACAGTTGCAGCGCTACCTTGCCGCCTACCGTTTTGAACATACCTTTCGCCAATGGGCTTATAGAGAGATACCCACGCACACTGTCCTGTCATGTTTGTACAACGATAGTCATCTTTCTTTATCTGACTGCTTATTCCGAAAGTCAAATTACCAATCCTCATACCTTAAGCCCCGATGGTTCACAGGGTACGAACCATATTGTCAATCTATTTACAGACTTGTCATCTTTCAGCACGCTTCGGTATTGGGCGCTTCCCGCCTAGGGGAGTCCCTTTTCGCGTATTGGAGTGTGAACACTTGGCCGCGACCCAACTCCCGCTTCCGGATCCAGCCCTTCAGGTGGTTGGTCCGTCCCTGCAGACCTCGTTTGTCTTTCACTCGTCGTTGGGATGAACACTAGTGTGATATAGCAACCTAAGTGGCCAGAAACATCTGCGTGTCGTCGCACTTACCGGCCGCGCAAAACCTCGAGGCTATCGCTGCCAGAACATTTGTCCGTCAGTTAGTTTCGGCTCAGCTTCAGCCGCCCTGAACAGAGAGCCAACACTCACCCCACCGCCGCCCGTCTCCCTTAGCACAGCATCGCATCGCCTGTCTGACAGGCAAGACAAGGCAGTTCTACTTCTAGACACGTCAAGAGCGCTTTACATGGAACTCCGCCTCGAATGATAGACAGGGCTCTTAATTAACTTTCCCTGTTCTCTCTCCCGCCTGTCCCTTTTCTTCGGCCGCACTCACCTTGTCTCCGCTTGGTCCCCTTCTTGTAATCTGTCTCAAACACCAGCCTCCGCAATATCCGGCTTCCACCAGTCAGCGTCTACTAGAGTTGACCAACGCCTAGCACGATTGCATTTTGATCTCAACAAGGCATACGAATTACATAGCAGAGGCAGTTCGACTTCGTGCACCATGGCCTCAACCTTCCGGCCCGTAAACTCGCCGCCGTTGACGATAGAAGTCCAGAAGCACGACGGGATAGTCCCATCCCCGACAACACCCACACCAACAAAGGCCACCTTCGGTCAGCGTCCTCTTCCCACCTCACCATTCCCCCAAGCCGTACAGATACCCGAGAGTATTGAAGAGAACACAGTCCCACGGCGCGAGAACTCACAACACTCTCAAATGTCGCGTGGAGATTCCGAAGATGTGGACATGGACGAGTCGGATGGAGAAGCCAACGGAAATGAAGATGGCGCGTCTGACGATGAAAGTGTCAATGCAGATGGTTCAAAGTCAAACAAGAAGAAGAAATCACAACGCTTCTACTGCACCGACTATCCACCGTGTAATCTCAGCTTCACACGCAGCGAGCACCTGGCCAGACACATTCGGTAACTTGTTGCAAATACACATGATATTGGTGGGGCACATGCTAACCAACTTTGATAGAAAGCATACCGGGGAACGGCCGTTTCAGTGTCACTGTTCGAGGCGGTTTTCGCGTTTAGACAACTTGCGACAACATGCCCAGACTGTTCATGTCAACGAGGACATACCGATCGACTCGCTTGCTGCGACGGGGACGCGATTCCAAAGGCAGATTCGAACTGATAGAGTAAGGCAGCCTGGTCGGGCGCGGGCCTCGACGGCCGGGAGCATGGGGGCACCAGCACGGGGTCATTCGAAGTCTCTTTCAACTTCAAGCATTAGTTCTGTTGGGTCCAACTTCAGCACGAGAGAAGATGTTCGACGCCGCCCTCCTCCTTTGGTCATGGCAGATCCTCGGTTCCAATACACCCCTGAGGGCTACGCCTACCGACCCCCTTCTCCTAGCGATTTCAGTACACCTACTTCTGCGACGTTCTCCACTGGTCAGAATAGCCCTCGTTGGGGATCTGTTATAGCATCGCCCACCTCATCGCATTCGCGCTCTCACAGCTTATATGTGGGGTCTAGGACTCCAGGTCGACGTCTTAGTGTCCCGTCGAGTGGGATACCGTTCCAATCTCCTCATGGTCCAAACTTCGGCCGTCCGATATTCGGGGCCGGACCTCCTGGGGCCATGGGCGGGTCCAATCCCGCCCCATACTCACCCACCAGTAGTGTTCTCGCGTCGCCAACTTCCTCCATTTTCACCCGACGAGAATCCATTTCGAGTACGGAAGACTGGCGTCGGCGCACATGGCATCCGGATTCAAGTAATTTCAGTGCTAACACCCCTGGTAGCCGCTTGAGCAATGTGATTACCCCTTCTCAATACCCAAGTCCTCCACAAAGCCAAGTGCCTTTGCCCGTACAACAGCCCCAGCCGAACAGTACACTACGCCTTCCTGGTATTGAATCCTTTGGGCCTCTACCCCACCGCCCAGCATCACCGTTGAGAAGAAATCCGTCTCCGATGATGATCGATTCCGAAGTCGTCCATCCGCCGGCGTTACTTCCTGCGGCGAACACGTCTGAACCAGAGGAGAAGCGAAACACTACGAATTGGGACATGGGCCTCCACAGAGGGCTCACTCGGCTCGACATCACATCCATTCCTGTGACACAGATTGATGGCGCAAGTTCCTGGGCCCGAGAAGCGAATCAGGCGATGGATGCGCAAGCCGATCGAGTCAGGCTGAACCCACCAACTGTGAGATTTCATGAATCCGTCATGACCGAGGAACGATCCACATCCGTCCATAGTCCTCGGGCGTTTCACCAGCACACAATGTCAGCACCCTCGATAACTACTCCCCGAGAGTATAAACGACGAGGGTGGTACCAGAGCCCCGTCTCAATGCATGCAGACGCACCTCCGGAGAAGATGGCTCGTGTTGAGCGTATGGTTCATCCCAATATCAACGAATTTTCAGGGTTTCCAGCGAGAGAGAATCCTGCATCTGGTGCGGCCCCTCGTGAAGAACATCCTGGAGAAAGAGAGAAAATGCTCCGTCTACAGGCTCTTGTGGCCGTTGCAACGAGCGAAGGGAACGCAACCCCCGCATACTAGATGCATGATGGACATTATGCGATGGCTTGGGTTTGGTCTCTTTATCATGTTTATAAAGTGGAATCATGCATGACTTTCTGGCGACTAGCGATAGCTTCTAGACGCCTTCCGACTTCCTCACGAACTTGGGTTTGAATTCGCATCATTTTGGGCCGTCTGCGGCTGATTCATTAACTTTGTGGATTATACGATTACGGTACACGGTACACGACGGCGTTTGCTGGTTAAGGATGTTACGATTTGATATGTGCCATTTACATTCGCTGCATAGCCTGGCATCGCGTTATGTCCTCGTTTTTTCTTCTTCTCTACACGACTGCGCGTTCTTCAAGGTTTTAGGGATTCCCAGGGAGGATCGCAACACAACTCAAGGGTCATTTTGTTTATTTCCTAGTTGATGACTAATGACTCGATACATATACCCTTTCATTTTAAGATGGGGGTAATCGCAAGATGGAGGTACTAATGAATAACGACCTTTTTTAACGCCTGGTTTTCTAAGCCTGGCGCGATTACGGTTGTTTCGTCAACTAGACAACACCTAACCTTTGTGATGGCTGGACGGATGTTGGATGATTCACGTCTTGTGGAATTGATACCCTGAAATTTTCTGGCTTCATATTTTCTTCGTTAGCTTCCAGTACATTGTTGAACCTTCGTTAGCTTAAAGATAGCCCAATGATTGTCAGCTTAAATACCTCGAGCCCTCAATGCCAAATCTTGCTTCAAACAACATAGTGATGTCGTGGACGGCTATGTTAACTATCAGTACCCCGAGGCTAGCTTGCTATTCCTTGGCTCCAGTGTGTTGCATGTAGAACCTATCAAGGCAAGGCACGTATAAGTCTTGACTATAGGCTTCTTCATGTTCGGGAGTCATAACTCACTCGATTCAACGAGTGTTGAATTTCGGATTTAGAAATTCATTTGGTAAACAAATAAAGAGTAGAAGTATATGATCAGCTGTTAGTTTGGCCTTAGTTGACTTTGAGGGTATTGTATATGGAACACACTGTGCTTCTCTTGGGGATGGTTCGCTTGGTGGTTTTTCATCTACACGGTGAACGGCGAATCTTATTTATGGGGGCCTGCACCTGGAAGCACACTCGTAATCACCACATAAAAATAGAGATTTACCGCTAGCAAAGAAATAGAAATGTAGATTAGATCAACAACTATAGAAAATGTATATAAAGGAGCTGCAATTTCCTCGTAAATAGATCATTATAGTGCCGGCAGCTGCCACCAAGTATATAAGGGTAGAGTAGAACACGAAAAAGTCCTGTTTTATGGCCAAGGAGGGCTTCAGGGATAGTCTACTATCTGGTAGAATCTCCTAAATGTACACATTTTAGTCTTCGTGGGGCCCCGTGGGAATTATATGACCCCTTTCATCAAACGAGTTTCCTCTAGTCCTCATGTGCTGCTGCTGTTGCTGTTACGAAGCATTATGGCTATATCGTGACAAAGCCCTTACAGTGCTAGGTCGACTGAATAGTGTTGTGGACGTAATCGGAATGCTATATCTACACTCGATTTCTTCATACGGCGAGACTCGTCACCGCTAAAGAATGTCAAGACACAATAGGTTCCATATGACAACATAGCTTCTAGGCTTTACCTTCTAGGCATTAGGCTATATCTGGCACTTCCGATACTAAATTCCCTGGCCCGAGGACCGGCACGCCGTTCAAGGCTCGTTACGGAATATCATAGATGGACACCCCCTAGTATTCCTCTCCATGCTCTTGCTCCCGTCCTATTGGTCATTGCTAGGACAAGCTACTATTGGCGATACGCCTAGAGGCAAGTCACCCATGCACGCAACTTGATATATGCCGAAGTTGAGCTTACTGTTTCCGGTCAAGCTATTATCTCGCCTCCGCGATAGTCTGCTTTCTATTATGATACATTATGCGTCGCCGCATGTGCAGGAAGTATATGACTCCAATGAATACGATACGCTGGCAGGTGTGATTGACACTGTAAGAACATAGAGTCCCAAGCCCTATTCAGCTTCTCTAACTGAATAACTGCTCGCTTGAAACTTGGGAAAAGTCATATAACTGAATGTGAAGAACAAAAATTCAGGTGGTTTGGGAAACCAATTTAGTTGTCCTGTCTTATAAGTTATTGCTCCCACGATTTATGCAAACATTTTCGAGTTCCTCTCTTCTTGTGCTACCATCTAGTGACATCTCGAAGCCTAATCACCCCTACGCCACTCCTTTTGTTACACTAATAGTTAGTTATTTCCCCGTTATTTCACCCGCCATTCCCCTAGGTCTTCTCTACCCTCTCTTCTACGTCCTATCTCACACTCGCTCGCTGCATCAGTAACCTACTCCTATCTGGTGGCTGTTGCTTATCTTGTTTACGCATTTCTATCTGGTCCAAGGATGTCTTCTTCGATCTCCCCGTATCCAACATCGATTTCTCTGGTGTATGTGTACCACTGCACTTGGCATCTCCCTTCCACCTCTCTCCTTGCTGCAATATGCTACCGCACCCATCAATATCAGAGTATCTTGTCCTGACGACTTGGCAATAGTATGTTCATGTGCGGCGTCACCTTATTGCGTTGCAACTATGTCACGTCATCACACCTATTAAGTCCCCTCCCAACCAACCTTGCTTCTCACATTTACCATGCTAATGGCTTTGCCGAAACAGTTGTCTTGCAAATGTAGGACGCGAGTCAGTTAATGGCTTTGGCTGAGGCTAAGACTAGATTTCCTGAGTACGCACTTATTCTCTGGGAAAGGTTCAGGGCTCTTGTAAACTGTATGTAACGGGATACCAGATGATCTTGGTCCTCCTCGTGCGGGATTTTCGTAAGCTTTTCTTCGCTATGAATACTCACTCTGGATGCTAATCAACAACCTCAATAGTGCCAGGCGATACAGGCCAATTACCCACAACGCCGCCCCGAGAGAGTCCCCCGGAGCCAAATATAGGATTCTTAATTAAGTGCCTTGAAATGATGCCGCGGGGAATGGTTAGCTACTTCGAGCTTAAATGCGTCATTTCTAAGGGAGGAGCAACCCTCCCACGGGACGCCCCGTCGACCTCAGCTGTTATTCCCCGAGAGAAATTTCGCAGAAGAAAAGGATCAGCTTATGACAAGAGCTGACACGAATGATAGCATGTCCATGCGGTTCATGAGGTTTCACCACTTGAAAGGGCTTGTTATCTGTCCAAAGCTCTTAGCTGATTGCAGCGCGGACATCAGACTAGCAATGCAGTCATCCGATACACCGACAGCACCCTGTTGCACCGTCTAGCCCAGAGCAGAGAGAGGCACATCAGCCATATCCCGACCATTCAAAAAGTCAGATCCGCGCCGCACAGTCTACTTGTGTGTCCAATGTCAACACGGTGCGCTAATTATACCCAGACTGCCCGAGTAGACATGGGGGTCATCTCTTACTCAATTACTAATTGTCCTTTTTAACCAGACTCATCCGAAGATGACGTCTGCATTCGTTCAAGACCGCTTCCCCACTCACGATATTCCCGCCAAAATCACCGATGAAGATTGGGACCCTGCAAAAGCCTAGCACGATACCTCGAGCACGGGCATTACCCCCACCTTTGACGTCGGTTGATGTATGACGGTAACGGAGTTAGCCATTATCTTTCTGTATGGGCACTCGTAGTGCGTGAGATCTTCAGAGATGTTGTACTCCGCATGGACTAATACACGAGCTAGGGGCGAGCACAGTTCAGTCACGCTTGAGTGAATTAGATATAAGTGCCGCATAAGCATGCCACGCGTCTTCGAATAGTGCTGCTAAAGCATTATACACCACTTATCAAATCTACTTGAAGTACAAGATATGGGTGCTACTATAGCGCTATACACCGTCTATTAAACCTACTAAAAAGACAATATATGGGTGCTACTAGAGCTTTATATACTGCTTATAAACCCTATTTAAAGGACTAGAAATAAGCACACTATATAGATGTCTTTACCTACCTATGAAGTATTCAAGCGTTTTAGATAGTAATTTACCTATACTCAAGTTTTAAGTTTTAAGTCTTATTTGTCTCGATCATAATCCGTAGCTATAATTTCACTGCGGTCTCTTTTAAGATGTCCTCATTTTTATCCCAAGAATTAACTGCGGAAATCTGCGTTAATCGTGATGGCAGGTCGGTATTAGCTTGATGGGCCTTTTATTGCAGGCTTAATGACCAAGGATCCTTAATGTTGACCTGAGTTGCATGAAGTAAGTAGTAGAATATCTCTTTCATCCAGAAAGCTAGTAGCTGATGTAGTCTCTTAGCATCTGGCTAGTACTAAGCTCTTGCATGAAGTAAGTAGCAGAATACCTCTCGTCCAGAAAGCTAGTAGTCTCTTAGCATCTGGCTGGTTCCAAGCTCCCCGTTTTGTTACGCCCTGCAACATGGCATGCTATACCGTGCTGCATTCTCAAACGTAATGAAAGACTTGGTCGTCTCGTAACAAGTTATTAAAACGCTTGAATACTTCGCAAGTAGCTGAAGACATCCATATAGTGCACTTATTTCTAGTCCTTTAAATAGGCTTATAAACAGTATATAACGCCCTATTAATTAGCACTTATATATATATATATATATATATTTTAATTCGTTTAATAAACAGTATATAATGTTATAGTAATACTTATATTTTATACTTTAAATAGATTTAATAAGTAGTATATAACACTTTAACAGCACTATTTAAAAACGTGTGGCATGCTTATACAGAACTTATATCTAATTCACTTAAGCATGACTGAACTATACTCACTCTAGGACCAAACAACAACAGCTTTACCACACAACAACTTCACTATACCAGATTCAAGGCCCATTATAAGCCCCGACTACAAGGGTGAAAACCTCCGTCTTTAGCTAGCTTACAACAACAGCTTGATTCAACAATAAAAGCTTTCATTGAACAACAGTACAATCGGCTAACACTCCGTTTCGTTATGTCCTGCAACATGGCATGCTGTACCATCCTGCATTCCCAAACGTAATGGGAGACTTGGTTGTCTCGTAACAAGATGAGTAAATGAACTACGAAATCCGCGCCAAGAAACCCGAAGCAGTATTAAAAGAGAGCTTCCCACGCCTACCACAAAGCTATCGCAAGGCCAACACAACCCACCTCGAAGGTGGAGCAAACCCCTTTGACACTATACCTCTCATTCTAGGCACGCCACTGCCTAATATGTTGTCAAATCGTGGTGCAGGCGACTTTGTCCGGTTAGGACGCCGTGGGATAGGCGAGTCTCAGTCTCGGTATCGTCGGTCGGCTTCCTAGAGCTGTTGTTGGATTGGAGCTTGTGGTCTGTAAGATTGTTGTGGGTGTTGGCAGTTTCCCTAGGCGAAGCGCGCCGATTGCATCAAGTCTCGGCCAGTCTATAAATATCGTCTTGATTTTGAAAATCTTGAACTCGATGCTCTGATATTCAGTACCACATCTCAGAGTTTCACAATATGTGGGATTATGAACAGAAGAACAGTTACGTTACTGGGCCGAGCATATTCGTGGTGAAATGAAGGGTATATGAGACTTGATTGACTTGATCAACTGTCTGTGAATGGGTTGGGAAGATCTCATTATATACACGAGAGCCCTTGTGTGCCTTGGTACAGTACATGCTATGTCACCTTGACCTATTCCTTCAACAATTCGAAGATATAGGCAAACGCTTGCAGGTGGCATGAGAAAAAGCGCTGTTCTTGATATCGCGGAGTATTGGCCTGGATGCGGTATACGACGAAGCGGCACCGTTCTTCAATCTATGATGGCCGAAGCTTGAGTCGTCACAAAGCTCATCGAGTGATGGGAGTGCAGGTCGAATTATGGGGAAGCCTTCGCTACCCGAGTCTTTCCCTTCCATGGAGTACCGAGAATCATCATCTAGGCTAAGGCATTGTCAGCTTAGAGATGCTAAATAACAATCAATGTTAGGCTCATGAAATAATAAGCGTTTAACTTTCCAATGACAGTGTATATATCTATTATTAAGTAACATGTTAATTACAAGGTATGCTGTAATCTATGCTCGTGGCATCACTATTTGATAGCTTCTCAATGTAACTGGCCATCTATTTCATGCTAATTGGATGAATGCTTATAGCGCTCTTCACGTTCGTCTGGTCGAGCACTAATATTGAGCCTTCTGGCCATGTTCGACGTTAGAGCCGTCGATACGATCAGTTTGATTAGAAGTCCCCCCTAATCCCACCAAGCACATAACGATGCCTCTTCGCAAAAATTCCCACGTTTGCAAATGAGGATTCTTGGTATGTAACATTCAGGTCCCCGAGGTAAGTAAGCTTACGAATCTAGAATTAACAGGTGATGTATCTGAAGATCCTTGACTGTCTAGTATGGATTAATGTTGACGGCGGCCGCTTCAATAGAAAAATTGCACAGCATTGGCTGATTATTAACTCAGACAACAAGGACATCTTGCATGTCTTTAGCCCAATGCAACACTTAAGAAGTAAATCAATTGCCGTAAGAAGCGGGCACAGCCACGGCTGCGCATGTTCCAAATAGTGAGATGGGTTGGCTCGGCTGTGAAAGAACTCGTATACTGATGCCTATATGTAAACTACGCCACCACACACTATACCTATTTAGTATAAGAGACCCAGTGGTGACATTGGAGTCTTAAAACGCATATATATATGTGATTAATCTCCTACCCTTCTACAGTAGCATTCTAGTTAGTTAACCAGTTAGCAATATATCTTTGACTCTATTCAAAGACCAGATCCGATCCTCTCAGGGCATACAGCTCCGAGAGAATCGCCCTCGCCGTCGCGGAGAACTATAGTCGTAGCCCTGGGCTACTCTCATCAGATTTCAATAGTATCCATATTCTAAGTTACAAAATAATTATCTTACTGCTCCTTACATATCAAATACTACGTGGATCGTCCCAAGTATGGCGACTACCGACAAGCCACAACCCCTCACGGTCCGCTGTCAGTGCGGCCGTGTCGCATTCCCGACACCAACGGCGGCGCCACCGAGGGTGTACTATTGCCACTGCACCGAATGCCAGAAGCAATCCGGCTCCGCCTTTGGGACCTCCGTCATGTTCCCTGCCGAGGGACTCTTCCCACTCTCATCCGAACTGGAGTCCAAGGTGAAGAAGTACACGCGCGACACGGATAAGGGGGGGAAGATGGACTGCTATTTCTGCACTGAGTGCGGATCTCGCCTATTTCACCGCATCGTGGGGAAAGACGGCACGCCGGGCCCGACGGTTAGTATCAAGGGTGGATGCATCGAAGGTTTGGACTGGACTGGCGGTAGGCATATTTACGTCCGCTCGGCCGTCATGAAGATTCCCGACGAATGGGAGGCGTATGAGACGCTGCCGTGACACCATACATTGCGTTCCCGAAATCATAAATGCTTGACTTAGGTATCGCCGTCCTTGCTGGGCGGTATTTGATGAAATAAGAGTCATGTTAATTCCTCTTCTCGGTCTATCTACTTGTGACAGGTACGGTAATTTGTGAACGAGTGTTGAGTTGCCATCCACTAGCATACCTTATTGTGCGTACAATTTACATACTATAGGGCCAATTGCGTGTTGAGGCTGGTGAAGTGGCTTGATCTGAGTGGTGTATGACTATGAGGTCATCGATCTGCAGGAACACATGAGAAGAGCCTCTAATTAATGCCCAATAATTACCACCTTGCAAGGGGACATTACAATATAATTATCTTCTTACAACAATCTCATATTTATTTATTTTGTCAGTATGGCGAAAGCCGATCCCCCGTGGGCCCTTCGCTGGCGCTCGAACACACTGTTCATCATAGCTACCGTGGCTATCGGCCTTTTCACAGACCTCTTCCTTTATGGCTTGGTGGTACCAGTCTTGCCGTTTATGTTACGAAGCCGACTTTCTGTCCCCGAGGAAGAAATTCAATCTTATGTGTCAAATCTCCTCGCCGCATATGCTGGGGCATCAGTAGTATCATCAGTACCTGCAGGATGGATTGCCGACCGCACCAACTCTCGACAGGCGCCTTTCCTCAGCGGCCTCGCCGCTTTGCTCGCCGCAACTATCATGTTAGCTCTTGGGCATAATATCACCGTACTGGTCATCGCTCGCGTCCTACAGGGTATGAGTGCTGCAGTTGTATGGACTATTGGTTTCGCAATGGTACTTGATACCGTAGGGCCACAGAATCTTGGCAAGGTCATTGGATCGGTAATCTTCTGTCGCCCTACCATCTCGATACCTGCCAAGATCGAACTAACCCTATCTAGATTTTCTCCATCATCTCTATTGGTGAGCTGATGGCGCCCGTCATCGGAGGTGTACTGTATGAGAAAACCGGGTATATTGGAGTCTTTGGGTTGGGAGCTGGTATTCTCGCATTGGACTTCCTCATGCGACTCCTAGTCATCGAGAAGAAGACCGCTGCAAAATATAACGAGTCCGCTCAGGACACGCAGACGCATATACCAGACTTCGGGTTAAGGGGCGACGAAAGTGACGATGAAGTTGATCGTGAAGCATCAGAGGAGGATGCCTTACTGCCCAAGAAAGAAGACGAAGCGTACGAGATCCGTGAAGAACCGAATAAACTCGTGCGGTCTCTGCCAATTTTAGTTTGTTTCAAGAGTCCGCGATTGTCCATGAGTTTTTGTCTGGCTTTCGTTCAGGCGGCACTGCTCGCTGTGTATGACGCCACCATCCCCACTGAAGCACAAAGCCTGTTCCAATTCTCGTCGCTCCAGGCTGGGCTTATCTTCATCGCACTCGACGTGCCGTATCTTCTTCTTGGACCCGTCGCAGGTTGGGCCGTCGACCGTTACGGCACGAAGCGCGCAGCGGTCATTGGATTTGGATGGATGGTGCCAGTGCTGATCCTGCTGCGACTCCCACCGGAAGAGCTACTGCCTAAATCGAGGAACATCATCTTATACTGCGCACTGTTAGCACTCAACGGAGTCGGACTAGCGATCATAGGTTCTCCGGGCGTGGTAGAGGCGAGCCACGTGGTGCAAAAGTACGACAAAGCAAACCCAGGATTCTTTGGCGAGAACGGCCCATACGCTCAGCTGTACGGCTTTAACTCGCTATTTTTCTGTGCCGGGCTCACAGTCGGGCCAGTCGTTGCTGGTGCTTTGAAGGATTGCATTGGCTACGGCAACATGAATCTCGTGTTTGCCATATTGTCCGCAGCCACTGCCATCTTATCGTTCTTTATCATAGGGGGCAAGCCTGCGATAATATCACGAAAATCAAAATAGAGCTACATAGAGAGTACTTAAACATTCATATAATTCGGGTTTCATCCCTTCATACTACGGGTATGTTGGCACAATTTAAACATTCTCGCATTGACCCTAAGCGAGTGTCTCAATCTATTGACAGCAAGAAATGGAAACAACTTTTTCAATAATCTGAGCGGCACTAACAATTTCCTTTATATAGATAACTAGGGTCACAATACTAGACGTGGCATGTCACTAGTCCTCATCAATCTCATTGGCCAGACCGGGCCCTTCCCAGGCACTAATATATTCCCCAAATGAAAGAACCCGAGATATATCGAGGGCATGAGTATCTGCGCCGCATTCCTGTTCTCGGCTGCTCAATGATATCTTCTGGTATGGGAGAACGACAAACTCGATCGAAAATACGGCATCAATGTCAACAGAGATAGGATAGACTATACGGAGTTGGAGCAGCTTGCTCAGGAGAACTACGGCCCCACCTTCATATTTGTGCTATGATACTGTTGGTCATGATTGTTGCCGGGGTGGGTTTGTAATCCGTCTAAGCGGGAATGAGGAGCCCTTCATATAAGTGCAACGAACGGCTTCAGGGCCTGACATATGTTGTAGGATTCTTATGTAACTGCTTAAGGTTAAATGAGATTTTATTGTACAGACAAAGCAGTGCAACTGATAGAGCAATGCCGTCGACTGACCAAGTACGTCACTGTAAATAAAGTTCGACAGAATATACTCGAAGAGATAGCATTTTCTCTTTTGTCCTTTAGTGAAGAACGTTAGTTCGAGGCACCAACCATCGTAACGCCTACTCGCTTACGAAATATCAAAGCCACTAGCCTTCTCTACCCTATTTGCGGAAAGTGCTCTATAAAGGGCGATGACAAAGCCATCGTGTGGACACTAGGCAATTATTTCGAACTGCTCAATAAACTACACAGCGAAACGCTTTCCTTTTCATCCGGCCTCTCTGACTGAAGCCTTCGCATCTGGCACTCTTTCGATGGCGATTACCCTGACGACATATTTCCCGAGTTCGTACCTGTTCTGACTCTTCTCAAATTAATCAATCAGAGCGTGCTATGCGGACTTATCATAAAGAGTAGATGTGTAGGAAGAAGGGGGCCGTGAGACAACTCTACCGTATTGTTGAAGCGCATTCTCGAGGCTCTCTGATTAGTCCAGCGAGTACTAGGTAGGTTTTTTCCCGCCTGGGTACGAGTGGGATAAGCTTGGACCGACCGATGCAGAAGTAGCGAGTATGATATCGTGACCTTGACACTACGGAGACCCTACGTAACTAACTTGTCCGCAGATGCTCTCGACATCTTTCGTTCCATCTCGCCTGAGCTCGAGGCCACTTCGACCGCATACTTTGATGCGATGACGAGTGATCTTTATTAAGATGGTCAGATCTGTTTTATATGTCCCCGAATGACATTTTTGAATCATCAAACCACCTTCCGGCAGCACCAATGGGGTCCCTCAACTAAGCACCCGTGCAAGTTCAGAACTTTCATTTTTGAGGGTATATCAACGGTACGTTTTTCTCACCTCCGACAGACAAAAATTACCTCAGCTAGTACACCACGATGACCACGCCTTGAGACAGTGCACCTCGTCATCCCGCCACTGCTAGCGTCGCATCAGTGGTTGTACGGCAGCCTTCGAGGGTCAATTAAAAGATGGGACGCTACAGATCGAAAGAAGAGGGGGCCATTGTTTCACGTCCGCGAAGGCAACATGAATAAGTTCATCGCTAGCGTTATTAATGGCATCAACCAGATGTCACGGCTCTCCCAGCTCCAAATAGAAATCTTCTTACGGGAGTGCACCGTTCACAAGTTCGAGTTTCGCATCAGGACTCTAGGGCTTAGACATCGTGGAGTAGTTGGCCGCTTTTTAAGCCTAGTGACGAAATCCTATCGTCCTTTCATTTTCCGGCCTCTAATCGTTCACTTAGCATGAGCGGTTCATTTTTGAGCTAGACTGAGGGTGTCGAGGATGATTATTGCAATTATAACACTTATTACGCCCACCAGTACCTCTAACGGTAGATGTATTTCAAGATCGGGTATGAAATTTGTCTTTGCGTTGGTCCGCGGCATGCTACCCTTCATAGCTACAGTTTTTTATCACGTCCGTAAACCCCATTCACCTTTTTTTTCTCTCACGCTGCGACTTTGCGTTTGTGCTTGTACATTTCTGGTGGCTTAGACTCAACTCCACGGGGAACATGGACGACATCTACGAAAAACCATATTAATAGAATCATCCTCTTTTGCAGCGCAGTCATGCCTCCTGCTGTTGATGCACCCATCGCGAGTTCTCATGGGAGATCCTCTATGACCCTAAACGCAACAATAAGACCTAACCGGGACATATATAGGAACGAGTATGGGGCTGTTATTAAATCGTTTCAAGTGATTTCATGTATGTAGCATCTATGCGAGTGAGTGGGTAGGTGTTTCTCTCTTTTCTGAAAGCCCTAGATACCTAGCTATGATTGCATATATTTTAATACGCTCGATCCCAACCGTCTGTATAAAATCTGGGCTCGTTATTTAAGCTTGGGGTGATTGTAAAACATTATAATCGTATTAAAATGTAATCTATCTATATATCCACTTGGATAAATCTACTCGAATCTTGATCACAGGAATGGCAAGACCAAAAACGTAAGTGCCGCTATACACAGGCCCAACTTTCAATAGCCTCACCATCAGCGCAATCTTTCATCATTTGCGCTTTTTGAGGGTACGGGCAGAGGATACGATCCTGTGTTGTACCTGTATTGTCCGTTATTTTCACGGGAGACTTCTCAGGTGCAGTGCCATTCTCTACCCATGTGCGCAACTGCTCGAAAAGGCTCGTAGGCTGTCCGCTACGACCACCGAAACAATGACCGAGACCTGGGACCTCGTAGAACTTGTAAAAGCTGTGAATATCTGGTACGACTGATGCCACCGCGTTGTAGTACTGCTCCGTGCCTCCTATAGGAATGATATTGTCGTTCTATCGAGTGAGGATCGTCATTAGCGTCGCGGCGAGATCGATATTGATAAAGACATTAATTGACTGCAACTTACTACTCCATGGAATGTGATTAATTTCCCTCCAGCCTTGTTGAACTCTCTCAAGTCTGGATCATCGGTGCTGACAGTCGATCTGTACATCTGCCCGCTTGCATGGAAAATATGGTCGAATTCTTCGTGCGTAAGATTAGAGAAATCGAAGGTCGGGTCTCTTGCGACAAACAGCTGCAACCATTGTTGTGCTAATATACTCGGTGCGCCAGTACAAGTACCGCCCGTGCAATTAGTGGCTGCTACTCCTGGCCCGCCGTACGATCTCGGGTCATTGCCTGTGAGATCTGTGCCCGGGTTAAGTCCATACCACAGTCGTTTACCATCTGTCGCGCGTGTTCCATGCCAAGTTTCGTTAGTAACGATAGCGGCTGTCTTGGAGATTCTGACTATGCCGGCCGCTTCGGTGCAATTCACCATCGTACCGACCAACTGAAAGGGGTCGAAGCGAGCCAGACAGTCTTCGGGCTTGCTGATTATCCCGTCCTTGACACCATCCATCCTATCGCAAGCTAGCACAGCCGCGGCAGTAATTGCATCGATTTCGCAACCGTGAGGATACTCACCAAGCATGTTCATGACTTGTTGGGGCCATTGAGCACTCGGGATGAACTCAGTCCAATGTATAGCAGGAGCACCGGCTGCAATGCCATCATAGGCGTCTGGAAACCGTTGAGCCAACATAAGGCCTTGGCGGCCGCCTTGGGAGCAACCATTCCAGTATGAGAACTTGGGTGTGATGCCATAGTAGCTTTTGATGAGCTGCTTGCCAATGATTGCCTGCCATAGTGTCCGGGTTAACTGACAATGTAAAAGAGTGAACGTAAACAACAGCTGCACTTACTTCGTCATTCAATGAAGTCGATGCTAGGTTGTTAAGATTATACAGGTTCACATTTCCAGGACTAAGCAGAGCCCAGGGAGATGCATCCATCGCAGATCCCAGGCCGGCGTCGGTCGTGATCGTTGCATATCCGTCTGCAAGCGCACCGCTCATGGTTTCATAAGATAGGAAGAAGCGGCCAGCGACCCAGCCGCCACCACCGACGGCCTGGAACCTTTCGTTCCAATCGCTCTCAGGCAGCCATGCTTCAGCAATGATAATGTCATTCTGGCCAGGATGTGTGTATGAAACGGTGACATTGCAGAATGTGGCATTAACCAAATCAGTTGCTGGCGCGATATATCGAAATGCTTCTGGCACAGATGTGCTATAGTTTGAGACCAAGGAAGTGTTGATAGAGAGTATTTCTGCTCCGAATAAAGTGAGGCCGTCAAAAGTTGCCGGCACACAGGCTCGTACGAGGGATATGTCCATAATGAAAATTCAACCGGTAAGACTATGCAGTGACGAAGATAATGTTAAGATAACAAAAACATACCCTAAGATAGAAGCCGCATACAAGGAATGGAAACAAATGTTGTCCATGGTAATAGAGTAGAGTAATTACAAGATTCAGTTAAATATGGAACGGGGGCTATGCACAGTGGATTACCTTGTTAGATGTTCAGCATCTGCACAAGGCACTAACAGTTTACCAGTAGGACGAACTTGCTTTAGAGTATAATTCTCCTTTATTTAATAGCCCCTGGCATCTTTAAGGGCCAGAAATCTGGATTAATTTCAGCCACCTCGTGTTCAAGCAAGTTACGATTTGATGTCTATTAAGATCCGATTAGGCAACACTAATTCTGTTCTGGCCAATAAGAGCCTCGTAAGTACGAGTATATCGGGCATTGCCAATTTTTGGCCAATCGTATACCTTTTAATACGCTGGCCCTATACCGGTTTCCGCCAATGAGAGCGAAGAGAATACGGCCAGTTTCATTGATCCAATTGCTGCAATCGGGTTCCTCGGACTTAAATCACAGGTCTTGTCACCATCCTCTTTTCTATTACCCTTCCTTAATGTTGGCCCCTTCGAGTTCCCGCGGCTGAACAACGAAAATCCTCAATGAGCACTATGCGAAGACGATCAGCCAAAAAGTCTAGGCATGGTTGCAGAGAATGCAAGCGACGTCACGTGAAATGCGACGAAACCAAGCCATCATGTGTTAATTGTAACATCCATCATTTACAATGCTCATTTCTCTCTCCTTATAGCCTACCTATCCCACGAACCGCTCCTGCAGCTGTCTTATATCCTAAATCACCTACCTCTGGATCTTCCCCACCAGATGACATAGTTCAGTATACAGGCATAGTAACACCTAGTTCCACGCACGACACACCTGAGCTGTCGACACCCTTATTCCACGATGGGCCTACATTCACAAATGGCTCCCTTGTCTCGACAGACCAGACATTCAAACTACATCACTTAGAGCTCCTGCATAATTATAGGACTGGAGTGTTGGATTATAGGATCCTGGATGATGCAACAGCAGATGGCTTCTATGCCATGACAATCCGGACAGCCGTTCAAGCCCCATACTTAATGGACCAGCTTCTCGCCGTTTCTGCGGCAAACATGAGCACACAACGGCCAAACCAACGCCGTTTCTATCTAGAAGAAGCGACGCACCTACAGACACGCGCACTGGCTTTGTTCAATGCAGCTCAGGTCACAGAGGCAACAGGCAACGGCTTGCCCGGCTTTCTCTTTTCCACACTCCTGTCACAGCAAGTTCTTTTTGATGCTTTTTCAATCCGCGCTGATTTTCCGACATTCCTCGACAACCTGGTTACCGGTTTCCGCCTTTGCAGCGGCGTGCGAACCATAATCGGAGACTCGTGGAATTCCATCTTGACACAATATCGACAGCAAGCTGGTATCAATCTCCCCGGAAACTTTTTGGCCGATTATGGTGCTGAGACTGTGCTTACAACGAAGTTGACTCACCTAAAGAGCCTTCTTGAAGATGCAAGCCTCAGTCCATCGGTATCCAGTCCCTGTATCGAGGCTCTAGATTTTCTGCGGAATATGTCATATGCTTCAGATCATCCTAAGTTTTCGGCTTTTCGAACCACCCGCGTGTTTCGGTGGGCAGTTCTTGTGCCATCAGACTTCGTTAATCTTCTAGAGCAGCGACGGCCTGAAGCTCTTATTATAACTGCGTACTACGCAGTGCTGGTCCATGATTCAAGGGGCTATTGGCTTTTCGGCGATGCCGGTGCTTTCATCATCCGCTCCATTACCAAATTTTTGGGGAAATATTGGGCTGAATGGCTTGCGTGGCCAAATGAGGAGCTAGACTCTGTGGGATGTATGAATGAAGTGCTGGACGCAGTTTAATGTACGATTAAAGGCAGATAGCCAGTGTACTCTTACTTATAGACTTATTTAGTACCTAGTCGAGGAGCTTCCGTAAGTATGACGTCTTACGCGGGTGCAGTATGTTGTAATGTTACTAGATTAAGGCGGCCACGCTATTTCATTAACACCCCTACTCAAAGGCGAGGCATCAACAAGAAAGGCCTCAAAACTAGTAGGCAAATGTTATCGCCGTTGCTTCCGTTATCTGCGAACTTCTATGAGAACACAATGTGCTCTTAAAAGCTTTAATTTATTAGCTACATCCATAGCTCGCAATCTATCAGACAGTTTTTTGCATAAGCTTTACTCTGTACAATCTAAACGATACTATGAACTTAATTTACCATCATAAGCATTACATATAGTAAGCTAATTCAAAAGAAAGATTTGTAGACTATAAGATAATGTCATTTTTTAAACCTCACCCGGCTAGACTCTAGACACCTTATAGCAAAAGCGAGGTACACCAAAGCCATATAGACGAATGTCCAGGCAGGTTGAATGATCGTTTAAGCTCGCGGCAAATCAAAGACCGCTCGGATCTTAACCAAGTGAGAACACTGGTCAGAAAATCGAATTCGTCGTTTAATTACTAGTTCAATATGCGACATATTCTATTCTCTCACTAGTTCTTCCCAAGTAATGGCAATGTCTCGGTCTGTCGTTTAGATACCTAGACTGAAACCCATGCGCACACAAATATTAGCTCCCCTGGCCGTCTAATTTCTAGGTATATATGGGACCTCTTGGATCTTGTACCATTTCTCGTAACCTCCCATTTCAACTACAGCGCTGCAACAACACCGGCGGCTATTATGGCTGCAGCAGCAACGGCGCGACCCGTTACGAGGCGGGCAGATCGACCTGATCTCCTCGAGATCGGGGATCTTCTCCCGGATGTAGCTGGACACGGCGTTGTTGTACGAGGTGTACGCGCTCAGCAACGAGGACGACAGCTCTGCCTCGACCACACAGATTTCCTCGAGGTCGCTAGCTACGTAATTGAAGTCGGGTGCTTCTGTAAAGGCTGGGGGCGGCGTCGGGATACCCTCTATGTACGAGGTGATGGAGCTGTTGCAGGCAGCATCCCGGTATGTCGGCGTGGCAGTGAGTGTCGGTAAGCCCGTCAATACCCCCGGCGTCGCGCTCTGTGCCGAGGCATAATAGGCGACGAAAGGCGCGACCGCCAGCGATGCGAAATGCATGCTGATAGCAAAGGATACGGCCTTGAGATTTTTAGAAGGAAAGCTCTCATCGTCTTGAACGAGAGTAAAGTAGTATGCACGATATGTCCAACCACCTGGGTAGATGGGGCTCTCTTCATACACGTCAAACACGCATGTACGATAATTTACCGAAGCGAGCCAAGGCTACGTTGCAGCCGTGATTACGCGCTTTCAGCTTTTCAGAAGTGGCACAGCAAGTACAAGTCCACGCTGCAGCCTAGAACTTCCAATCCTACCTACGCAAATTCCCAACATGCACCTAATCCCCATAATTTCTTAACTAGCCAGTGCAGGCTATACCTTCATAAGCAACAAAACATAATAATTATGCTAGAAATGCACTTAATCGAAGGGAAAATAGTTGCTACAAATTTACGTATACGTATAACCTTGCACAAATTACAAGTAATATGCAGGGCACGGAAAGTGATGATGATAGAAAGGTGTGATGTGATGTATTCTGGTGTAGATCTGATAGGTATGTATTCGGATGTACGCTGAGACAAGAGAAAGCTACCATGGGACATAGCCAGGGCCCTTCTACTTCGGCAGTTGCTCGAGATATGGCCGCCAGTGTCTCATAGTCGCCCGGAAATGCCTCAAGGGCTTCAATAGTGCCTTTACTGCTGCGCCCGCTACCAACATCGAGGTTTTTATGCCCTCTAGGTTATGGATTGCGTATTATGAAGGCTTGCTTGAGCTATATATACGTAAAACTACGCAAATCTTACCGGCTCTAGGAATCTTCTGGTGTTAGCCATATCTATATTTGAGCTAGGTCAGTTCTGAATATTAGTTTTATCACTTGATTATCGCCTGGGTGATGCTGCCTAAGGGATTTAACGTATGGGATTTGGTTGGAAAGAAAAGAACACTTGCACTTTCCTCTACGGCAAACTCACTCTACTCTAGAAACAAATGACCTGGTCCCACAAGTCTTAATTACGCCCAGAAATTAATCGAAGGGCTTCTGGCAAGCAAATTGTCAGCATACGCAGCGCAGTGGAAAAGGGCTATTATGAATCTCCTTTTACCTCGTGTCACATAAGCAGCTACACTTACACACTACCAAAGAGTAGTAGATGTATTTAAGGGCAATTGGTAGCTAACTTGTTCTTTCTCGTCGAGAATTGTATTGTATCATTATTTGGTACCTATAGGTTTACTTAAACCTCTTAGTAATGCTCTCCAGAGGTATATAAATATTATATATAGTTGTTAACCTGAAACTACAGCTACTTAAAGAAAGCAGAATATACAAGAAAAAGGGAAACTTTAAAGACTACTGTTCGTGATAGTTAATTACAGCCCAATAGATCCAATGTCCTCACGTGATACATCATGCCTTAATATATTCACACAATGATTTAGAACTGCAGGACCTGCCGTTCTAACTCCTATAGGCAAATCAGCATTCATTAGCCTAAGTAACCGGACTCATAGTTGCACCAGATTGGTTGGCAACGATCTAGGAATTTAAGGGACTGAACTCCTTATCATAACTTAATCCTACTGTCTACTTGGTGGCCTCATTCTCCTGTCTTCAACGAAGCTGAGAGTGGATTCTCTGACATTTCAGTCAAATGTCCAACCCTATGTCTTTCCATGGTCCGTCAACAACTCCCTAAATGATTTGGCTCTAACTCCATTGGCAAGACAGCATGCTGATTTTATCGACGAGGCCCGGTAGCTGTTACCTATATATACGAGGCTTTTAACTATAGGGACTGTATCAGGAGCTATTGCTCGACCACTCTAAGATATAGCTACTTACATATTATCTACTCCCTCGTACCTGAGCTGAGAGGTTTCGTGACTGAGTGAACTCAGGACTCACTTCTGTGCTTTCATTACGTTCAGTATCCTTATCTACTTACTTTCGCACTCTGCCCCTCCATTCAACTTCTTTCTCAACTAACCTCTTGTTAGTTAACTTCACCATAACAAACTCAACCCTAACAGCTTCCACCTAGTAGCCACCTTCTAGACCTTAATATGTGCGAAGAACTCAGAACCTGTACAAAGCCACAATCTGCGTATAAACGAGTGATGATCAGAACCTCAAACGTGACTAGCTTAGTAGTAGGAAGGATGGGGGAATTGGAGGTGTGAGCCTTCAGCCATATCATACAAAAGTGGGGTGCATGCCAATCATGTAGCCCGACACAAGGTCCGGAAGGGAGTGAAAGGAGATGCCAAGCGGGCGGTTTATGGTAACTGAATTTGTGCAGTATCATTCAGATATGTTGATGAAACTTCTGGGATCACGGCAAGTCAAGCAAAACAGGCTATGAATGGAGTGACTCGAGTCTCTTAAGGAACGACAGGCTATGAGCGGACAGACTTGAGTCGCTTAACGAACGACAGCTATAAATAGTGGGACTTGAGCCACTTAACGAATGACAGGTTGTGAATGTAAAAACCCCAAACAGCGATCTCATCTAACCTCGGAACTAAGCCGAAGTCAATCGGGATCGTCTTTCCACCATTCTACCACAGATAGACACCCATAATGGCTATCATTACTCATCGTCGAGCATGCCACAAATCAAGGCTCGTGAAAAGCACTTGACTAGCAGTTGAAGAAGAGGAACACGCTATTCACCGCCGTGCCTTCGTTGGTACATCCCGCATTCTGGCCCGAAAAGATGCCCGCGGACCCAACCTGGTTCTGGCAGTTCGAGTCCGAGAACAGGCTGGCGGTGGGTTTGGGGTTGCCTGTGGTCGCCTGGTTGAGCAGGATGCTGTGGGCGTTGTTGACCGGGTGGCACGTTCCGCCGCAACCAAAGTCCTGGAAGCTGCCGACCGTGTTGCCGACGCAACTCTCGCTATCGAAGAGAGTGGCGGTGTGGGAGCCGCCGCGCTTGGCCATGGCAACGTCGGTATCAACGTTGGCCACAGGACCTGTGGTGTTGGTTAGCAGGTTTGGTTGGTTTGTTGGTAAAGAGAGTGATGTGGGAAAAGGAGTGAAGATTTGTCCTCGTTGAGGCGTCCGGTGAGCTTACCTGCGCTGACGAGAGCTGCGAGGCCGAGGAAAAAGGTAGCAGAGACTTGAGAGTACATTGTGCTGAAGTTTATATTCTGTGTGCTAGAATGAAAGTGAGAAGCTGTTTTTGTGTAGATGCAATGCGTTGAGTTGATGGAGAGAAAAGATAAGTTCGTAGAAGGACGTCTTGAGCCTTTATATACACTTGCGCCTTTGGTCGAACTCTCAACAGCCAGAACAGACTTCTTGAACTATGTCTCGGCAACTACCACAATGATCTCACCGTATCATGTTCCATTGTCTCTGATTTCGTGGCTGCAAATGTCGGTTCGGTTAACGGATCGTCTGATTTCCTGGTGCAATGGCATACGCACCCTACAGCATTGCTCGCGTCAGCAGTACCTAGGTAAGGTTCATGACCCGATTTAACTAGTAAAGACCTAGAAAAGACCTAGACAAAACAGCAAATTAAGGAAGTTACGCCCTATGAACTCTACTCATGTTATTTCGGTTGACGTATCGTTTGATTTACTAATGCAATAGCATATGCATCCTACAGCGTTGCTCGCGTCAGCAGTGAGGTTCGTGGCCGGATTTAACTAGTAGAGACCACGACAAAATAGCAAATTAAGGAAGTTCTGTCTTACAAACTCTACTCATGTTGTTTCGGTTACGTATCGTTGGTTTACTGGTGCAACAATATACGCATCTTACAGCGTTGCTCGCGTCAGCAGTAAGGTCCGTAACCGGATTTAACTAATAGAGTTCTAATCAAATAGCAAATCTTATATCATAGTAGATCTTACGAAAAAAGAAACAAGGATAACCCGATATTATTTCCAATGTGAGCGGTAGCGCACAGGCTCAATGCCGCGAGGGCAGATCCATATGGCCAGAACAGCTGTGGCACAGTATTATTTAGCAACCTGATATTATATAAGATCGTTAGTTTATGTGAGAATCTCCTATATAGTAGCTTTATAGGGTTTTTTTTAATTCCTCGCTTCTTAACAAAAGGGTTATAAAATAAATTTAAAAATAAAACAGTTTAATAAACTAGTTTTAGTAATTAATAACTGTGATTAATGTTTATTCTAAAAACTTATTGATTTATCTTTTCATTGTTAATTAAAATACAAGTAATGCGCGGTTTAATTTTTTTTAATGTATTAAACATTAAAAAAACCGTACAATATAGTTATTAATAACATAGTACATTAAATGAAACCCGTCTTGGGGGAACTCTATATTCGGACACATCGTATGATTCGGAGGACGATTCAGAGGAACAGGACGATGCAGTGGAAGTCAGGGCTTCGGCTCAATAAGAAGAGCCGACCGACGAGGAGATCGATAAATGGACCATGTAAGCAGAGAAACCAATGCAAGGTCTTCCTTTCCACCGTGCGGTGTAGGAGCTGATGCACTTCTTGAGGTGGTTGCATGACGGGCTAGATTATTGGGGGTTTGTTGTGGTGCTCGATACCGAATGTCGCAGCCATTGCGCTGTCGCTAGATATGATGGAAGGGAAATACATGTCATTGTGCACTAACATTTTCTCTTCAGCTTCGAAATGAGCTATGATTCCTTGACGGGTAGATGTGGACGAGCTTAATGTTGCCACATTGATCCTTTGCTACCAACACAAAGTCCGGATATGCGACCGAAACACACACAAGCTGCTTGCCGATACAGCGATGGCGGTTCAGAAAATGCCAAACCATTAGCATCCGGGCATCGCGGCCCCGATAGGCGGCGCAGCAATCCACTTGTTTTCACTTTCGCATTGATACAGTGGGAGGCTTAGAAGATGTCCTTGCGGTATATCCTAGTGGCGGTGAATCCTAGACTGTCTTGGTTACGAAAACTTACTATAGCAATTCATCGTCTCATTTCTATGCGCAGACTGCTAGCCTCTGCGGCCTGGGATTACGGCCAGTGAGGAGAATACTTTACCAGAGACCCCCAGCTCTTTCACTTAGGGTTATGATATTATCTCGGATATCCCTGGTGAGCATGGATCGACGAAATAGCGGTCCCCTCAGGGCAGAGTCTTCCGAATCAGTTGTGCGTTGGCTGATTCCGGGCAGGATTAACTACCACGAGGGCAAAAAGGTGCCCTGATTTGCTGGATATAAGAATGGATGTTTAGGCTAGTTCCTTACCTTTTGAGTTTCATAATACAAGTGGCAGTTTATCTCACCAAGACAGCTCTAACCAAGACCCGGTTTCCGTTGGCATCAACTCTTGCGCCCTCCCTATTTATTATTAACTCGACTCGCTTGCAACTCCATAGGGGACTATCTCCCGGTTAATATGGATAGAAGTCTTCGACTGTACTTCTGGATATTATCTCACCACATTAGACAAATATGGTCAGTTCGGCATCCGCATTGTCGACTGCCTTTCAGTCCTCGAATCCATACAACATAACAATCTCCGTGTCCTCCCAGAACCTAAATATAACCTTAACGCCCCCTCTAGCGGAGACAAATATCCTTTACTTTCCAAGTATCCCTTAAACGAACACCCATATGTGTTTAAGAGAGCCTTTTTTTAGGACTCCTTTATTAGTTAACATTAAGCTAACCCCCCTGGTCACGATCCATCCCTTTACGGGCCATATCGAGAATAATTATAAGCCCAACTACTTTACTTAATCGAATATATATATCTTAACCGCTACTTGTACTATAAATACAATTTCTACTTTATTATTATTTTTATTTTTATTTTTTTATTTTAATGTTTTTATATAATACTTAACTCTATATATAAGCTGCAGTTTACGCAGTAATGTTAAGTAATAACTAACAAGTATTATTAACTAGATAGAATATTTTAAGAAGCTATATTTAACGCTGCTTTAACGGAATTTTAACTTATAAATAGATTTATAAATTTTTTTAAGCTTTATTTTCTTTTTTAAAAAAGCAATTAATTAAATAAATAATTAATTAAGCTAAACTAAACTTTACGTTAACGTTAGTTAAGTTTTAAATTATAGCTTAAAATATAATAAAAGCTTTTAAAAGCTTTTATAAGCTAAAAAAAAAGTAACATACTTGTTTTTTTTATTAAAACCTTATTATAAAAACTTTATAAACTAAAATAATTAATTATACGCGCGTTAATAACGTAATAATAAAAAATATTAACATTTTTTTTAATTATTTTAAAACGTTTAAGCTAGCTAATTTAATATTAAACTATTTCTATAATATTAACAAAATAAAGATTGCTTAAAACGTAAAAAAAAGTTATTAAGTAGTTTTTAAAACTAAAAATTATATTACTTTAAAAAAAAACGTTAAAAAAAACAAATAAATTATAGTTTTTAAATATATAAATAGTTTTAAAATAGCTTTTTAATTACTAGTTATTTTTAAAAACAATAATATTTAAACGTAATAGTTTCTAGATTAAAAAAACAATATATATAACTTATAATAGTTTTAATTATTGCTTAATAAATAAATTAACAATAAAATTGCTTTAAATTAAATATAAAACATTTTTTTACTTTATATTTAAGCTTTTTATAATAATAAATAAATAGTTCTAATATATAACAGTTATAATTTATATATAAATAATAAGTTTTTTTAACTTTACTTAATAAATAAAATATAGCTAGTTTTTTATAAGCTTTATTATTTTTATATAATATAAGTTTTAAACGTAAAAGTATTTAAGTTGTTAAAAAAAACGCTTTAATGTTATTTTTATAACTGTTTAAATATAGTTTTAAAACTAAAGCTTTTAAAAAAAAAAATATTAAATATTTTATATAAAGCTTAAATAAAAATTCTAGTTTTAAAAGTTATAATTAATATTTAAAAAACTTTTAAGATTAATTTATAAAACTGTTTAAAACTATTATTATTTAAATTTATAATTTTAAAGAATAAAAATACAGCTTAAATACTAGTTAAAATACTTACTATTTTTAAATAGCTAAAAATACTAGATTTTTTATAACTAATATTTTTTTTAACTATTAAAACGCTGTTTAAAAATTAAGCAATTTTTTAAACTAGCTAAAAACTAATTTAAAAACGTATACTTTTTAATTTAGCTTTATAATAGCTATAAAACAAAAAAGCCGTAAAAACGCTTAATATAATTATTAAAACAATCGCTAAATTATAAGCTACTAACATTTATTTACACGCTAAAATCGAACATAAAATAAACAATACATATAAAACAGTTAAAATCGCTTTTAGCTATAAGTTCGTTTAAATAGCAAACGTTTAAAAAACAAAACAAAAATTAAAAAGTTATACGATTTATAAAAATAAAAATTCTAACTACAATATATTTAAAATAAGTATTAAATTAAATAAAACAGCTTAAAAAAATAATATAAAAGTAGAAAACTTTATTAAAATTCGTAAACAACGAAAAAAATAAACCTGCAGTGCTATATTTACTATATAATCTATATTCGTACGTTATGGCTAGTTGGTGTTAAAAGTGGCCCGCGAGGGGATGGATCGTAACTAGGGGGTTTAGCTTACGACAATGAAAACGAGCTCATAAATGACACGCAACTACTGGACGTTGATATCAACTTGAAAAGCCTGCTGTTCCAAGTTAGAAAGACGTTAACCGCGTTATTCTCAATAAAATAGATTGCGCGGGATTGGAAGATCATTAAAGTTAGGGTTTTGTGATATAATTATATACATATCTACAAAAAGGACAAATGCATAAATTTTACTCCGCATCATACACAATCATCTGCAGCACGCGTCGGATCTCTTCATCTGTCTCCAGGTGGTCATTAGGCGAAAAGGAAGCCGCGTCCTTATTGTTCACGGCATCTTGAGTGATTTGTAACAACGTAGCAAGATCTGGTCGATCCGCCGGATCATTAGCAAGACAGAGCGCCATAAGGTCTCGAATATCAGGGTCCAGTGTGGGATACGCGCTCCCAGAGCCTGGCAGAATCTCTGTGGCCATAGTATCAATGCCCTTGTACATCGTGCGCCCCAACTGTAACGTCAACGACTGTCTCGCGATCAACGTTATCATATTCCTGCCAATATCCATAATATTATCCCGAACCGCTGAGGCGCGTTGTGTAGCTAGCCCAAAGTCTATCAGCTTCAATGGTGGAACGATGGCGTGCTCTGGGAAATCGTTGGCGGTGCCAACAAGAACTGGAATGTAACTAGTCAGTCGAAAAGCATACGGTAAGTCGTCGACTTAATGATGGTATGGTCACGTACTGTTCGCTGAGTGCATATCACCATGGCGCAAATCTCCCGGCGCGGCCGCATTCGTCGGTATCGTCTCGAGCTGTGGTGCAGTGTCGGGGGGTTTATTCGGCGGGAATGCCATAGCCACACAAGCTCTCACCACTTCATTTTCAATGAGTCCCGAATATCCTACCCTTACAGTCCAAATCAAGATACCAGAGCCACTTACAGCAGAATAAGAAACTCCATAATATTCTATTCGGCAGCACCCGACCGTAGTTCCAGGCTCGCTCTCGTACACGATTCAGATCTCCATTCTCGAGATACTCTATAACAAGCGCCGGACCCCGGAGCCCAATCAGCATTGCGTGCTGTTTGCGTTTGAGTTTGGCAACTAGTTGTTTAAGGGTCCTAAGTGGACGGCGTGGAGGCGAAGGGTCGTCATGAGTCGCGATGACACTTGCTATATGCGCCGAACCGTTTAATCTCTACATATAAACCGGCAAGTCAGCATGGTGATTTCACACAAGTGCCCGTAGTCTTCTGCTTATTTCGACGCCTCGATGAACACCCATACTCCTTGAGTTATAGATTCGCTCTCCAAATCACGTAATTAATGAACCAGAACAGCCTGTCGGCATACCTCCATCGTCCTAATCTCGTTTCTCAATTCATCAGCAGTTTCATCGTCTAGCGATCTCTTAACGATAAGTCGGCGTGTGTGTTTGTTCCCGCGCTGAATTACGCGAAAAGCCATTCCGAATGACCCGCGACCGATCAAGTCTTCGTACTTGAAAAGACACTGACTGTTGAAATGATCGCGTATTTCGCGAATGCGTTTGTCGACCCCGCCCTGTCTTCCTTGCTGTCTCTCCAGGATATCCCGCAGACTGTCAATGTCGATGTCGATTATTTCTTCGTAACCGAAACCAGGTGGTGGGCGAGGTGGAGCCATATTAGAGTGCGATGCCGGTAATTGAATTGGACGATCACTAGTAATTATCCCATAAACAGAGGTGTGTTGGTAAGTGAGTATCTGGTGGTTCAGTACATTGTCTTTCAAGGTCACACAGATCAAGCTGTGAAGGGGGACTATCGGAGCCCGTTTCCGGTCACGAGACAAAAGCATGCGTTCTCATTAAAACAAAGAGACTCGCGGGCCAAGAAAATAAAGTATTCGTATCCACAGATAATCTCATCTGAATATCTATGCCAGGTCTCGCAATCTATCGTCTAATAGCTAAGCGGCTATCCATTATTTGTATGTCCACATGTAGAATGCCGAGATGCAGCCGTCTGAAACCCTCTCCTACTGAAAAGCGATCACTGTCTGTTCCACTCTCAGGCCACTCTAGATGTTCCATTTCGAAAATGCTTTCAACCCTCAATAGGCGTGACGCTTCTTCTTCAAAGATCTCTGCTCGCTCGACAGTATTGTCGTCACCCTTCCCTGGAAATTCTTCTTCTGCTCCTCAGTGAGCATCCCAACCTGTGGAGGAGGGATCGACTCGGAAGGGATAGGCAGAGGCTGTGTGCTATTCTTAGGGAATAGACAACCGGATGTATTCCCGCCTTCCGCGCTAGCTTTCTGTCCCGTTCGAGCAAGTGCAAGGAAAGCGAAATGTCCACCTGCAACCGGTCGAGCCTTGAATGCAGTGTCGGGAGGGTAACCTCCATGACCAGTGCATTCGTATAAATCAGAGAAGGGGCCGTCAGTAACCGTTTCATTAAGCCAATATGCAATCGCGTTGACGAATAGTCTTCGCGTGCTGGCGTGGCAGGTAGCGGCTGTCCAGATTTGCCAATCGGACTTCGCGTAGTGGTGACGACTATCGAGAGGCACTCCATAGACTTGCGATACTACCGGACACCAGTTTGACTGCATGGTATACAAGTTCTCGCTAACCAATCCCATATTCAGCAGCTTGTCGAAATAGATATTATAAAGAAGCCCCCAGCTAGAACGCCACTGGTATGCCAGGGTTGTATGCTTATGACTAGGATCTGTAGCATAGGATTCCCATTGACTGTAGAAGTATAGGGCCTTGCTTGAATAATCCGACGCGTCAACGGTGTTGTTTGACAAGCTAGCAATATAAGACATAGCCTGCAAGCCTACAATACCCTTGATTGCAAGATTTGTTTGGTTCAGCAGTGTGCCAGCAAAATCGTCAGTGCTCAGCTGGGCCTCCGGGACCAAAGAAAACTGAATCAGATACTGAGTGAATTGTTTGAGGAGAGCGTAGTGACTGGTCAGCCAGCTGGCATCCCCCGTGAACTTGTAGTAAGCGTAACTCATGAGGATAAAGTTTGCGCTTTCTTCCACGGGCATATATTCGTCGGTACCCTCGACATGGCCGGTTGCGTTCGGGAAATGAGTTCCAAGGTCATGAATACAGTAATGATTGGGATAGAACTTTCCTTCCTGGTATTGGTATAACGGTTGAAGAGCATATCGGAGCAGATTTGGATTAGCGTATAGAAAGAATGGTGCTGCTGGATATAACACGTCAACTGTATTCACGTTGCCATTGCTGGAAATCTCCTTTTGAAAAATCAAAGGGTCTGGGTTTTCTGCATTAGGATCCTGAGCGTAGACATAGGCACCCATTACCTGACGAGCCGATAGGGCAATAATCGAGTAGTACGACTGAGCTTCAGACACGAAAGGAACAGAAATACCAGTCCAGTTACCTGGGTCTAGAAACCCATAGTCGGAGGTGCTGTCGAAAACGAACTGCTGTCCATACTGATCTGTTCCGTTTGGAAGTATAATAGGCGAGCCGGGCCTAGTGTTGCTCGAAACTGGTTCTTCTGTACCCTCATAGAAATCGTTTACATCAGTTTGCAGCTGCATCTCGAATTCATTTCCAATCTTCTGTACCGCGTTATAATCATCCCAGTGAAAGTGTATCATTGTATGGAGGTCTCCATAACACTTTGACCACCAAGGCATTAGTTTCGCTAGGCCATCGTCGGTGATATATTGTGCAATGGGATCCTGGATAGAGCCGATGGTATACCTGACTGATGTTTCATTGACGATACCAAAGTCGTGGGCAAAAGCGAAGACAGGTGTGTGGTCGCCAAGGTCTGTAGTGAAAGAGGCAACGTTGTTGTTAAGGGTGCGGTTCTGGAAAAACGCTAGACGAACAGCTGTGGCTTCGCCACACTCGAAGGAAAACGAGGCGGCACTCGAGGGACTCGTATTATAAGTGAAGTTGCCCCATTGTGGAAAATCTCTATCTTCGCCGAAGACGCCTTGAATACGTCGATACTGTAGCCAGGTGAAGATGTCCTGGGGGTTTGTGGTAGCATTACCCGTTGCATTGACCGTTGCGCTGTTCTTCTTAAGGTCCCAAGAAATATCGTTCTGACTGCCTACTCCAAGCCAAGTTGAGCTCACATCCGAATAGAAGCGAATGTGATGAGGCTGGCCATCCTATGAAGTTGCATATCAGTTACCACTTTGGTGTCGTATATTGGTAAGAAATTCGAACATATCAGTGTATTAACTGATATTAGGTCGTAGGTAATTGCACGAATGAGAGGCGATAATGACGATTGAATTATGCAGAAATGACTTACATTTGAGTGAAGAGATATTGTTAGATAACTGAGAGGGATAGAGGATCGACACACATCCTTTGGCGTCACTGGAGATAGGAAGCTCGCTTCAATCGTTACCGGCCCCGCTTGAAAGGTAAAGTTGGAGGACTGGGAATCGAATAAGACCCCCAGTGGCAGGGACGAGTTGTATTGTGCTTCTTCCGGGAGTTCCCTGTTGGCATTGCCCAGGTACTCGTACGCAGTGTCGTCCACTACAACTATCCCTTCCCAGCCAACTAAATCGCCTGTCCAGAATCTAGGAGTCTGGCTGTTGAGAGTTCCGCCATTTGCAGTAGTCGTTGACCATACATTCACATACGGGTTTCTGACGGCTAATGGGACAGATGGAGGTCGAAGCGGCGAATAGAAAGGACTTTGGGCCGCGACACCTTCGAGGAAGGCAGTCAAAACTCCCAGGGCTGAGGGAAGCGATCTAAACCGATATGTATGCATGTTATCTCTGAAGACGGCACCTATTGGGATCAGCATAAGATCGTCTAAGATGATTGGCGTGATGGGTGTGTTGCTCTGAGCTAGGTTGTGATGATTTCGTCGGCTTATAGCTCATGAGAAGCGCTAGGTATCGTGGTTGGACGGGCTCGTGTGATCATGCTCAGCGGGTGGTGCCATCGAAACCATGCCGCTCCTACAGATGCATTGCAGTGTCACAGATAGGGCCTCACGGAAAGATAATTAATTGATGCTTCCACGGGTGAGTGTAATGGCAGCTGTTCTCACTGCAACACGCAGCTGCGTGTTACCTTACGGAAGAGAACAAGAAAGAGATGCCTACATCTCGAGGACGGATCGCGGAACCACGGATGCCATTGCAATGAGCTTTCACTGTAGGACTGAAGTGTCATTTGCAGTGAATGTTCGTGTGAGGATAAAGCTAATGGTCCCATGGTATCCAGCCTAGTTGCAAACTACCGTCAACATGACCCTGATGCATGATGCATTATGAATACACGTCATTGGTGCTCCGCTATTGATTTTACCCCTTCCGGCAATCATGGTTCGACAAGGGCTATAAACAGGGAGGATGGGGGCAGATCCGGCCTGAGCCGTGAATGATACCCTGCTAATTGATTGCCGTAGAGCGCGTTATTATAGGATATTTAAGTTGCATTATTGGCGCATAATTCGATCGTGGGCCAAGGCACCACACGGGACTTGGGGTAGCAAGAGAAGATAAGCTTCCGTTATTCACCCTGGACGAGTCTAAGAAAGATAAACACAATCGCTCACATGAATTTTACCTCGCGGTTTTCGTGGGATGTCACTAGCAAATGGTGATACGATCCGTCATGGTGGAACATTCACTACCTGGTGAGACATCGCTCAATACACGCGGACCGCGGCCTAGGGTGTACGAACGGCACGCAGATATGACGAGAAACAGGAATGTTCCCGTATGACAGCGATTTGACTGGGCTTGAAGTTCATCTTAGGTTCCATGCGGCAACCGGTGAACAATGATCAAGTTAACTATAGTTGGTGTTTCACTTTGTCTATCTCTATGTTGAATACTCATACCCGACAGGTACTGAGGGAGCTCAGATAAAGCAAAGAACGTGTGTATGATAAACCAAAAAAAAGGTTCCGATATCAATGCTGAAGAAATTAGATGAAGATCCCGAAGATTAGTTCACACTGATAGCCGATTGTGTGCTTCCGTCAAAGATCCTCCCTAGGGCTCACACTCGATAAGCAGCTCTTCGGGACAGATTTATGTTCAGCGAATGGTCATCTTCAGGATGCCGTTTCTTGCTTCAGTGGCCCGGGGCCAACGCCTAAAGGAAAAGGGTTCACCCAAGTTGCAACATACTTCTAGCTACGATGGCTGAAAAGACGCTAACACTTGCTCCATTCCATGTACCAGTCACAAAACCGACAAAAACGTAGTCAGTGGTCTCAGTTTCAGAAACAGCAGAGACCACGAGGAGAACATCCATGCATAAGAAAGCGCATTAGACAATTTTCCAGACGTAGACATTTTAGGAAAAATACAGTCCATAGCGAGATGATATCCAGTTATAGTTCAGAATACCAGGGCATATGCCGGTTCATATGGTTCGGGGCTGTATAGGATATGGGTTTTCCACATCTTCTGTGGGACGAAGAGGTGAAGATAGACATGGTGCAGACCGAGAATGGGGTCAAGCCAAGTGAAAAGGACCCGGTGCACCTGCGAAATGTACCTTTCCTTGTCTGGTCGCATAATGTAGCGCATGTATAACGCAAACTCTCGTGAGTAGTGTGACGGCGAAGGGTACTTGTTGATTGTACTTGAACCGCCAAGTAGCGTCGAGTAAACAGAGCTGGATCCCAAACGCGTTTGCTCATATTCAACTAGGTTGAGGGAGCATTGATGCCATATATACTATACAGATGGACGAGCATGTGGTAATCCATAAATAGACCTGCTTTGTACCAGTGATTCTTTCCACTTTGCCCACCATTAGAAATGTTGAAAGATTCGTATGATCGAGACTGGTTGACTGGTAGGGTTGTGTGGAGAGAGATCAACAGTGCAGTCTCTGCAGTCAGTGCCTTTGGAAGCCTGATCGTATTCAGATTGTACTTAGTCATTATACAATTGCATAGCCTATATTTGCATAGTTAATCAATACCTACTAGATTATTAGATAGTCTAGTTGGCCGGCTATACTTCAAAAGGTCTGGTGGTCTGTTGATGCATATCTGTAAAACTAGTTCGGTTAAATTAAGCATGAGCACATGTCTGCGTGCGGCCGGCGTTGCATTCGTCTCACTCAATCACAGTCGAAGAGCCTCAGACACCCGCTTCCTATAGTGTTAGTAGTCCAGTCGAAACGCCATAAGTTTTTTACCTATGGTTTATGAGTAGGAGGTTAGTTGAATCTGTATGCGAAAGGAGTCTTTTGGTAAGCGACTTTCTTACCACTTCATGGCATTGGTACTGTAAAGACGATCGCCATCTGAGCAGAGCTGAGAGCAGGGTTCTACCGGTAATAACAGAGAAAACTTCGGCATGCTTGCAAAAATTCGGATTTAAGTCTTATGTAAGCAAGTCATTGTAAAAATCCCGGTGTCTGCTTGCTCGGGCTCGGCCCTTATCCATGGCTACTCGGGCTTAACCTTAATAAGACTTCTTCGAGTCTAGCTTTAACTTACAATATCGCCCTTCCAGTCCGGTATTCTCATAGATCCTTCCATTTCACTTACATTGTCGCCGAATTCATTGTCATGACCGAGGATCTTAAGTCCGCATCTTGTAAACGTCAACGTCGACGCCGTCCAACAAAGAGCTGCGAACCATGCCGTGCTCGTAGGTGCTCGCATTCTGTTCCTTAAGACGCCAACTGTTATATTTTACGGGGGAATATCTAATAAAGCTCGCTAGGCAAGGTCAAATGCGATCGGGGCTTGCCATGCAAGCCTTGTTTGAGATCACGGGCGTCTCTACTATGTACTTACAAATCTGAGCATCTGCCTACATCATCCAGATCACCAAATGACTCTCTTTCTCCTCAACCTGACACTGTACAAGAAGCTGGGGTTCTTTCAGATACCCCTGAAGCATCTCAGAGTGGAAATGCACTCGGTTCTCTTGACCACCCGCATACGTCTCGGGCTCATGATGAAGCAACGGCAAGGATATCCTACCAGATCAGCACCTACGAGGATGCATGTCAAATTTCTGAGGACCAACTGAGGAAAAATAGCGACCTGAGAGATCTAGAAACAAGGCTATCTAAAGTCGAGCAGTGTCTTGTAGGCTCGTCATCTGAATCACGGCCATCAGACAAATCTGAACTTCAGATCAAACTACCGCGCCCACATCTTCGCGCGGAGCATGAAAAAACTAGGTTATTTGGAAAGACGCACTGGATTCACTCACTTGACCAGGTATCTCGCTCACGAAGAAGTGTGACTTGATCAGTAGCTAATCAGGAAATAGTTCAAAATTCTCTCTCAAATGCAGTCAAAGCCTTACTCTGTCGCTGAGGGAGCACAGGCTGAAGCTAATGGGATTATGCTCGAGGCTGCCTCTGCTCGTCGCCGCGCCAAAACTCATGGAGCCAAGTTGCTTCAGGAGCCGATGCCTACCCTACGTGAGAGTATCCCACCCAAAGCCATATGTGATCAAGCTATTGATGGCTATCTCCGTACATTTGAGCCAATGTTCCGCGTCCTACATGTGCCTTCTTTCATGAGGGAATATGAGAGCTTTTGGACCCAAGCGGAGCCGGTCCAGACGGAATTTCTCATGAAGCTCACGATGGTGATTACTGTCGGTGCCATCTTCTTCGCTGATCGATCTGCATCGAATGAAATCAAAAGGACTGCTCGTAACTGGATATATGCTGTGCAATGGTGGCTTATAGGTCCTACAGTAAGCTTAGCAGCAAACATATCTACCCTTTTCTCAATTGATTGCAATATACCAAGAAACACTCTTCATGCATGTCGATTGGTATTTGAAAAGGGTCACGGACGATTCAATTCAGACCATGGCCAGAAAGCTTACTTCTAGCTAGGAACGCGATGCTATGAACCTACACGGAATACAAGTGTTTTGTCTCCTATTATTGGCTCGCCAAGTCAATTCGCTTGGCGGCACTGCGTCTATAGCTACAGAGGCTCTGTTGAAGCTATCCTTCACTTTGGGTCTGCACATCGATCCTCGATTCCACTCATCCGTGACGCCTTTTGAGTCGGAATTACGTCGCCGCCTTTGGTTAACCGTACTTGAGTTGACTACCATTACCGCCCTGAATTCCACACTCCCACTTCTCATATCCATGGATGACTATCACGTTCCACTACCATCGAATATTGCGGATTCCAAGTTGGGCGATAATGACGACTCCGAGACGCGTCAAGAATCGACTAAGCATGAAGGGTTAAATTGTTCTCTTCAGATCATAGTAGCAAAGTCATTACGATTACGCATACAAATTGTTCGAGAATTGAATGGTACTGGTCGGGAAGCTTCTTACGAAAAGACCATCGCCCTTGCAAACAGCCTACAGACACACTGCCGTGAGATGGCGGCATTCTTCCAACAAGACAAGGTTGAAGGGCAGAACATGACAACTATGGGGTTCCACCAAAAGTTCCTCGATACATACTTCAGGCGCTTGGTTTTATTCCTTCACCGTCCATTTGCTCATCAAGCTCGAAAAGACCATCGATTCTTCATGTCTAGGAAGATCTGTCTTGAATCTAGCCTGATCATGGCTTCACATACAGAGAACATGAAACTTCCAACAGTGAGTCTAGATGACTTTTCATCCTGCTGTATATCCGGGAGCGGTATGTTCAAGGGGGCCTTGGGTCAAGATATTATTCTCAGTATCTCTCTAGAAGTTATTACGCAATTGGAAGAAGAGGGGCTGGGTGACTCTCGTTATCCTCGTACAGGTGTAGCGGACCCTCTCGTACTGCTTGCACGAACCCAAAGGAAGCCGATGATGCAGTATCTAATGCACGTGCGGGATCAATGGAGACAGATCCTACTGCTAGGACGCCCTAGTCTAAAGTCGTATCTCTTTGTGTCGTGCATCATAAGTCAGATTGAGGCCATGGAGTCAGGACAGGATGTGAAGGCCAGCATACTCGACACTATCAAGAGAGGGCTTCGAGAATGTACCGGCCTGCTTCAGGATTCCCCGGCCTATGGGAATGTATTCGATGCCATGTCGGAATGGACAGACGATACATCTCCTTATGCTATTGATACCATGGCGCTCTTTGGGTTTGATTTTAGCACGCTGGTAAGCCTCCCATTCCCTCGAATCATGTGTTTCGTGCCCTGACTTGTTGTTATCCAAGGATCCCACATTATTGATCGACATACCTGACTGGACAGATACACCAAACACGATGGAAGTCCAAAATCTCATGTAAACCATACTATGCCGACTATGGTACATAAACACGCAAGATTTCGATGTCTTAAACTTTAAGAGCACTAGTATACAACCAGTGCTCCCAAGCAAGGACATGCCATTATATCCACAGATCGCGGCTATGGATCTCTCCGGTTTTCAAACTCCCTTGCCCCGTGACCTCCCCTCGACGTCTTCCCCCATCCTAGGACCGCTCAAAACGTTGTAGTCGAGCTCTCCAAGGTCCTCGACAATGTTTCTCTCTGAGGTTTCGACTTCACCTTTCCAATAGTATTCCATCAGCCAGCGTTAGCGACAAAACGTACAACAACCGCGTTACTCGATCGGGTTTTGATATCGATATTATGCAATGGTCTGGGCGTTGAAAACGTAACCAATCTTTGGTCGTTCACCTCCCTCAAACCCACTCTTGGGTTCGTCTCTTGTGGCCCATAAAATCCCATACATACGATTGATATGGGCCACGACAGATAATGTTAGTGTGGGAATATGCTACATGAGAGGCATCAGAATTCTCTTGGGTCGGCCGTTATGGTTGAGTTTCCCAAGTAGATCTTGAAAGGGTTACCACGGATAACCCTCGTATGGAAATGTTTTTAGATGAGAATCCAAAGCGTCTCGGCAGTAATAGTGTTTGATTGGTTAGCATCTTGATGCCATTTTGTTGGGTTTCATGTGATGTTCATAGTAGATGTGATTCACAGACTGTACTGGTGGCGGTATGATGATTTCGCGAACAAGATATTAATGTTTCTCGGTTTTAGGCATCACGGAAGCTCTATTATCACTCGAAAAAGAGCCTAACATAGCAGTTTCAACAGACTCTGGTCATACAATACAACTGTTCATTCGACTATGTTGTTCTTAGCACCAGCTCGCGCCTTTGCCCTTAGTAATGCGGCATGGTGCCGTGCATGATATTTAACATCCGTCTTGTCGAGGTGATTGTATAGCATATCGCACTCCTTACACTCGGTGTAACCTGTCTCAGTCATAGAGAGACTCAAAGTTGTCTGTACAGATGCTGTTTTATGATCTCGTCGCCTATTTTCTCGGCGTTTACTTGTCTTCGATCGAGTCCTGGATATGCTTTCGGGCTGATTTAGGGAGTTGGGTGTTGCTTCTGACAGCGCAGGCGGGCGCGCGTGTGCTGGTGGTTCTATATCATGTATGCTTCCTATTTGTTTTTTACGCTCATGCCCTTCCTTATTCTCATCGCTGGTCTCTTCATCGTCTATACGTTGCGTTACTACGCGAGTTTTTAGTCTCCGCACTCTCTTCCTCTTCGTAGTGATAATGGGCGGCGACGACGGAGGCGTAATCGTAGGTCCGGTCGACTCCGATAATGGCTCTGAGGATGGCGTAGTAACTTGTGGTTGGGGCAAAATCCTTCCAAAAAAGGCGGTAATTGTGTTTTTCTTCGTCGGTGGTGGCAAGGAAGGGTCAATTGTTGACAGTGAGGGTTTGACGTTGCGCCCCGACTCTGAAGCGGTCAGAGGCGTTTCCCCATCTTGACTAGCAGTAATGGGAGAACTGGCGATGCATTGTCGCTTTGGGGCTGGCTCGGTCGTTTCTGTCGATGATGTACGTTTACTGTAGGTTCGGAGCGGTCGTCGACGAGGCTCCATAGCGGATGGTCTTAGCGAGGTGACGTATGAACACTCTTGTTTCCTTGGTTTGCTATAAGAATGCTATTAGTAGGGCGTCGCACAGCTTGTTGGAGTCCTTGACTTACCGCAACATTGCTTTCGCTAATACGTTGTCCAATTCCATTTGAGGCAGTTCCAATGTTCAACGTATAAAATACAACGGTCCAAGAGGGTCGAACAAAGAAGCAGAGGTGCGCGGTCAAAAAATGGCACAGAATCAATAATGCAGCACAGCAATGCCAAGTTAGTTAGTAGTGATGGTTGAGTCCAAAAGTGCCAAGTTTCCAAAGGTGACGCGTTAATGGAGACGCGTCGCGACAGGGCGAAGGCTAAGGTGCGACGCGATAGCGGGGTACTGTTCTGCCAACATTGAACCTTGGAAGTACCTAAGTACCTAAGTACCTAGGTACTATATCTCAGCAACCGTCAGCTTTGATTGCCAGCTGCCATATCATATATATGACCGCAACAAGTCAAACAAGGGCAGTACCTACATACATATGTACATGTACGCATAGGTACATATCTATTGTCGAGCCGATGATTCGGGTGGTCTGATGGAGATGACTGATATGGGCTGAAATGGCAATTAAATGTAGGCCCAGTGACTCCATTTCATATTTCTCTCTTTATCCTTCTTCGTAGACTTGTCTCTAACTCAGATGCATTGTGTTCAACAAAGGGCGTGGGTTCTTGAACGTCTGTCTTGTCGTCTTCCTCACCAACAACCCACGTTTTGACAATTTCTCGGGTTTCTTTCATCTTGGTAACTTTCTTTTCGCCTTGGGACATTCTCCATGTATATGCAGAGTATACGGCAACCTCGGTGATGGCAACAACCAAAGCTCCACCTAAACTGAGGAACAGCCGAGTCGATACAGGCCACCACTGGGCAGCTTTCCAGAGCGCAACGCCGCAACCAAAAACGCTGACCAGAAAGTTGATAATGAGGGTCATCTGCTTCTGTACGTCTCCATATTCAATATCATCGGCTCCAATGTCGGATATCTTGGATGGCTTGTTCACCTCCGCAAACGAATGTGCCATGGGAGCTAGCGGGAATCGTTCGGCAAATGACTCTCGTGAAGGCGCCTTCGACAGCATGCGCTCGTATGATCGCTCCTCTTCCTCACGTCGAAGTCTTGCCATCAATGCTTTGTATTCGTCGGTCTGATCTCTAGTTAGCTGATCACTCTACACCAGCAGTAGTGTTGACCGGATTGGACGAACTGGTTTAGGCTTTGGCGGCGGTGGAGGAACATAGATAGTTGCTCCACGAAGCATTTTTTCCAGTTTGAATTCAGCATGACCCTTCGCCTTGAGAATCGTCCATGTATCGATAATCTGCCCATGACTTATGGGGTTCCCGACCGCGAGGTCCTTCAAGCACGGCTCTTTGAGCTCGATGTTCTTGGCTTGAGTCGTGTCGCCCGGCGCACCATGAGGATCACTCGAATCTCGGAGGATTGTAAGCGCCTCCATTATTGAAGAGGTCATCGTAAGCAACACCATGTTTGCGTTTGGTAAAGTGCATTGCTTCGAACGCTTTGCATCATTGTGGAATTGTTGGAGCCCGGCAGCTGCTGTCGCGTACCTCAAGCTCAAGCCTCAATCCAAGGCGCCACAATGTCGGTGCTTTTTTTACACCGACTGCCGAGGCACAGCCACAGAAGCCGCCACAAGTGAGCGATCGGTAACTTAACAGTTCGAACCATGAAGCTAGTCTAGCGAATTTTTTGTTACCGCGTAGATTCCGAGTGTCGCAACCTTCTTCACCGCATCCTCCCGGTCTCCCGATACCTCCCAACCCTTCCGAGTCCGAGTTCGAGTTTGATTCCGGTCCTACCACTGATCCTATGTTCGAATAGAATCATTCGACCACCCAATTAGGTAATTGGGTCTTTGCGACCATCAGGTTCAGAATCCCGCGGATATGCAGCTTCGAACGGTGCTGCTGAATGCGCGAGCAGCTGGCCGCCCTACCGTCTTCTCGCCTTGTTCCGACTGCCGCAGAGCTGCCTCCCTCGACTCAAGGATTAGAAATTCGAGAGCTTTATACCATAACTCACCAAGACGATCTTCAGCCTGGGCTGCCGCTGTCTCGGTGGCCTCTAATGTTGTCTCCAATGCCGTATCTCGAGCCACCAAGGGCGATATGCATATCGATCCTCTCCGGACGGTAGCCAAAGAAATGAAATTCTTGACAGGGAACATCAGACAACTTTTAGGATCCGGTCATCCTTCGCTCGACCGAGTCGCAAAATACTATACGCAAGCCGAGGGCAAACATGTTCGGCCACTCATAGTCCTCCTCATGTCTCGCGCGACGGCCCTTTGCCCTAAGAACGAGTCCGCCCCAGCTTCTACACACGAGACCATAAACACATCAATATCCCCCCTCGACATATTATCCGACGTTAATCCCTCCTCCCCCCTTATAAGCTACTCGTCTGAACCGGAATCGACCAGAAGCGACATCCTCCCATCCCAACGACGGTTAGCCGAAATCACAGAGCTGATCCATACGGCATCACTACTCCACGATGATGTAGTGGATCACTCCGTGTCACGTCGAGGGTCACCATCTGCAAATTCTGAGTTTGGCAATAAGATGGCTGTTTTGGCAGGAGACTTCTTACTCGGCAGAGCCTCTGTCGCCTTGGCGCGGTTGCGAAACGCCGAAGTCATCGAACTTCTGGCGACCGTAATTGCGAATTTAGTCGAAGGCGAGTTCATGCAGCTCAAGAATACGGCGCGCGATGAGCGAAATCCCACATACTCGGAAGAGATTTTCAACTATTACCTACAAAAGACATACCTCAAAACCGCAAGTTTAATATCAAAATCGTGCAGGGCAGCGGCATTGCTCGGTCGAGCCGATGCGATAACTGTTGATGCGGCCTATGCATATGGTCGAAATCTAGGGCTAGCATTTCAATTAGTTGATGACATGCTGGACTACACAAAGTCAGGAAAGGACCTTGGAAAACCAGCTGGAGCCGATCTAGAGCTGGGCCTCGCAACGGCACCCCTGTTATTTGCATGGAAGACAACGCCTGAATTGGGTTCCTTAGTAGGAAGGAAGTTCCAACAGGAAGGTGACGTACAAAGGGTAAGCTCCATCTAATCTGTCTAGCGATGAGTTGTTTTTAATCAAGATATAATAGGCACGAGACCTTGTCATCCAAAGCAATGGTATAGAGCAAACAAGAGCGCTAGCCGAAGACTACGCCCAGCGGGCAATCGCTGCTCTCGATACTTTTCCCGATAGCGAAGCGAAAGACGGCCTCGTCGAGATGGCCATGAAGACATTGAAACGCCAAAAGTAATAATTCGTGTACAGCGTTATAATTGTATCATTACAGCAACATAGAGTTATTAGACAGGTGGTGTGCCATTGTACATATCGGTGTGGGTTTGGGCACGCCGTCGTTGCATTGCATCTCTGCACAATGTACAACCAATAGGGGAAGGGAATGGGTAGCCAGTAAGAGGCAGGTCAACAACCTTCAACTCAGCATTGTACGATTTTGCATATCCTGTTAAACAAGAAAGTCACGATAGACAACACACGCTTCTAGACATTATACGCATTATATGGGAACCGCTTTTCCCACTACTTATCTACTACCCGGACCGTTTGATTCATCATGATGTGGGACAGCTCTTTTAGCTAAACACGTATAGACGGATCCCAAGCGCTCGGCCAGAATCTCCACTTGAGTATTAATTAATGAGGATTATAGTCCGCGCAGTACAGGGACACGAGAGGGTTCTAGTAACGTCAGAGCTTGAAGGAATACATCCGTGTATAAAAGGAGAACTCACCAGCGCCGTAACTTCGCAGCACATTCTCACACCCGGGCAGTTGTCAAGTTGGTTGTCGCCTATGTAAACACAGTTAGTATCAATTATCATCATCATCTGTACCCTGAAGACAGTTGAGGAAGAAATAGGGCAGCAAAACTTACAGACAACCCCATTGACGTCGTTTGGGTTCAAATTATACCCGTAGATCTTTGCGAGGAATACGACAATTGGTAGGTCGCCTGCAATCGCCGCCCGGCAGCACTGCAGCTCTCCGCCGTTGCCGCCTTTGGTTTTCGCGCATTCGGGGGACGGGTGCGGCGTATAGATGAGTGGCGGAGGTTCGAAGTTGCCTAGGTTACCAAGGACTAGGATACAACTGTCAGTTCGGAGCTTTGTGTGGAATGAGGTCATCTAGGTTATACTCACGACTGATGACGGGGCCAAGAGGACCCGTCGGAGAGGGAAAGAGACCCGGGGCCGCGGCGGCAAGCTGGCTAAGCGCGAGTGAGATGACGAGTGAGAACAGCATTGTGACAACAGGGCTCGATATTGTAGTGAAATAGAGCAGAGCCGTAGGTCGGGAATACGTTATCCTGGAGAATGATTAGATTCTCTACAGCCGTAGACCGAAACTATAGCTGCACTTACTATGGAGTGATACGTCTGCTGGAGACAACCTAGATATCTAATAGTATAAGGGAAGTAACGAAAGCCAGTGTGGATACATCAGTCAAAAAATGCTTGAGTAGAGAGTGGATATGGAATCGACGGTTATTCTAAGATTGCAGCTTTCGAGGGCCTTTATATCAAGATTTTCAACTGCGTAACTGGCTACTCGGTCTCATCGTTATAGCCGACGATGTACTCCATCAAATGGCCTCAATCAGAGTGCACGGCTTGAGTTACGTACGAGTGAGAGAAGACAGAAGAGTCTCGAGTACAAAGTTCAATCAAGTGATGAAGATACGCGACTTCGGTTCGTCTACGCCGGATATTGCTGTTTACGGTAGCAAGTACGCTCCCGGCCGAGTATGAACCATGACCCCAAATCTCACCTTAGCGAGCTGTAACCTCACGCCAATATCGTAGACTGGTAGGGAGGTAGTTCGCGATTCCGTAAGCCAGAAGGGTTCCTTTCACTGACGGCGGTGGTTGAACGGGGCTTCGGTATTGACATGCAGTCCATGGAGTGGTACGAGATGTACGTAATTTGATCAACATCGCATAAGCGGCGATCTGGGACCTCGGGGTTCACTCCACAGCATGCAAGCCTTATCAGTTCAGCTAGACGACGCATACAGATGAATCCATGAAATAATGTTCTTGGTATTGCTCGAATTCATCCTGACCAGTGCGTTTCTGATGCTGAAATATATATCATGATTATAGCCCCACGTGCAAATCTCCATACCCTTGTAGGTAGATCACTTCAGGGATCAGAAATGACACTTTTTCAGGGATTAACCTGTTTATCTCCCGTTCCATCTCCTTTAACCAAATTTGTATTCTCCAGCAGGCCTCCAAAATCATTAGTGGCGTCTTACAGGCTTGAGTCATGTTTGCAGTCTCCTGAATCCTGATCCATCACAGGCCAGACGCCTGGTGGCTTTATCAATAACCACTATTCCTAAGATGCTCAAGTTTATATTCCCGGCGACGAAGTTCTCGGACAGCCGTACAACAAAAGTGAATCTCACAGTCTTGAATCCGTACCAATAGATGATCCCAAGGACAACAAGGATCCATCATTGGACAAGGGTAAAAGTGCCACGCTTGGGGATCACCATCGCCAATCTCCATATATGTGCATGAAATAGGTACTGATTGGTTCCCGATTCAGGGGAAGCTCCAGTGAACACGTTATTGGGTAGGCATCCTGATTTGTTGGTATCTGTGGCTGGTAATAACAAGACCTCGTGCTGTAGTGAGCTGAAGAAGAAGAAGCAATTAATAGCAACTCTCTGTTCAAGGAACATCTAACCGAGGCGCAAAGACTTTTACACTCAAGTCCACGGGACTGATTGGATCATTTTGTCACCGTTAAGCTACCTATAGCGCCTTTGCTACCGTATTCACGATTAATATACAAATTCAGCGTGGCGTGAGCGCAACAACGTCTTCTAAAGCGTACTCACGCCTGTTGAGCCATCACAATTGTCAAGCCAAGACAGTCAATCATATTCCTGCGTCTTACCCCAGTTATCTAGCCGTCAGCTGTGGTAATTCGTGAACCCGTCAAATCTACCTCTTCTGTCACCACGACCCCTCCTTAATCAATGATAACTCACAACTCCCTATGCCACCAACTCTCTTTCCGGGCGTAAAGCTACGCAAACGTTGTTTTCTACGAACTTGCATGATTATCGTCGTTATTCGACCCTTCTAAGAGGGAGAGCCGAGCCGAACCTGTACTTGGAACCACTGCCCAGCACATTCGATCATCGCTGAAATGGATTCATCATATTTATTAATCTTGACCTGAGACCATGATATGATGGATGGCAACTGCTCGGCGATAAACCAAGATAGTCCGCCCACCCGCCCCCCCTGGCAAAGCTGAAAGGGCCGGGGCCCAAGCTGTCCTACCATTTTCGGCCAGTTATGGCACTTTTAATATCAGTAAGGCCATGTATTGAAAAGGCATACAGTCTAGATCATCTCGGGTCCAAAGGATCTCAGACCTGGTCCTACACTGTTGGGCAGACCACGCCTCAGTGACAAGGTCGAGAAGGCTTTACCGAACTCGATACAAATGAGATCGCCTAGTTACCTTGCAACCTTCCATACCTTCATATAGCGTACCTTGTGAACTTCGTTATCTCACCAACTCGCTTATTCAGCTGCTAATGATATGGGCTTGGTCTCGAAGCTTTTATGCCACAGTGCGCTCGACAGGACTTGTTTCTGATCAGTAAGTAGGCCCGGCTTTTGCGTTACAATAATTTTGATGTCTGTCTCTCTTTGGGTTATACTCTGACACCTATCGTCAGAAGAAAAGTTGGTCGTAGGGAACGAAGGTTTAATACAACCATATATATTCCTGATATACTTGTCGATGAATGTAGAGAAGAGGTCTTGGAGACGAAAACTAGTACCAAAAAGCGTACTCTGCTACCACTTTTCGACGACTAGCGCATACTTGCACACATTTCTTAAACAATGACCGCTCTACTCCAGACTACTTTCAACGCTGCTCCTGGGATACTAGGAGCAGCGGTTATAGTGGCCCTGATTATCACATCTCTCAATCTACTTCGTCGCTTATTCTCAGATGCTTCATTACCGAGCAACCTGCCATGGGCCGGTGTAGGAGAGCACAATGGCCGTCTTGGCAAAGCCAGGGCCAATATCTCCAGTTTCTTTCATCTCAGAGAACTCCTAGATGAAGGATACGTAAAGGTTCGTTTAGTTTTCTTAACTTCTTAGGTGATCGTAGCTTATCATTCAACCAGTACTCCAAGAATGGCCAGATATACGTCTTACCCTATTTTATCAACGGGCCCCAGGTCGTACTCCCTCCTTCTCAAATCCCATGGCTCATAGAGCAGCCAGACGACGTTCTCAGCCAAGAACACATCAACCGGCAATTTCTGCAGGCCGACTATGCCTTCTTCCACGCGAACATGGTCAAGGACCCCGTGCATCCGGAAATCATCCAGCACCAACTCACTAAGAAAATTAATACCTTCACCGACGACATGGCCGACGAGATCCGCGCCAGTCTGGAAGAGACCTGGGGCACTGACACGGAGGAATGGCGCGAGGTAAACGTCTACGACACAATGCTCGTCGTGATCGCACGGCTGTCCATCCGCGTCTTCATGGGCCTCCCGCTCTGTCGCAACAAGACGTTCCTGTCGATCTGCAGCAACTTCATTCGACAGGTGGCTCTGGCCGCGGCCGCCATCAGCCTTTTCCCCGATTTCCTCAAGCCGTAAGTTTGACATGGGCCCGTCCCGACCCGTCCATCAATACCAGAAAGGGCCCGGAATTTGGCGCTTACTCTGCAGTGTTACTGGGAACAAACGCTGACGTCCTGGACAATTTGCAGGATTGTCGGCCCAATCTTCATGCTGTACGACTATGTTCTGTACCTTCGCTGCAGAGGCTTCCTCATGCCGATCATCCGCGAGCGATTAGATCGGCTGAGGAATCCTGATGTCGAGAAGCTTTCGCTGAAAGATCCGTCGCCTCCTGTAAGTAGAGCATTACTGGTCAAAATGCTCATCGAGGATGGTTCACTGATAGATGGACGGTAGAATGATTACGTGCAATGGTCAATCGACCACGCGCTTGCCAAACCCATAGTGGAACCCGTCGAGCTAGATCCTCGAGTCATCGCCTGCCGCTTCTCTGTACTGGCGTTTGCGGCGGTCCAATCGTCCGTGATCACACTAACCAACACACTCTTCGACCTGGCTACCTCGTCCAACAGCGCAGACCCACTATCGTCGATGCGTGACGAAGTCCTCCGCGAGACAGAGGCAGCAGATACGCTTGGCCAGTCCGCGTGGTCCAAGACCGTGCTATCGCGGATGACGCACGTCGACTCGGCGTTGCGCGAGAGCCTGCGCCTCAACGGCTTCATCGAGCGCGGCATCATGAAGATGGTCGTGGCGCCCGAAGGCGTCACGCTCCCCGACGGCTCGCACATCCCCTGCGGCACCAAGGTCGGCGTCTCGGGGTACAGCATCCATCACGACGATGCGAACTATCCCGACGCGATGCGGTACGACGCGTTCCGCTTTGCTCGAGAGCAGGAAGGAGGCGGGGAGAAGAGGCCTCAGGGACTCGTCAACACGAGTGAGAAATTCTTGGGCTTTAGTCATGGGTCTCATGCTTGGTGAGTTGGTTCCTCTACCCCGACCTATTGTTATGGCGGGTGATGTAGACGGCGATTGTGCTTGAAAAAAACTAACGTGTCGAATGAAATGATAGTCCTGGCCGCTTCTTCGCGACGACTCAGCTGAAGATTGCGCTAGGTCACATCGCGTTGCTTTATGAGATTGAGCCGATCCAGGAGAAACCAGTGAACAAGTGGTTTTTTGGACATATTGCGCCGCCTCTGACTGAGACACTGAGGGTGCGACGCAGGAAGATGTAATACTGGGCTTTAGGTTAAGCATAGAGAGATTTTGTATTTCTAGGGATTACATTGGGACATGCATGGGATGGTGTATTATATTGGTGGTCACTGTCGCAGATTGCATTACAATAAAAAAAGTTATGGGTAGACGAGGTACATCATAATGCCATACCGATTTTCTTATCCTTAGGATACCTATCAAAGCCGTCCGCAGACTCTCCTCTCAGCGTCAGGTCGGCAAAAGCAAAATACGACAAGTCGAAGAGCGGATCCAGAAGAACATCGTTGGTGAGCTTTAACAAGGCCCCGAGGAGTCTAAAGGCGGTCAACAAACTATTCGGCACGATCGTCTTCAGCACATTCAGCGCAAAACAGACGAAGTTGCTTCCCTCAAGAAACGAAGTCGAATTCAAGATGCCACCTGTGAGATCAGCGATGTCGACTCCGACGAATCTGTTCACGGCGCCTTGGTTTCCGCCAATGCTGAGCAGAATCATGTGCTTTAGTACCTAGGCCACAAAGTCAAGGTTGAAGTTGACGAAGTCGTAGTCTACAGCTATCCAGTACCATTTCGACAGGATCTGCTCATGTCCTTCTTTGTACACTTGTTTGCCGTTCTCTTCGTAAACACTAAAGAAGCTAGATAACACCTCTCTTTCTGTACCGGTAAGACTATCAGTATCCATATTATGCGTTATAAGAGGGAGCTATGAGCGAAAAATAAGCGTGCAGAGGTAGCCCCCTAGAGGGTGTTCTGCCGTATGGTTGCTCAGGAAGCGATCGAGAAAGATATAGCCAGCGTTGTGGGCTATCGTTCTTGTATATGGACCGTAGTGGAACGTTGGGTTCGTAGCGAGGCTCTCTTCGAAGTGCTCGGCGGCTCGTCGGACGATGTCATCCATAGTAATGAATATATCTTCGGCAGACTCGAGCATCTTCTAGAAGAGGGTCATATTCATCGTGTGCGCGTTCCGGTGGCGTAGAGATCGTTCCGCGTGGCCAGCGAGCCGGATTTGATGACGTTGTGGCTGCCACCCGGGCCTCTCGGTTTTCCCAGCAGTCCCAGAAGATTCCCAAGGATGGTATTCGATTTTGAAGAAACGCCGCCGATTGAGGACCCGGCGTTCAGCGACACGGGTTTTCAGACGAAGGCAGTTCCCAGATCGATCCCCACGCCATAGACTATCCCCCTTTTTAGTAGACATGCCCTGCGAACTCTCTGCAGTGCGGCGCATCGTTTACCGGTGTTGACTGCTTCGATGAGGTCGAGGGACTATGGTTGGGTCAGCTTGCATCGCGAAGTGGTAGCTTCGCCAAAACATACACCCACTACACCATCGTGTGGGATATACCCATGATTAGCGAGAGCATTCGGACCTGGACATGGCCCTCGCTGATCGCCATTCTTGAAGTCTGGGTCTTTGAATAAGTGTTTACCAGAGGCTGTCAGCTCCGTCAGTATGGGGTTTGTTCTGACGACGACGAAGTCGCAATCCGTGTAGAGAGCTTGCTAAGCATCGATGGGGTCGATCAAGGGATTGAACAGCAATATTTTGTCCTTCAACCGTATTAAGCCTCCGCTTAACTCCTCGGTCGATTTGTCGGTAATGATAGATATAGATCCATCGCGCTACGCGAACCGTGCTAAGTTCTCTACGGTGGGAAAAGCAGAAACCGTCACGATTGTACCCAGGATGGTAACGAAGCGCATCGTTCAGTACATGGAAACTCGATCTATTTCAGGCCCTTGAAGCCCAAGAAGTGGGCGATAAGTAAACTATCCAAAAGCGTGCCCAATGATACAGGTGAAAAGGAAAGACTGGGATAAGTGAACAATAAAGGGAACTAGGCTGGGTAGTCCTGAACTACCGATGTCAAAGTAATGCCCAGAGCAACCTAGAGCCATGCGTCCTCCCGAGCAGTGATTCAACTACTTGCCGAAACGTGACCGTAATTTACGGACTGCATCGAACTCACCGATCATGTACTTAATCGGGCTTCAACTGCGTATTCTTCTAGACTACATGCATCGTCAGAATCGGGTAATTGGCGCGATTGTTATAGAATCCCAGTTCTGCCTGCGGAGTAAGCCGACTCATCCTTGATCTTTCCCCAGCCAAACCAATGAGATGGATAATGATGTTGAAAGACTGCGATGCCCCTGGTTCTGCGCTGGTGCGGGATGTCAGGGGCAGAACCAGGGATTTACACAAGTGCCCTACTACCCCCAGCTGTACTACACTATGTAGAAATGGTATTGGTATGGATAGACCGACTTTTCTTTTAACTCTGAGCTACCTAGCATTACATCCTCACTTGACTTCACAGGTTTCCATTGTCTAGAGCGGTGAAGAGCGACGGTCGTTGCGTGAGTTTGATGAGGCATAATGTTTACTTTATTAATACAAGGTTTCGCATCCTTAAACATACGAACGATGCATCAAGCCAGCGCACCGGAGAGGCCGCTAAGCGATCTTGACTCTCATAGCTGCTGGCTGAACTACGTATCACGAGATGAACCATAGACCTCGGCTTACAGGTTACAAATCTATACTAAGCATAACACATCTTACTGTCCAGCCTAAATAATAACACCAAAATCAAACCGCATCGCCTCGCATCACATTCCCGGTCACACCCAATCTTCCAAAAAGATCAAGTCGAGCCTTTCGTTCCGGATTCACTCGCAGCATCATATCCAGAATCATACCCACGTTCAGCAGCGAACGGCGGCGGGCAATCAGGCGTACCGCCGCGTGCCGTATTCGCGCTCTCGAACGTAGCCACGTGCTCCGCGACGTTAATCGGACCGCTGGCCGGGATTCGATAATTGTCAGCTATACACCTGATATCGGGGTTCGAGTCCGACCTGTAGCCCGAGTCCGTGGAGTAGGACACAGACGATACCGCGGCCGACGAGTAGTCGGGTGAGGTCCACCCTGGGCTCACCGAGTTACCCGAGGCGCTTGCGTCGTTAGAGTTAGAGGATGGCATTTATGCTTTTGTCGTGCTATGTTAACTGCGTTGAAGATGTTTTCTCAGCAAGGTTGGTTAGAGCCGTCTTGGTGTTGAAGAAGGGAGACAAGACATGATGAACATCGAGGGGAGAAAAGGCTTTTATGTACCTATATGCGTCACTAGCATTGTGCAATGTTGTCGAGAACGCCTCATGAGGCCTCACGAAGTGATGAAGCAGCGGTAAGGTTGATTCAAAGACGAGAAGCAATTTGGCCTATGATAGTTGGAAAAGGTGAGACGAGAATGTTCACAACAACAGAGAGTACTACGGGAAAGCAAGTGAAAAACACATTACGCCGTCATAGAGCTCATGAGATTAACAAGAACCTATCTTCTACTGAACAACCTTCAATCTGGTCCTGAACTCGCACATTCATTGTAGAGGAGCCTTCAGGGCGTATTCTCAACTTTCTGCGAGGACGTAATCCAAGATGAGTAAAGATTCGCGACGAAGGGCGACGTGATGCTGACGAATTTTGGTCATACAAGGCTCGGGTGAGTGCTGCCATTGGATGGCAAGTCGTTGGCAACAGAAGACATGTTACTTCGTTGCCTTATGACTTTTTGTCTCGTTCAAGGATGGATCCAGCAGACGATTGACAATAATCAAATACACCTAGTATTTCATAGCTGAAGAAGCGGAGAAGGGGCTCGCCTCTCTCAAACCACCGAGGCATAGGATTACTGTTTAATACACCCAATATGGCAGATGCTTGTTCTGACTAGACCATCATTACCGCGGTTTCTGTTTCTCCTCTCGAGAAGTTATATGTATATGGTCGTCGCTCGCACAGCTTCTGGGCCGCGGGTATAATACCCGGAAATTTCATCGCTGCTCCTCTGCCTGCGTACTGAGTTCTGCCTTGGTCATAGTCGTCGTCAAGGCTTTGAGGAGCAATTGACCATCTAAATAGCGCCACAAGTCTGATGATGCTTTGTACCGACCATTATGAGTACCCAAAACCCTTCCTTGCACTACGTCGAGTTCACAAAACCATATGTGCGATATCGTAGTGTATTCGCCTGGCGTCCAAGAATGATGTGGTGACCATCTCGAAGTTCGTGTATGATTCCCATGATATGCAGCCACGACAGGCCATCAAAATGGAATATATGCAAAATATACTAGAAAGGTTGCTATTCCATAGAAAAATTTCCTCCTCTGGGTCAATCCCTTCTGCAAAAATCTTCGTGGGTCGTAGCCAGCGTTAAGTAAAGCATGGCCTATGAAGTCTAAAAGGCGGAAGATGCTAACGAGTGAATGAGTATGCTGGCATGATGATGATGATGATGATGATGATGATGATGATGATGAAACGGAAAGAGTAGTAACATAGGCAGTAGACATACAGGTTTATCAAAAAAATGCCAAAACTGAACTTTGGAAGTAGCCCGGCCTGTAGCCTCTGCACAACCGTTGTGCGGGCAGAGTAGGCGACTGGAGGTATCCGCAAGACGGTCAAGATCAACTCGATAAAGAGGAGTCTGGCATATTTGCGCTCGTTGGTGGCGCCGATGCGGAAGACAAAGACGGTAACAGATAGCATAGCTAACCCAAAGTCGATCTAGATATGCGATTAGATGCTGTTCAGAATAAAAGGAGTAAGAGCAGAGGCGCACGCTAGAGGGGATTAAGATGCCTGGAGAGTGTATGTAGCGAGTCCATGCTAAAACAGCGCAGATGACGCCAAGACCAAATTGTAGGAAGGCCATCAAGATCCATAAAACGAGGACAAGGCGTCTCCTCGCGCGACAGGCAGCATGGAGGCGTTCGACACCATCATCACGACCATTGTTTACAACAGGCCAGTTACAGAAATGACATATGTAGCCCTCATCGCCATTGGCAATATGAATGACGGGCCAAGGGTTCACATGATAGTCTTGGGTGATGCGATTACCCCAGCAGCGGAAACATACAGACTGCCAGGAATTGGCGTCTAAGCCGGTGTCAACGACAAGACGGTCGAGTCCGGGCGTGCACAGACACTGGTTGCAGCACGCGGTCAATGCCAAACTGGCTCGGCCATTGCGAATGAAGTGTTTGCGGACCAAGTCGGGGGTGATGACGTGATAATATAATCTGCTTGCCCGTCGCAAGGCCAACAGACTCTCGAGGTCCAGGCGGGCGATGATGAGGTAGTGAAGTTCCAGTGGCAAGCTGAGCAGATCGCTTATTGAAGAAGCATCGGCGTCAAGCGGAGGTAGCGGACTTCTACGGCGGTGGGCACCTTGCCTATTGTTATAAACTTTCAACTCATGGCCCGAGTTGAGAGGGGGCATGGTGGCGAGATAATGATGCGAGCTGAGTTGGAGGCGGAGACGGCGACAGCGACAGCGACAGCGACACCAAAGGCGACGGCTGGTTTAATCTTGTCTGCCGTTGGCGACGATGAGTATGACGAGATATGGAAATTTAAAGATAGGATCGGAAGGAGAGCAAAAGGCTCTCTCTCGGGGACGAGGACACTTTCAGAGGGGCTAATAATGTCCATGAGGGCTTTGCGCAGACATTTCCCGCCCCAAAAAACGGATATACGGCAATGATGCATCAGACAATCAGACGGGTTCTGGCCGCGACAACTTCGAGGATGGCGCTAGACTGTGCCGAAGATCCGGGCCAAGCCTTACATGGGGCCCTGGGGGGAAGGGAGGGGGGGTACCGACTAGACGATGTAACGGTATGTAGGTAAGAAGTACAGCGTACATACAGCAGTCCCTCTAGCACTGAAACAGCCCATAGGGTACTGTTTCTAACACTGTATATTCTGTATACTCTAGGTACATCGTAGCCCCGTAACCGTGGCCTACACTTGCCGATACAGCACAGAGAGACAACAAACGACGCCCAGCCACAGTGCCAGTTAATCCCGGCAGACACTTCTTACTGGGTGCTCCCCTAATAAACTTGAATCATTCATGACTCTGCAGGTGACTGGAGCAACCAAATTTTGAAACACAATAATAGCGCCCCTTCAATTGCATAACTTCATGACTGCAAAACATACATACATGAGCAAAGAGTTGGAGTTCAACGTTGGGAGCAACAGCTTCTTTAATTCAATTGCCGATCGGCCTCGATGAAGTGTAAACACATGTTTGAATCTTGTCGATCTTTGCGCTATCAACCAATGGAGCCTTGTTAAAACACAGATCTCATCCTGGTATCACCTGTTCCTGGACAGATCAATTATTATTCTCCAAACTGGTGCAGCTAGTCCAGAACCACCTTATGAACTTCATTGTTGCTCGACTCGAGAAGAAGAAAACCTTGTTCTACAGGATATCTCTATTATCGGACGTTCATCTTGAATCTTGGCTGAGTTGAGGCACCGGCTCAGGTTTATAGGTCGTAACCTACATGCCGTGACATTCAAGTCGCACAGCTGGATTCCTTGATAGCCTTCCAAGTATGCATGACCAGGCTAAACTGATAAACAGCTGGTATAAAACTTTGGCCTCGGTAACTAGGTACACATCAACGAATCACCCATCTATTCGGTTTGTTCACATAGAGGAGAGGTGCCTCTGACAAGTCTACATCAACCTAGAGCTTACCGGCACCCAACCCGGCACCTAGCCCGGCACATGCAATTCGCTGGCAGATTACGGTCCATCGTATTCTCGGAATACGGCACAGTCCAGTAGGTCCAGACCGATCAGTGAGGTTGAGAACGCTCCTTCGTAACCGCGCTAACCGCAACACATCAAAGACGACTGACCCTCAACAACAGCAGGGGTGCAGCAGGCGCTCGATGACTACATCGGATCTGATACAGCTTTTATACCTGTATCATCTTTCCCTTTAGACTACTAACGTAAGTGGGGGCGGGTTTGGAGAGGTGTTGTGATGAATAAGGACAACATGAAGAGCCTATTAGAGTAGACTTTTCCCAGTATCACGTGGTTTCGAGCTTGCTGGGGAGGGGAATCTTTCAATCTACGTAAGCGAAGCATGGACCGAGCGTCGGTTTATCATATTACTACGATAACAGATTCGGTGCACCTTGTTCCTGGTAGTGTCCTAGTCTAGTCCCCTCTACTAGAGCAAAGGCGATTGTCATGATGGCAGATACCGCCCCAAAGGTTGCCGAGCCAGAGCGTCAAGAGTCGCCCGATGTCCTAGACAAAAAGGCAGATGCACTTGTGAAGCAAATACGGAAGAGCAAACATTTCATTGTGTGTACGGGAGCCGGCGTGTCTACTTCTGCAGGTTCGTCCCAATGCCTGCCAAACATATGATGTGTGCCATAATTATCTGACAACATTAGGTATTGCGGATTTTCGCGGTCCCAACGGCGTCTGGACGCTGAGAGCCCAAGGGAAGCAAGCACAGAATCGCAAAAGCACTCTTCAAGCTATCCCAACGCCAACACACATGGCACTTGTGGAATTACAAAACCAGGGTATCTTAACTTATCTAATTAGCCAGAACTGCGATGGTTTACACAGAAGAAGTGGTATATCGCCGGTACGTCTTGGTTGCTTCGAGACCGGATTGTCTCACTACTAGATAGGAGTCCAGCTAAGAATCAGTGTAAGTAGAACAGGATATCTGAACTCCATGGGAACAGCAACAGAGAATACTGCGAGGACTGTGGGAAAGAGTATATCCGCGGTAGGTATAGCAAGCCCTGATGGACTGGAATGCCTCAGTGCGAAATGCTTATCGTCTTCAGACTTTCGCGCCGTCTCTACGTACGAAAAATCCATCCACGACCATCGTACTGGGCGGAAGTGTGCAGTCTGTGGTGGTGCTCTACTTGATACTATCATCAATTTTGGCGAGTACCTTGATGAGGAGCCTCTACGGCTTGCACGCGAACACGCAGATAAAGCGGACTTGTGTCTGGTCCTAGGGTCATCACTCACAGTCCCGCCATCAAATGAGGTCCCTGAAACTGTTGGCAGGAGACGGGGAGCCAAGCTAGCTATCTGTAATCTTCAGTCTACACCAATAGATGGCCTCTCCGATATCCGCATTTTCGCCAAAGCTGATGATCTCATGACCCGGGTGATGGCCAAGTTGGGCTTGCCAATTTCGTCCTTTATACTACGGCGCCGATTAGTGATTCAGACAGAAACAGCGAAGCACAAGCGCCTGCAGTTAGTGGTCAAAGGCATCGATGTGGATGGAACTTCGGCGACCTTTCTACAATCAGTGAGACTCGACTACAACCGGCGCATAGTGCGATCCGAGCCGTTCGTTATCAACTTCCGCAGCAGTCCGGAACCCGGAACACAGTTGAAGTTAGAACTAGAGTTTATGGGTCACTATGGTGAGCCCAATCTCGAAGTCGCGTATAACTACCAAGGCGAAGACAATGCGGAAGCCCATTATCTGCTCGAGTACAACCCAGGCGACGGAAGTTGGACAACGACTCAATTAGAGAGTCTAGGCCTTGACAATGGGGCTCGAGACATAGCTGTAGGGGATGGACGAGTGGTATTAGATCTGACTGGCGATGATGACTCTCCCTAACATGTCATACTGAGCCTAGCTTAGCAGCCGACGCACTATGCTTTTATGCGATACAGTTGAGCAAGATAGTGAAAATAAGGGTATCCGCTTCTTACCTAGGTATGGGTACAACTTCATCCTATTACGCGCGAATATGCTTAATCATTAAAACGAAGTTCATCTTTGAAAGCTTGAGGGGTGACACAATGTTTATGTGTTGAATACCTTGCTGCCACTGAATCGCTCGTGACAGCAAAGATAGTTCTCTATGAGCTAGATGAGGCGTCGATAGGGTCGGTTTGGGAGGATATCCCGAGGGATAGCGAGGCCGAGTACGACGTATTTGTCGACGATAACGCTCTAGAACGCACTGGAAATGGTCAACATAGCCAAATAATTCAGCGACACATTAGCTCGTCCAAAGATATAACCTCTCAGGCAGCGCTGCTTAAATTCTCGACTAGTGGCATACTGTCTTTCATGTTGTCATATCGTCACGGAGTTCAAAAACCGTTAATAATTAGCTACATCTCCACGAGCGGCGTGGACTTGGCGGGTTCATATAGGGAGGGGGTTCGAACTGTACACACACCCTAACTACCTGTAGGCATATTATAGCAAGTGTATTCGCATTGATCATGAACAAGCACTAAAAGGACACCTCATTGGATCCAAGCTCAAGAGTGAGCAGTGCTAGAGTCCCTCCTAACCCTCATAGTCGCCTTTATACAGACCAACCTCGGGCGAAGAGCGGGCAATTGGCAAAGCGTAGCAGTAAACTGCTTACATAGCCGTGTTGACCAAAATATATCCTCAAATCAACTGCTAGTTTCCCCATCATATATCGCCGTGCGATATGCCTCTAGCCATACAAAGAATTAAGGTTGCAATTCGACGAGCCTATAGTTGGAGTAGGCTAGTGATTGACTCGTCAAGATGGGTGTCCAAGTTATCACTGCAAGCTGATAATGAATATCATGCTCTGCCCTTTTTATTTCTGGCACTTTGATATCCAGCGTGAATTTCTAGCCAAGTAGTTCAGGGGCCGTATGGCGGATAGCTACTTGTTTACTGACACCCAGGCCAATTACGGTATTTTCGCAGTGTAACCGTGAGCCACCACTATGTCCGATGTGCAATAAAACCTTCGTGACTAGAGCCTTATGAGAAAGTTCAAAGTCGGGCTGGGCATGTTCAAAGTTCGGCCGGAGACCAAATATCCATCCGGATAATAGATGATTTGGGACGCGCTTCTACCGCGTCGTCAGAGCGCTGGTCATCTTGACGGCCGATACCCAGAGTGTAATAGTCCTGGCATACGGGATCAGCTTTGGGACATCCGGAAAGTGCATGACAAGCGCTTGCCACTATAGTATTGGTCGCAGCACGATCCTCTGCGCTTGCACTTCGATTACATACTCGGTGCTTATGGTGCGTGATTACTGGAAGACCTTTTCCGCAGCTCTTCTTCAAAATTTCGTCGCAAGGGTCATTTTGTGGTCCTGCTTCGGTTTTTGGTCTACCAGTACTATCGCGGCTTCGCTGCCGAACTCGTTGGCTGGTTTTGGTACGCTAAGTCCGTCGGGAGCATTGACAGTACGGTACTTATCCCGATAACCTGCTTCTTAAATTCGGAGCTTAACCCACTTAGAGGCCTGTCATATGCGCAAATACAGGAGCTTGGTGGGCATCACACCTCTAGGTCCCAGATCGAAATCTAGTATTCTGTGTTTATGGCGATTCTGTTTGTTTTAGGCCATGTCAAGTACCTGTTCAAATACCTGCGCAAAGGTTGTACGCATAGGCCCCGGAGAGAGTACCAGGGAAGCCTTCGGTCTTGCAAAGCACATCGCTCATTCTGGTGGCTGGTGTTGCCGAGCTGGTTCTTTGTCTTATTTGTTTCGAGTGTCTTCAACAATAGCCAGTCTATGAAGGGAGTACCGTATATAGATAAGGTACTGGAAATAACAGCGACGTAGGCTATCTGTATAAGCGTAGTATTATATGCTTGAAGGACGATAGCTAACTATTTAGACGTGGTATTTTCCCTAATAGCTGTAAAATCGCTGCTGTTAAAGAGGGAGGTGTCAACCCTAGGGGCTTTCGCGACTAAACTATTGATTAACTGATTCTAGAAGACAGTTTAAACAACTGCTAGGGATATTTACGATAGAAATATTTATAGCTATATTCATTTTAGAAGCCACAGCATAATGCCCAGGAGATGCCCATGAAAGTAGTAGTTTAAATGATTGCTGCTACTCCCAGTCGCTTTGTTGGGTACGTTAATAGGTGAGTGATGCCGCCTGATTCGACGTCGCTTGGTAAGTTCCAGTGACTGGTAACTGCTTTCATTGAGGGTGTGATGTCTAGAGATGACATATTTAAGTACTACTTATCTAAAAACAGACAAAAAGTTATGGCTATATTGCTACCTAAGTACGTTTACTATAAGATTTACTTCATAAAAAGTCCGCATAGATCGCTGTTACCTTGTTTAGCTTGTAATTACGCCCCCTTTACAACTTGTGCAGTTTCTCTTGCTGCACCACACCAAACGGAATTATTGGCCAGAAGAACAAGCCATTACAATAGCCTGCTTTCTCTTTAAAAACTTTACTACTGCCGAGTAGATATTATGTGCTTGGACTTCGTCTAATAGAATATCATATGCAAAGTTGTTGCTCATCCGTTTCTCATACAACCGATCCACCCAATACCTACTGTAAACAGGCAAGTTCAGTATTGAATCCGTCCCCTCGCTTCGGTAAATGCAACTAACCTCTACTTGCATAGTACCAAATACGCCACAGCAGCAATACCTACCGGTAACACAATCCGAGGAACAACAGGTACGTATTCGCAACCAACTGAATGCGAAAATTCAGCAAGCATGGACCGAAAAGATGATGAATACTATGATCTTGGCTCGTATCGCCGGTCCGTTAGTACGAGGAATGCAGAGGCCCTTGAGTGGTTCAATCGCGGTTTGATTTGGAGCTACGCATTCAACCATGAAGAGTCAGCCAAGTGCTTCGAGCGGGCTATCGAGGTGGACAACAACTGCTGTATGGCATATTGGGGTCTCGCATATTCTCTGGGTCCCAATTATAACAAGCCATGGGAATTCTTTGATGCAGCCGAACTTGAGGCTACAGTCCAGCGAACCCATCATGCCGTAGAGCAGGCGAGGTCCCTTGCAGCAGCTCATGACGCTTCGCCTGTCGAGAAGGCCCTCGTCGAGGCGCTGCAGTCACGCTACCCCCGGGAGCATGCGGATGGAGATTGTTCGATATGGAACCAAAGCTATGCAGACGCTATGGAGGATGTATACAAACAGTTCGGCCATGATTTTGATGTGGCGGCGTTATACGCGGATGCGCTGATGAACCTTACTCCGTGGCAGCTCTGGGATCTGAAGACCGGCGAGCCTGCGTCAGGGGCCCGAACACTCGTAGCAAAGAGCATTCTTGAGCGAGCTATGTCTATGGACGGGGGCTCGCGTCACCCAGGACTTCTACATCTCTATATCCACCTAATGGAGATGTCTACAACACCCGAGGCAGCGCTGGATGCGGCCAATACACTCCGCGATCTCGTGCCCCATGCCGGACATCTCAATCATATGCCGACACATATCGACGTCCTGGTAGGCGACTACCAAGCCGCCATCGACTCCAATCAGAAAGCAATCCTTGCAGACGAAGTTTTCTTTGCGCGAGAGAACCCTCTCGTGTTCTACACCCTGTACCGCGCACACGACTATCACTTCCGCATTTACGCTGCCATGTTCGCGGCGCAGTCCGCCGTCGCTCTCGATACCGTCGCTAGGTTAGAGGCGGCGCTACCAGAAGAGCTCCTACGCGTCGAATCACCGCCCATGGCCGACTGGTTAGAGGGCTTCCTGGCCATGCGTGTGCACGCCCTGATCCGTTTTGGACGATGGCAGGAAATCATCGACCTCGCATTACCCGAGGATCCAAACTTGTACAGCGTGACGACCGCCATGACCCACTACGCGAAGGGCATCGCTCTCGCCGCCACGGGAAAAGTTGAGGAAGCAGAGCGGCAGCGGAAACTGTTCGCCGAAGCATACAAAACTGTTCCGGCCTCTCGAATGCTATTCAATAACAAATGCGTCGACATCTTGCAAGTAGCCGAGGCAATGCTTGACGGTGAACTCGAGTATCGACGCGGAAATCACGATACTGCTTTCGCTCATCTTCGAGAAGCAAGTAGACTGAGCTACGCACTGCCCTACGACGAGCCTTGGGGTTGGATGCAACCGCCGGGCCATGCGCTTAGTGCTCTTCTCACGGAGCAAGGCCGGTATAACGAGGCTCTCGCGATCTATGAGGAAGATTTAGGGTACAGCGGCTCGCTTCCACGAGCACTGCAGCATCCGAAAAATGTCTGGGCGCTTCATGGATGCCATGAGTGTTTGATCAAGCTCGGCCGCCTTGAAGAGGCTGCGATTATACGGGAACAGTTGGATATCGCCATACAAAACGCTGATATACCAATCAGGTCATCGTGTTTCTGTCGTCTTCAGACATCATAAGCTGGTGTCTTGTTGCTGTCGGTATCGACCGTTAAGCGAAGGTGACGGCTAGCGAGTCTAGTAGTGATGATTTGATGATCGTGGCAACTTGCTTGGCCTATTATCATTGGGAAATACATTATACGACCTTATGGATATAACAACACATGCATTAGATACTATTACAATATTTTTATTTAAAGACTGCTCCAAAGCCTTCCAAATACTGTCACATATTTTCCCGCTCAACCGCCTTCCCGTGCTCCATTCCTTATTAAGCCCCAATCACCTTCAGAATTGCCTCACCCACCCCCTTCGCGCTAGCAGGATTCTGCCCAGTGATAAATTTTCCACCATCCTGGACGAGAACAAATTCAGCCCAGGGTTTATCCGCCTTCTTATAATTGGCCCCGACGGCCTTCATTCTATCCTCGAGCAGGAAGGGCATGTACTGCGTCATGCCCGCGGCGTCCTCCTCGGCATTACTGAACCCCGTGGCGTCCTTGCCGGCCAAGATGCTCTTCCCATCCTTCGACTTCGCATTCAGAAACACGACGGGGCCATGACACACGGCCGCGACTGGCTTCTCCGCCGCCGCGAACTCCTCGATGACGGCGATGCTGTCGGCGTCATCGACGAGGTCGAACATAGGGCCGTGGCCGCCGGGGTAGAAGAGCGCTGCGAATTCGCCCGAGCGGCCCTTGAAGGAGGAAAGCGTCTGCGTCTGCTCCCATACGGACTTCTTGTTCGCCGCGAAGGCCTGCGCGCCCGCGTCGTCTTTGAATGCTTCGACGGACGCTGGGTCTAGTGGTGCGACGCCTCCCTTCGGCGACGCCGTCACGATCTCGATCCCCGCTTGCGTGAGAACGTCATAGGGATGAGATAGTTCGGGAAGATACCAGCCTGTGGGCTTGTTGGCTGCTTCGATGTGTCCGAACGATGTCAAGACGACGAGGACTTTGGGCGCCATTGTAGAGTAGATATGGATCTCTTCCTTAGCTGGTGGTGGACGATTCGAGTCTATTGATGTATGATAAATTGTGGCGAGAAGGGTCTGCGCTTTGATTAAGTTTAGTTTATGTATGTGAAGCTAGGGCGATATCGATGAGGAATGATCTGAAATGATGAACTGATGCACGATGGTAGCTTCACTTATATATACTTGATTACCTCCGCATTAGACTAGATACCTCAATCTAGGAGTTCTTCTCGGAGATTTCCTCACATAACCAAGATCTCACATTCCGATGCGAACCTCCTATTGGTAAGCCTCAAACGTTACGCACTTATGATAACATTATTTCATAGACATACCTATCCTGAGGATGGAATTTCCAGATTACCCTATCAGGATTGCAGCTCCGAGACTCCTTGCTGACTGAGAGTCGCACTAAATGGCGGGGTTGATTTCCTCTATGCTGACGTCAACTGCGATAACTCCGGGATGAACAGTTGCGATTATTCAATGGATCAACACGATACAGATCTCGATTAACGCTAGGTTCAGGGGGCTTGAGTGGTTAGTTGTCCATTTATCTATTGTCTGCGTGATCACCAACTCTAAGGGGAATATTGAAAGGCAAATTCAACTCCGTTTCCTCAACTCGACAACGCTGTTCCACCTCGTCCGTACCAGTCTAAGTAGCAGCCAAGCAACTAGCCGGTATGCGAGCACTATTCCAGCCAGGGCGACCAAATTCTTGATACCATTTACATTCAGATCATATAGTTCGAGGACCTGCTTCCCTGTTTCGATAGTGCATCGGCCATCAGGCAGCTTCTGTGAGTCCTCACATGTAAACTTGACACCGTCAAGACTGAACCGCGCCAGCGCCGCAACAGCATACTTGGTCGGACTGAGATAGTTGAAGATTTGAAAGACGCGTGGCATGTCAATACTAATGATTCCCGCCATGACCTGGGAAACTGATAGCAAGATTGAGATGATATTTACCGCGAACCCAGTGTGGTTGAAGAGAGTATTGAACATGATGCCCAAGCTCTCACCACACGACACTATACTAAAGGCGCAGAAGACGAGAACGAAGTAGAGCTCAGCTGTGCGCGGGAACCCGACAGCGAAGTCGGCGAGCACACCGAACACAAGACAGCTGAAGATCTCGAATGGCAACTCTAGAATGGTATATGTGGCGAGGAATGCCTCGATGCTATAGACGGTGTCGTCGTCCTCGCGGTAGAAAACTTCGCGCTCGGTGGGGTAAACCGCAACGTTCTGCAGCATACCCACAAAGTAGAAGGCACAGATCTCCTGCACGAAACCGATCCGATTCTGGACACTGTAATAGTCGTGATGTATTGGCGCGAAGAAGAGCGACAAGACAATGGCAAGCCCGATCACTTGAAATGTACGTGCAAGTAGCAGAGGTGGCTGCCGGCGAAAGTTGATCGTTGCACGACGTAGAAGGAGTGGGAACGCCGTCGCAAAGGATGCTCGCTTGCGGACGAGCGCTCCTAGTTCCGCTGGTATCGCGAGTGTATTGCTATGGAACGACCGCCGCGGAGCCAAAATGGAGGGTGCTTCCTCAAAGACAGCTCCGCTAGTCTGTGGTCGGCTTTCCCTTTCCTTGTCGCCCTCTTCTTCGTCCTTCATCACCGTTTCGGGAATAGCATCGTCAAATTTGACGGCCTCTTTTCCGCTCGAAAATAGCTGAGAAATTTTTGCATCTACCTTCTCTACTTTGTCAGTCTCAGTATAAGAGATCGCAAGTCCTGTCGTGGATCGGCGTTGTTCGATAATGCTAGACCAGGACTCGATGAGTCGCCTTAATTTCTCTCGACTTTCTGCCTCTCTCTGTTCTTGTTGAAGGTCAACGGTGATGAGATCCAATGCGAAGTCAGCAGGATTTGTATGTTGAGGACACTGATGTCCAAGAGCGCTGAAATACCCAAGCATGGCTTTCGCTGGTCCGCTATAAGCGGGAGAGCCCCCTCTAGCAAGCAGAAGGATACTCCCAAACTTCTTGAAGAGATCAGAACTAGCTTGATGTATCGTGAGGACTGCGACAGTTGGGGTCAGTAAGTGCCTTCTTGAGCGAGATCTGTAAAGGTTTCAGGAGCATGCAAAGCTCTTAAGACATAATTTTAGCCTAAGTAGGAGCCCTTTCGCTCTTGAAAATGACTAGAATACGAAGAAAATAACACCTAGAATTACTTACTAAGAGTCCTGCCTTCATTTGCAAGCCCTTGAAGCACCTCGATGATACTATTAGCTGTAAAGGCATCGAGCCCACTCGTGGGTTCATCGAGCAGGAGAACTCGGGGTTCCGTGAGAATCTGAACTGCGATACTGACACGGCGTTTCTCGCCACCAGAGATCCCCTTGATAAGATCACTGCCAACCAAATTGTCCGCACAATCTTTGAGACCCATCTTGAGCAGAACTTCTTCCGCTCGTTGGTACTTTTCTCGCTTACTCATCCAGGAAGGAAGTCGAAGACCTGCAGCGAAGCGGAGCGTCTCTCGGACAGTCAGGGAAGGTAACAAAGCGTCGTCGTCTTGACAGACATATGACACAACGGATCGAATCACCGAACTTGATGGGGCGGCGTCATTGAATAGAAGCCTGCCAGTTCGCTGATACTTGGTTCCAACGGTACTGTTAAGGCGTTGAGCTATTGTATTTAGTAAGCTAGTTTTCCCTGAGCCTGATGGGCCCATAATTATGTTGAGCATGCCGGCTTGGAAAGTTGCAGTAATGGGTTCGAGGATCGTCTTGGTGGGAAGCTGCTTTCCTAACATAGATCTCTTATCTAGCTTGAGGGCAAACTTCTCGAGACCAACATCAATGGTTCGTACTTCTTGTATCGATCTTGCCATCATTTTTTCCTTTCCCTTTGAGAGATCGGTATTCGATGTTCGTGATCGAGCGACAGTCATCTTGACATTCAGAAATGAAAATCCGATCCAAGACGCAAGGAGAAATAACAAGACAAAGGCTAGCACAGCAATGATCGGTCTTTCAATCCAGTTCTGTGGAAAGCCGAGATTATCTAGGATATACCAACCGGTATACTGTATACACGCAGGATTTGAGGGACCACCCTCTAAGGGACAATTATAGAAGCTGCCTTCGAACTCATTGCTGCACAATGCTCCAAACGCATAGTACTACTATCGTCTTAGTACTGATCTGGGTGAGTGACGTTTAAACTTACATTGTAGGCGATGTACTTTGTCCATCGAACGTAGACAGGGATTGTGTTGCTCTGAATGAAGTAACCACATGCCATAGTTTGTAACGTGTACGTCAAGTTGGCAATGAGACTAGCCCCCGGGAAATTCCTTACAGCTGCGATGCAGGCTACGGCAAGTGTAACAGAGATATAATGATTAAGCAACAGTACGGCAAAGAAGATGAAGAACTTGCTGACATTCAGATCGAATCCTGCAAGGAAATAAAAGATCGCGCTGTACAAAAATGGAACAGGGATATCTTCGATGAGGAGACGGGCTATGCGGCGTGAGAGGATAAAGGGTAAGGCGGTCACATAACCTTCACGTTTTTCTCGGTCAAAAGTTGGAACGTCGAGACTCATGCGGTAGATCTCAAAGGTTAGGAATAGATAGCCCTATCGGAATTCCAACGGTTAGTAGTTACCAATTACATTGAAAATTTCAAGAAATCACCCAGCTTTTACTTCTGAAATACGTTATAAAGGCAATAAAAGACTCTAGAATCATACCTGCAGAGCAACGGATATGTAGAGAGCGCCCTCTCTAGAGCGAATTCCAGACTGGTCTCGAGGTAGATTGTAGAAGATATACCCCGTAATAATGGCCATAGAAATCGCTTCCAGTATTGAACCAGCCATGCCCATCGGATCTCGGTAAGTGACTTTGAATGTCCTGTCCGTTAAAATTCTTAGCTGCTGGAAGAAACTAGCGCGGCGTTGCATCTTTCGTTGAGTACATATTGCATCGTCATGCTGGGTCTTCTCAAACAATAATGGTGCAAGCACCTTCTGTGACTGTTCTACCCAAGCTGACTTCAGATTTTCAACACGGGCGGTACTTTCTTCCTCAAGTTCAGGGGTCCGATTGTCTATCGCTGCATGATCAACGGCAAACTCAGCAGGATTGACAAATGGTGGAAGCTTATATCCCAAGGTAGAAAACCAAGGGATACAGCCTTTGCTAGACCCTGAATACACAGGGCCCCCTTTTGAGAGGAGGACGAGGTTGTCCAGCAAATCCCAAATCTCGGATCTTGGTGAGTGTAGGGTAGTAATAATGGTCCGGCCTTTTCGGGCCAGGTCTTTCAGCGTCCGGACAAGCTGATAAGCACTCGTAGCATCTAAACCGGTCGTTGGTTCGTCCAAGAAAAGTACGGACGGGTTCGCTAAAAGTTGAACGCCAATGCTTGTCCGTCTTTTCTCTCCTCCACTGCAGCCACCATGTTGACTGTTGCCGATTCTAGTGTCTGCGCAATCCTTTAGGCCTAACTCTAAGATGACTTCTTCAACAATCTGAGTTCTTTGACCGCCTGTCGTCGGTGGAGGTAGCCTCAAGTCAGCTGAATATTTTAAAGTCTCTCGAACGGTGAGCGTGGGAAGCAGAACGTCTTGCTGCATCACGTATGCGTGCTTGACGGAATTAATAGACTCTGCACCGTTGAATCTCGCAGTGCCAGTTTCCGACAACCTTGAGCCGAAACCCCGTTTTGCTAAGGTGTTTAATAATGTCGTTTTACCAGAACCACTTCCACCAAGGATCGCTGTCAGGGTTCCAGGTTGAAAGGACGCATCGATGGAACTCAAAAGGACCTTTCTTTTTGGCGCGTTGCTTATGTCTGCTTTCAAAGTGTTGCGGATCAAGTCGGGATAGGTTGTTAGATCTAGAATTGAAGGCGACGTATCTAGCATGACGGAGAGATTCCTTATCTGAACATCAACAGCTTCGACATCATCTAGTGATAGGTGACCTGTAGTTGATGGTCCTGGTTGCTGTCTAAGCTCTGCTCGATTGAGATCTATTGACATAGCCTTAGAATTCGTTGGCTCCATGGTATTGGTTTGCGGCACAGTAGACGACTCGTGATTCGCGGCTCTTGCTTTGTATTAAGAGGCAGCGGCTTCGTCGGCCATCATGATGTTTCGGCCCTTCTGCAATGTTGAGTCATAAGTATACAGGTTTCTGCCTTGCATTTGTATGGGTGAACTTCTTTGCGCGTATATAGGGTCGACTTTAGGAGCAGATCATATTAATAGCTCTATTCTTGTCATCAAATGGGCCCATGATGTCTACATAGAGGGTACAACTCCGGTGTGGGCGGCAAAATGTCTTGCTACTAGAACTTGAAATGTCGACTCGAAAATCCTGGGACCGTTTTAACGAGAAAGTGAGATGCCCTTGCTAGTGAGTGGTAGCTTTACGACTGAGATTTGTGTTCTGTACTTGTTTATACTCGCCTCTTCGACCCCTGCGAGTCGAGCCTGATTCAACAGCCGACATGGTCGGCAGATGCCCTTGTAAGTGATCCTTAGTTACCACGATGTGACCCAAGCGGGCCAAGGTCTTGATTTCAACTCTAGGGTTAAGCGCGCCAACCCTGCTACAGCACTTTTTTGGTATTGGAGCCCTAAAGCATGGCCGCAGGATACGGGATAAGGTGGTAGTACCGCCACTGGGTCGTTTGTACAGAGAACAGACATGGTATGCTGCATTCGGTTATAACCCGAGTGCAAGGCCAACCTGATTCTACTAAATCCAAAATTCCAATGCTCTGCAATGCTCAACCCAGTTGGAGAGAATGTAGATTACTCTTAGGTAATCCTGCGATTAGGGGCCCATCTCGGTTGGGCGGAGAGCTAAATCGGGACAACCGTTATTACCAGAATATCGCGTCGTAAGCGAGGTTTCTCGCCTCATCGGAGAAAGGAATCCGGGATCGGGAAAACCACGCCTCCAGATCTGCATGATTCTAACTGGGTGGTGGGATGATCGACCTATGGATGGGAACCTCGCTTACACATCAGTACACGTGTGGGCTTTCATGTGGAAAAGGCTGGATGTTGTGCATATGAAATCTGAAAGGGCGCTTGCCAGCAACCAATGGAAATGCCAAATAGCCAGCCTATCTACCTCATGGGCTTACCGAAACATTAGGCGCGATATGTGGCACGTGGATGCTCACCCGTAGCAATTCGCTTAGATTCCAAGCAAGATAGATACTAGCAGTATCATAGAAAGCACACTTGTGCTCGCTTCGCGACAGTGTTACCCACCTCGAAGCTCGAACCAAGGTCCGCGATGGTATAGATGCTCAATTATCATCGGTGGTGTGTGTCCTCGTCAACAGAGAATAGTTGAAATACAATGTGCTGTTGGTTCTAGTGGCGTTTTTGTGGTATCAATACTTGAGGCAAGCGAGTTTCTATCTGGGGAATGAATTGAATTCCGCGCCCAGTGCAGGTGACCAGGTCAGACCAGGTCATTAGTGATGTGTCGGACAACCCTGAATTTCCTCAATCTTTTAATTGAATTTGACAAGTGTTGGCTTTTACTTGCATGTATAAGGTAATACACGTGACAATAGACAGTACTTCGCTACATAGTACACTCCCCATGTTCCCTGAAGCTAGAGTCTGAATGTCCCTACCTACATGTAGCTACCCCTCTGTGGGTCAGCGAGTACATTGGAACTAAATGTCTTAGCTCAGGGTCTTTACCCCCCCCCCCCCCCCCCCCTGTTGCTGAATCCCGCCACCGGCTGGCCACCGGAATGGCGGTCAACATGGGTGCTGAGGCTTAGTACACACCACTTGTGCTGTATGACACTAACCTGAAAAGGGTGAAACAAATAAGCCTTCGCAGTTTCTTCATCACTACCATTCGAATCGCTGAACTTGAATCTCCGCATTTGATCTTCATACGTCTTCTCGGCAACTCGGCAGCTCCGTGGATTGATTGAATACTCCGCTCTAGACGCTCAGGGAAGATGACTAGCCAGTTTGCGTTCGTGACTATCGATGGCAACAGAGGCAAGGTGAAAGAGGAGGACCGGGACTTGGTCCGTAGTCGGTGTATGAGAGGGAAAAACAAACGTGAGGGCTCGCGACGATCTCTTCGGGAAGCAAAACGATCCATGGCACTACCACACCGGACTAAACATCAGCCGCTTGGAAGCCTTCTTAGAAAGGGGGCTACTCCGACGACTTCAACGCTACCGAGTAGCGGGAGCGAGGATAGCCCGGACGAGTACTCAACGCCGAACAATACTAGCCAAGATACAAACCTAAGAGTAATAAATATGCGTGCTGAGAAGCGACATTTGGGTCCCAGTCTAGGTCGGGAAATTGTCCGATTTATCAGTGAAGACACGCCAACTTATCCCCGGGAGTTGGTATTCACGGGTAAGTGATCTGTTGCGACTGTCTCTATCAGCCAAAATTCGAAACTAACCAAAGCCATCTCGACCAAGTCCAAACCTTTCTGGGTTGGAAAAATACGAGCTATCCTGTTTATGAGCACCTCTACTTTGACGACAAAGTGAAAGAATCTTTGCTTCAGTATCGCATGCAAGATGATCTGTTCCGGCATATAATCTATCACCAGGTCTCAGTCTTCAAGTTGGATTTGAAGAAGCAGTCTCTCAGTCCAGATATGTTGAAATGTCATCAAACCGCGCAGGTTTTGCTCAACAACAGACTCTCTGATCTACCTAAACCCTCTCCCGCAAACTTTAACATCTGGAACATCACCATCTGGAGCATCACCATGCTTGCGCACGCGGCGCTCTGGCTTGGTCGGCATGATGAAGTTGCCCTCCATATATTAGCAGTTAAGCGATTATGTCACATCTATGGAGGCAAGGACTATATACCTGGACTGCCAACCCTGAGGTATTATCTATTCAGGTAGGCCACCTGCTGACCGAGGTGTATGGCATTTACTAATCATGCGGGGTTGCTTGATATAGTCTTGAGCTTGCAAGTTCTATAGGCAGCGGACAAAATCCATTACCCAGCCCTTTCGACAGTCGCCATCGTGCTCGTGAGCCTCACATTGTCCAATCTGAAACACCGCAGATACCGTTGCCCTTATCAGCAAGCACCTTCCTGGCATCTATGAGTGTTGTAATAGACCCGAGAGTTCTCCGCGTCTTTCGCAGCTTACAGGAGGTTACGCATAATATCAACATTCTCAGAGCTCAAGGTAGACTTCCACACGCCTCCACGTTCCAAGCCTTCTATGACTCGGCATTGTCTCGCCTCTTATCGCTCAAAGATTCGCTCGATGACGTTACCTCCGAATGTCTTCGACTTGGTTTGCTAGCATTCCTCACCCTCACTGCGTACCGCGCATCAGCCAACCGACTAGGGCCGGGGAACCCGACGACTCTATACCCATACCTGACCAACCGCTTCCGCGACGCATGCCGCGCTGTCGAGCTCTCCACGCCGCAACTGAGCACTCTCATGTTATGGCTCCTCACAATCGGTGCTATGTCAGTATTTAACGTGGACAGCGAAGATTGGCTGGTGGAGAAGTGGAAAGAGGCCGCTCAGGTGCTGCCCGGCGTGCTGCTATCTTGGGAGAATGTAATAGGACAGTTGGAGAGCGTGATGTGGATGAGGTTTATTTATGATGACATGGGTCACAAGGTCTATGATAAAATAACGAGGAGCTAGTGATTGAACCAGTCCCCTTTGATGAGAGGGAATACTTCTTCACAAATGGTAATGTACAAGCCCACCCTAACACAGTTCGCAGCCGCGCTCTTAGCTACGACTAGCCCCCGCAAGGCACATCCGTACCGAGTCTTCGAGCCCAGTGAAACCGTCTTTGCCCAACGCCTTGAGTAGCTCTGCCTCCCGCTTCGTGTCGAACCCAGCGACCGGCTTGATGGAGTCAGCTAGTTTCTGTGGCAAGTTACTCCCAAGAGAAAGCCGCCCCAGCACATCCACCATGCGGTTGAAATCAAATATTTCTCCTAAAGCCAAAAGCCTCTCGTTACGAACGTCTTCGCGCGTCAGGGCAGCTAGATGTAGCAGTGCACAGTCTTCCAAGTTGACGCTGCTCGTAAGACCAAGAGACTTCAGAAACCCTACGGCAGATGGAATGCTATCCAGCATGCCGAGCACCGCAGCGTTGGAGCTAGTGATCATTCGCGGGTCGATGCTACCGCCGATAGTGAATCCCGGGACGACAGTGTTGAGTACGAAATTCGGCTTCTCGCGCTTGACGAAGTCCCAGCAGGTCCTTTCAGCAGAAATCTTGCACGCCACGTATATAGCACCGGACTTGTCGGTGGTATATGGCTCAGCCCACGCATACGCAATCAAATCGTCGGCTTTGGGGTTCCAGGATGAGCTATCGATGACGCCGGGCTCGGAGATAGGAGGCAATACAGCCTGGCTGGACGCCACGACGACGCGCTTCACCGAAGATGTCTTGGCCGCCGTGCTCAAGACGTTGTTTAGCAAGGCCAAGCTTGGCGTGATCATCTTGTTGGGGTCTGGGAGGAACCCCATCTCTGATGCGAGATGCACCACGCCTGCACAGCCTTCCACGGCTTCGTCTAAGGACCTCGGTATGGCCATATCGGGAATCAGTACGGTTGAGAACGCTTCAGTACCGTAGCGCTTGTGGAATATTTCTGTGACGAGTTGACCCTTTTCGACGTTTCGTATGGGGGCGCGGACTCGGTACCCGGCTCGCAGGACTTCGTGGGCGATCGCGGAGCCAATTTGTACCTGTCACTCCCGTGCTAGGAATCAATTAGTAGAAGTTTATGAAGGCTCGTTTTACCAAGATCTATCTGGCCGAGCTGAGAAAAGTGTACACTAGGACCAAAGAGCCTTGAGGGAAAGCCATGCTGAATAGTAGTTCTTCTTTTGGAAATTAAGGGTTTAGTGTGTGTAGAAGTGGTGAGTGTGATATCGTCGTGATGGCTGTAGTCTTCTTGTATGTTTGTCGTACTTGATGCCTTTGAGCGTGATAAGATGCTTGGACTGGCTGCCCCTATATATATTTCAGTGCTTTACCTCTTGTCGTTCACCTCGGAAGTGATTACTCATGTCTTCCTGCCTTGCCTCGGATTACTCATACTTGCACATGGCGAGCGGCGCTCGCAATTCTTCCGCGAACGGTGAAACGGACAGATTGCTTGCCGGAAAAGTTCATCCTAAGGATGAGGGTGAGTTCTTCGCATGTTTATTCACGGAGTCTACTACCTGCCTATCTTCCTCACCAGCGAGCGTTTTCCTAAAACGGGTATCAGCGTGGTTCATGATCAGTGTGTCGACTACCAGTAAGACGTAACTCCGAAGCGCCCAGCCAAGAGAAGACAACAATTCTGACACCGGTTGGTAGGTAGTTGGTTGCTAAGACGTGGGATTCGAGGTTGAGATTGATAATCACTATTCCATTCCCCTACTACGAAGTTCTGAGCGGATATGTATCTTCTACGTGAACTCGTATCTGCTGTCAGATTAACTGGCAAAGTAGTCGTGCTCATACAAGTAAATCAACGACCCTGTAGTTGTCCCATCGGAAGAATATCATCCATTTCTAATCTAATATCGGCTCCTGGGAGTCGCGTTGGAAAGTCACTTGCACTACGATGTGCATCCTCTAGAATTTCTGGAAGGTGGTGTTGAAGAACAGCGTTGCAACGAACTCTTGAAGGTCGTAACTTTCCCTCTTAGTTGCATATTTAGATATCCCAATATCAGCCTGGTCACTGATCAACGATCGCAACCAAGATCGTCGTAGGCACCTACATACATTCTTGTCCACAGGATGCCTCCCTTAAACTTGAAGACATTGATTGATTATTTAAATAGCCACTAGATTTTTATTCTTCTCTTACACTTTTTGATGAGGGCGCTCTCTCACGTTGAGCTCAAATACCTCCATTTGGTCAGTCCACGTGTTTGTACATACAGTCGGTGTTAAAAAAAAACGAGAATTTTTGAATCACAGCCAAACTCAACTACTCCAGCTTTGAATAACTCAACACATGTATAATCTGCAGTAGTATTAAAAATCTGGAAATATTAATTAAATGCATTTTTTATATAGCGCGACAAACATTTTATTTTTCTGGATTTCTTTGGTTGAGCTATATACGTTAAAAGTTTTAGTCTTTAGAAAAGTTCCAATTTTGTATGGGAAAACAAGAAAATCAAAGGTTTCTGGGTCAAAATTTTTTAATTTTGAGCAAAACCTACGAAAGAAAAAATCCCGAAAAACCCCCGTTTAGAAGTTTTAAATAAGTTTTATCTTCAAGTATTTAAAAATAATTATTGTGGATTTATTTACATATAAATATTCTGAATTATTCAAAGCTGGAATAGTTGAGTTTGGCTGTGATTTCAAAAATTCTCGTTTTTTTTTAAACCCCACTGTACCTAAGGTTGGGTTAGCACTTTTTGGCATCGCAGGCACAGTGCCTCAATGCGAACGCAATTATTAAACACCATGGCGAAGCAGACCACCTAGTACGAATGATCAACAAGAAATGAGCAATATCCTATGATTGGATGTATATTTTATAATTATTACGCTATAGAATGCACGCTCTATGCACTTGGCATCACATCATTATCCTAGGCGGAGCTCTTTCTCCTCTTTCCCCAAGGATAGGAGCCCTGCCACCCAGTCTATTATTATTTGTTATAACCAAACATTCCCCTCGCGACCTAATGTCCACTCAGAAACTCTTCTTTCAGTCTACAGCTAGATCTGAATGTTTGGCAGTTGATATAACAACTTGTTTGCATCTGATCTAGCAACATGAAGAGTCGCAGCGATCAGGCCATTCGTTTCTCGACAATCGCCTCGCCAATCGGTTTGAGACCAATGAAACCCCCATTGGCGCCACCATGCTCGAACACTTTTCGGCCTCTTAGCCAGGTTTCCTTGACACGACCTGTGAATTCATGACCTTCCCATGGGGAGCAACGATTCTTCCAGTGCATCCCATGGGAGTGCAATACCCATTCCTCGGTTTCATCAAACACGCAGATGTCGGCATCCATACCGACTTTGAGAGCGCCCTTACGGTGGGATAGTCCGACCTGTTTGGCAGTCGCCTGGGAGCACAATCGTACAACATCGAGAATCGTCGGTACCGACTTGTAGCCAGCCGCCGCGCGCTTCTTGGCTGAGGTGTGAAGGATCGGCAGGCCTAGGCCGACAGACGATATACCACCCCAAGCGGCGAAGAAGTCACCTTGTGGGGAAGCCGTGGGAGCCTTTGCTTCAAGCTCTAAGTCGGCGCGCATGTCAATACCGGAGTCGGAATGATGAATATGTGGACGGGTGTCCATTGTTTGCAAATGCGATGGCAGAAGCTTAAGCTCGGGTGTGCAAGGCGAGTGATCGGACACTATAGTCATGATACACGAGTCAGGCGCCTGCAGTTCATCCCACAGTCCATCTTGGTTCAGCTGTTCTCGAATTGGAGGGCAGCACTTGTATCGACAGTCTCCATCCTCAACTCCCTCGGCGGCCAAACCAAGATAGTGGAAACAGGTCTCGGCTGTGATGTTGATGCCGTTCCTACGTGCCTCCTTCAGGATCGGTATAGCCTGCGTGGCTGACAAGTGTACGATGTGTAGATGGAGATTGCTTGCGAGGGGCGCGAGGGAGACAATCTGATCGATTGCGTAGGTCTCGAACGATGGTGGCCGGGACTCGAGGAACGTTTGGTACGCTTTTAAGTCACCATGTGGTGCTAGTGGCGGCTCCGAGATTTGGACGGCATCGCCAACGGAGTCTGTAATGGGTGGGATCATCTCGGCATGGAACATGAGGGTAGTGGGCGTGCCGTTCAATGTCTTCATCGCTAGTTCGATATCGGCCGACGATATGGCAGGAAACTCTTCCACCTATAAGGATCGTTGAGCAAGTCATACACAACGTCAACGTCTGTGGCTGCACTTACACCAGACTCAATCAAGAACCCTTTGAAACCACGCACACCAGCCTCCACCAGGGGTAGCAGCTCATCCGCATTTCCAGGAATGACACCCCCATAGAAACCGACGTCAACCCAGCATTGATCCTGACTCGCTGCTAGCTTCTCCTTAAAACCAGCCAAGGTAGTGGTAGGCGGAATGGCATTCAGCGGCATATCAATCACTGTAGTCACGCCTCCTGAGGCCGCCGCTCGAGTGCCGGTGCTGAAACCTTCCCATTCCGTACGACCAGGCTCGTTGAGATGGACATGAGCGTCGACCAATCCAGGCATCAAGAGCTTGGAGCCATAGTTGATATATGTGGCAGTGGAAGGGAAGCAAGTCTTGGGGAGAACAGCTGCCACAATAGCTACTATCTTACCGGTAACAGGAGAGATAGAAATGGTAGCTGGTGTGAGCAGCAGGCTGTCATCCGGCAAAGTCAATACTGCCCTAGTCGAAACGAGCACAGTTGGTCCTTCTTGACTAGACATGGCCCGGGAGGACTTATACAGGGCACGCAACGAGCAGCTGAGGTACAAAAGTCTATCTGACCAGAAACCAAGCTATCTTATGAGAGACCAAGATGGCGGCCGATAACGATAACTGCCGGTAAATGGCTTATCGTGAGGATGGTGGCACGTCGTAACAACAGTAATGTTGTCGCGTGATGAAGAGATAAAGAGATAGCGGGCTCAGGACAAGAAATCGTACGAATGAGACTGCAGGAGAAAGAAAGCCAAGTGTGGGAGCAACCTACTAGTGACTTCTCCAAGATGGAGGTATTCACAAAAAAGATCACGAAGAGGAAGAGAACGATGGCTGACAGAGAAGCCTGGCTCGAGGAAGGAGATTCATTTAAGGACAATACTGAATAAGGGCACGCGCTTGGCCACCCACCACACCGATAGAAATGGATGGCAATAGCTTTATCTGACACATTCATGGTGAGGTACCTATCGGTATGAGAGATGCGCTTACACTATGGACCGCGGTGGGGTGTATAAGACAGAGAAAAGGGCCAGAAAGGGAGGTAAGGAGACAGATATCATGTGCCGAGAACAAGTCACAGCAGCAGGATGAGGAAGGCAGTGCAACAAGAAAGAGAGGGTCTAGAATTATTTGTGTCTACTAATCGAAACAGGACGAGAAAAGTGGTCGAAAATGGAACGGAGTGAAAGATAAGACAAAACTCATGACATGCAGGCTGAGGTTGAAATCTGGAGTTTATCGCATCGGCAATATCTAGCGCGATACCAAACACAGGACCCTGAATTCGGGAGATTCGTTATCTTCGCCCGCCAATTGGCCACTCGAGTTGGGCGACACAACGCTAGAGGGGTCCTCTAGCCCGGTCCTCTAGCTCGGTCCTTTAGCTCGATCCTCTAGCAGATTAAATTGGGCCCCCTACTGCTGTACATGTACCCCGTATCTCCATACCCACATACCCTCGAGTGCGGACTGCCTTATCATCGCAGCTCCTCACCGACTTCAATTCAATACACTCAAACACTCTCCTTGATGCAATGTCATTACGAAACTAGACTAATGCTTCCCGTTCATTCATAGATAAGCGCAATGCGCCGCGAGATGACCGACCTTCCCCATGGACAGTGAGAATTAATATATTAGGTAGTGAATCGTATCTGGGTTTCCCTCTCCAATTCTCAATGGTCACTCTGTATTGACCTTCAACAACAGCGGCGAAAAGCGAGTTAAAAAGGAAGCCGAGCTATTCTGAATCAGATGTGGAACATCCTTATAGGTTCGTATTCATTTCTCTATGGACTAGCCAAAACGTTGCTAACCCAGATGGTGGATTCGATACCAGCTGGGAATCTATTTCTCGATTAAATCGAGCAATCAATCGAGTAAATGGTACGTCATGATCTTAAATGTCGGAAGCCCTTGTTTCTAAACATCTTCACATTCCGGCCCAGTTTGGCAAGCCCCGCTACTTTGACTAGGAATCTTTTCAATCCGTCGAGTAACTATTAAGTAATACACTATATCCTCAATATTTTTCGCTTCACGATGCGGACTTCTTCCACCCTAAGTCGGCGCTTGCCTCACCATCTCGAAAATTATTCGTTGACTGAGTCAGCAAAATGACAGATGTTACGTCGGAGTATGGAGACATTCAGTCTGGTATCACGGCCCCTTTTTTTTCCACATCGGAAAAAAATTATCTGGATTCTGGAGCTCTCAGTAACGGAAGAGTCTGCGATGTCGCTATGATTCGTCGGATAGTTCCTAGTAATCCCATACTAACCCAACAGCCGCCATCAACATGAGACTTGCTTAATGATACGGTCGGGACGCCCGGGATCTGTTATGTTCTCTGCATGAGCAAGGAAGTAGGAAGATGGAGTGTGACACCAGTTAGGCCGCACAGGCTTCATAGTGACATCGAAAAGCGCAAGCTCCAAATATTCGGAGATAGTGAAGCGACAACAACAATGCGAATCGGGGCCATAACATTGGGTGCCTGCGCGGCTTTCTCTCACTCCTTCTTTACTTGGGGAGAGCAGGGTTCGCCCGTTCATCCTATTCATGAAGCGCTTTCTAAGTTCAGCTACCACTGCAATTACACCGTTACTCGTCTAGACCAACAGTATCGTCACAGGCTGGGGGAGGGAGACCTAGCCTTCAGGCCAGTATAAGGAACGACCCCATCTTTGTGATTGCTCCATGTCACGGCAGGGAGGCCCCGGTAAATTCCAGTTCGAATTCGACTACGTTAGTGGCCTCACTGTTATGGTGATTTCCTTCCCCGCTAGGCATTCTTAAGCTATTGGAGATAGGAAATCCTCGAAGAATTCCTACGCCCAAGCAGTTGTTTAGGCTGTTGCTGACTCTAAAGGCATGGCTCCCACGTTTATGGATGGGTTTCGCTGCCACCAAAAATGATGCGCCTTCGAGTATGGCAGCATGTATCTTGTCTGTCGTGAATAGTCCAAGCTTGCGACATCGTGAAACCACCTACTAACCTCCACGTATGCTATCAGCCTAAATGTTATCATACTTTTGCACGACGAATGGATATTGTGCAACTATCTAAATTTTGTCCCGCCTCTTTTTTTAGTGGTGTACACGCTATATTCACTTATCGCCAACTGTTTTTGCGACAACAATTTAAGAAGCTCGGAGCAAGTGCGCGGTGAACAAGATGAAGACCCCAAAACTCAGCCATGTGTGACAGACATGCAATGATCTGTTTTGTTGCCAGGTTTCTTCGGGTTCGAGTTCCTAGTAGAGCACTGCAATGCAAGCCGAAGGAGACATATTGCTCGAAGCACTTGGTTTAAGCCAACACCACCGAACGGCGCGTGGATCGCAGGGTTGACGGTGAGAGCTACGTGATATAGGTTATACTCAAGTGCCAGGGCTAAATCAAGAGAATCGAGGTTACATAGACACCGAGGAGGTAATGAACTTTGTTTATGTCAAGAAGCAAGTAGGGAGCCGGGCGCAACGCCGGGTGCACTGCTGAAGATGACCGAATGCCAAGACGGGGTAGCCCCGCCGGATCTGTCCGCTCTGTCCGGATCACTCGATGGCATCTCACCTACAGCAAATATGAGATCTCAATTGATGTCAGATACCTTACAGCAAGCCATAGTTTGCTCAAGCTTTTTGCTAAAGTAGGAGAACTAGTAGGGCAAAAAGTATTGTTGCACTGATACAAACGCTATAACACTACCTAGTAGTTAGCTAAACAATTCTCTGCTAAACAACCGTTCTCGCCCTTTCTATAAATATTACATAACAAGACGTGGTACCCAAAAAAAAGCTCAGGTACGATTATGAATATCATCGCAATACTGAATACTTCGCTTGCAATATAATTAGTAGTAAAGCAAGCGTGATATTTCCCCCTTGTCATTCTTCCTTATATCTATGACTATGTTCGCATTCGGTTTCCACTCTTTTTTTTACTTTGGTGGTTGATTATATTAACACTTCTTGTCGCAGCTATGGTTGGTTATTGACATGTAGAAGAGATAAGAAAGAAAAGGAGCTGGTCCGCACGGCGAGGGTCTTATATATACATACTGTCCCATCGTAACTTCCCGCATGCTCCAATATTATTTAGCGGTCGAGAGTTTGACCGTCTTGTTACGGAGAGCATATATATCGTTAATGCTGACAATGCATTAATGGTTCCGTTTTTGCGTCACACGTCTAGATTAGCAGAACCTATTCATGACCTATTACCACCTCATCCGTATTGGTAACGGATGCCGTGGATTGGCTAGAGAAAACCCAAGACACTCCGATAGGAGACCTGTTGGCAGAGGAAGAATCTGGTCCCAAGATCGCCAAAGTGGGGAGAGTAAGTTGCCATGTCCCTCTTATGCGATAAGGCGAACATGCTCACCATATTCTAGGAGACAAACATGGACGGAAGTTGAAGCATGCAGGAAACATATCCACAGTGATTATCTTAGTAGAACTCTTGGGTTCAGTGAAATATTCCTTCTTACGGAAGGGACCGTGCAAAGAAACGATGCCAGCATTGCCCGAAACAATGAGCCCAAGCAATACCAAGAGTCTTGTGCACAACACCTCGTCACACATTAAAACACCCGCTCACATCTACTTTCTACTGACAGCTGAATTCCACGATTCATCAGTGAAAGTCAGAATGACTCAGTTTCTTCATATAAAGACCATCCAAGCCAAGTCCTATTACGAATCTCCGAAAACCCTGGCACACTGGCTACTGAGTCGAAGTCTCAGGCCAAGATAGATACTATAGAAACTTCAGGCAAAGGCAGAATTACCTAGTAACAAAAGTCCTTCTTGAAATAGAAACAGCCGATATCAGCAGACACCAAGAACTCAATACAGAACCTGAGGAATACAAAATCATGTCTGAGCTTTACAAAAAGAATACCAACTGAGGTTATACGTTTATTTTGGCTTGACAGAGACCGTGAATAACGAGATCAACCACTTATTGTATCAGAGAACATTGTTGCTACATCCTGAGGTTCATATCAAGATGGAGAGCATTGCAAGGGGGCATCGCAGTAGTGTGCAAGAGGGTTTTGCTGTTTGTGCTGATAGCTTTTGGCAATTTGGTTGCGTGCGGTTGGAGTTTGCTGTATTACTTCGGTATGGATTGTTGCGAGCCGGGCTGGAGTTGTGGTTCTTCGCTCACGAGGTTGGAGCCTATAATGGGTCCCGAATCCGGCAAGGCGAAGGTGTTTTTTGGTCCATGTTGGAAATGGTAGCGTGGGCTACCTAGCCCTTAAATTGCCGATTTCCTAGCATTTGACTGCAAAGTGAGTTTCAACTGGAAGGGCTATTAAAGGCCATTGAAGGACATAACATGTTAAGCAGACTATAGTGTTGAACCTTCAGTTACGCTAGTTTCTTGTTTTGCTGGCACGAGAGGGGAGTTAAACAATACTATGTTGGAGTTGGTCTGGCCGCGCCCTCTTATCCATCTGCTTAAGGACCCGTTATATATACAACAACTTAACTTATCCAACATCTTATTCTTCTTCTACCACTAGTTTATTCCTCCCTTAAGTCTGGGACATCCGACCCAGTATATATAGAAAGGGGTTTATGCTTTCCACAGCTGGGCCCCAACGTCGACTATAGCCCCGGGGATGTGTAGTCTTCCGCGGTGCAGAGCTTAGGCATTATATGCAAGGCTATGCCTGATACTATATCTTTGTAATTTGCACAAACCACCAGCTAGTGAATAACTGAGCGTATCGAAGGCCTGGAAAACTTCCTGCATTTCCATCTGACCCGTGGTAGGAAGAAGGCAAGGAGTGAAAGGAAGGAACTTCTAAGGAGCAACAAAAGAGAAATACTGGTGTTGTAGAGACATCCAATTTTTATCGCAGAAACTTGACATCCTCGCCAACAAATGTGAAGCTGACAAAGAGGACTACGGAACCGATGAAGATAACTATAATTCATACGCCGGAGAAAGCCTAGACCCTGAACGACTAGGTACCGACTAAAAATATGTAAACCAAGCCGCACTCTATGGTCCTAGACTTGGTCGCCTAATGCTGTTGCCTCATCTTCGTTGTCAGAATCGTCGTCATCTAATTACCACATCTTCTGACCTAGCGTTGCCGAAAGTAAGCGTTTACAATCCTCTCTATTCCTGAAAACATCGAAGAAGCCGAAATCGGATTGAAAGTCAAGGGGTAGGAGGAGCATCAAGCAAGGCCTAGAGCGACTGCGGGACAGCTATTCCGATTATCGCTATCAGTCGTTCTGTACCCCTGCGAACTCCGAATAATCTTGATGGTGGTGCCTAAACCGTGTAAGCCTCAACTGTTGGATGCAGTCTGTGGATGATTGAATGTTTGACTAGACCAGCGGAAGATATAATTATCTAGATCTGTTCGCGAAGAGAAACTTACTCCGCCATCTGATGATACACTACAAGGCTCACTAAAATCGCATAACATGGATGTAGTTTTTGTCATGGATGTGTATTAAAAGTGACTCATATTGGGCAATCTTCCTAGGGGTAATCATGTTGGTTTATCCTAATTTTTCCATACCCCGTAAACACCATGTTCCCCTTCCTAAATGATATTCATTGTAATTCCGTTATGTGCTCCAGAAAGTCCGAAATGTTCCTACGCCTTGTTCAATTATCGCCAAAGTATCAAATTACCACTCCTTATTACACTCCGATAGTCGTTTCCCCTCTAAATCACCATACGGCTGTTGTTTGGGCGTCTTGGAGAGGATACTACCTTTTAGATCCGTGATGCTGTGACATAATTAGCTCATAACCAACATAAGCCAATATTAAGGCCAAGCGCAACCAACCATCTAGTGCTCGGAAGGTGACCAAGTTGTTGGGATAATAGTCAGGCGGGATAGGTGCTTTCTGCTTTGGCTTTTCGTCCTTTGCCCTGAGCTTGGACTTCAGCTTGGCCACGGCCCCTGACAGTCTCGTTTTTGAATGCTCCGACGAACTCCCATTTAGTGGGAGATCGGATAATGTCTTGCTGTCTGCTTTGAGTCCGTTCGTTAGTGCTAGCCTACTTCGACATATTTCGACATGGTTAAGGTAGAAAGGTGCTTGACTCTCAAGTGCTAACATACCATCTTCAAAGTCTTTGAATTTATCCGCGAAGTTGTATGTGTTGTCGATTAATGTTACCTCTGTGGCCGCGGAGTTTCGTCGCGTTGATGTACGTTCACCGTCGGCATTAGCCGTCAATGGCATCTGAGTATGTGGGGTGGTCATGATGAAGTTATCAAGTATTGCCAAGACCATGAGGAATTCAACGGGAGTATATGTGTGTAGAGAAGAGCAGCAGCTAATAAGGTACTTGGTTATTCGACGTTGTATATCTTTGTCTGGACTCTTGTATGTATAGAGAGTTGAAATCACTTATCACATCTTTCATGGGTATACATTTTTTATATATAATCATATGGGCTAGCAATTACTAATTGACCGCAGCATTTGGGACTGAGCACGTTTTTCTTTCATGCTATGACTCCGTGAATACTAGTTAAAACGACATACGATATGCGTCGAAAGCATCGGAGCGTAAGCCGAGAGTTGATGCCTGTCTTGAGTTGACCAATGAGATTCATGGATGCCTGAAAGATATAGCTAAGCCGAAGCCGAAGCCGAACTCCGAAGCCGCTTATATCTCTTGACTCCTCCGGCTTCAATCGCGTAAGCCGTATAGGCGTTCTTCATTTCCTCACACTGACAGAACGAATCAATTGAATATTTTGAGTAGGCTGGTGCAATCGGCGTGAGTCATTTCCGGCATGAATTTTCCGGCATGAGTTCTTCGGCAAGCCCCCTGCTCCGCAGACCCAATGGTCGACTACAAGCATGCGAAGTAAGATGACCTCAGCCCCCCTACATCGCTTGGCGCACAACTGTACTAACATGCTTGCACAGCCTTGTCGCAAGCGAAAAGTGGCATGCGATCATACCCAACCCATATGTAACCGATGTAGGAAAAGGCGGCAGGTGGGAGACTGTGTATACCTGGTATCGGGAAACCCCAGGTCCCCCCCAATTAGTAGACTTCCTCTTTCTCCCGCCTGTTCTGCTTCATCAATTATTGTTCGGTCAGCAACTGCCAATGCCACGGAGACGACGGCTGAGCCTCGTAGCCCCGAAGGGCAGGGCGCAAGGCAAATGGCCTCTGGCTATCTCGGGTTCACGAGTTTCTCTGCTGTCTACGAGGAGACCCAGATCAGCCTAAGCAGGCTGCAGGGCTCTCAAGCAACGCCTTCAGATTCCGATGACCAGAGCCAGGGGACGTTGGCACCGGATGCGTTCACACTCAGCCCTCGGACACGGGACGCGTGCTTGTTCGTGCTGCGAAACGTTCCCGAACCCTCACGAGGCAAGATTTGCCTACGCGGCAACCTGTGCGAGGCTTGGGTATACTACTTCCTCGACCGAGTTTTAGAGTCATTCTACGAGACTTTTGGACATTATTTCGGACCTCAGAGAAGTGACTCGTCCCTCGAAGAGCTTGCTGTCATCTTATCGAGGAATACCACACTTCCGTTCTCCGATGACGATGATATACTGCCTAGCCGCTGGATAGGCCAGTTCTCCGGGCTACACACGCGTTGGGAGACCTTGGGGTTGCTTTTCGCCTTCTGGGACTTCAGCGTCAACTCCATTACGATACGGAAAAGCAGCACCCAGGATGAATACGGTCGACCGAGTCAGGTTACGAAGGCATCCCTCGACTTTTGTGTCGATCTGTGCCAGGAATTCTCTCCAGCCAACTCCAGTACGACATCCTGAGTCTTTTATCTCCGTATGCAATATGCTCCTGCAGACTCCCGAAACACCCCAAAAATGAGCCGATTATATACTACAAGCGGTAAATTCTAACTACTGATTTTTTAATAGTGCTGCTCTTTCTGGGTTACAAACGACTGGTAATGGAGACGGTACTCAACGGCGATATAAGTTAGTACTTGGATCCTTAATAATCGATTATTTTGCCGGATGTACTGATAAATGTTGCTAATCCTATTGTAGGCCGCCGGTCATGGTTGTTCCTCGGAGAGGTCATCGCACTCTTGACCTTTCTGGGCTATCACGTACTTCCAGATTCACCAAACTACCAGCCCAAATTCACGATCGAAATCAAACGAAAACTATACTATCAGATATACATAACCCACATGACATTGGTTTCATTGACGGGGCGGCCACCTCTAATGAGCCATCGATACAGCACTACGCCACTCCCCCTCGACATTGGCAACAGCACCCTCTTCTGTGACAAAGAAGATATTCTTTCGAGATCGACGGATTGTATAGACGCTGCAGGGTGGAACAAACGTTGGAGGCAATTCGCAGTTACACCTATGCGTGCGAGAGCTAAGCTCGCGTTGCTCCGCGAAGAAATCATGGGCTTTGCCCTAAGCGCGAAGCGGCATGTATCGGTCGAGGCCCTTCTGTATGTAGCGCGCCTGACAGCCTTTCTCCATACCAAACCTTCCAGATTCGCACTCATTTATAAGCTAACTCTATCATGATCTAGAGACATGAAGGCTCGGGAGTCGCGCACGATCGAGGAGTTTCCAGTCTCCGTGCAATACTATGATTCCGACTTGGATGATCTGAAACACGAAGTTGGAGTCTTGTATTGGAAGCTCCTATTGCGACTAGAGCACCTCCTCAACTTATTCTTCATCGAAAGACTATTACTCAAGCAGGGCCACGCCCAAAGCGAGCTTCTGTCCGTCAGCTTCGACATGGTGACCTATACTCTACCCTTCTGGACTCACCAGGACACCCTTTCACCGCTACGCGGCGACTGTGAATGGCTCGTAAGCGTCTTCTGACAACATAGTCTTTATATTTGCCACTTCCTTCGACTAATGGCGCATTACCCCTAGATCATGGCCTTCGGTGTCCCCGCAGGCGGTATCCTATGCCAAGAGCTGCTGAAGCCAACGCTGCACAACGACCCGCGGATCACCAAATCAAGTCTCATCCAGAAGCTGAGTCTTCTGGTCGGATTCCTGGACTGGATCAAGCCGACGGCGCCCAACGGCGACTTATGCGATAAGTGCAAGACCATCATTAAGCACGTCCTTGACCAGGCGCTGAATGCGCCCGCGCCGGGATACGAGAGTGCGCCTGGTGCGGCGTTCGACTGGGATTTCACGACGCAGGTCGACTTTGACTTTGATCTGCTGGATACATTCGGCTGGACGCGCTCCGAGCCCTCGTTAAGTCAGTAGACCAATGATTAATATACATAGGACACTGAGGAGCACCCGCCTGCTTCATGTTCAAATTTATTCAACTCGGAGGGTGGTGAAGATTATTCCTGCCATACTCTTGAGACGCACCTCTCTAAAGCTAGAAGAGCCAGGGAAGAGTAGCCAGAACCATCGGCCATGCCATACCAATGCGTAAGGACTCATCTTCGAGCACCCTGATAGACGGAGGTGCTCCATGGCCTGTCATATGTAGCTGAATGGCACGAAGTAGAACTATTTAATTCGGGTGATGGTTGGCATGAGAAGTATGTGCTTTTAAAATAACGAGCCCTTATCAATGGTATTACATTGTTCACGAGCTGCAGGGCGTTGAAAGTGTTACTCCGAGTACATGCAAGCCCCTGGCCATCGGGGCAGCTTCTTTGATAACCCAGATTTTGCGCCAGGACGGGCTGGCAAGGAAGTGATGCATCCGAACAATGTAGAACCCGAATCATTCGGTAGAGTGACAGCATACCGCTCTGCTGCGATTGTACACTCATATATGGGTGCCTGGCATTGCTAAATCACGTGAGTATAGTCATGCGATGAATAGGCTGTGCGGCTCACTTGGCAGTAGAGGCGTGATCAGTAGACTTAGGTTCTCACGTAGATGGGCATGATTGAGAAGCCTAGATTCATAAGAAGATACGTAAATTAATTCTCTTCTCAGCTACGATAATATTAATAACTGTAGCCATGTTGCTCTTTGAGTAGATGTACCCGAGACACTCGTAATGAACAACATGGAGAGCTTAGTGTCTTTACCAACCGAGTTATGAAATCGTAGTCATGTCACGTCACTTTACTTCAGGTTTTATTAAAGATACTCTGAAGACTATTAAAGGAATACTCATCGTAGCGGTAGGCCTGACCTCAGTTATAGAAATCAAGCACTCTATCGAAGTTCTAAACAGGATATCATCCTATACTCTAAACGCATATGATGTTTTAGCTACTATAGTATATTATTTAGCAGCGGTCTTGGCTCTTCCAGCTTCAGACAGACCTGACATGTTGTCAAAATTACCAATGCTACATGAACTCCATCGCTCTTACACTGTTGAGCTGAAGTTTTTTCTTTTTCAGCCACCATTCGTCTAGTCACAGGGCTGAGGCGTATGTGCTACTGCAACCGGAAGAATTTGGACAAATGTCTCCTAAGCGTTGGAGTTTTGCTAAAGATCGGCATGTTAGTCAATAATTATGACCGGTGAAGCAAATTTATTGGGTAACAGTGTGATGGGTGGCTGCTCATGGGAAGAACGATACGAGTATCTTCAAAATGATATGGGCGACGAGGCCAATCACAATGCGATTATGTGAGCTCGAGATATAGACCCCAGAAAAGTTTAGGATACTGTAACGATGCCCAATCTAGTAGCATTCACTGTGATCAAACTTGTATCTTTGTCTTATAGCTTTTCGACGAGGATGAGATAAAAGAAATCTCCCGATAGGCTTTCGGCAAGCGATCTTGATCGTTCGGCTTGGCGTTTGTTGACGAGATCCATTGTGTAATAATTCTGATAAAGCCATCACACTCCCAAAGTCTTCAGCTCTCTGGGTCCAATAGCTCATGCATAGAACATGTATGTTTATTCCCCGGACCCCAGGAGGATATAAAACAAGTCTTTATGCTAGTATTCTTGAACAGTGCCTCTGTTTACCAAGTACTGTGGTTTAAATAAAAAAAGGCCGATCAGAAACTGGGCACTATACCCCAAAGCGACTTACACTTGAGACACCTTTATAAATATAAACTACGCTTTTAACCCCCCGCCCAAAATGAGGAATTAAGTTGCTAAAGAATAAAATAGAATTATTATAATTTTGCGATTTTTTCATTGAATAACTACTAATTAATGGTTAAAGTTGAAGTTAAGCATCGATGTAAAAACAGAATTAGACGTTGTTTTTCGCCCCCACTGTATAATGTTTCCACTCATGCGAACAACCTGACATTTGATACGTTGAGAGATAGCGTAGCATGCCAGCTTATTCGACAATCCTGCACCAGCAGCCCCAGACCCCGGGTCTCTTCTGGTGGCTGCGTGCTGAACCTGCAGCAACTCGGCCCCTAGTCAAACCTCTCGGACAGGACAAAATGCCATCTAGGCCGGAGCGAGAAACTGGGTACGGGATGGGGGTTGCAAAGGGAAAACGCAAAGGACCGTCATCCCGCGCAATGTTGATCTGCAGCTGAAGGGTGCCTTTGGGTGTACCAATCATTCTCCGGATTTAGCCGTCGGAAATAATCGAGATGCCGCACAGAAACTAAGCAGGAAAAAAAACAGGCGGCATCCCGCTCTATCTACCTTTTAGGCGATCCTATCTACCTGCGCTGGGTGATGGCCTGACACCTGCAACCTTTTCACTTCTCCAGGCGTGGGGTTTTCGATAACGCCCCGAATGCGGGGTTAACTTGGGTGAGCGTTTTCCCTCTAGGGTGGCAGGGCCCCCTGAACCTAGTTGGTTATATCAATCCTTTCTAATAATACCGCTGGCGAATGGCGCGATAGGAAACGGTTATCAAAGAAGCGTCACGGTGGAGTTCAGGGCAACCGATCGATACGCGGATTGGGGTTGCTGTCGAACCACGCAATCCTCGGACACTCGGAGATCTGGTCGCATGGTTGTCACTGTTGCATGGAATTGTGTTTTTGGCGTGAAGGATCGCCCTCGCGGAAGTTCTTCCGGCAGCCAGATGTGAGGCTCTGCCGTTCGGGATTGCTACTGCATCTGTGTTAACCGGCTTGTGCAGATGAAAGTTTGGGTCTACTCCATGTCGATGCCTCTCGTACCGACTCCTTATTTGCATGTACATGTGCTGCAATGATTCGTCTGCGATGGCTGATCGTTACGCAGGTAACCATGTTGTTGTGTGCGAGACACGTAATCCTCTCGTGACAACCACCTTGTTAGGACAGCACATCGTGAGCTCCAAGCCACCGCGGTCAAGGAGGTTTGACTAAAATAGTCGATCATGTTTACGCGCGGCTGTCATTTGTCGTTTCCCTATGTGTTCAAGTGGCGGAACGCCCGAGAGTGTGATTAAGACTTCGCCTGAAAGTGAGACACCCTATTGACCACTGCAAGCCCCTTTTATGATATCACACCATAACCGCAGTTCGGGGCTGCACTGGTAAGCCACATCGGACTAATGCATCCACACAGCCCAATGCAAAACAAAATACAATTTTATATACCCCCTTTGAGATGGTTTATTGTGAGTTATGATTCAGAACTAGCCTTCGTTGTTTTTGTGATAAGAAAAAACTACGAAAAAACTACTTCACGGGGGCTGTCGTCGCCTAAAGACACGACACCCAAGATTTACTTTACCTGTGAACATCGATGTTAGGCATCGTATTTGCGTTTACTGTTTTGATGTTGAACGAAATGACTTCAATTGACTCTTTGGTGTATGTTATAGTCGAATAGTAAAACTTTTTTTAAGGCTATTGGATATGATTTGTGGTACATCGTACATTCAACTTTGATAATAGGAATATCAATTTAAACTACATATGATAACAAAGCCCGCATAATCTCACTTGTCTAGATTCTTGGTTAAGAAGGTACGAATATTCTCAGAAGTAAATACAATAATTGTTTATGTCCTACGAAAAAGAAAAAAAACCTTTCTTGGCTGATATAAAGTTGTTGTGCGCTATTTACGATCTAACCAGAGTCTTATAAATCGTGAATTTTCTATACATGATCAAAATTAGGAGCTTTTATTGGCCATACTATATATCCTTATTTGTTTCTCAATAGTCTCTATTGGCCTTTTCTTAGTTCTATGCTTTAGATAAGTTTTAAATTCACTCGATTCTTGCTAGTTCAGTTTAGTTCTGAATATCTGAAACAATCGAATGAAAGGAAATGAGATTGCACTCAATGGAAGGATTTCATGGAATAGTTGAACCAAATTCATCAACTTCAACTGCGGAGTCGTCTCTGTTTCCACATCTTGCTAAAATATTGACTCGAGTCATCCCATGAATTTCATTAGAAACTAATCGTAGTTTCAGGTTGATGGCCATGCTAACACGTCGCGTATTGTACGTTAGGCACGTAATCATAGACTACGGCTCTCTTGATCTGCTCAAGTTAGTTGAAATCAGGGTTTCTTCAAGTTATGGCTGTATACATATAGTTCCAATTTGTCTAGTATGTTTCACAACAAGGTTCATACCCGCAGTGCCCAGAATCCGGGGAGGGAACTTTTATGCAGATCACGAATGTCGTGCCGTGATACGTCGTATCCTAGGATGATCCTATTGTCCGCAATGGATGGCACATGCGCATCTACCTACTCTTCACAGAAGGCTCACGCTTCGACTTGCCCTCCTGGTAGTCTGGTGTGCTGATAGCCCTGTTAGGTGGGTGTCGAGTATCCCTTTATACGCAACTAGTCTGGCTTAGTGAAGACTATAAGCGTATGCAGTCTCTCTCGTTGTCGGGCATCGTTGAGCTGTCGGGGACGTCAACTTCCCGTTTCTCCTAAGCGGAATTGTCATCTGTACTGGATTTCCATCAATAAAAGTCCCAATCTGTGCCACCGATAGGATGAAAGGTCGAAGAATAGATGAAAAGAAACCCTCAAATTCTGCTCCGACTGGCTGTAAGTCCACCAGTTACTAGCAGTCCAAGGCGCGAACCCTGCACTATATATCCAGTGACTGCAAAGACCACACACATGGCATGTGAGAAGAGGCCATTTAGCCCATATTTCTGTAGGCCGTTGAGATTTCGCTTAAAGAGGGTCCTGGCAATGCCAAGACGCCATATTTAATATGTCTGGGGACTGCTAGTTTTCCCCCTCATTCGAAGTCCATACACAGCCCGGTGGACCCTCACCACCATCAGCATCAGACTTGAGCAGCACGGGGCCATCCGTTTCTTGCCTACAAGGGTCTTTTTTTACCGTTGAGAGGTGTCCTAGTGCCCCGACTCATACCCGTGGGAGCGACAGCACGATGTCATAGCGTTACATCGCATGTAGCTCACACTTTAAAGAAACAGCGATTGCACCTGGTTTGACTTCGCTGATTACATAAAGCAGGGGCGGGACTGGTGTTGAGATAACAAGTTGTCGGACTGGGGGTGGAGGCTAGGCATAGTAATGGGCTAAAGACCTTTCCCGAGCCCGAGTAGCACAAATGTGCCGTGTCCGGTCTCCGGCCCCATCCCAATACTGCAGCTCAAGGCAATGCCTTGGAGAGAATAATAGCCTAATTATATGCCTAGACACAGTAGGGCGAAGGAGAGCGAAAATTACCATTAAATAGAGATTTTGAGGCGGCTGCCGATAACCGACAAGCTGCGATATAGTTTCGAAGATTTTCATAGAGACCTTACTTATTTCTCGGACAAGAACTGTGACTGTGGTAGGGCGCCATGCGTTTGTCACGTATGCGGCGTGCGAACATGATCGACTTGTTCTCTACTATTGGAGGCGGCTCGGTGAGTGTTGGTTGAAGCCCGAACGGATGTAACTCAAATGTGTTGATGTGCTGCAGCAACTATTCATTCAGAATACTACCGTCGCATCGTCTACTGAACACCCATATGATAGCCAAGGTGCCCATAACAATACCCAACTATAATCAAGCGAAGACAATCCCTTGCCTCCCAAGACAAAGTCGCCTGAAGCCTATTACCGGTTGGCGACCATGCTCAAGTTCCTACTTGAAGATCCTCGCATTAAACCTAGCTAAACCATTGTGCGATAGCACAAGCGCAAGAGATTTGCCAAGGTGGCCTCAACGTGCCGAAGCCCGACCATCATGCCTCGCATTCTGGGTTGGTTCCAAAGGCTCCGCAGTCCTCCCTGTATACCGTATATGTCGGAAACAAATACTTTTGGAACTTCTGCAAGTGATGAATGCTTCGCAGGGGCGCAGGCAATGCCGTTGGTGCATCGTCCGCATGTGGAGAACAACTGCGAGTATGCTGTAAAGGTGCTCAGAACCCAACAAGAGCGTGCCGCGTTGCTCTGCAATCTCTTTATAGATGGAAGGCGGCGGAAGTTCCCATTATCTTATCTTCAGACATTTAAACGCATCAACGTGTTAACATGGCTCGGGTAGCGAAACATCTCCTTGGGCCAATGATGACGACCCGAGCTCTCCGAAATGTTGTGCAACCCGGTGGCCGTCGATAGCCACCAGTCACTCTTCAAGTTGGTGATACAGATGAAGGTTTGTGTTCTCTTTGCATGAAGACTGAAGACTGATGACACTCAGCGACTATACGGAGTACTCTGCCAGTGAGCGCGCCTCATTAATATGAAGCCAAGTTGCTCTTTCTTGACAAGAAAAGCACCCACGCCATACGCAGCATCCCTTACCTTGGGCCTCGAGATCGTCACTGTCGAGACCACACAAGCATCGTGAGCTGGATATGGTATTTGAATTGATATTTATACATATGTATCGCTGCATACCAAGCGCAAGCGGTGACGGAGACGGAAAGCAATGCGAAGCAGAGCCGACAACGGCACATGTATACTACTGTATGGTGGTACAGTAGCCTCTCAAATCGTTATGCTGCAACCTGCACAATACCGGATTGGCTATATGCCTTACTAGGATCGGGCGCTGAGGTCCGTCAACCGCGACCGAATCAGCTTCACGTCGTTCTCCCAGCCCGCTGTCACCCTTTCTGCTGGACTAATAAACCCGCATCCCGTATCCTGCAACCTGCATCCTCATCCCCAGTCCCCCATCGCCATTCAGGCATGATATGGCGACACATCCAAGCATGTAGTCATAATACTTACTGTATTATATCGCGGTTCATTGTTCGAACCAATATCCCGTGTTCAGGCGAGTCATTAGACTAACAACGTAAGTACAGGTCAATCCCTGAAATAACGATATTTTGCCCCTCCCAAGCTACACATCAGCACCCTGGGCGTACCTAATTTGTTCCTTGAAATCTATGGGGCAACTCCCTCTTTCTGTTATTACGCCCACTTGTTTAGACTAAACAATCCGTTCTAAAAGGATAACAAAAAATAAAACGTACAATAGCGTTCTGTGGCTGTATACGTATCCATGGGCTTGCGAGTTACTTTAAAGATCAGGAAATACCGTTATTTCAGGGATATACAGTACCTGTAGAATCCACGCAACTCACCATACTATACCTAGAGGGAAACATAGCATTGACGATCCAATCAACGGTGGCTTGTGGTGTATTTAGGGCTTACAGGCCTACGAGTTTTTGGCTTTGTTTCTGATGGCTGAAGAGGGGTGGCTTGATCTGCCAAGCCCATCCCCGGAGCCATCTTCCCCAGCTGTATCACAACTCAAAATCGTTCAAGCTCTCAAAATTCGCCGAGGGCTATAGATGCCTATATAGGATAGGTTAGTATAGCCACAGTAGATACCTAGGTAGGCTACCTATCTTGGTACGCACCAATGGCGATCCCGTATTTCAAGGTCTACATGATAGAGAGAAGAGCGTTACTTCATGCCTCAGCGAATCATCTCTATTGATTTGTTGAGGTTTACACTATGGTGGACTGGGTTAAACGAAAAGTTGCCCCAATCTGGCCTAATCTCCGTTATATTTTGAGCTCTGATCCTTATTAACTGCCACGCCTGAGCCTAGCGCTGCTAGTCAAACCGACATATAGCTTTGTACTCACTTAGTACTGTTGTATGTGCTGCTCGCGAACAGTTCTCCTCGGCGTTATTTGACTGTTAGTTTCAGTGCCGTCCTCCAAAGAAGCAAGCTGCCTACGAATCTTCTGTCAGGTCATGATATGCCTAATAAGATACCACGTACGGCCCCTTTGAGGCCGGAAGCCACCAAACCAGCCAAACCTTTAACCACCCGTTTCGGTCTTCCAGGTATCCCGGGGTACATCGCGGCCACCTACAGGGTACCACTAGTGTACTGTATGGTCTATCCCACAGATGTGCTGTAGGGACGCTAAATAAGATCACAGGGTAGTGGAGGAGTTCTGGGCAGAACTGGGGCAGCCTGCGGTACTTGACATGGGTCTAAGAGGAGCCAAGCACCAACCCCATGTCTCCTATCTGCACGTATCTGGTTTACTGGTAGCATGGCGATCGGCCGCCATCGTCTACCACTGGCCGGTCTCATTGATCTTTCCTCTTCGTATGTCTCTGCTCTCTCACTCTTCGTGCTGTTCTTTGCGCACTTGCCCCCCGGCTCCGTTTGTGCGAGTGCGTTATGTATTGCGACAGGGGGGCATGGTGGTCTCAAAATGACCTGTCGCATACTCAGCTTCCAGAGCACCACGTTCAGATGAGCCTTTGGTAGCCCTCTTTTTGAGTTTACCTTACTCGAGAGGGAATCAGCTTTGACAAGTATTCATATCTGGCAGGCCAAGGCCTTATTTCGTCTCTCCTAGTTTCGTCTTGCTGCCTGAACTGGCTAGACGGTAGAATGTTGGGTGGAGACAACCATCCATCCAACACTATCTTCAACCGCTTCCACCCATCTTACACCCATCTTACCCTGTCATAAGTTCTGCCCATCATGTCCGCACTTTGATATTCATCTCCCGCCTATAGTATCTCTGTAATCTCTAGTGGCCCCACGATATCATCTTCGTCGTTCAAATAAGACAGACTTACACTCCACCTCTATCCCCAGCTTAACCCCTCCTCTATCTGGTTCCCCGTTCTCTATGATTCGAAGGGGACAACCTATCGCTGCAGACTTAGCAGTTTCCGATTCGTCCACCAGCCTTCCTTTCTGTTTCGTTGGCAGCGAGCGTTCGTGAGCTGTGCTGATCAGAGAGAATGCGTGGCGGTTTTCGATCATGATCTACTCAGTTTGACAATTCCCGTTTTTGAGTGTTGGAATGGGCTCACAAAGCAGAACTTGCTGCTAAACACTGCCGCACATAGACGGGTTGCTGTAACTCGCCTCTTGGGCTTCTTGCTTTTAAGCCATCTACCTCGCGGTCGGAGCTTCATCAAGAAGACCAGGATTGGCGCGTAGCTCCGTCATGGATGGCCAACTTGCCCTAGCCACCACCGCCGTTGGACTTTCTTGGCCAGGGAGACACGCCCGGGTAGCTGGAGGAGACTCCCCGACCGTCTTATCCACGAGTCCACGATGGACAAACTCTGTGCCAGCCGCACAAATGAGTGCGGGCCCGTTGTCTCCCATCAGCACAGAACTGGAGATTGTCGATGGTATCTCTGGCGCAATAATGCCACCCGCTCCTTATTCGGCAAATTCGTCAAGTAGCACTTGGAGCAGTACCTACCAGGACGATGAACCAGTAGAGGACGCAAATCACGATATGAGTTGGGAGCATGATGCGGGCGACGAGTCGACAGTGCCCAAGACAGAGCCTATGGAGGACGATTGTTTTCGCATGGACGACGTCCAGGAGGCTCCCCGCGCGTCAGTGCCCGGATCACATCGCCCATCGTCAAGTCAACCCAAAACCAAGCGGCCGAGAGGACGACCGCGGAAACATCCCTTGACCTCCCAGGTGGTGAGCAATAAAGTCGCCAAGGGGCGCTCAAAGACCGGTTGCATCACATGTCGGAAAAGGAAGAAGAAGTGCGATGAACAAAAGCCACGCTGTGAGACGAGCCCCCTGGCTTTTTTTGACAACCCTTCCGCTAACCTCTACTCAGGCATGAACTGTGAGAAGAACGCAGTGGTATGTGAGGGGTATCATGAGAAAACACTTTGGAAAAGTGGGCGAGAAAGGGCAGAAGAAGGTAAGGGTAACACTGATTCTATGCCACTACCACCTCTTCTATAACGTGCTCACCGGTTTGCCAGAGCGACGAAGGAAGCAGAGCCTTCCGCACATTACGCTTCAGCCAATCTTTCAGGGCGTCGAGACCGTCGAGGATCGGATATTCTTCAGTCATTACATTAACCACCTAAGCAGTGTCCTCACTGTTGAAGGTCAACACAAGAACGCTTTCAAAGATATGCTGCTTCAGATGGCAGTGGAACACCGTGGACTAATGCATTCCATCCTTTCGTTAGCGAGTAAACACATTGACTTCGAGACGCCATACGGCAGCAAACTCCTCAGTTCCGGTCCCAAGGTTGATCTTACGTCTCTGATGACCCGATCCCAGTTCCACCATGACGCGGCCATGAAGCAACTGCTGGAATGGGGAGGCAAAGACGAAGGTGGGCCAGAACAGAAGGCTAACCTAGCACCTCGTTACGGCCAGATGTTATGCCTAATGCTCCAGACAGCTGCGGAAGGGAACACAGAGGGCGCACATCGAGTGCATCTCCAGGCCTACAAGGGCTTGATTGATAAGAACCCACCGCCAGACAAGGCATTCACCACATTTATAAGCGAGTTCTTTCAATATCGGGTATTCGCAGATGAGCTCATACGGTATCCCGACATGCAGACCAACCGCCTAGCAAAGGAAGACTGGGAACCATGGTATGCGATTGACCCGGCACGACTAATCGGCGTCGGTGACGGGCTGTTTCATTATCTTGCAAAGATCACGACGATCCGGAACGAGATACGGGCCAACATGGTTGCCAAGGTCGAGCCAGTTGTCGACTATACATCACTTTACCGTGCCGCCGAGATCGACGCTGCGATCCGTGAATGGGCGCCGACCTGGCCAGCAGGGGATAACCGAGACCGTGTCAGTCTGCTCTACAAACAGATGATGTGGGTGTACCTGTTCCGGACCATCTATCCGCCTTCGACATCCTCGCCCCTGCCGTTCTTCGCGACGTCGACGATGACAGAGCCGATAGCCTCCACCATGGGTGTCGGCGCCGGTGTTGGTGATGGTTCTGGCGTTGGCGTTGGCGTTGGTGTAGTTGATGGTAGCGGCATGCTGCCTCCTTCGCCAGCATCTTCACAACCCTGTTCTTCCACGCGCTCGCCTCCACCTTCTGGTGTTCATCCTCCTCCGATGTCGACATCTGATCGCCGCCTGTCAAGCAGCAGTCACCACGCAACGCCGCTATCCCGTGCTGACGCGGATTCAACTCCTCCTCCCCCGGCGGTCCGATATCCCCCGCACCACGATGCGCGTATATCCCTTGCCGTCGACGAGTCTCTCGCGATCCTCGACTACTTCAAGCCGAGCGACCCCGTGCAGACGCTGCTCCTTGTCCCCTGTCTCGTGATTGGCTGCGCATCGTTTGCGCCCGCACAGCAGGAGCGCGTCCGCGTTGCTGTCCGCACGGTACGCGGGTACACGGGCTTGCGTAACTGTGACCGCGTCGCCGAGGTCCTGGAGGAGATGTGGCGACTTATGAGCCGAGGCGAGTGGGCAAGAGTCTGGGACTGGCAGGGCGTAGCAAGGAGTATGGGGTTGGATTTCGCTTGTGCTTGAAACTCACGACGAACGCGCATTTTCTTGAATCTATTGACACTTCCTTGGACCTACTTCTCACAATCCGATGCTGAGGAATGAGGAATAAGGGGCTACGGCGGCATACAACATTTTTCAATGGGCGGTTCTCTGATTATTTTTACACTTCGTGTTCAGCTGTTGCTTTTGGGCCCCTCCCATTAATTATCCTAATGTCCTAGACCTATAGGACAAGGTTCATCATGGTGTTTTGCAATCAGGTTAAGGCGTTGGCAGATCAGGCGCCGGAAATCAAGGCCGGCTGGGACACAGCATCTGGGCGAGTTACGGTTTGCTCGATCCGTAATGAGGATGTGGTTGGGATCACTTTTTTGCTTTTAATGGTTGGATTTAAGCTTCACCATGGCATATTTCCGTCAAGAAGCATGTCTAGATGTTTATACCCATTTTCCCTCCGAGGCTCCTGCAGATATTAACGGCCATGAATTTGGATACCAGGGCGAACGGTATCGGTGGGACGGTGGGAACGTCGTTGACATATAACTGCATTCTTATGAACGAACGGCCTTGGGACTCGGGCGTTTGGGTGGTTGCTTTGCATATTGGACCTTGATAACATTCATGTTGACGCCATGAGTCGCATGGAGGGTGTTAGAGAGATCATATAATGAGTTGCGCAAATGGCACTTTGAATATATATACATATACATGCATGGATGCGCATGTCTTACTAGACAATCGAACACCTACCTTTAAACATCGCATCTACTGCCGTGTCTACGAGAACGCCAACAGTCCTGCTTCCGCGTCATTCGAGACAGGCCCCCCGGCAAGTAAAGTCTGGGGAACCGACATCATGAGAATCGACTGCAACGTCTTCGCTATTTAAGGACGTCTACTATCTAGTCGCTGATAGTTTAGACCCATTGATCACTACAATTAATCATTGTATGCCGCAAATGATATGATCACGCTAGGCATCTAGACAAGAAGTCAGGCATTGCTTAGAGACAACTAGCACGAGATGTGAGTTCAAGAATCACGTTAACAATCATGAAGCGTAAGCATACGAATGTTATTATACTATTACTGATGTATCCTAGCATATACACGATGCCCTGCCTTGTTACATTTCCCCTATAACTGCTTTGGTCATTACTCAAGTCCAAATCCAAGCCCGGACCTGCCAAACTCAAGAGGATATCTTGGTTTGCTAGCCAAGCTTCTCTTATTAGCACGAGCAGTGCCATTAAAGCCGCCGTATTCGCCCACACTGGGCGGCAGGTCCTTAACGGCCGTACCCCACGAGCTCTCGTTCTTGCCAAGGGTAAGAACAAGTTCCTTACCCTCGGTGAAGAAGCTGTGATCAATCCAATTCTTAGTGTACGGCTCGCCGTTGAGAGTGGCGCTCTGAATGTAGATGGCTTGATAAGCAGGATCGAAGTTGACGGCCCGGATAGTCGCCGTCTTGCCCGTTACTGGGCTGGTGATGTTGACGCTCTCGAAGTAGGGGGGGATGATGAGATAGACATTTTGTCCCGGGTTCGGGAAAAGCCCCATCATGGAGAAGGCAACGAATGATCCCATCGCGCCACTATCGTCATTTCCGGGAAGTCCTTCGGGCGTGGTGTCGAAGAACGCGGGAATGTAGAAATGACTGCGTTTAGCAGATAGAGCGGGTCGTCCGGCATAATGGTATTGGAATACTGTTAGGAATGCCGGTTCGTTTCCAATATACGTGATGTTCTGGTCATGAAGATAGTCGAGGCGTTTAACGAAGTTGCTAGGTCCACCATAGAGTGTGACGAGAGAGCCCTGATCGTGGGGTACGAAAAATCCATATTCCCAAATGCTGCTTTCGAATGTCTCAGCTCCTGTGTTTTGTAATGAGCAGATGGACCCGGTATTGTCAATGTTACTGCACTTCAGCGGATTTTGGAAGCCCCAAGTCCCGTTAAGGTACTTTGGCTGGAAGAATCCGACAAAGCCAGTATTGGTACCCGAAAATAAGTTCGACGTTTGATTCTCTCTGTATAGATTTCTCCAGTTGTCACTTGAGTCGAGGTATTTCTCCGCGTCGATACTCTTGTTCATCGCCTTAGCCATTTGCGCGATGGTGAAGTCATTATAGCTATACTCTAGCGTTCTCGAGAGACTCCGGGTCAAAGTTCCAAAGCCCTTGTGGTCAAAATCTTGGACTGGAATATAGCCGAGGGCTTTCCAGCTGTCAAGACCGCCTCTACCATGGCAGCACCAGTCAAAGGGCTCTACTTCAGCGTCTTTTACCACAGCTTCGTATCCAGCGTCCCACTAACTCAGAGTAAGTATCCTGCTTAATAACACGAGGTTAAACACTTACATCAATGCCGCCAGTTAAGCCTTTCAGATAACCGTCGACGAGGACCACATCGGCATTAGATCCGCCCTGGAATCGTTAGAGGGGCGAGAACTAGAGAAGGTCAGAAGGTGTCTTACCTGTGTATAACCCTTTGACAAACTCATGTGGCAGTCGGGCAACCAACCCTCGTGCTTATACATGTCGATTAGAGAGCGGATCATCTGCTCAACTGATGAAGGATCAAGGACCGTCAAGAATGGGATTTGAGATCGGAAACTATCCCATAGACTATTCCACGTGATGTGAGTTATACTAGCTCAAGAGCACGCCTGATGCCAATACTTACCAGTAGAATGAATCAAAGTACGGCTCTCCGGTGTTCCAGAACGGGTTTTCGCCCGTATAATTCTGAGGGTTGACCATGGTTCTGTATATTCCACTGTAAAAATTCGTTATCTGCTTTGGATCAACTCCTCCACCAGTGGATACAACAATAGGACTAATCTTCTCCCGCCAGGCGGCCGTAGCAGCTGAATCTACAGCATCAAAGTCAAAACTTGGGATTTCCGCCTCCGCATTGGAGCAAGCCTGATCTGAGCTGACAAAGCTCAAGCCAACGCGTGCGATAACGGGGTCTGCAGCGGATTCAAACCTGACGAATGCACCACCGGGGAGCGGATACCCGTTTATGGACCGCGAAATCGTCAAATTCTTGACATCTGTATTAGCCCTACTATCGACGAAGATGCCGTTGTCGAAGATCTTGGACCCTGAGAAGTCGGTGCAGAAGTAGGCGGTGTACTGCCCTTGCGAGAAGCTGGACACGAAGAGAGCCGCTCCCTTTATTCGTCCAGTAACGGGATCAACAGAAACAGTGCCGTTATCCTGACGAGAGTTTTGGAGGTCGGTCAAATCTTGTAGCAGCAGGGGGTGAGAGCCATCCGTGGTGGTCGGGAAGGTGAAGCGAAACAGGGCAGTGCGCTGGGCTGTTGTCATCTCTGCCTTGACACCAGACTTCAAGGTAACCTCGAAAAAACCCGGCCGTGCTACCACGGCTGCATCATCAAAGGTTCCATGAGCTACGCGAGTCTTCTTCGGGTAATCGCATTTGTTAATGTCATCACCCTGGCAGGCGGCGTAGGGGAAAAGCGGGAAGTTGCCGAGAGAGGGTGAACCGCCAGTGCCGGAGTCGTGCAGGGCTGAGAAGCCAACGATCGGAGTGCCGTCAAGGGTGAAGCCACCTTGATTACTCCCGGAGTTGGTGTCGGCAACAGCCTTGGCAAGACCATAGGGAAGGGTGGCACCAGGAAAGACATTTCCTCCATTCCTGCTTCCAATGAGCTGGTCAACATACTGAAGAGGATCGAAGTCGGCAGCATCGGCTCCCAAGACTGCTGGCGCAGCCAAGAGGAGAGAAATGAAACGGCGAAGAAAGGAGTGCATGGCGACAACGTCCAATTGACCGGCAGTTCAGGACAGTGAACGACAAAGGCGGCCAATGTCCTGACAGACACACAGTACTTATTATATATGGGGTCTAACGATCTGTAACTGATAACAATGGCTACATCCCGACTTGAGAGTTGGGCACGGCACTGTACAAGATGGGAATGATACTGAGCATACAGTAGTACTAATGAAGGACGATTCCCTGTCGATCGTGATAAGGTGCAGCAATCAAATCATGTCGTCCGGTCGAAGGGTTGGGGAACAAAAGAGACATGTCTTGGTTTCGCCGTGACTGACCAGCCTTTTCTCCGACTGTGCATGATCATGGGCATCTTGGATCAACGAACCTTCCGTTCCTGGCGTACAAGGGGTGAGCGAATGATGGCCGTGTCCAACATTTTCTGAAGTCGGGAAGCTGGGACAGGGCAACTAGGAGCAGGTGTTGAGAAAGCAAGAAATCGCCTGGTTTAACGTTGCATTCGGCAACAATTTCACTGGGCTCCACGAATTCTGCACCTGGCCGTCCATACCGATCTCCAACACAACCTTAAATCACCTCAAGTTTGAGTTGCCAGGCCTTCTTTCTCTCATGAACAGTCGGGCACTCACTCAGCTTTCCAGGAAGTGGTTGTTGTTGGTGTTGGCTTGTGTCCTGAGACGAGTCAGGCTCTCTTGATGTGGCTTGCTCGAGAGATTCCACAGAGAATAGGGAAGAGTGAGCACTAACGAAGACAGCCAAGGGCTTTAGGTACGGCAATTCAACCCCTGAGCCCAGTCCCAGTCCAGTCCAGTCCAGTCACCCTGCCCTACCATTTCGCAAGACCGTTGATCCCTGAACAACGCTAGTAAAACCGGGTGCGCCTTAAGCGTATTACAGCATACTTACAGTAGCATCGAATTTCTATCGGCTGGGGCAATCTGCAGTGACGATAGGGCCAAATCGCATTGTTATTGGTTTTGGTTTGTCATTTATTCGTTCTGCTCGGCATCACGCACATGTTCCTGCATAAGTACGAGGGATGGCTTGTCCACGAGGAGAAGGTCACTCAACCGTCACCGTCGGTGTACATGCTCCGACATCGTTACCTACACTACATACTACACTACATGCTACCCCCTTAACCTCTACATGTGCTCTGTGTTGCCTGCTAGCTCTGGTTTCTTCTTCGGATAGAGTAGAGCCCTTGGGCTTGGGTTGGCACGCTGTAGTAGCCGGTGGAACAGCGTTAGGTCTGCATGCCAGGAAAATGAGTCCCAGTCAACATCAGATCCGGCCAAGTCTGTTGAGTAGCTATCTAGGTTACTTGCAATATCCTCCTAGGCGGCGGAGACACAAAGACGCACGAATAATGAGATCAGTGCCTTAGACATGATACAAGGTTATAGTTTCTCTCTAAGCTATACAGCAGGTGTCAACTATTAATTCATTCGTTTGATCATAATAGCTAGAATGTCCTATTTCCCTTGCACATCATCTAGCATCAGCATTTACTAGAGATAAATCAGTCAGTCAGACACAAATCCATCAGCGCCAAGTCGCAACAGTAAAATCGCAAACTCCCCTTCCTAAAAACAAAAAGAAGGCCAAAATAAAACAAATCACAGCTTCGCACCACGCACCTCATTCGGCGACTTGATCTCGATGAGAAGCTTGCCGGTATTCTTGCCTTCGAAGAGCTGCACGATGGCAGAGTCGGCCTTCTCGAGCCCTCCCTTGATGACCGTCTCCTTGCGCTTAAGCTTGCCCTCGGCCAGCCAGCCGGCGAGCTCCTGGCGGGCGCGGGGGTAGTCCTTGACAAAGTCGAAGACGATGAAACCCTCCATACGGATGCGCTGGGCGACGACCTGGAATAGATTCCGGATGCCCTTGCTCTCCTTGCCGGGCGCGTTGTAGCCCGAGATGGCGCCGCACATGACGAAGCGCGAGTGGGTTGCAGCCCGGTTGAGCGCGAGCTCGAGGATCTCGCCGCCGACGTTGTCCCAGTACACGTCGATGTACTTTGGCGTCGCCGCCTTGAAATCCTCCTTGAAGGTAGTCGACTTGTAGTTCAGCGCCGCGTCGAAGCCCAGTTCGTTCTTCAGCCACTCGCACTTGTCGTCCGATCCCGCGATTCCGACTACTCGGGCCCCACGCTGCTTTGCGATTTGTCCAACCACGGAACCTGTGGCGCCTGCGGCACCCGATACAACAACAGTCTCACCAGACTTGGGTTTGCCGATATTTTCGAGACCCGTCCAGGCCGTCATGCCGGTCATCCCTGTAATGAGTCAGCGCATTGCTTACTTTTAGCCTCATCGTCATATGCCGCCCCTCACGTCCAACGTAGTAGAGTTGGTACTATCCTCTGTATATACCTCCCAGTATCCTTGGGACCGTAAAACCGCGCCACAGTATCGTAGCGTACGATAAAGACAAGAGTAGATAGAGACAAGTAGAAAAAACGTACCCAAAACACCCAGGAGATCCGTGATCTGACCTCCCTTCGGAATCTCGGCCTTCTCAAAGCCCTTGTCATCAACAATGGCGACCTCGGTCCAACCAGTCATCGCCGTGACGAGATCGCCCTCCTTGACCTTGGGGTTCTTGCTCGCAAGCACGCGAGCGACGGTGCCGCCGCGCATCGTCTCGCCGATCTGGACGGGTGGTACATATGACCGTACATCTGCATGCGGTCACGTTAGTAATCCCCGAAATTCCTCGATATCATCGCATATTGCGCCGGGAAAAGCTGCAGTCGCCGCATTTCACAGACATATTCTATTGAACATGTCTAGGATATGGCACCCCGCACTTCACAGCTGGTATTGCACCTCTTCGTAGAGGATGAGACTAGCTATACGTACCGTTCAACCAGCCCCGCATGGCGGGGTCGAGAGACAGATACAGCGCCTCAACGAGAATCTGGCCATCCTTGAGCTGGTCGGCCGTCGGCGCAGGTTCTTTCTCAAGTCTGAAAGTCTTGCCGGGGACGATGTCGGTCTTTGGCCTCTCGGCGAGGACGAATTTCTTATTTTCACGAGCCATACTTGCTAACTATATTCTCAACTCTTTTTCGTAGACGAAGATGGATAGAGTGGGATAGAGTGGGATAGAGGAAGGGTTTATGTGCGGGCGTATGTATAGAAGTAGTTACACTTGAAACAAAGGTCATATAAAAGGAGGAACAATGAATAGATGCCACAAGAAGGGGATCAAGCAACGCTATATATACGTCATGGTCAAAATAAAACCCCTATCGTGACCTCAGACCTCAGACCATCAAAGCATGGCGGCCCGCAATTCTTCATCGGATCTACTACATAGTGTTACTATTCCAAGGATAAGGTGGAACAGTGTGAAACCTACCAGCCTGGACTCTAGACAGGCCCAGCATTGATTTATAATAATGCGTCCTTTTCCGCTGAATTCTAGCGCCTTGGATGCCGAAGCAAAGAGAAAAAAAATATCATCATCATATATCACTAATCGGACTAGTCCCAACTCAACCCGCATTTATGCCTCGGCATCTAATATGGGTCTCGCTTGACGAACGTTAACGACTCAGTAAACATGTGCCCTGTTGGCCAATGGGACAGCCGAGTCCACGGGAGACTTTACTTGAAGTAGTTGATGGCTCCGGGACGTCGGAGCTACGGCATCTAGTTAAGGGAGAACACGCATTTACACAGTAGGCCATTGCCAGACTTATTACCTATATAGGTATATAAGCCTAGGGATTTACATAAAAAGTGGTAGAGATTTCAAGCTGCTGAATCTGAACTGCATTTATAAGCACAAAGATGCAGCTAGGTTAGCTGGCACGCTGGCAAACGGAGTGATAGATGCACCGAATACCATCAACTTCGTACCGAATCTGAGAAGACTAAACACGTAATCGCAAATCGGCCTTTTGCTCTGCTGTAGTACATTTATGGAGAATCAACGAGGCAAAACGAACCTTGGCATGGAGGGGAGAGACTTGGCTTGTGCAATCAATCACACAACGCCATCAGCAGGACAATCTTCCCGAAGAGTATACATTACTATATACACTATACGAAGTTGCTCATTTTTATGAGACGACGATTTATATCAGCGATGTGTCGCCGTGAGCAAGTGTAGGCACACGATCTAAAGGAACGTGTCTGCATGAAGGCGAACATAATCCTTTTGAGCCCATCAACGTAATCGTCATAACCTCCATCTTGATTCATTCAGTCTCATCTGAAGACATAGATGCTACTGTGATCGAGACATACTGAAAAGGCTCAACTGCCCAATCATATCAAACGTCCTGATCGCTTACGACCACATTTGCAAAACCTCATATAACTAACGTACGAGGTCGCCTATGGTATACGAAATAGCGAGATGAAGCTCCTTGTTACAAGGAAGCGAATGCGAGCCAGATACTTGTGAACTAGACCGAGGTTGCACGTTATTTTTGAACATACGTAATATGCGTATATGTCACCATGCGGCTGCTCAGTGTTCGACTGCCACTGAATCAGCGGGCAGGGATGCTTGAGACCTGGCTGGCATTGGTGTCACTGCTCTCGTTGTCAGATTCGGCCGCTCGGGGATCTTGGGGCTTAATATGGCTACCTCGAGAGCGAGCCCAGCGGAGGCTGTTACGGGTTTTGGCTTCGGGTTCAGAGTCTTCTACTTCAGGTTCTTTCTCGCTAGGAATTCCAGTACCAAGATCGACGCTGCTAGGGCGATACCGATGTGAATGTAATGCCTCTGCCTCTTCTGCTGCGTCATCGCGTGGTGCGTCAGCTTGGTTACGTGTGGCCTTCATCTCTTCCTCCGCTTCCTGTTCCTCTTCTTCGTCCTCATCATCACTAGTCTTGGCAACGGTGGCGGGCGTCTTGCCTGCTGGGTTTGACTTCCGACCTCTCTTGATTTTGTACTCGATCTCACGATATTCGTAATTATAATCGACATCGTTATTCTCTTCACTAGGATACTCCAGCTTGTGAGTCCGCTGAAAGTCTTGAAGAAGAATCGTGCAGATTTCCTTTACATTCAAGCTTTGCCAGTTAGGGAGGGTCCTGCGAAGTCGAAACCAGACTACCATTAGAGGAGGTCTGGTCCACTGCAGACCTAGCTCATTGCGTACTTTGAGCCATGGAATGCGGCTATCGGCGTTGGCGCCAGTCTTAAGAACTGCCTTGAGGATAAGGGAACGGTTCTTGTAAGACATCGTGGTAGCTGTTTCCCGAGCCTGTTGGATGATCTCCTCGATGGGCGTCATTTCTCCGTCGAGACCACCACCGGAGAGTTGTGGTTTAATAGCCTTCCATTTGGAAATGCATTGTAGGCGGCTGCGTGTTCTGTCCATGCCCTGACTAACCAACTGCCAGTTGATGTCTTCCTCAACCGGCCGACTGTCGTCCAAACCCCGCTTAACTCGCTGTTGACGGATCTCTGTTATAGCTTGTTCAACGATAGCGATGAGCTTTTCTGTCTCCTCCGGACTCCATTGATCCTTTCTTTGCTTGTCTCCACAAATGAGATAGTTTCTGATACGGTCTCGGATGTCTTCAGGATGGCGGTTGATGATCGTCCCGATCAGAGAGTACTTGGTTCCGTACATATCGTACATTCGTTTAAGCTCCTGCTCTTGGTCTGGGGTCCATGTCCCACGTGCTACAAAGTTGTGAAATCTGCGACGAGTCTGATTGATGACCTTCTGTCGGCTTCGGTTGGGGCAGGTTGCCATGATGCGATCCCATAATTCCCCAGCCGTAGCTTCTTTGGGGTTGCTGTGAATCAACTCGTTGACTTGGTGCTGTGTCATCTGGTGGTCGTCTCTATACCTTTCGATAGCCTGGCTCAGATTTCGAACCTCAAAGTCGCTGAAAGCACCGGATAGTGTAGCAGGAGTCTTAGGAGTTCGTAAGCGGACCACACTCTCAGACGATGGTGTCATGGGATTATCGCCGTCCGCACTTGCACTGTCTTTGAGCATGCCGGTGATCTTAAGCTGCCTGGCTTTGCCATTGATAGTGGAAGGGCCGGCTGAAGTCTCGTCTTCAGATATAGCTATCTGCTTGCCTTTCCCTTTCTTACGCGACAATGCGGCGGTGGTGGGTGATTGCAAATCAGTGTTTTCGTCAATATCGTTTGCCACACGGCTAAAGAAGTCTGGTTTAGCCACACGCTTCCGTCCAGTGCTCGTTTTGGTGGTTGCACGGCGCTTCGTACTGGACTCGCCTGCACTACTTGGACGTGGCATAGAAGATGGTACTTCTACCTCTTCATTAGCGGGGCCGCTAATATGACTTGGGGCAACCTCTTCGGTAACATCCGCTCCATTTTGCTCTCCGTGACTGCCTACTTCATCGTGCGTGACACCAGTGGTGATGAGCTCGTCGTTTCGGATCTCACGAGCTGAGCCATTGAGGTTCTTTATAGAATCGCTAGATCGGCAGCGGGTGAGCATAGGATCTATCGGTAGTTCTTCATCCACCGACGAAATACCCTCAGCACCATTGTCGGCGTGGTAGTCGTAGTCGATGTTATCGTCTCGGTACATTTCCATCTCATCGCTTGGCTCACTTTCAACTAGTCCATCTCTGATAAGACCGCCTTCGCCATCAGCATCCAGCTCCACGGGTTCTTCGTCTTCGTGTTCATATTCTAGCCCGGCCTTCACAACAGCATCAACCGTAGGTGATCCCAACTCTTCCTGGAGGACATCGCGGTATGAATTTCTCTTGCGACCAGAATAAAGCTGTTCAGCTAAGATGTTAAGGTTAATACCACTATTAAGAGACGCTTCAGCCCCCTCAATAGCGCCATTCTGGCCCTGTTCGCCATGATCTTCTGTTGTAATAGCACTCGCGCCGCTGTGTGAATGCTTGTGCTTCTTCGAACTTTGCTCAAGCGAGTCCTCGACCTGAGTCTGAGATCTTCTCTTACGCTTCTTAGTTGTAGCGGTCGGGGGTTCTGTAATCTCTTCTAAGCGGGCAGCAGCATCTTCCTCCTCTTCCTGTTCACGCTTGGCATCAGTAGCACGTTCTTGAGCATCAAAATTTTCAGCAAAGCGGCTCTGTTCCTCGGTAGCTTCTGAAGTTGAATTGGCTGCGGCTGCCTGCTGCTTTGCAAGCTTTGCTGCACGTTTGCTCTCTTTCCTGTCTCTCTTATGTTGATTCCGGGCCTGGCTCTGTCCCTCCGCGCTCATGGGTGTGCCGTCAATGATGACATCGACGTCACCACCATGAACATCACTTTGCTGCTGTTCGCCGTCATAGGTAGACGCATCGAGTTCGATGGAAGAGTGCGGAACGAAGGGTCGGTGATCGCTGTCGGGGTGGGATGCAGAGCTTGATCGCTTCTTGTTCCGCCTCTTCTTCTTTGAAAAATGTGGGAGATTGCCATGCTGATCGGCTCGGTCATCTACGTCTACATCCATCGAGGATCGGATAGCGGGAGAGGATTGGTATGGAAAGGAGTCTGCCATTTTGTGACTGGCAATGGGAGTCGGGGCTTGGGAACTATGTAGGCGTGAAGCGGGTGAACTGGAGTAGGTCTTAATCTTGGAAGAACGTCGGAGCGGTGGTAAGTTCGGATCGATAGAGCTAGGAATTTGACTTGAAAAGACAAAGTCGTCGCTAGGAGAGCGATTGCTCGGGAATTGTTCTGATTTGGTGGTATCGTCGTTCGGATCACAGCTCTCCTCCTCCTGAGGGTGACTTTGGCTCTGCCCCATGAGGCTTTACAACATGACTGCTAGTGACGTGAGAATCCGTCACGGCAGAGTCCGATAGCGTGATTATCAGGTCGGCAGTAGCTGCTAACAGCTTCTGGAAAGGGGGGTTGTCAGAAAACGATAGAGACAATCACATGCACGATTACGATCGAGCAACACGCAAAGTTGGGGTTGTTAAGGTGCTTGATTGAGCTGTCCACACAAAATGGACAAAGCTGCCTAAGACATGTAAAGTTAGGACAAGCTGACTTGCGCGCGCCGGGTAAAACAACTCGAAAAAGAGACGTCGCAAAGAAGGTGGATGGGGTTATCCGGAACTGTCAGGCTTGCAGATTGTTGACCAAGGTAATCTGCAGAGTGAAAGGGAGAAGACGGAAGAGAACGAGCACGAAAACTGATGTATTAGCGAGGGAGAAGGTGACTTGGTGGGTAGGGATGGAAATATGTGAGGATGTGTAGGAGATGGGAGAGGGCAGATGGTAGTCAACGATGCCCACGAGGATTACCTGACGAAGCGCATAGCCACCACAACCGCAACTGTATTCACTACCGACAATGCAATGAGGAGGGAATATAAACAGGAAAAAGGCCTTACCTAGTCGGCGATAATATTAGGTGCGTCGTATGTTGCTAGGTCGGCATAGGCAATACTGCAGGTGATACAGGCCGGGAGACAAGAGTTGGTGGTGGGAGAAGTGCAGAGGTGTATGAAAATAGAAAATAGCCTCCAGGATGTCCACGCGCCTTTGTTCTTTGTTGCGGAAAAAACGCGAAGAGGAGGAAGTGGGTCTCATAGATAATTAGTCTGACGGTTTGTGATTGGTGCAAGCCGCCTCCTTGCACAACCTGATTGGTCCAACTTAGGAGGTTCCAATCTGTCTTAGGTACCAAAAAGGTCCCTTAGGTCCCTACCTACATGTAGGTACGTACCGTAAGTATCCTGTTCTGTATCACTGGATTAGATAGGACGTCAAGGCAAGGTACATAGGTAAGGACCTTAATTCTCATACTAATGGCCCGCATTATTCATTGCATCTGTTTGCATTATCCTTCAGCTAACAATTCAATTGTTTTTAGTCGAAATTTGATTCCTTCGAGTTCTGCTGTAGAAGTCTCCATGTGTTCAATGCATCTGATACAAAGCCCCTATTATTAGTAGCTGTTGGCTCAAGCCACCCTGTCATTCCGGGTGAGTCCTGCCAAATTTGGCCATGCTAGCATTTTTGAAGGCTGAATTTTCACTCTAAATTTGAGTGTTGCTGCAATTTGCTAGCCTACACATTCTCTCAATCCATATCTGGTACCTATGCTACGTTACCTACCCATTATTATAATACACTTGTCTATACTGTTTTAGTGGCATACTAATAGTCCACATTCACTGTAATATATCACCTCTAGCCACACTGTAAGCACATACCTAGATACGTACACTCAGCTGTCAGTCTCGATTGCTTCTCTGTAAGGTGCTTACAGGTACTCCAGCCGAAGACTTGGGATAGGGCAGATACTTAGGTAAGCATTCACTGTTGTCTCTACTATCATCCTTTGTCTTCTACTTCCAACGTACCTTGAGTAACTAAGCCATTCTTCTTTTAACGAATGGACGCAGTTCATGAAAGCTATTCATAGAAAAAGCTAGGACTATCACACAGTATTGCGAGTACCCCACATGTATTAACATGGCTTGGTCCTATTTCAAGAGTTTGTATTCGTGCCTAATTTTTCTCTTGGTTTATTTAACTTCAATCTCCGTTTGTCGTATTGTGGTATCGCATAGAAATGACGAGTGTTTGGTATAGAAACCTCGAGAAATGGAGGTCTGGAGATCTGAAAACGGTATGCTACATACCATCTGCACCCCCGACAAATGTAGCGGACGTCCCCAGATGACTTTCTACTCATAGATATTATACTTGATAGTTGACTTGGTTTTTGCCGCAGCACGAGCCTCGGAGTCGTACAACATGATAAAGCATTGAGGTGCTATGGACTACATAATGTACGCTTAGGGATACAAATAACATCACGTAATTTCATTCTTTCCAATTCAGGGCAACTTAATGGGTATTGATGATCACTTAGCTAACGAATATCTCGTAATAAGGCTTAAGGGGAGGTATAAGTGACTTGATCAGGTAGGAATTGAATACTGATTGCTAAAAGAGTGTGTACTCATTGCTCTATGCTCAAAACCGTTATCTCTATGCTTTGCTACTGCCGCCCCCTATTTGCAAATTGTAAATAATTAAATCCACAGCCACGTAGCCAATGCTTGATCATGCAACCACCAAGAAAGCTGTATACCAAACTGTCTTAGAACTCTGATCGACCCTCTAGTATCAAGGGTCACAGACTAACACGGTTCTTCTAGTTGGATTCTTGATGACCATTTCCTCCTGACATTTATGCAGAATCAGGCTTAAATTAGAATGGGCACATATTATATAAACAAACGCGGTGTTAGATACCTCATGCCAAACGTGAGGTGGCTACACTCTCTAAGAGCAGGCAAGATTATTAGTCAGTACCCATAGTTCACGTTCTGACCACCAGCGCTCAACCAAACGTATTGCCCTCGAGACACCTAGCTCTTGTCTCTGACGAGAGTAGAGAATTTAGCCTTACGTTGGAGTAAGGCTTAGCTCCTCTGTGTTGTTAGATTAGGACTTGAATATGGTATGACTTACCGGCTTAGCTGACTCACGGTGTGACGATAATCATCAAATAAGCGCTTGAGGGACCGACGAAAAAGTGATCTGGAGCACGTATACTCGCGGAAGATACCCATATACAGGGTATAAGATATGCCTTAGAAACGACCCGCTTCATGGGGAGAAAACTGTCTCAATGTGGACCATTCACTTTATGAGCTCATTGGGGACATATCAGACGGCGCTAAGGGGGCAAGGGGAAACCGGTGTGCCGAATTAGTAGTATGTTGAGAGTTAGAATGTTATCACTTCTCGATTCTATAGGCCTATCCACTACGAAGGGTGAAGAGGTCAGGTTATACGCGCCTCGATATTATGTCAAGAGTAACAATAAATATAGCTATCTATACTTATTTACTCAGGTAATTAAAACCCATGGCGAGCTACGGCTCAAATCTATTAGGATCAGCCCGATATCGTATGTAACACTAGTTTATCAACTGAGAAATCTTTAATCCTAAATATCTACCCCCCTGAAGTAGGAAAAAGGCTTTACTACCAACTTCTGATGCTGTTTCCTGTCTTCACTAGCTTATTTCGATATTCCTAGGTAAGCGCCTGAACTGCGTCTTGTTACTGATAGGTCTTAAATCGCATCGTGTCGACAATAGCCTTCTAGGTCAATGATTTTTCCCTAGAAGACTCTTCCACAAGAGCCTTTAAGCGTTCATCGCCCTCATACCGCTTCAATGCTACCTCTTTCCATTCATCCCAGCCCTGTTCAACCCCGAAGACCTGAAGAATGGCTTTTGCTAATGGTAACGCGTAGGCCCACTTGGGCTCGAGCCCCAAGCCCCAGAAGAATCTTCTCACCTTCTCATCTCCAGTATAGCTTGCCAGCCCCGTTCCCTTCTCGCGTAAGGCGTTGCTTAATGCAACATCGTTTGTACTTAGCGAGACATTACCGTTGCAAAGAGCGTTCATATCAGCGGACACGAGGGATAGTGCAAATGCCTCTCGTCGCGGAACGATACGCGCCATCTGCCAGTCGATGATGCCGATAATTTTTAGGTCTTCGTCAACCATTAGGTGATCACCCTTATCGTCGACATGTTTTAGAAAGAATTTGTCCTCAGAATCGGACAATTGAGTCGCATTGTCTTTGAGAAAGCGATATACCAAGTAGGCCTCGATAGGAAACTGGGGATAGAGCTGACCGTCCGCAATCAACACCAGGTACTGCTCGGCCCAGGCCGTATAGTATGCCTCCGAAGTCTCAAATGGCCCATAGGGATCAAGACAGACGAATCTATCGCTAGCCGTAGCGGAGATCGATGGTAGGTCGTTAGGAGACCCGACAAATAGAGACCCCGCCTTGGCAAATGGATGCCTTTCTAACTCTGCAAAAATCTCAGCGAGACCCTTCCAGATCTTAGCGGTGTCTCCTTGGCCATTCCACGGCTTGCCTGACAACTCCTCCATGAGAAGAAAACAGACGCCAATACCATGGTCGGTACCTTGAGACGGGATGCCGAATGAGAAGGCCCTCGGTGCCGGTACTGTGGTAGTCTCGAGGAACTTTAGGGTTGCATACTCGCTGCGGATCAGGTATTCTGCGAGAGAGACGGGAAACCCGACGGCAAAGCCCGAAACCCGCGGCACTCGCATGAGCCACGATGGGGACCCATCACTGAAGCGGATACGGGCGTGGTAGTTGGCACACCCCATAAGAGCGTCTAACCCAACAACCTTTGCAGGATATTCGATGGTGCAAGGGCTACCACCGTTCAGGCTAGAAGAGAGTTCGCAGACTGCTTTCTCGTTGATCCGAGCACGAAGGCGGCCGATTTCAACCGCAATGAGCGCGTCATAGGCTACATCATCCAGATCCTGATATAGAGCCGCAGTTAGCAACCATTTGCGCTATAGTGGCATGTCTAGGTGACTCTTACCCCGGTGCTGCATTTGTGGAAATCGCGAGACATATGAATTCCACAGAAATGGCTGCTGCACATATCGCACCCTGCTCCAACTGCGCGTGCACTCGGTTTTCCGCACTCGGACACCGAGCAGTCAAAGAACCTTTGCACCATTATATCATTCTGCGAGGAAGAACGTCATCGATATTTAACGTGGAGGAGATGTTAAGACGAGACAAGATGCCGAATAAGAGTGTCGTGCAAGGCAAGAAAGGCTTCTAGTATATGCTTAGACCCCGCGCTTTTCGATTGAAAAGAAGATGTATCAGCGGGGCGCAGTGCGGACGATGAGATGTGGGAACCATATGGCTACCCTTTAAATTTTAAGATGAGCAAAAATTATTACGGATATATAACATGCTAACTACGTGAAACCGATCTTTCGTAAATACCAAGAAAATCATATTACAAGCGATTGAACAATGAACTAAAGAGTAAAGAGAGAAATGAGAGATGGCCTTATAATGGTTCAGCAATTATCCTCAGTTTCCCCAATAAGTAATTATCAGCTATATAATTGAAAAAGAACAGTATGCTCATTCGAAGAGAGAAAGAAGAGAGCTCCTTCCTACTACTTATCGGTATCCTGAGTTGTCTAATGCCAACGGCCGGCCTCAGTTATCCCGCAAGGGTCATCATAGGCCGTGACTTGAAAAGAACAGATTTCCCATTTGGGAACAAAACAAGCAGCTTCAACGTCCAACGAATAATCCAGAATCCCCCACCCCCAGCTTCTTGTTACAGCAGACTTGCATTATCACTAGCCGAAATTTGAAAAGAACAGAGCTCCTACTTGGGAAGGAAAGATGTAAGTAGTGTAATAATGCAAAGTGTCAGCTTGATGCTTGGGAGGAAAGGAGTGTTTTTATAGGTCGCGACTGTTCCACATGAGCTCATTATAGAAGTGGCGATTTATGTGTTATCACAGAAAGTCTAAATTTAGTTCGCTTTTGGCTACACTTTCAACTACGCTAATTATGTTAGTTACAAGACAGCGCCCTTGGGTTCGGGGAAAGCGGCTGAAGAAAGGGAAGGGTGCCTATTGGGATGACAGATTGTCACAAGCTCCTAAATCGTTCTGTTTTCATTATCGAAAGGGCTACTGAGAGTACGACCGTGACCCATACAGAATCACTATGTACTACCACACGGGGTAGCGGCACAAGTCACGGGTAGCACGGCCACGATAATTCAGTATCGCACTGTGCCGTACTGTTGACATCGCTTACGTCGGTAGTTCCCGGTAGGGAGGACGAAGTCTAAGGAAAGCCTTATGCAAAGAATAACCCTCTAGATAGGCCGACATGAATCTAAATGATCATTTTGGGGAGGTATAGGCTTGGTCTTGCTCTCTATTAAGTGTAGTAGTAGAATCGCGTATATCAAGGTAATCAGTACATTTTGAATTCCAGCGGCATCTATACGTCAAAGTTGATTGTGCGTCTAGACTCTGTGATTGGCGTATCTTTTTATTGTATCAAAATATGGTGGCCCGAGCCACGCAGTTTGCATCAATGGCACCCACATGTTACAGATCTTACTACTGGACATTTGTGTCTAATTTGGGTTGAGGCCAATCAGCCCGTCGACCGTGACGCTTTGTGACTTACTTACCCCGTCATGTGGTTTGTTTGTGGTTGCGGCAGTATTGTTGGATCACGAGATGAAAAGCAAACACGATGACAAGGCTTTGCTGTTGATCTACAATATATTATCTCTATTGTGCCCTTTCACTCTAAACTCAAAGACCCACTAGAGAATGTATACAATGTATTAATTTTAATTCAGCATTAGGGTTTCAAGAAAGTCCACAAGTACAATGGCCCTCTCCTAAATAACACATTATTGTTGTTAATCTGTTCACTGTATCAGACTCTATTGAGTCTCCCCATATCACATCATCTGTTACCTCACAATACACCTACTCTGCAAAGCGAAAAAGTATAAGTACGTTCGTTTCGTCCAAGCGACCTTCACAACTCTCCCATACCACATCATCTGTTACCTCGCAATACACCTACTCTGCAAAGCGAAAGAGGTATAAGTGTATTCGCTCCAACCAAGCGACCTTCACAACAAGTCACACAGCAAGCCGCCCCTCGACGATCTTCCTATCTGTGACGGAAAAAACGACGCCGTTAATCCTTCTCAGGACCAACAGTATATATAAGGCACGTCACACTATCTTTATCTCATCATCAGTTCGTAAATCGCAAGTCGATTCCACCTCGATGGCTCCCACGTCAAAACTTACGCTCGGCATCGAGCTCGAGTTCATCGTATTCTATACTACCAGCGACAAACTAGTACCGATTGAGGAAAATGACCCGTATGGTCCAATACCCGTCGTTCCACGTCACATCACTCCACCAAGCGATATGGAGCACCTCGACAATGACATTGAGAGTCTCGAAGCGGCCTATATCCGGCAACAGGTAGCAGACGTCATCGCATCAACTGGCTGTAAATCACAAGCTCGCTCTAACGCGAAGGGGTCTGAGCCTGACATATATAAAGTCTGGAATGTCGTACCGGATCTTTCCGTCAAGCTCCCGCTGCAGATAGACAACGACTATAGCCCTCTCAAACATGTTGGCATAGAAGTTAACTCGCCGGCATACGTCGCCAACGAAGATGCGTTCCAGGAGATCTCGACAGTCATCAAGGCTATTCACTCGGCCTTCCGCACAGCTGTTCCGCCCGTGTGCGGCCTTCACGTCCACGTCGGGCGGGACGGCGTGCCACTGAAACTTCGTCCTCTTCAACGCATAGCGAGTTTATTATGGCTCGCCGAGGACTTGATCAACACCCTGCATCCAGGTTGTCGTCTCGGCAACCCCTACTGCCTAGATGTACGGCACTGCAGCAATCTCGCGCATGGAATGAGTATTGTACAGGCAACATTACATCCCCGAGGGCTTGGCGAAGCGCAACATGCCGAGTTTTCAGTCAACAGAATCGACACGCACAGGACGAAACCAACAGACTTTCCGTATTGTCGGCCGTTTGGTATCACGGTAGACGAAGACTCAACTCCGTCACGTTCGCTTGCCGCCGATTTTAACATTGAACTCCGAGATCCTGAGTACGAAAGCCCAGAAATCCTCGATATAATGGACGGAGCACAAGACATACTGCGGGCCACCGACACCGGCGCAATCGCTGAGTTGTTCGCTTGGGGCGTTTCCACACGAGGGGCCTATAACTTGTGCAACTTGGAGTATGAAAAGGACTGGAGGGGATTAGCTATCATCGGCGGCGAAGAGGTGAGCTCCCGAAAGCCTACGATCGAGTTCCGCCAGGCGGCTGGCTCTCTAGACGACCAATGGGTTATACTCTGGGCAAAGATCTGTCTTGCGCTCTGCGGATCCGCCGTTGTGGAGTCGTCGGATGATGATTTCTTCCAGCTGCTATACGACTGTGCTAAAGGCGAAGAAAAGCCGTGGACATACGACGTTTTTGACCTCCTGCATGATATCGGTCTGAACGAGGAGGATATTGAAGCCGTTTATAATCGCCTTGTCACCCAAAGGCACGAATTGGAACCAGTACTCAAGTTTTATCACCCAGATACTTGCTGGCATCATGCGACAAAAGATTGGGAGGATTTACGTGCCTATTACAAAGTGGATGAAGATTTTGACCGTGAATCTACTCCTGACAGCTGGGGTGATGCTTCGTGGTGAAATTCCTACTCTGCTAGAGTAGAGGTCTATAGGAGATGGATACGTACATAAACATATTCAACACATAATCAGACATTAATACGATTCTGCATGAACAGGCACGAACCACAAGACCAACCAGTGTCAGCGCCAATTGACTGATCCCTGTGAAATGAGTTACTCAAACACCAAATGTTAGACTAAGTTAACGCATAAGGATCTATGTCGTAAGCGATACCTATTTTGCATGGGAAACTCGATGGTATGGATTTTCAATTGCATATATATAGAGGATCAATCTCCTACTATTTCAAAACTTATACTACTATTCAACTAGTTTGTTATATAGATGAAGCTATTCTAAACACACATCCGATCCTCTCAGGCAATTAGCTCTGATAACCAGCTTGACCTGATATTCTAGTTGATACTTATTATGTGATATGGTAGCTATACAATTAAATCCATCCCATCCTAATTTATAAGCTAGAATAACTCTTTATCGACAAAATCCAGTCTAAAACTCCCCATGAGAGTCCATTTCGTTACATTATTAAACAAATGTTACCAATATTCAATGAGTAGTTTAGGGTAAATACACTAGAATACTACGATGGCAATAATGTACTTTTCGTTACTAATTCACAGTCAAAACTGGGATAAATATTTCTTGACAACTGCTATTTCATATGTTCAGATCCCATATATACAACAGGTAGAAGACGAATACCCCCCATGAGAATATCAAAGTTGAGGCACCGGAAGAATGGCTTCATCACTGACGCTTGATATCGCTCGCCCAGACTAGCAGCTACTCGCTCCGTTTGCAGGGAAAGTGCCTGCCTTATACATACCGGCAGAATCGTCAAGGCACTCAGCTATATCACATTAACATATATCAGCAAGGCAATTCAAACAATCTCAGCCCAATAGCAAGCCTATAAAAAAAACTTCACGTACCAACAGTGACAATCTTGAGATTGTTCGTCTTCGCCCAGTTAATAAGCCAAGTCGTGAGCGTCGTGACAGTAGACTGGTACGTCTCGTGCATGAGGGGGATATGGCCCTGGCCGCCGGCGCCGGCCGACGTGAACTTGGACTCGCTCGTGGCGGGCGAGTTGTTGTTCCAGTCGCCCGTGTCGATGTCGTCGTTGATGACGGTGTAGTTCATCTGCCGCATGACGGACAGGAACGAGCCGCCCGTCTCGAGGTACGGCGGGCGCACGTACGCGGGCTTCTTGCCGAAGATGTTCACCATGGCCTGCTCGACCTTCTCCATTTCGCTCTGGATCGCGGATGCGCTCATGGAGCCCATATGTGGGTGTGTCCTGTTAAAAAAAGGGAATGTTAATGTGGTTTCTGTTCTCTTTCTTGTAGATTCTTCGGCTTTTTCTCTCCTACCCGCCCGCACCGTCTATCGATGATTTTTTGCTGACTCTTTCTCATATGTTTCCCACCTTCTCTCTCGTTCAGGGAGACACTCACCATGTATGACTAGCAACCTGGTCTGAAGACCGCAACAGTCAGCGATATTTCATACACCATGATAGAACACCGGAGTAAACGACATACGTCCGTTATCAAAAGCCTTCTTGACAGCGGCTCGCTGGTTGTAGATGCAGCCGTAGAGTGTGCCTGTGAAGAAGAATGTGCCCTTGACACCGGCTTGATCGAGTGTGTCAACAAGAGAGGACGTGAACTGGTAAGGGCCATCATCGTACGCAAGCGCGAGCACACCAGACTTAGAGCACTTCGTGATGACGGTGCCTGCGGTGTGCGTGCGCTTCATGATTTCAAGCGGGTTTGGCACGGCACGCGCCGAGACGCTGGCTGCGAGGGCCAACGCAGTGAGAGCGGAGGTGAAGAGCATCTTGGGCTACAGTTGTTATGGCGTAACGATGTAGTTGCGGTGGGTGCTTGGAACAAGATACTCGGTTCCTACTTACGGCATCGCTGTTGTGGCGCTTTCATCTTATAAAAACTTTTGAGATGAGGAACCCCCCGCTTTCCCGCCTGTATACGTATGCTATCCTCATGCTACTTCACATATATTATCTGTGTCTCGCCTATGTTAGGAACCTCATTTTCCCAAGGCACACTGGTCTTAGGCAAGATCTTCGCCGGCGGCTCACATATTGTGGGGAGAGAGAGCAAGCTCTGTCTTCCACGAGCCCGGCTTGGCGGTAAGGGAAAATGGATTGTCCTAGTAACCAGGTTCACTGCGTGGGTTTCCCCAGTATCATCTCGTTATGAATTTAGCCGCGAGATACACATTGCGTTGTCGGATTAAGTAGTTTCCTGAAACGGACCGGAAGAATACATTAGGTTGAGAAGAGTCGTGTTCCGCGGTCTTGGCACATCTGCCTATGCACTTTACCATGGGGTCACAACTTGCTTGTCTATGACAACATAAAAAGATGATCAAGTCTAGAGAACCTAGTCCTAGGGATAAAAATATATTACAAAGCGCCGTGTTCACTTGACACCACTCAGTATACCGTACTGTACATATCATTCGGAACATACCACTAACAGCGGCGCAAGCATTTTTTCAGGGTCAGCCCTCGGTGGTGAGACTCACATCATCCTCCTTAATCCTTTGATAAATTATATCTAGGTTTGATATTTCACAACATCCAACCAACTGGAATGGTAGCTCAGTGGTAGAGCAATCGGCTGCAGTCCGGTCGGTCATGGGTTCAATTCCCATTCGTTCCTCTTTTTGCCCCTTTTGAAGGGCTAGTATGTTAAAGGGGGAACATAGAATTGTGCGATCGGTCAAGAGGGAGTAAGTAGTAACAGGGTACGTCCCAATGATAGCACCAGCATTCTAATTCAGCTACCATGTTCATAGCGCAAAAGCACTGATTATACCGCAGAAGATTGTGGTATAGCGGTCGGCGTCCATTCCATGTTTCGAACGTTTACCTAAGTTGATATCCAGAAACTGAGATGACATATACCCCCTTGCCCTTTGCGTTAATAAGTAGACAGGCAAAGCCTTGCGTAAAAGCAATTGGAACAATCAATATATATCTAAAAGATTACTGACTGTCTCTAGGTCCACGTCAATAATGAGCAAAACAAACAACAAGTCGCATGAATGTACATAACAGTATCTAAAATAAGGAATTAAATCTAGCAGAGGGAATTTGTAAATCTATATACATATTCGGCTAGAATAACTAAACCCTTGATGACTTGATACTTCATTACTAATCATAAACCGTGTGTTTGTGCAGGTGAAGGAGTCTGCCAGCAAGGGTTTCCATCTTCAACGCGAGAGTCAAAACCCTTCGTCATTACAACCATTACTTGTTCCCCAAGTTTACCCTGTAGCCATCCAACGCCGCATGCAGTCATAATGATGCTCACTGAACTCAGCGTTATATCGCCATAGTCCATGTACCTTTCTCAATCCCTACCATCAGATATCTAACATGCTCCTGATTTGCTGAGGCGGCCTAGTTATAGACAGATCACTGTCTGTACTTGAACTCCTCCCATAGCCACCAGCTCTTTGGGTCTGCTGAGTTTGAGGTTCTGAATCCCGGCCTCTATTTTCGGCAGCAGTATTATCGGCAGGAGGTAGGTTGTTGGCATTTGGGAAAAGAAGGCTGGCAGCCACTTGAATTGCTCGGTCAGCTTGCCGCTGCTCTGACCTGCCGTTATAGAGATGGGAAGAGTATGAAGGAGGACGGGTGCTACTGGCGTTGCTCGGTGCCCTGCGTATTGAGCTCATTTCAAACGTGTTAGCCGCAGCAGCAGCCTCGACATCTGCAGCTCTTCGCTCTGCCGTCTGCTGAACTGGCCGACCGCCTCCAACTTCCCGCACATTACGGAAAAGTTCATCTCGAACAATATCACCAGTGCCCACTTCACCTCTAACTCGCCGCCACCAGGCCGGCTTTTTCGATATGCCGAGCTCTTGATCAAGCCGAGAACCCCTCTCACGTCGCTGGCGAATGAGTTCTTTATCCTCATTAGGTCGCATGAAGCCAGAAAGGCAAAGAATCCAGATAAGTAGAAGAGCCGGAGCATAGCCTCCAAGGTACATAGCTAAGAGGTTGGTATCTTTCTTGAGAGGTGAAGCATCGAAATCCCATGCGGCCAATGCTTGATAAGCCACAACGACCAGAGCGAGTGGAATCATGAGCATGAAGCGGAAGGGAATGTAGCGGAGGAATCCGATTATTCTGTTCAAGAAGCCACGATTCCGAGCCTCGTAATGGCGCACCGAGTGCCAAAGGGATACCACGATGGTAAGCCAACTGATAAACAGGAAGAAGGGGGCGACCTTGAAGCGTGCATCAGTGGCAGCAGGGATTGCCTTTGCGACAGTCTGTTCAGGCGAACGCTGAAGTTCGACGGGTCCCCAATTTCGTGGAATAACCATAAAGAAGTCCTACCAGAATTAGTATCTGTAGGAAGTTTGGCTGCCAAGATGAAGTACTTACCAGCCACCACCACAGGTAGAACCACAAGGGTAGCCAGAATTCAAACATGCCTCTTCGGTCCGTTTGTTTCAGCACGAAGGGGTTGGGATCGATGAATTGCCTCTCCATCCAACTTCCCCAGTGACGTACTGCCTCCCACACTAGCGCTAAGGAGCCCATATTCATCAAGTACCAAAAGAAGACGTTGAGGACAAGTGGTAGCTCCACAACACGGTAGCGGTCGACGTCGATACCAGTGAAGAGGCCGATCATGGCAGCGGCGCAGACGAACGAGGCCCAATACCACTGCCATCTCCTTCCAATGGCGTGGAATCTCTTTGTTCTTGGTAGGTAGAGCTTTCCATGGCGAGTGAGGTTGACCAAGACGGGAACTAAGCTCAAACCAAATACGGCGGCGAGACCAATTCCGACATGTGCACGCTCACCGCTCGGCTCGGTAGCAAGATAGCACCATGTACTGTTTACTAAAAACAAAAACAATGGGGTGTCAGCTATCGCAGCTAGCTATCTCTGGGACGCAGCGACAAGATTCGTTGAAGGCATACCGAAAGTGCCATTCTCCAGAAGGAGAGGTGGCGTGTAAGGCTGATCTATCAGATAACACCGCGACCAATTGCTTATTGTCCAATTTCCCTCGTACAGAGTATAATTCCAATGATTCAGCGTTGTCACATTGAAATGAACGCCGCCGATAACGGTGTCGCTCGCATTGGCGCCCAGCGGCCAGTTGGGCAAGTCGCGAGCAAATAGGTCATCCATTATAGAGATGAAGAATTTCGGTATCGTTGTCGCGCGTTGGCACCAGTACGTCGCACTCGTAGTCCGCAGCTGAGACGCAAGGCTCTCGCCGGATCGGCGGGCGGTTGAGTTGGTTTGGTATAATGGCTCTATATTAGGCGGCGGTGTTTAATATTTGATGAGAAGAAGGATATAGGGACCGGATGGGCAACCCCAGAGTTGGCAGCATTGGTTGCTACACTTTCGAAAACTAGAGGAGAGAAAAGGTTGTTGAAGAGGGAACGGCGGCCACCGTGAGCCATATGTTTGAATGTTTCCCACCAATACACGCCGGAGCTTCGGATGTCTTGACTGAAATCCTCGCATGGGAATTCAACGGAAATTCACTCAGCGGCTCCACATCGACCCAAGTCTTGATCTGTCGTTGGCTGGATAACAGCCCGATAAGCGTGATAAGCATTGTCCCTACTAGACCACCCCCGCATTTTAAGCTAATGCTCGAGACTCTGTACCTAGGTACTTTCCAAACATCTAAGCATTGTCTAGTTGCTAAACAGCAATTTGGAGAATTCGAACATAGTTAAGGAGTAGTTTATATTTGAGTCAAGGCTTAAGGTTATGATAACGTATTTTTCTAACTATTAGCACAAATATCAGCACTGTCATTCTTGTAAACTCATGAGAAACTGTTTACAAGACCCTGTAGGTCTTACCATGGTAACGACGTCATGTTCTGACCCGGTGGCAGTGGGTCTGAATCTAATTTGCTGATTGGTTGGTTGAGTAATTTGACTAGGAAGCTTACCTAGGTTCTACCTAGGTATTCAATTCATCTCCAATTCATCCCTACTAGTGACTTATTCAATTCACCAGGAGAATCCAATCCAACTAGTAGCGCTTCAACATGCCAACCTCGACCTATTGATTAAGCGAATTAGTTGCCAAGTCCTCTGCCTCATGCCGAAATTACCATAGAGCCTGTTCCGAATACTTTCGTTGATGATGAGATAGAGGACGCTTTTCGTTCTTGGCAAATCCGTCGAAACAACCTATGACGATATTGCCCACGAGGGCCTCTGATGGGTCGTGAGGAAGAATGACCGCGTCGCCATGATGAGAAGTCTTACAAGTGGTCACGGTCCCGGCAACGGAGCAAGTCACAAGGCTGCGTTTAAAGCAAAAAACAAATGCCCCATTGAGACGGTTAAGCAAGTAGTCAAAGCCGCTGCTATTATTAACAAGAAAATCGGCAAGAAACTCAAGTTAGAAGTCATCCTATCTAGACGACGACATCGCGGCGTACAAGCAGGAACCCGACTAAATCACAACGAGCAATATGTGCCTTGACTTGACTTGACTTGACTTGCAGTGGAGTCCGCATTTGACCAATAATGTCGTGAACAACGGCATCATGAAGAAGGGCGAGTTCTGCAAGGCTATTGGTAATAGTAATGCCGCCGTCAACGCTTTCCCGAAGGAGCGGCAACCCATGGATTATCACACCAGTGAGGTCTATGTTAACGCCTGGGACTGATTCAAGAAGTGGGAAATTGCTAGGTTTAAAATCCCGATGTCAACGCAAATAAACAAAAGATAGTATCAGCTACACCTACTCCCTCGTCGAGTATTACAGGGACTTCAACTCAACCCGAATAGCGCAGCTATACCGCCTCGGCATATATCATCTGTGCCCGCGAACACTACCGCAAGTTCTAGCAACCCTTAGGAAATTGGCTAACGCTGAAAGCAGGCTATCATTGATCGCGGTGAACGCGCACCTACCAGGGGAGCCAGGATTGATGTTATTACAGAGCAGGTTCAGCAAGAAGCTGCAACACGCCCCAGAATTGGGAACGGCTGGTGAGCATTCTACTCGGGATATGACAGTGGAGGTTTTCGATAGTAGCCCAAAGTCAGTCGACGCTGTGCCGAATAACACCGGGTCCATAGAAATTTGTAGATTATAACTTTCTGTTTTCGCATCATACATACCCTTGTAAATATAGTCTATTCCTGTCCCCGAGTCTCTAATGGCCACGGTTATGTGCGGTGCGCTGTTGACTTGAGAGTGTTATTTCAATTAATCTAGGTAAATGTTACAACGGCAGGGCAGCTATGGGGTGCCCCGTCTGATGATCATGTGTTACAACCCGGTCTTCACCTTTCAAGATTGCCGACTGCATTGCCATGGCAGGATGGCGGACCAGATCCTTAAGTTCAATCAAGGACTTATATTCTCAGTAGTAGCGCTGCAGCTCAGCAACAGTGGTCGGACTCCCATCTAGATGATAAAAGGGTATATTACTGACTTTGGGAGCTTCGGCCCCAACGACCTATCCCATGCCTCTTTCACAATAGTAGTTACAGCGCCTGGATTTGCCCCTTCCCGTTGTGCGGCTTTATTTACGTTATTTTGTCCGCCTCGCCGGTTGGCAATCCATTTCTGCGTAGCAGGAGGGAAATACCCAACGACGTCCCTCAAGGGAACATGTCATCGGGTCTGCTAATGAGGTAGGCGATGGTGTCACACAGGTTGTCGGGGAATACTTCAACGAGAGGAATCGGCAGCGTATCTCTGCAGAAGTTGAAGTGGATAGTCGCTTGTGCGTCACTGGGAACGGACATAATCCAAACATGGCATGAGTCGTGGTCTGGTGGCACTAATTTATAGTTATGTGAGTCTTCGCCAGCCCCAACATCCAAGGATTGATGCTACATGGTGGAACTAAAACGCGTCCATTTGGGCCATTCGGTGCAGTCCTACAGATCTATATTCGACGTTTTCGAATGGGATCACTTACGTGTATTGCTTCCTGATCTGCGCCAGAAGCTCGCTGCCGGAGACAGGGTCTGGTCCCAACCGCACTCGCACGGGAATGATACTGATCCACGCTCCCAAGACATCTTCGAGAGACGTATTTCTCCCTAGATAAGATACTCGAAGAAGGCGTCGTTCTTCCCTGTGAGGCCCGAGAGGACTACGGACCACGCGGCCTGGAGGATAGTTGCAAACGAGATGCCATCCTTTTGAGCGGATTTGTACTCTATGACCCGCGAGACCTTGGTGTTATCAATCGTCACGCGTTCCGTGGGAACGACCTGCGTCATTCAGCCGCCCTGGAGAAGTTCGCGCCAAAAATCCTTGGCCTGCTGGCTACTCTGATTCTCGTGTATATGCTCGGCGAAGGCTGTGATACGCCCCCAGAGTAGCGGTTTGGTGCCCTTTATCGATGCCCTGAGGTCATTCACAAGAGTCGGTAGGCTAATGCCGTCGGAGAGCGCGTGTGACAGTTGGAGAAGTAGTCAGCATTCCATACGACCACTTGGCATTATGAGCACATCCCGCAGTGTAGTAGTCTCCAGGAGACTCGGTTTCTTCATATCATCTGAAATCCATCTGTCAACCACGTCTCCTATGATTACACTTTTGCAACATACCAGCTCCTGGAGCTCCTGGACGCCATTTCTGAGGATAACTTGGTAAAGCTCGGCCTTGTAGGGAATAAATGCCGTGCGGAGGATGCTATGCGTAGACGAGAGTTTCTCTAAGGCACCAGAGACATGCCCAAGGCCCACATCTGCACCCAAATCCACACACAGATATTTACTATATCCTCGAGTTTCTAGAAGTCTAGAGAACACCGCAGAGGTCTGGGAATCCGTTGCTAGTGCCACATCTTCGATTTCTTCGATACCGACATCGAGCCTTGACAAGAAGCTCTGTAGCAGCCGTGGACTTGTACTCCGTGATGTGAGTCTCGGGGAATTGCGAAACCGCCAAGGACGAGAGAAAGTTATCTAGCACCGGAGTTCGGAGTATGTCGGCTACCCTCACCTGGATGCCCTGAGAGCGTGCTTGTCTAACGACCCTCATAGCTTTCTATTTGATAGACAGTGAGTATCTTTTCTATAGGCATCGTGAAGGACAACTAAGCAGACAAAAACTTACAATGGAATCGCCACCTAGCCCAAAAAAATATCTTTCATATCAATAAATCTATCTTATCGAGCTTCGAAATGCTAGCCCATATAGTACGTATCTGCCCTTCGGCCCCGTTCCGAGAGTATTGCACTGCGTTGATGACTTCTTCGTGTATGTCGAGATGGATCATTGCCGCTGTTTATCAGTGGCACCCGCACCAATGGCAGGAGAGCAGACATAGTTACTTATGGCCATAGGGTTTGCTGCGCTCGCCTCAACGATTTATTGAGAACTTGTTTAACTATTCCTGCGGGATCCTCAGCGACTAGCGTGACAGAATCCGAGATGGTCTAAAGCGGTAATAGGGGTAAGTGAATGAATGCTATGAGCTCTTCTCTATGATAGATGCGTGACTGGACAATATTAACAACGACGCCCCCTAATAGGCAGGTTTCGGGTGATAGCGCTCTCAGCTTCGTCGAGCTCGATCCGGTATCCACGGAAACTGACTTGCCTGTCCTTATGCGAGACATAGAGCAGAGCATCTAAACCATTATCACAATAGCGCATCAGATAATTAGTTTTAAGGAAGCATTGACTCTTGGAGTCAACTCCTAGAGCCCATGTAGGATTCACTATAAACGTAGTGTCGATTCTCGCTGCGTCGTTGGCGCCAGTGATCTTCACCTTCAGCCTCCAGAACTAGCTGACCAACAGCGCCGATAGGTGCCAGTCTGTCGCAGTCAAGTATATCCACAATGTATACGTGCAAATCAAGTCTTCTCAGGGTCTGATAGGGTAATATGCTATTCGGTACATTGACTCTCTTTGTCTCTAGTCACGAAGCCAATTCTGCGTCCTGCATGTCCTGTGGGCCATTTGTGACCACATACGAATAGTTCCACGATTGAATTGATGCCTAGCGGAGTAATCAAACGGGGGTACTATTCTACATGGAATCGGGATTCATTAAATTGGATTTCGTCTCGTCGATCTATCTAGTATGGTTTGAGTGAAAGAGAGGTGGTGTGCGAGGTTGACGTATATCTCGACGTTATTCCCATCAGTCTATCACGGAATACTTCTGAACATGCGGTTCTACAAATATGCGTGGGCGCTATGCCAGACCTGAGCTTGAATCGCGACCTTATCGAATCACCAAGGTGAAATCTATCTAAGTATTAGAGTGCTATTCCCGTTGCTTCCTATCCAACCTATCTTGTTGGTGCCAATTCCTCACGAGATTGACATTGGGGCTATTCCCGCGCTCAACGAGCGGGTATTAAACGGCGTAGAAGACTACTCATTCTAGCGCGGCACAGTATGTGTAAGTCGGTGAAGTGAATCCCTAATGTCGGAGGCCAATCAGATCAAGAGCATCGGTATAGTGTCGCCTTATATGAACCTTGAACTCTTAATTAATAGGTAAGCAGTCCGCTGTGCTTATTCTTAATTTTCTTGGACATATTTTTCGTTCACTTCGCAAAGCAGTGGGTAGCTGGTATTTTTACCTTAATTTGAAATAAATCTTCTAGTTACGAAACTGTCGTCATGAGTCTCGATGTCGCGGCTGAAAAGTCTCTTTCAAAAGCTCTGGTTTTCTCTCCGCCAATTCCATCATCATCTGTCCAAAGACGGCATTTCCCCAGCCGAACCTGCGAGTGGTGATGTCAGATTTTATGATGGGCGAAAAAAAGATATGACGAAAGCAAGAGTCAAGATTATGCATATAGACAGATACTCACCATGATCTGGTCCACTGGCTCGCATCAAAGCTATTAACGCTCTCGTGAATTAAGCCAAACCTGTCCGTGCTCTGCAACACCTCCCTGATCGCGTCAAGGATCTCGTTATCGTCATCCGAGGTCATCGCACGCATGATGGCTGCCATCGGCCAAGCAGCTCCAGGCTTAATATGCGGACTCCCGACAGCATTGATGACGGGGCCCTGGCACCACCAAGGGTTGGACCTTGAAAGTACGAACTTACGTGTGTTCTGATACACCGTGTCGTTCGCCTCTAGGTATCCCAATGACGGTGCAGATAGCAGTGACGGGATATTAGCATCATCCATGAGATTTTGCCCGCCAAAACCATCGACTTCATACGCAAAGATTCGCTGCCCGTTAGGCGCCGTCACAGTGCCGAATTGCTCGATTCCCGCACGGATCCCGGCCGCCATGTCCCGCATCTGCGCTGCGAGGCCCTTGGGTGCATTCGGTAGCTGTTCCATGATGAGGGCCGTCGCCTCGAGATAGCGCGATAGCATCATGTTCGCCGGGATTTGGAAGTCGTAGATGGCGGCATCGTCACTGGGGCGGAAGGGCGAACGCACCATGCCTGTTTCGTTGACCGGATAGTTCATGCCGTTATTTCCTAGCGTGCCGAACGCTGTCATCGTCTGCGACTGGAACGTGTACGCGGGCGGAATCCATTCTCCGTCGGGGCCATAGGTGGGTTTGCGCAGTGCCTCGGATGCCGATAGAATCGATTGCACGGCTTGAGTCCACTGGAACTTGCCAAAGAAGTCTACGTCGCCCGTCGATGTGTAATAGTCGTGGGACAGCTGTAAGAAGGCGCCGAAATCATCGAGCTCGAAATTACAGGTGAATACAATGTTGCGATCGTACGGGGGCTTTACCGAGTACGCCGCACCGTTAGGCCCAGGATGCATGCCGGACTCGGGCGGCGGGAGAAAAGAATTGCAGTACGGCGAGATGATGAGATACCGGGCCTGCAAGTTAATCGCACCACGAAAGACCGACGCAATATCATCGTCCTTGCTCTTCAACACGCTCCGGTACGGGGCCACCTGGTTCGCCGAGTCTCGAATCCACATCGCATCGATATCACCCGTGATAATGAAAGCCAGCTCCTCCTCTGTATTGTTCGCTGCGAAGCCACGCCATTTGATCGCCGTATCGATTGTGTTGGGGTATGTGTTTTCGAACAGGCGGAAGAGATCAGGGTCGGTGGTGATATTCTTCATACGGAGGATGGCATCTTCAACTCCTGTCGAGTTGAAGGTACGGCAGGCCGGCTCTGGCCGTTGATAGGATAGGGTATAGGCTCCTGTCGTGTAGGGTTCGTGTCGCGACTGTGAGTAGCTGGAGTAGCTAGGACAGCTCGCACTCACTACGTGTCCGAACAGCCCTGTGGCCGCCACCGCTATTGCTGCCACAAGCTGTGTTGCATGTTGCGGCAACATGCTTGCACTTATCACCCTTTACCGCATAGAATTGAGCCAAACTGTAGGAGAGCACAGTTTTGCATCGAGGGGTATGAGGCACGCCGTACGATCATGCACACTCGATCTGGGCAAATTCCACCCTCTGGTTTTCAGCTCAAATCCCCAGGAACCAGGAAAAGGGCTGGCGCGCAAATCAGCACGGGCCTCCCTCGCATCTACCTCTTCAGCCCCCTTCTAGATCTAGATCAGGTAGCCGAACTACTGGACGGAGTACCAAGCGTGCCAAGAAAGCCAACATGCTCGATCTTGGCAGTAACCTCACAAGCTCCGGCAATTGACCATTTTAGGCAATTGACTAGAGACTAGATCAAATGCCAAGCTGGGGTATGCCAGCCGCAGCAGACTCCATCATTAACAACAAGTCCTTGCCAGGGCATATCTCAGAGTGTCGCCTGAGAGGTTAGCGAATATATGAATGTATTACAAATCAACATCTGGATTAAAGGTTAATGCTCACCTTCAAGCGTAAATGAGGGGGTCTATTGTTGATAGTGGCCACATCAGGGTGTTGGATCTGAGCATCCCCATGAAATCTGATTAACGCATCCTTTAAGTTAAATAAGGTGTGTATGTATAGTTTACATGTAGGAAATCCAGCTAGTTTAAGATTAAAGCTTCAAAGACTTAGTATATTTATTTTATCTACAACGGCAAGTCGGAGTCGCGATTGTAGAGCATCTGCCCAGGCTGATAACCAGCAAGCCTATCACTCTTGTGGAGGCGCTCCAATAGATTGTCAATTCGCAGCTTAACCAGACAATAATATCCTAGCACAATGGGTCAGTATTATCATACTAGCGTTACTAACTAGTTGATTCGGTGACATTTGTGATACTCTACAACATTATTTAGATACGGAAGATACAAGGCGTAAAGACGAATTTACGTTAACTAATTTTTCTAATGTGAGGCTTTGAAATGGCAATCCAGTGATTGCTACTGTAAGCTTCAAATATGTCATATGTATATAAATACAGGAGATGGATTCAAGAGTGTACAATATAGTTCCGGTGTGATCCAAGGTATTTGTACCCCCGTACCCGAAGCTTCATAACGCATTAGCGAGGAAGTTCAAAATGCGCGCATGCTACGGCCCGTGATAAGGCATCAACATATCAACTATAAGGAAGTATCTATGAGAATATCACACAGGTGTTAATTGGTGATATGCAGGAAAGGCAACAGACTTACTCTTCTATTGGCCTTTTTTTCTTTTATTTTCTTTTTGAAGTTGAAGCTCAGGCCCAACACCCCAATAAAGACAACAGCAACGGCAATGGAGTTATAGACATTATTTCGAATGTGGGCGATAACACACATGCAGATCCATACGGCCCGAACAGCTCTGACACAGTATTATTTGACTCCCCCCGTGCCAGCGAAAACAAGAACATAGCGTAACTGATGGTTCAACGCCAAAGTCTAATTGACGTGTATGCCCTCAACAGCCCTCTAGTTCAAACTCTCTTCAAAGTTAAATGCCAAGAAATTGGCTATATAAGAGCCAAGCTAGCTAGGCTAGCCAGGCTGCCATTTCGACATGGACCAAACAACACCTTCGCCATGCCGGATTCGAAATAAAAACCAGATGAGAGGTAATTTTAAAGGTTAATGAGGTGAACCAAGTGACCATATCTTGCGGCCTTTCCGAGCACAACCCTCAGAGTTAATGGACCAGAAGATATGATTCACGCCCATCCGCTGTTGCTGCCTTGTTGCAGGGTCGGGAAACAATGGATTCAAGCACGGCGATACCTCACACGCTTGGTCACATTCAAAGTGAGCACATGGTTGGAGATGCTATCAGATTATGGAAGAGCGGCCTCCGAGGCTTTGGGGACGAAAAATTTCCGGTTGAGCGTGTAATATCTGTCGCGCTAAGCGTCAGCCTGGTTGAAAGATAGTTCATTCAAGGGTACTCTGGTAATGTATTCATGCTCTGCGCACTCTTTGATGTATGAAAGTCAAGTTTCTAGTGATCCGGGCAACCCATGGTGCTGGCACTGTTGCAAAGGCTATATGGTCCAAAATAATTACTGGGCAGCGGAAGAAAAGGTTGCACAAGATCAGATAGGCGATATAGGTGATATAACTTATCATAGATATTATATAAAGAAATCGAGAAGGCAGAATCCCTCCTGCCGGTTCGACAGGGCCGATTAGCTCGTGTCCCAAATCAACTCACTGCCATACGTGACTTTATCCAGGCAATTCTTTAAGGTAGACAAAGGTTTCGGTATCAGCCTAAGCCAGCGCGTGTTGCTAGGGGCAGCACTACAAGCAAACAGTTCGGTGCTGGAACACTTAGGAGCAAACATTGTGGAACAAACCCAGGTACCCGGGTAATTATATCAATTAAAATAGCACCCCGAACTATCAGCCTTCTCCTAGCATGGATGACTCAATGGTTAGAGAAAACTCGTTTGAGGGTTTTTCGCCCCCGCCCAGTTCACCAGCGACCGGTTATAAGGTAGGGGTTCTGGCGAGGGGTTTTTTTGCAACCAAGGTTATAAGCTCGATTCTGTCTGTAACTTGACCTTTTTTTTTATATCTAGTAATAGAAATTAGATAAACTACTGCACACATTTAATGAAGGTAATCATTTTTATTATTTTTATTATTAGCCTTTTTCTTTCTAGGCAATGTTGTTGTGTGCGTATTGGGTATTGAATTTGGTGCGAGTTAAAAACGCGTCAGTTGCTATGGTGCTCGTGCAGTAGACGCGATTTGATAAAGTTGGACTTGATTCCTGAGGCACATTTCCTATAAGTACTTATATACCTACCTTGGTGGTACCTAGAGTGGGGTAATTAGATTTAAGCTACCAAGCTGTTTATCTGTAGGCACATAAGGGTAGCTAGCCCATGTACATTCGTAGGTAGGTCATTATATGCACAAAATATTCCAGGTACCTCACGATGTTATTCAATCCCTTTTCTTTGCAAGTAAACCCGCCCGAGCACCCGAGCACCCGATCTACACTCTTAAATTTTTCATCTGTTCCTTCTATTATCTCTCAAGCCTGCCAACGCGTGCTCACATGACCTACCCGACCTTTACGAAACCACTCTCTCCCATCAGTATGGCAGAGAACACGCTTCCAAGCGATAAGCAGCCGAAGGAATTCCCAAAGCTCATCCACAAAGCCATTCAGCGCGTCCAGAATACTCTTCTCGAGAACTTGACAACCAGATGGTCTAGAGATCTGCAAACAGCCGCAAGTAAAAGCTATGTAAGGTCGAATTTGCGTCATCAGTCAAAACTTGGGCAATCATCCCATCTACGAACTGTGGCCCATGAGTCACCCGAGCCTAATGGAACACAACTGGACCTGATAATAAAAGCCAAAGGAGCAGAAAGTGTGGCCGGAGTTATATCCAAGACCGCCTCGAAACAAGATCCGGAGCCAAGTTCTGTATCGCCCCATCTGCTCCCCACTCGCAAAGCGCAAAAAGCACACAAGAATCAGCTGATAGGTGGACCCGGAATCAAGTCATACAGTGAAGGTGATCTGAAGAGCATAGTCAGCAGAATAAATCAAGAAATACCACTAAGGAAGGACTTCGAACCGGTCATGAGTTGGGGGCAGGTTGTTATACGAGCCAAGGAACACGAAGATGCATTGCGCCATGCCGTACATGCAACAACCGACTTCAAGCCCCCCATACCACGAATTGTCTTGTTCACCGATGGATCAGATTTAAAAAGCCGCAACGTCTGTAGTGCCGCTGTTACATACAAACTTCTGTTGGGAGGCAACACACACTGGGTAGATGATGCGTATGGACTCCAAGGCGTGTTTGGTATCTGCCAAGCTGAAATTGTCGGTGTGTACTGCGCGTTGCGCATCGCCTACTACGAAGCACGCCGGTTCATGCATCAGAAATCCGCAGCGGCCGTAGCTAGCACGACTGCGCCTTCAGTCATAATCTTCACAGACTCATTAGCCGTAATCAACCGTTTCTACCACTACCATTACGGAGGACGGCTTAAAACCGACCATGTCCCAGTTCGAATGAAACAAGAGATGTTCCGGGCGTATGAGCTGTTGAAACAGCTTGGTTGTCAATTGGAGTTTCATTGGCTACCGAGCCATTCTGGCGTGGAGGGCAATGAGCGTGCTAACAGACTCGCATCAATTGCCACTCACTATTCCCAGAGGATCAACGGCTCCACTGGCACGACTTTCTCGGGGTTGATCTACCCACTGTCAGAGCTCGTCAGCACTGGAGCTTCCGTGTCACTTGAGTCCATGGAAGAAAATCATTTGCCAATAGGTGACATGGTTTTACCGTGGAAACAAGACGAGCTACAGAAAACCATTAAAGGGTTGTTGCAATATTTAGATATTGGTAAGAGAAAAACTGTGAAAGTAAGAAAATCCCGACCTCTAAACCACAAAACTAAACCCTTACTGACATCGTAGACAACGATAATGCAACTGCTACACAGTGAAACCGCAAAGGTATTATTTGAAAAGACGCTAGAACTAAGGAAGAGAAAACGACAAGCCGCTGAGGACGTCGATGACGAATATGACATTTCTGCCAACACGAAGAAGATTAAAGCTGTACAGCATACCTGAGCGTTGTCACCAGAATGGAACTACGTAAGAGCATTGTGCCAAAATGCACGATATATAAATGTCACAAACTTCACCACCCCATTGTACCGGAATAGTCGCTTGCTTCAAGAAAGTCTCCCGGATCTTTTGTTGTCATGTGCCCTGAAAATCAAGCAAGGCATGCAAAAACCGTCGAACGACCTCAACTGTCCCACTAGATGTTCCTCACTATACGACGTGTGTCGCCAAAACAAGCCTTCTAGACCCTTCCCGTAAGAGAGCACCCTTCGCCAGCTCTGATAGGCAATTGGACGAGTGTAATCATGTACGAAGGCCACCAGGGAGCATATCACACGATCTGTGAGTATGGCAGATGAATTGTACCATGTCAATGTATGAGCGGTTATTGACAGCTAGGATCTTTCAGCTGCACATTATGGGCGGTTACACCATAACTCGGTTGTAACGGCCAGGGCTCTAACTTCACAATTTGTAGTTTCATGCTGTACGAGAGCTAAACTGAGTGATACTTTATACTAAGTTGTTATGGACAAGCTGTTGAATCATCAATTTCTGTCAAATCTCTTCTCTAGCCCTAATGTCTTATCTTTGATCTGTACGCAACAAATTTGCTGAGCTGAACACGCAGAAATAATAGCCAACCGTAGCCTTCTGGTCGCAGGGAACCTGTACCCAAGGATGAGGCTCCTTCTCCGCCAAACACTCCTTTCAACCACCACGCATTTGTACTCATGCGCTCATGGATATCGATTGAACTAAGTATACATGTACAAGTTTCAATGCGATGTCCATTACCCTCGCTAACTGTTTCCAATTCAGGAATAGAACATTTACCAAATGGGTTACAATGGCTCGGTTAGTTGGACAACACGACAGCAGCAGAAGAGAGAAGGGGCCGTTACTCTGCTCGCTACATGTAGACTAATGCAGATTCATTTTGGCTTTCATCCACATCAGTACTCTGAGATCGGTTTTAGCAGAAGGCATCTCCGATTTTTGAGGCAAATGGGCTTACACAGGAGACAGACATTCTGAGTATATAAGTCCTCGACAAAAACCCTCCCAAGAAATACAACAGCTAGCTACAATGTTCAGCATTCTATTAGTCGGTCTCCTCTCTTTCGCCTCCAGGACGTCCAGCTACCTTGCGTCCTCACCAACAACCAATACGACGCCGCCGAGAGCCCCCAGCTCTTCTTCGAGCGACACTCCGGCGCCAATGAGAAGTGGAAGGTGAATGCCCGACGCATATCAACCTTGTCAGCCGCTGAGAACCAATTCGCCGCCTACCTCAAGCTCCAGCACTGAGACAAGGATAACACTTGCACCCGATTCGAGCTCAGCTAGAATGCCAATGTCTGCCAATATGTCCCTTTTAAGTATACTCCTGTTGAATTAGAGTCCCGGATGCGAGTTTTTATGCTAACTTCTAGGACAGATACTGAGTGGATTGAGGTCTTCTACAGCACTAACGCTGCGCAAACGCTTACAACGCCGGACAACAGCATGTCCGAGATGGCAAGCCGAGTACTGGATCCCTCACATATGTCGTTGGCTGCACCTACCAGTTCTAGATCTCTCGCAGCATCGCGTCGGACACTGCTGGGAGTGGCCTTGATGAGATAGCCTCGGGCTTCTGCTGTGGAACTTACATGAGGTGATTTTTAGAGCGTTCATTTGGATAGAATTGCTAGCCTACTCAGGTTTGAAAAGAATAAACTCAAGCTCAAAACAAATCTATAGAGAGGGACCTATATATTCTCGGATGGATAAATCTCTAGCTTGACAGCTTACCTGGAAGATCTCGAATCCGGGATAAAAGAAGGATAAGCACTGCTCACTGTCTGTAAATATTTGGTTGTAACGTAGTAATTCAGGTCAGACTACGATACAGGCTGCAAGTTACCTACTGTTTACTCTAGAGAAACACCCTTATGCTAGACTCACGAGAAGCAGGTAAGGAGATAGTGGAGTTCGTTAAATACCTTACAAATCATAAATCTACATAATTAGGGCTTCTCTTATCATATCCATGGAACTCCGCAAGAAGAGTTAGCGCTGGTGCGTATATTCCAAAGCCTCAAGGCCATTTATTTCGGGCGTATTTATTGGTATTCTTTGGAAGAGGAGAAATTAATTGTTGCTAAGTTAAGTAGATATATATTGTAACTGCGGACTATCTGGAAGCCATCCCATTGGAATCCACGGAGATGAGACTAGATCTAGGGGTAGGGGTCTGTCTATCAGCGGTTGCTCTATATTGAAATGACGCTTCGAGAAGGGTCGATCCCAATTCAGGAACTACTGCACTGTGACTGCCTTATTGGCAAAGGGCAACACGTAGTGTGGTGATAAGTTAAAGAAAAACCAAGAGGGAACACCGAGACTGAAGCACCAGCTTACGCAGAACTTCGACAAAGCACGCACGCAAGTTGAATAAACCCGGTTAAGGGCTTGTCGTGAGGCTGAAATAGCACGCATCGAACAAATGCACAGGAATTCACACCACTGCCCGTATAAAGCTTCCAAAGACCAGGCTTGCAGGTATAAATGGGATATATTAGGTCGTGAGTGTCGGCTCACCCTAGTCGAAAATGCAGTAGAAAACAGGCAAGCCTGATAAAATTAAAATAACAACCCATAAAGAAGCATTTAAAAAAGGATCAGAGCGGCACCGGGAGGTAGGTAAGGAACAGGGCTTTCCGCTTACTCGAATATATCAACATAGGGAAACTTGAGGAAGAAAAGGGGGGCGAAGATGACCGTGCACAAAACTTGGGTCTCCAACAATTCGCACAGTATGAGTTATAAGAGTGGGGCAGATACCAGCTTGGGCAAAGAGCTCCAAGCAAGTTCCCTTTTTGAACATCTTCGACCATCCACATGAGGTCCCGATCCCAGCCTTTCCGCCTTTCTCACGAAGATTCGCCGGACATCCCCCGACAACTCGCCGCGGTTGCAAACGCTTCCGACGTCCGCCCTTTGGCCTCTTGTCGATGGCTTCTTATCCCGAAGTCAATGAAGCTGCTCCTGCAGATGTCGCAACCCCAGCAGCGCCTCAACACCAACACGAACACCTACACGAACAACACCAACACGACCAGCACCAACATGAACATGACCAACACCAACATGACCAAAACCAAAACCAACACGAACACGACCATCAACACCAACACCAACACCATCTGAACCATAATCCACATCAACCTCTCCCAACACCGCCGCCTCACAACCACGATCACAATCATCAACCGACACTAACGCATCCCGAGCTATACGATACAGCCCTAACATCCCCCGTGCCCGCTACAGCCGCCGCCCATCATGGCCTCCAAGTTCTGCAGGCTGCGTCTGCAGCGCCTATGTCGCCGACGAGCAACGACTTAGCCCAGCAATATGCGCAGTCCGCTGCATTGCAGATGAGCGAACCCCAGTTCTCTTCCTCGCTTGCGGATCCCTCCAACGCAGCACCCATGACCGGTGCCCATGCGTCGCAAAAGGTCACCCGTCTTCGTCGCGCTTGTGACATGTGTAGTCAGCGCAAGGTGAAGGTTCGTGAACAGATACCACTTCTCTTCTATTGCATTTGGTTGACTTAGAGCTACTATAGTGCGATGAATCCGGACCACCTTGCAAGCCATGCTCAGATCTTCAGGTAGAATGCACCTTTAGACGGGAAATGAAACGCCGCGGTCCTCCAAATAAACACGCCGAAGCAGCTAGAGCCGCGAAGCGCCATCATAGCCTTCCTTTCGATGACGAATCACCAATACCACAGAATGCTGCCGAAACTCTAGTATCCATCGCTACGACCGACGGACCTATGGCACTAGATGCCGAAGCCATTGCGCCCTGGCCTGTCTTGCAGTTGTTGGTGGACGACTTCTTTACTTATATCCACCCTCTCATGCCTTTTCCACACGAGCCGTCTTTCCGCCAGGCTTTTACGAATCGGGCAGATCGGACAAATCGCGAGTTTTTAGCACTTTTAGCTAGTATGATTGGCATTTTGGTCGCCTCTTTTCCTCGCAGTGCTCGTGCACATCTTAAAGCTCAGCATAGTGCTGGACTTTTCCCAACAGCAATTACCATGATAGATCACTGCCGTTCGGTTGCTTTGGAAGCGCGAGGTGCTACTTTCATGGCGAAACAGGAGATGAGTGTCGACGATGCCGCTGCTAGTTATTTCTTAGGCCTTGCTGCTGGTTATACCTTGCAATGGAAACCATGTAGGCGCTTCCTAGCCGAGACTATGTCATTTTGCAGAGAGCTTGGCACCCATCGACCACGAGACCTATCCAGCTTAGCCGGCCAACTACCGGATCTAGTGGCCGATATCAACTCCGCAGCGAATAAGCCAGTTGATCACATTAAAGACCAGATCGGTAAGCGAATATTCTGGGTTATGGTCGCAGGCATTCGGTAAGTCATTAGGACCACTTGAAGCACAGAGTGCAGGCTGCATACTAAGTTCATCCGCAGGTCAATGAGCCAATTGGGGGCGTCCATCAATGAATTACCTCTGCCTCCGCCAACCACCCAAGAGCCGTACCCTGAACAGCCCGTCGAGGTTGATGATGAGTACATATTTTCTGACCAGGTTCTGCCACAACCAGGGGGGACCATCTCCCTCATAACTGGCTTCAATAGAAATATCCGCATATACATGACGATGAACGAGCTCATCGGGGTTGAAATGTGCTATGGTATTAATTTCTTCGACTGGAGCGCCCAAAAGAACATCATTAGCAACGGACTAGTGTCAGCGAAACAAGCAATAGAAGACCTTCCCCCGCAATTGCAAATCATCAAAGTTGAGCCCGACCAGAATGACCCTGCAGAGCTAGATCAGGCAGGGCTAAAGTATTGTCCGCCTGCGTTCCCCGAAGCGCAACCTGAGAACGATGTTCGACGAACTCTTGCTGAACAACCGCTACGACGACGTCAACTGCAATGCGAAATTCAAAAAGCAAATATTCATGCGTCTCAGCTTGCGACGCGATCATATTTTGTCGAGCGCTACCTTAACCTTCGCGATGCTCACCCTGAAAATGCTCAGGGTGTGAAGGATGATAGGGATGAGATGGTGGCTGAAGAGCGAGAAATGATCGTTCAAGATCTGCTTGCTGTTCTAGCGTCTATCAGTCAACGGAACCTGGAGCCGAACGGACAGTCCATGATCAACAAAATTCGGCAAGTTGCCAGCACATTGGTACAGGCTGCCTCGGAACGCAAGGGCCCCGTCGCCATCAGAGCTGAAGACTACCTAAATAGGTTCATCGACATTCTGGTGAAACTCGAGAGGTCCGGAACAGCCGCTGTGGTTGGTGTTGCCACAGGTACTATGGGTCCACAAGACGAGGATGAGGAACTTAGGAATTGGGTTAGTCTTCGGGAATACCAGGTGCAATTTGTCTCATCTGGAGGCTTCCTGAGTGGTGACCTATAAGTTTGCTTGCTACTAGCACAGACGCTATTCGGGTTGTACTATTAAACGCGCTGTTTTCGCTGTACATATTTTAGAGATACCGCCGACAGGGTTCGCCCTGGCTTCTAGCATCCGTTTTCTTATCAAAAGGGACCGCCTTTTCACTCTACTCGCAGAGTAATTAATTTGGTATGAAGACGAGTTCGTTGCTAATTTCTGGCAGAAACCTTCTGTTGCCTTGTTATCGAACGTGTATGTGACCTACATGGGAGAAGGGACACACATTCACGTCGGCTTATTGCAGCTATACAAAAATAGACTTCGATGGAAGATAACTCCCAAGATAACAGGGAGTGTGATTTGATTTTTTCGCATTCCGCTGTCAATCTGGATGCTTATTTACGAATGTCCAAGGCTAGATGGCCTGGGTGAAATATATACATGTAATTTATAAAAGAGTAATGGTTTTTTTTTTGTCTCTGGGCGACGGAAGTAAAGGAGATCCCAGCCACCGCCGCTACGTCTGTCTATGAGGCGGGCGCGGGGAACTGTCCGTCATCGGATCTCTTGCAACCCGAGATGTTGGTGAGCGCGGCGGGACACTGGACCTGCTTGAAGTTGACGGTGGGGTTATCGGCGTTCTGGAACCAGTCGAAGCGCCAGTAGCAGCCGTTGCGCAGGGCCTGGGGCATGTTGGAGGCGTCGCACTCGCTCCGGCTGCTGACGCCGCCGTACTGCTGGCCGGGAAGCGACTGGCCGAACTCGGACTGGCAGCCGTTGAAGAGGCCGACGCCGCCGCCGGGCATCAGCAGGTCGAAGTGGTTCGAGCCTAGGTCGCCGCCCGTGTTGGTGCTTTGCACTATCATGGTCTTGCCGGCGACGGGGCCGGATGTGAAGTCTAGTCTGAGGGTGTGTCAGTATGTGTGGCTGGGGAAAAGATAGAGAGCGCCGTAAAGTCGTAGAAGGAAAGCAACGTACTGGTAGCAGCCACAGCACCAGGAGCTCTCAGTACCACCCGCGAGTTTCGTAGCTGTGAAACCGTAGGCCAACTTGTCGTTCACGGCCCAGGGCGAGTAGTTGCTGCAGGTGTAGGCTGTGCCGCCATCACAGCCGGACTTGGTGTCGACATTGGAGAGAGGGTTGTTATTGCGGTCGCAAGTGCGAGCCGGCGAGGATACGGCCGCCTTGCCGGTCCAGGCGCATGAGGGCTTGCAGCAATCCCAGTATCTGGTGGTCTGGCCACTGCCTGAAGCGGCGTACGTGGTAGCCGCCAGGCTGGCGGTGGCGATGAGGCCGAGGACTGTCTTTGCGTGCATTTTTGCTCCGAACGTCGATTCCACCACGGTGATTCCTAAGTAAGAGGTTGTTGGCGCTGGTCGTGGAGAAGCACTCGGTAAAAATGCGTGGGAGCCCTCTAGTTTTAAATACCTGTGGTTACCCAGCCGCCTCATCTGCAGGGACCCCGGCTATCTGCTCTCATGACATCTCCCCATACCTTTCGGCCGTATATCCGGGTGCTTCCCATTACATGGGGTTCCCCAGGAAAAGGGAGTGACATTAGATCAACAGGGGAAAGCATCAAGGAAGAGGATACCTAAACGGCTCATCTGTCCGCCACAGACGGTTAGCCAGATTTCTGACTGGCAAAATTCCAAGGCTAACATATCAGCGCCTGAGCTGAAATTGGAGGAGGGGGAGTTCGGCGGCCAGGGATCTACTACCGGACTTGTGGAATTGGGTAAACCGGTAGCAGGGTTCCGGCCGCCGGGCCATAACGAGAGAGGCTTAATCAACTCTCGGGAATGTTTCAGATCAATCCACCGGCGGGGGATGAAGTCAGGGATCAGCTGGAAGGAGTCCGAAGTACCGTACCTGAAGGGGCATACTGTGACGACGGCAACTAGAGCCGTTACTCCGAGAGAGGCGACGGAAACAATAAATGAGGCACCCGCAATAGTGGCTATATAACCTTCTATTCCAACGAGACATAGCATAGCCACAAACAGGAAAAAAATAATACAAAAAATAATTATTTGATTATGAGATGATTAAAATGTATGCCTGTATCTTTTGAGATTTTGTTTTGTTTGTGTTAAGATGTCAAACTCGGTTGGTTAATTCTAGTATTACTAGAGGTGCCTAGTTCAGAGCTGAGTACTTCATTTATTGTTTTGGTCGCCTGCCAGGTACGGCAGGTGGATTAATGAAACAAACATATAGTATTTGACATCTGCATAATGAGCGAACGATAATCTGCTTCTCGAACATCATCAATACTTACCCTTAGTTTGGGGACTGGATATGGGCCACTTCGAGAGTTTGTGAATAACATTGAAGTCACCACTTTAGTCGCTTTGCTGGTTGCAAACCTTTGTGGGAGGAAGAAGACAACTTGGTCGGTAATTTGAAGTTTGGAGTTGTTGGTTTGGTTTGTCAGCACACGCAAGTACCTTATGAGGGTCCGGTATGTATAAAGTGGTGACTTGTAATTTAACGAATCGAACTTGATATCCTGCTTAGATGCATTCCTCCACGCCTCGGCTGATCCCTGATTGCATCATCGACACAAGGTTCAGCAACATGCCCAAGGACCAGGTGCCTGGATAGCCAGATCGTGAAACATAATGTTTTAGACGGCTTACAGTCAGCATCAGCGTGAGAACAGCCTCAATTCTGAAAGAAACTTGTTACTACATGGATCTCGTATGACTCTTGAACAGATGCGAGCCTCGTCCGCATCGTACTTATCTACAGAATCCCCGATATGGGCACTGTGAGGTATCGGAGTTAAATGTCCAGCGAATTGGGCCTCTACGTCACCACTTTCCAGTATACATATCAATGATGTATTGACTGTCTTCACAGCCATGGCGTCATATGTATGGCCCATCAAATGAGTTTAATAAGAGCTCTAAGCTCTTTGTTGCGAGTTAAGGAGCCTTTTCATAGCTATCAGATTCAGCTGTCCAACGAACTACCTACCTACTTGCAATTCATCTTCAAGCTCAACTTTCAGTTTTTGAACACACCTATTCGACAAGATGCCGTACCCAGACCAATTCGAAGGCTTCATGATCAATGAGCTTGGCAAGTACCAAGAGTTCAAAAAACAGAGTGTAGGTTCCGTTCCCTCAGCTCCATATGTCATGTCACTATCTGTATGGCCATCACGCTAAACGATATTTAACTGCGCAGTTCAAGCCAAAACAGTTTGGTGAACACGATATTGATATCAAGATTGAGTGTTGCGGTGTATGTGGATCTGATGTTCACACCATCACTGGTGGCTGGGGCGATGCTCCAACTCCCATCTGTGTCGGCCATGAAGTTGTGGGCAAGGCGGTTAAGGTTGGCTCCGAAGTAAAGGACGTCAAGGTTGGCGACCGCGTCGGTGTCGGCGCGCAGATCTGGTCCTGCCTGAAGTGCCCTCAGTGCAAAAGCAACAATGAGAATTATTGCCCACACCAAGTCGGTAAGTCGTACTTTGACCTTCTTGTCCCCTAAGTCTGGTTTCTCACATGTACAGACACCTATGGAGCTCCCTATCCCAAGGAAGCCGACCCTGACGAGACGATTAGCCAAGGCGGTTACTCATCTCACATCCGTGCTCATGAATACTTCGTCTTCCCGATACCAGATGCTATTCCCTCTCATTTGGCAGCACCCATGCTTTGTGCCGGTTTGACTGTATGGTCACCCTTAGTACGAGCAGGCACAGGCCCCGGAAAACAAGTTGCTGTGGTTGGTCTGGGTGGACTGGGCCACTTCGGCGTCCTATGGGCTAGCGCGCTCGGCGCCGAGGTGACGGTTATCTCTCACTCACCGCACAAGAAGGATGACGCCCTGAAACTGGGAGCCAAACACTTCGTCTGCAGTGGGGACAAGGATTGGGCAAAGCCGTTGGCGTTCAAGTTCGATTTTGTGCTTAACTCGGCCGACATGACCCATACCTTCAACCTCGACGACTACCTTTCAATCCTCAAAGTCAACTGCCGATTTCATCAAGTCGGTCTACCCGATGAGCCTCTCAAGGACATCAAGCCTCAACAGTTTATGGTCAACGGCTCCAGCATCGGCGCGAGCCACATTGGTAGTCGCGTGGAGTGCTTGGATATGTTCAAGTTTGCGGCTGAAAAGAAGCTTACCCCCATGGTAGAGACCATTTCAATCTCTGAGAAGGGCTGCGCTGAGGCTGTCGAGCGCGTCAAGAACAACAAGGTCCACTATCGTTTCACTCTGGTCGATTACGACAAGGCTTTTGGAGCTTAAGTCGCAGGATACGGGATGATGAGCTGGTGATGCTTAGTAGTGATAGACGCATGATAATGGGAGCATGAGATGCTGTATCACTAGGAAATAATGAAAAAAATTAATTCTCAATCATTCTAAGGGATAAGACTACAGATTTCCAATTGTAGGAGTGTCGACTTGCTATAACCCCGACACGGCTTTGACTTGTCAGGGTCTTAAGAGTTGCATGCATTAGCCGACGTAGTGCATCTCCTAATAATGATACTAGTACAAATTTGCAACGAAACACTCTACGTGACTACTTGAGCCTCCTTTACGATTAAGATAACGTGACCTGACGACAACTGTATATGCAAGTTATGGGGTTGCATTTTGCACCATCCTAGGATATGTAGAATCAACTAGTGAGATGAACTAGAAGCTTACTCGAACATAGTACTTACATACGGTATTGAGCTCCGCCTGTTGCACAATCATGATAAACTGCCTGTGTTTACATTGAACTCACCTTCGAAAAGGGTCTTCACGACACGAAAAATATATATCAAGTTTTAAAGTATATCGCCAGAGTATGGATTCTCACCGTGATGGGAACTTCAAGACTATATGTCCCTATAATGCACAGTTGTAAAACTATTGTCTACTAGCTCTAGATCTACTATTATCATGTATTATCTGTATTAACCTAGATCATACGTTCAAAGTTAGTATACCTTGTCTAGATCTTATTTTGCTGGAGCTGTCGCTCTCTACCATTTTTTATGAACGCCAGTCAGACTGGGAATTCTGCTGTCGGCAGTGCATCGCTCAATTTCACTGCATTTTTAGCACCGTCCAAGCTTGAAAGGGAGTGAGGAAGACTGGCAGCAGCCCGCACCGCAGGGTCCTACCTAACATAGTACATGTAAGTAGGTTGCTTATGTAATTCATCATAAGCCATCCAGATTTGGCAACACTCTGGAGTAGAATGTTAAATGTTGGGCCATCAAAGTGCCGGACTTATTGAAGGAAGCCTTGTGTGTTTTAGTACGAGTGGCTGTTGGTAGACTACCACCCAACTAGAATTGCAGCAACAACACTTAATTTACCTATAAGGCGAGCAGTTGAGTGCAAAAAGGCTTGATTGACCACTACCCAGGTACCTACTTAAACAATAAGCTGTACCGGTAGCTAGCTATCTGTCTACCTGTACGCTGGACTACCTAATCTATAAACACCCTCCATCCTGGCCGAGACCTTGGAATTTTCACATTTGTCTATTCTTATTGTTCCTGGTTTAAATCTCGACAAACAATCAAGTGAGTGCAGCACTTATTATATTAACCTCTAGTTTGATTACGTACACATACACGGCGTGCACAATAGCACCCTCATAACACCCTCGCACACCTGCATTCACATACTCTACCTGCGGTTCCCAACCCGATTTTATTCTCCTCTCACCTATCATCCGACATTGGGCATTTCGTATTTTTCCGATATCTGTACTAGAGAAAACCAGCCGCGGCTTATTACTTGTCTCAAGCCTCATCAGTGATCCACTTGTGCCAAGAACGAACCATTGCCGACCTAGCCAGCTTGCCCCAGGCTCAGGCTACAGGCTACAGGCTACAGGTTACAAGTTACAGGTTAATACGGGCTACACAGTATAGGCTCCAGGGCTGAGATTACCATCTTTGAAAGGAGAATAGCGGAAAAGTGGTCAACTTTTAATCCGACCTACACAGACAGACATTGACCTCTCTCAATCCCTTGACCCAATTACCTGGGTACATCGCCGACAATATCATACTGGACATACTACTTGAGACACCGCCTCTGCTCGGTGCACGAGTGTTGAAGAAACAGTCGGACCATCCGATCGTGCGAATTTATCCCGACACGCGCACACCTCTATCGCCAACACCAACATCCCTATCCTTACCCTGTTGATCATTAGAGAAGCGTCCACATACGAACATGTCCTCGGGACTGACAAGACGCCGCGGCGGCGGAGGCGGCACTTCAAATGACGCCGAGTCCAGTAACGGCGTCAACCGTTCCCAGTCCTCATCTAATGTGCGCGACAATGGCCCCGAGACAAGCTACGAGAACAGCGAGAACGGCCATAAGATAGCGTTTGACCCGCGCGATATCAGCGAAAGCGCCGAGAGAAGCAAGCAACCCAAGCTCACATTGATGGATGAGGTCGTGCTGCTGGGACTTAAAGATAAGCAGGTAAGCAACCATGCGCTCCGAATTACCGACGACAAGACAAGATAAGACAAGACAAAACAAGACGAATTCACGATGCTGATGGCTCCATTGCGATAGGGATACCTGTCTTTCTGGAACGACAACATCAGCTATGCCCTGAGAGGCTGCATTGTCATAGAGCTGGCCTTCCGGGGTCGTATCAGCATGCAAAAGGATCCATCTCGGCGGCGGTTCCCCCTTGCGGATCGGATAATCGAGGTCATCGATGATACCCTTACTGGCGAGGTGCTACTAGATGAGGCATTGAAGATGATGAAGCAGAGCGAGAAGATGAGCGTCGGCACATGGATTGACCTGATGAGTGGTATGTTGTCTGCCGTTTCTACGTAGATCCCTCCAAGGCCCTAGCTAATGACTGCTTTTCTCCCTGATAGGCGAAACCTGGAACTTGATGAAGATTGGCTACCAGCTGAAGCAAGTTCGTGAACGCCTCTGCAAAGGTCTAGTCGACAAAGGTATCTTGCGAACCGAGAAGCGCAACTTCCTCCTATTTGACATGGCCACACATCCTGTGGCTGACGGTGGTGCCAAAGACGAGATCCGGCGGCGCGTTAGAAACGTCCTCAGTCAGCGCACTGTCGTCCTCCCTAGCTCCCAGTTCCTCCCTGATAACCTCGAATTCCGATACATTCGCACTATTTCTATGATCTGCGCTGCCTATGCTGCCAATGTGCTGGAGAACGCCTTGACTACTCTGGGACACGAAGCTCGTGAACGCGCCTTCACACAGACCGACGAACTTCTCGCCGAATACTCACAATGGCCATTCGGCCGGAAAGCAAGCTCCACCGGCATCGGTGCCAATATCACACAAGTTATCTCCGAGGTAGGTTTCCCGTCTATTTACTTATTGCGCAATTGCTGATGTCTTATCTTTTTAAAACAGGAGGTCAACGGCGCCAAAGACAAGGAGCTTCAGCTCGAGGTTGTTGCTGCGTGCCTGAGCGTCTTCACCCGCCTCGATTCCCTGCTTTAAAGGCCCTCTCTGTCGCCCATTTCTTCCCATCCGCCACCTCACAACTAGGAGGAACGCAATCCCTACCAAACCCAACCGAACCTACTTTCACTTTACACCAACACCACTAAAACAAAAGCCATGTGCGCAGTGGCTTCGCCACACGTAATCAACGAAGGGTAACAGTCTCGAAACACATTGCGATCAATGAATAGGGACGGGGGAAGTGACCGCACCTAGTCATACGAACTATTCCAGTGACGATCAGCAACGACCTGCTTGATAGATGTATGGATGGATAGATGGATTTACAGACACCATGCCCAAACCGGAAGAAACAAACATATCACACCCGCTTGCCACACTATGGTCTGCAGAGAAATATCCGCAAAACAAGAATCAGGCGAAAGGGACAAAAGGGGAGGAGAAGGACACGAAAGCGGAGGTTCTAGCACGGTTGGCGGTTTGGTTTAGTTGACCGGGCTGGAAGGGCGGCCTGGCTGGCTGGATGGTTGGTCCGTATCATCATCGACTCTCTTCATGTCAATTTTTATCAGATCAATCTTTCGTCTTGGCCGTGTTGTTGTTTGTGTTGTAATAGTTTAAACATTATGGAATACCATTGTCTTTTGTGTCTCTCTTTCAACTTCATGTCTTTATAGGAATTTTTATGATATTTTTAAGGTTGCCCTATGCTATTTACTGACCTTTTAGCTTGATGACGAAGCCTTTTTCAGCTTCTCTTTCCAACCGCCCTTCTCGAATAACCACACTGCCTCCGTCGCGAATACCCTTGCGCTACGGTGTCCGCGGCCGATGCCTTCCCCGGTACCGATCTCTTCGTGTAGACTGCGCAACACGGCGCCCTCTTCGACCTCTCGCCAGATCCCCATACTTACGTCGTCTCGTTCAACACCTCCGAACTCCCCTTTGCCTAGCCGGTAGAGGATCCGCCCGAGCGTTTGATACGCGACGCACCGCTGTCCAGGCACGGCACTCCGCGCTAGTCGCGCTAGCTCACGCACTGTGTACCCGGCCGCCTCGGGCGCCTCGCCGTGGTGGTGCAGGCCCTTAGACATGGGCACAGCGCGCGAGATACGCGGGGGAAGAAGCGCGCCGCGGAAGTCGAAGCGCAGTGCCGAGATGGGAAGGGAGTCTTGTCCTGGGTGGTACGGGCTGTCGCGGTCAGCGAGCGAGTTCGGCGTGGGAATAGGCGCCATCCAGGCTAGTTTCGAAGGATCGGCCGGCAGAGAGGGGAAGTATTTCGTGTGGAGGTTCTGGAGGAAATTTGGGTCGGATGGATCGAGGTCTGCGGGTTGCGGGGCGCGTGGCCAGTGTGCGCTTTCCAGACCGGGTGCTTCCGGATCGATTATATGTTCTTTTGGTGCTATTGTTGGTGCTGTGTCATCGTCGGCGGTGTGGCTTTCGGGATTGGCGGCTTGCTCAGGTGAGGAGTCGGACTCGTCGACTTCTTCGGACACATACGGTTTAGGCGGTATTTTTGTAGAGTCATTGCTTGGGGTTGTCGTCGTGATCGGCTCAGTCGGGCCCTTGTTTTGGAGGGCGCTCGAGCTTGGTTTTAGTGATGTGTCTTCTATACCTATCTTAGGTGGGATGTTTGCCTGTCCACTGCTAGAAGGTGTAGCTTCTGGTGATGGTTGTGACTCGTCGAAAGATGAGATATTGGCAGCGTCGTCTAGGTTTGCACGCTTCAGGAGCATCTCGAGTATGGACGGATCCAGGCCATTGAATAATTCTTGTCGTGCTTGTTCAATCTCTTGTGGTGACATCGCTGCAAGTCTCTCGCTATTCTCGCGACCTATATTGCTTGGCTCGCTCGGCTTGAAGCCTTTGCTCGAAGATGCCATTCCTTGGCCATGATTGGAAGAAGTAAGTGGTTGGCCATTCGATGATAGGAATACTTGGGGTTTTTGGTCGTCGGGTTGTATCCCCTGATGCTTCCGTTTGAAGGCCGAGACTTTGTTGCGCTTCTTGTGCTCGGGAAATCCCGAGGTGGTCGATTTGATCTGGGGGAAAGACGGTGCTTGTGCTTCGGTTGCTTCTTTCTCTTTGATGTCAAGGACGAAGGGCGAAGCCATGATGAATCAAGAAGAACCCGAATGAGCCGGGGTTCTGGCGTTGTGTGTTATGGGCCTGTATTTGCAGAGTCACGGAGTTGGATTGACTGATTTTAAAAGGTTGCCAGATTGAATCCAGAAATCCTGAAGGTTATTAGTTCGAGTTGACGCAACTGGGGTCAGCCACTACGTAGTAGACCCCTCGGTTGTGGCTGGATACCTCTATCAGCTTGTACACTACTGCACTGTGCGGGCGGTTCTTGCACTACGTCTAAAAGGGGTTAGTGTAAGAAAAGCACAAACATGGATCTCACTCCACTCGTAGAATTCCTGGAGTCAACAAGCGCCACCCGTCGCTTAATAACCCAATAAAAAGGCTCCAGATTACTATGTCTTGCAGGCAAAATCCGACCTGTTGGCTGGAACAATTACACAAAAGTATATGTGTACTTCCACGCACCGGCCCTCTCTGGGCTAGCTGCGAATCTTGGAGAGCCACAGTTCCAGCTCGAGTTTTTCAGATTAATTAATTGATTGTTATTGTTCAATTAGCGCAGTACCACTGCCATGGAACTTTCTTGAGCTCTATTTGGTTGTGTCCCAGTACGTATCCGAGACCTCTGACTAAGCAACACAGAGACAATGCGAGCTGCCCACAGTTCTGCCCAACTGCGAGAATAACAATAATTCAATTTTTTTTTATTCTCAAACTAGTGTATTGAGTAGGGGAAGGTCTAGTATTCAGTAGATCACTAGGTACTCTTAGTACCCTCGCGAGATCCAGTCTTCGTAGGCAACAACTACTACATGGTTAACGCATCAGTCAAAGATCACAAAGAGAGTCAATTAGTCTAGGCTAACAAAAAAACTTAGTGTATTAGATACTCCCCAAAAAAATATTCATGCTGTTGATAAGACAATTCTTTAGATTGAAAATGCAGAAGCGGACTTCATCCCATGCGTTTTTTTCTTCTTCGGATCTGCCGTAGACCCCTGTTAATTGCATGCGGCTATCTGGCGTTAAGATCTGCGGCTGGAACAGGTGGGGCTACCTAAAAGTCATCGGGCTGAAGGTACGTACCGATCAGAAAGAACCCTGCCTCTTACGCTAACAGCTTTTCCCTTCCTGGAGAGGCTCAAATGCTAGGCTGCATACATGCAAAAAACCAACCATCATCGGCCGGCTGACCTTTCTTTTCTCCACATCCTTGCCGACCGGCCTTCGGTTAGGTCAGGTATACCGTGCCTTGGGCTAAATTGAAATACAGTGTTATATATGATTTGCTCGCTCCTTCAAAATTGTATGCCTAGTACAACATAGTCTATCATGAGTAAAAACATTACATAAACACGTATATATATATACACCGGGCTTTTATAGTCAGCTCTTATAAACAGATTTCAAGGAGTAAGAAGTTTGAGCCAAAAAGGGTTACACATCAATTGCCTATCTTAGCCCCTGCTTAACTGGAATAAGCACCTAAGGTAGTAACAAGGTGGGCGGCATATATTTTACATATGTAGTACATGTACAATTCAGCTAGTCTGACACACGGACCACTGCCACCCACCCCTATACCTACTTGCAGCTATGCGGCCCATTCTTGGAAGCTTATTTCTTCTTTTCAAGAATTCTTACCGTGGCTTTACATCCCCTTTCACTCCGTAAATTTCCTTTTGAGGCCCCAGTTTGTGTGCTCTATCCGTCATGATTACTGCTACCGGTACCTACCTATCGTGACCCCCAACACCACCTGCACTAATCGGCCTGATCAATACACGCCCTGTTTTGTCTATATGTTGCACCCCCTCGTCGGATGACTGGATGTTTTCCCTCGTGATCTGATACCTGCCTGTCAACATACGGGTACCTAATTAATTCCTCAATGGCAGCCTGCTTCTTTGCTATACCGTGCCGGGGACATGCAGAGACACCTTGTAATTCCTTCACGTCCCATCCCTTCCATCTATTCTCTATGTACGCCCCTCTCATTCTTAATTCTCGTGCCGAGCCACCTCTATTTGGCCCTGGTTCCCCTAGCTGGCTCGTGGTTCTCTCGGATGTCCCAGTCAGTTCCATTCCCATCATAGTAGAGCACCCCCCAGCTTAGTCCCGATCTCTAATTCGGGCTTTGCTAAAACAATTAAAATTTCCCTCGCAACTCTGCCCGATTCTCAGAACTGAGGTTTCTAGTCAGCCCCGTTTTTCGTTGGAGAACTAATAATTGCCAATTCCCAATTCTCAAAAAACGTAGCCATCCCCATCCTTCCCGCCATCTCTGCAAACCACTCTTTTCTTCTCCTTTCTCAACCACTTAATCTCACCACCAACACTGCAAAATTGCGATTTTAACAACAAATCCATCAAGATCCATTGCTGCGTTGCCTCTTTCCATTATTTTTTCTTGTTGCATTTTGCGCATCTGAATTTTCTGTATCAGATCCAACGACTTGCAGCATCTCGAGTGTATTATTTTTACGACTTAATCGGTGGGCGAAGTGTTGAGGTGGACGAATTGACTGCGATCGTTGCGATTCTTTTGAGGTTATTCAGATCACTCGATCCAGTGTTGCAGCACACGAACGCGCCGTCAAGGCCGACCGGAGAGTGCAGGTCACGTTACCTGCCAAATGGTACACAGTAATTGTGTCAGTGCGATACCCGACATTCGTCAGAAAGCCAGCTAGCAAAGAACCCTGCCGCCGTCCAATCAAAAGGCGCTCTGCCAGCAGTCAAAGAGAAGCACGGAAATACCAGCACAGACCCACCCGGCTGCATCTATACCCCGTGCCACACTCTGCATTGCTGCAATTGCAATTCCCTGGTCAGGTCAGGTACCAAAGTACCTGCCAAAAGGCGCTATACGCAAGACTTACCTACCTAGGTAGCTTGGCAACTAGTGTACAGCACTCAAGCCACACATCATCCACGGAACACATACCGGCCTTCTCATAGCCGGTTGGGTTAGTTAGACCGACTTCTTTTAATCACTTCGAATCACTGCGACTCTATTTCCACCGTACAGGAGTTATTTTATTGTTCTATTGTTCCATTGCTTTTATATCCTTCTAATTCACTGTGGAAGCCGGGCTTAACTAGACAACCTATACTTAATATCTTTTAAATTTCCATTGTTGAACAGCCATGTTCGTAACGCCAATAATTCGCGACTCCAACACGACTCTATTTCTCTCTCTACTTTGGGTCAGCCACTGTATACTAATTGTCTCTTCGTTTCAGAATCTGTCGATATGGCCGCAGCATCTGGAAATCCTATGCGATACAGCTCTTCTCCTGAACTGTCGGATCCACCTAGTATGCTTTCAGCACCAACATCACCTACCGGCTTTGGGAGGCCCAAGCCGAATGGAGGAGAGCTTGACGAGATTGTTGTTGACCCAACCACTATCAGATATGATGGATCCGGTCAACCCTTGCTGACCAAAGATGGCCTGCCTCGCCGAAAACCTGGTCCTAAGCCTGGATCGAGGATTAAGCGGAATAGTACCAATCCTGAGGAAGCAGTCGAGAAACCGAAGCGCTCTCGGAAACCCAGGGACCCTAATGCGCCTCCTTCGCAACGACGGCGCAAGGTCACGGCACCTCTTGACGGAGAGAATGCCGATTCCCCTTCGCGAGCAGCAAGTTCACCCGCTGGTACCGGAACATCGGGCCCAATGTCTCGCCAGCCAAAAATTACAGAGATGGCAACTACATTAGGCCGCTTGGAGCCTATCCCTCAGCCTCAGAGAGAGCCTAAGCGAGAGTCTATGCCAGGATCTATGTCGAGTATTCTTAACGCTGAACCAGAACCACAACAATCATATCATCAACAGCAACCACTACAGCAGCAGCAGCCACCACAGCAGCAACCGCAGCAGCCACCGCAACCACCGCCGCGGCCCAGTGTGACGCCTCGGGCCAGCGGCACTGCCTATGATCCTATTCGGTCTTCGAACTATGATCCTGTTAGGGAGACAATGATCTCTCATACTTACCCGAACACAATGGGATCCCCGCGAGGTCCAACCACTACGAATGCGATCAATCGTGCAAGTGCATCGCCTTCTATTGCCAGTCTCGTCGACCCTCCTTTACAGAATATTATCTCACCCGTGCCATCCCATACTACTTTTGCACCTAACCAACAACAAAATCAACCGCAGCCTCAACCACAGTCTCGCCCACACCAGGACTCCAGTTCCGTGCCTGCCTCTCCCAATCCGTTTAGAAGGGATTTTGCACCTCCGCCAGCTCCCAAACCATCGACACTAGAGACGAAGAAGCCTACCATGCCTCTATCGACTCTAGCTGCCTCGAAGATTGAGGTTCGTCCGACGTCCATCACCACAATTGGTGCTGCTGGAGCGAAGCGCGCGGCCTCAAAAAACTATAGCGCAACCTCCTCTTCACCCCGCATTCCCCCCGCTAAAGATTCACTGGATCCTCTACCAGGACGATCCATCCTCGATTTCGGCAGGGCGGAACCCGGATCGGAGCTTGTTGTACCGTCTATCATCCTGAATATTCCTCTGAACGGAGAGACCAACAAGTATGTTAATTTCATGCGGATGGCTGAGGAACAGTATGGCTGGGAGGCGCTCCATCCTCGGCAAGCAGAGCACAAGGCGCGCAAAGCGCGTATTGCTGCCGCTTCCGCAGCTCTAGCGCAGAACGATTCTAGTCGAGAAGGCGACGAGATGTCTGTCGACGAATCGGACAACGACGATTCTAATATTGAGATGGGCGGCACAAGCGGGCCAGATAAACCTGCCGATGGCAAGCCAGCGAAGAAGAAGAGACATTTCAAGGAAGACCAATACGATAGAGATGACGATTTCGTCGATGACTCGGAGCTTCTATGGGAGGAGCAGGCTGCCGCCAGTCGTGACGGTTTCTTTGTATATTCCGGACCTCTAGTAAGAGAGGTCGAGAAGCCCGAACCCGGACGGTATGTTGAAACGCTCAATGATTTTAATAACTATGCTAATTCGAACTAGCGGCGATGGGCTTCCTAAGCGAGGACGCGGATCCCGTGGTGGTCGCGGGGGCAGCCGAGGTGCTGCTACTGGTACCGGACGAGGTCGTGGTGGTGGTCCAGGCTCGCGGGGTGGCATAACTAGAAAGCCTCGCATGACGAAGGCTGATAAGGCACAACTGGATCGCGAGAAAGCTGAACGCGAAGCCAACTTCCTGAAGTCGTCAACTGCGTCGTCTTATAATGTGCTGCAGCCTAGCAGCCCGAAATTTGCTGGTTTGTAACTGATACGGGGGCCTAAGAGCCGGCGCAACGAACTGTACAAAAACTTAGCAGTGATGGTTTCATGCATCTGGGCTGATGTGCCAGGAAATTGGAGGGTTACGTTTGCTGCATTTAGACACTTGTTGTCACGATACCATTGTTATCATACTCATGCTGAGAGGACAACTGAGGTGTACGGTTAGTGGGAACGGAACATGATTGCTGGACTTCAAAGCGCAATGTAGTATAGCGTTCAATACGATGCTGTCAATTCCTAGCCTTGACTGTTTAACTTGGTGATTTCAGAAACCCTCTAGCTAAGCTGCCTGAATGATAGACCTCTGTGAACAAGGTGTGTTGATTTGACAGGGGTCTGATCCACTTTCGTAGTCGCTTGCAGGCCGACAAACCCGAGACGGAGCGGATGTATGTGGGCAAGTCCCCCGTGTAAGTGGCAGTCTTACATACTTCTCCTTCTATTTTACCGATTCTTTAGACCCTTCCGTGTGATAATTGATATGATTGGCTGAAGGAATCAAGCCGCGGTAAGATCTTCTAGCACTCATATAAGAGGTGCTCTCCTACTCCCTTTTTGCTCTGTCTTCTTCCCCCTTTTCACATCTTTCTTGATCTTGCCACCTGAGTTTCTCTTCTCTCGCGGCTCTTAGTTGCTAGACAACTACCAAAATTTTACTGTCGTTTTCGCTTTGTTCTAACGTTACATCCGAATAGCTCCATCGCCATGGCTACTCCTCATCCCCTATCTGCTGCTGCGTTGTTCGACCTGAAGGGCTGGGTTGCTGTCGGTTCGTTTTCAAACCACCTTTCCCATCCCCATTTTCTCCCTCTTACACCGATCTGTACTTTGAATCGTAGCTAATTATTTCATCTTCCCGTAGTTACTGGCGGGGGGACAGGTGTGGGCTTAAGTATGGTTTACCCCTGAATTACCCCTTTTCCCATCACCCTCCCCCAATACCTTGTGCTCCAAACTTTCCAACAGGATCTACTAATGTAGACCCATCTGACGATTCCTCGGTAGTGATCGCGCAGGCTCTTGCTGCCAACGGCGCCAGAGTGTACATCACGGGCCGCCGCGCCGACGTGCTGGAGACGAGCGCTCGTGTCCATGGTGCCCGCGAGAAGCTGGGTGAAAATGGAGGCGAGATCTTCCCAGTTGTTATGGACGCCACGGATAAGGAGAGTATAAAGAATACTGTTGGTGAGATTGAGGCGAAGGAGGGCTACGTTAATGTGTAAGTTAATCTGACTGTTGCCCCTCTTTTGGTCTTGTTTTCGCGGCATTGGACGCCAATTTGCAACATAGGAGCCCATTCTTGTCAGCGGACTTGTGATTTTCAAAATGAAGATTGTAACACGCTAACGTGTTTTGTCCTCAAACAGTCTCGTGAATAACGCTGGTGTCTGGAAGAGCCGTCCCGCGGCAACTCCGGCTGATGGCCCCGAAGCCTTTGGTGCAGCCATGTTCGCTGAAGATATTGAAGACAATTGGCAGCAAAGTACGCCTCCCACTTAATCGTACCCATATTATCCTTTTCCATCATTTTAATCAAAGCTCCACCTCCCCTCGTCCGCCCGCCCAGAACACTCGCCGGCTTTGAGTCCGTTCAAGTCCACCATCGCCTCACCCCGTACGGTCCTACTTTTTCATGTGACCGATGCATCGGATGCCTGGGGATCAACCATTCAAAATCGGTATCATGTAACCCATAGGGTCTACCTACTAACGCTTGTCAGCGTTCCTCACCAACACCACCTCTCCGTACTTCGTTACCGCGGCCTTTCTGCCAATGTTAGCGAAGGCGGTGAGCAGCCCAACGAAGCAAGTCGGTAGTGTAATCAACAATGCTTCTGTGAGCGGATTATTACGCATGTGAGTACTCCATCGTATCTTTTCCATCCATTTAAACACAGAATTGGGATTATGTGGGAAAAACAGGAGGAAATGATTCGAGGACCTCAGGGCTTTCGAACCGCCGAGTGATACACCTCTTATCACACACGGTAACGAACTGATTGAAAATCGGATGGCTGCCAATCCAGAAGATCGGTAACAAAGAAGCTGGGCGAGAAACGACTTTTTAACGCTGGTACAGGACACAACGACAACAGTACTCGTATAACGTACGTCTCCCTTCCTCTTTCCCGAACCTATTCCCTACCTCGACACCCACTAGACTGAGACAAATATATAGATCAGCAAGGCCGCTGCGATTCATCTCACACGCCAGATGGCATTCGATCTCAGCCATGACAAAATCAACGTCCGGGTAAATGGGATCGCGATAGGTATGTTTGTGTCTTCGGACGTATCCGTTACATTCCTTTTGTCTGTTCTCATTCCAACTACCTGATGACTCTTTTGTATACCAAACACTGACACCTGCGCTATGTTTGCGCGGCTGGGGTAGGCTATTTCCCATCTGAGATGACGACGAGTAAATCCAACGACGAAAATGAAAGTAGTTACGACGTGGACGAGTTCCGCGGTTTCATGGAGATGATGGGCGCCAAAGTTGTCAAAAGGATGGGATCTGCGCGCGACCTTGCTAGTGTGAGTTGTCTTTGCCCTGTTCTCCATTTCATTTCCCCATGGGACCGACGTCAGCGACCGACCACAGAGGCTCTTGGAAAAAGTGGTATGTTTTAAAATGGTGGACTAATATAGGATAATTAGGTCATCCTCACCCTTGCTACTAACGAATATCTCTTGGGCACCGTCACTATCCTCGATGGTGGGTTTACGTTGAACCTACCTGGGAACATGTGAGGAGACAAACGGAATATTCCCTCACGGTGATAGCTAGTTAAGTACCTCATTCTCAAGTTACTCTAGTGGGACACTACAAGAGTTCCTTAGCATGGTTCGATGGAATGAAAGCATCTCCTACTAGTGAATTATTGATGAATTTAAAAATAACTTGAATTGTGTTCGAATAAAACATTAAGTCCGAGCGAATTGTACCTAAAACATAAACTGTAACTAACCGATGATCATCCACCACAAATACCTTGAAACAGAAAGACGAAAACTAAGACAGCAGTAAACACAACACAACAAAACATCATAAAAACAGCGACAAAGGAAAATGTGACCGATGCTAAACCTAGCACCGACCGAGGGTAACGAAATGTCTCGCTCGCCTAAAGGCCCGCTTGGGCGATACGGCGTCGAGCTGACTTACAAGTTTCTGCGTCGTGCGGACTCGTTTGGCCGAGAAGTCTTGCTTGACTTGCAAGAGCTTCTCTTTTACGCGTGGAGTCTTTGCGCCAGGCTCGCTCTCTCTCTTGGCGCGAGAAGAAGAAAACTTCTGCTTGAGCCTCTGGAGCCTCGCCACGAAGCGAGGACGAAACTGTGAGAGCCGGCCACGCCTGGGCTTCGTCTCGAGTTCGGCTTCCTCTATTATGGCCTCAGGAAGCTCCGGGTCTTCGGGGTTAAGTTCGATAGTAGAGATAGAGGCAGAGGCGGAGGCCCCGAAGTACTCGGTGACTTGGCTGTGGTACGATGGCACGGGGGATCTATAAGCCGGGAGGTTGTCACCGTCGTACTGTGGGAGCGGTTCGCCGTTGTAGGCCATGAAGACACTGTTGGCATCAGAGTCATCATCATCCTCGTCTTCGTCAGTCCCGAGATACATCTCAAAATCGGAACCGACGGCGCTCTGGACCTCGCTCTGTCCGCAAGGACTGTAGTCCAAGGGTAGGATGCCCGCGTCCATCGCGTCGAGCTCCGCCGTGGAGTATATCCTCGCCGACTTTTTGTCAGTGGCGGTGGTGGTGGTTGGGATCCTGACGCGTTCGAACTGCTGCATGTACTCTATGAATTCTTCAACAGATCCCCACATGTCGGTGTACATGATGTCTTCGGCGTCGCAGTGCGTCAGGACGTAGTGGTAATGTTTCCATACGTAATTGATGAACCTTTGTGCGAGAATGTCAGCAGTGGGGTCGTCTTGGGGGAAAAGGGGGGCCTCGTGAAGAGGTAAAGGATAGATAGCGGTGGTCGCCATTTTGGATTCAGGGTTGGAAGGGTTGGTTTTGATATTTCTTGTTCACTTAGCTTTGGGGAGAAGGTTGGTTTGCACGAGAGCGGTAGCGGAGGAGAATCTCAGGATTATCTTGATGCTAGGGATGAGGCTGCTTATGTGCGCCGGACTTGGCTAGAGAATTGGACAAACATGTTGGCTTTCTGGTACGTAACAAAGCGATTGTTCGAATACATTTACTCTTTATAGTCTAACGGTTTTGGCTCTTTTGCATTCCAATGCACAATCATATTGTGATAACATGTAAGACAAGGGTCTCTTAGGGCTGGCAAGCAGCAGGGTTGTTTTTTTGAAGGAAAAACAAATCAGATATCATATAAGTCATTGCCCCTATCTGCTTGAGACACTATAGTAACTTTGTCTGAACTGACTCGCAGTATTTTTACTTACCTGAGCAGAATTTCTAGCAGAATTTTAGACCCGTGACACTTCGTTGTCCAAAGCCACCAATAGCCACACAATCTGCCTAGCCATTTTATATCTCAAAGGACCTGCCACTATAAATTCTTTGCGAAAGGGCATCTGCCTAAATTGGATGAACTCGTTTTCCCGTGTCTATTAGGTAAGATCCATCCCCTTCTAGACTGCTGACAAACTGCGCCTTAGAAATGGTAGTAATTCCACGAAAGAGATCCACGGGGCCCAAGCCATCCAAGTGTCTTCCCAAAAAGATAGAAAACGAGCTCAGAATACTCGTCTTCGACGCCGTAGACGAGTTCCGACCCATAGGGGGCAAAGCCCCCGAGATTATCATCGGCAACACCGAGAGCGGTTGCCACGGCCTCTGTTTCCACAAGCCCGACGGGACACAATTCGTCTTTCACCACACCAAGATGCAGTTTGCGACGGAGTGTAAATGTCTTGTCCCAGCTGCCCCTGGAGATGGAGATAAGATGACGTATCAACTGCCGCAGAATCTTGACAGATATCGAATACGACTTATTCGTGGGAGGAATGTTCCGTTTCGCTTGGAGCCGAGGTTGGCGGCCATGGTGGTTATGAAGCTCTTTCTCGGCATGGCGGTGCCGGAACCGCTTAGGCTGAAGGCACTGGCTACAGTTGACAAGCCAGCAATGGGCGCTGACAAGCAAGCAGAAGAAACTGACCCTAGTTTAGACAAGCAAGAGACCGACAAGCAAGAGGAAGACGAGCAGCAGGAGGATAAAATCCCAGTGACATAACGTTGGGCCCATTGCTAGTGTTCTTTTTCACAACGGCTTTTGTCCTCATTACCTTGGAACTTATTCCTATATGTCAACTTTATTGTAGCCTCTTCTGGATAGCCCTGATTGGGAATGAAACTACTTCTTTCACAACTGCCCGAGGGTGGGTTATCGCAATTACGACTACTGACGACACGATATCCGGTAGGTAGATAACCCAGTGTGACGCTCTTCGTGATGCGCCAGTTGATCAAGGAGCTAAAGACGTATGACCACCTCTCATTTATGGTTGTCAACCAACTCGGACGCTGCATCCGTGGACAAGTGAAGAACCGAAGGGAGTATATGCCCATCGAGAAAGGTACCTTCGACAATAGCAAGCTTAGCCACGAGGGACGGCGGAATGTAGAGGCTTGTAATCCAACCATGAATCTCCTTCAGGAGCGCGACGGTTCCTAGGTAAGACAATCGTGCCACTCGCAAGAACATGAATTACTGACCCCTATTAGATGGGTAGAGAAGTGACGGCTGCCAGGTCCTTGGTCTGCCCTTGGTGCTATTGGGATATTGCGACGGCCTCTATCTCTCGAGTTAGATTAGATAAGGTGCCTGGATACAAGGCCTACCTGAAATTCTGGTTGCAGAGTTAAGCTTTCAAATGTTCTCCTCTATCTTATCTTTACATAGTGAATCCAAAAATTGCTACACAGCACTGAAAAATGCAGTGCCATGATAGACTTTTTATACTAGGCTTTGTTGATATTACTGACGATTTTTCTATTTTCGGCCAACATCCAGTCGTGGACACCGTAATTGTAATTTTCAGACACGAGGGGGATCGCTGTAGATTACAAGTGAGGACTGATGAGGTCCTGAAATAAGGTTGCATATAGCTTTTGATAACTTATTTAGTCTATGGTAATGATAAAATGTAGTTGCAACAACAAAGCTTTGACCCAGATAGTACAGGTTGTAGTTTATGCATTTGTTGGGCATCTCCCCACGATATAATGCTAACAACATCTCTAGGCTTTCATCCCTTCCTGCTAAAGAATTGTGTGAGAGAGTAAGCAAAATGAGGTGGCCGCTGTTTTGTGCACTCTATTTTCTTTCTTTTTGTAGCTTTATGTCGAGTTCATTTGTTAGTGCAAATGGCTGTATCGTGAATGGTGGATATTAAGACCTGTAATTTCGATTTTGCAGTTTGAGTTATATCTTAATGATATATCTTAATGATATATCTTAATGATATATCTTAAGGATATAGTACTAGGTAGGTACATTCGAACATTACGGGCTTGGTGAACTGTTGTTGTGTAAGAGAGTCTCACCGCCTGCCCAGGGCAGCCAGGTACCTAGGTACCTAGGTAGATCAATCCACACTGGCTGCAGCTGGATACGCACAGACCAACTGGCAGAAAGGCGATAGGCAGTGCCCACCAAGAAATTCACTGACGGCGATCTTGCTCCGCACTAAAAATCACTTGCTTGCAGCCCAAAAATTCAATCCGCCCGCCAATAACAAAAATCGCCAATCAAGAGGCTCCATCCATTTCACCCACTCGATATTCTGGAGACTCTTGTTGGTTCGGTCTCGAACTTTTTTTTTCTTGCCTCTTTGTACATTCATACACGAAGAACAGACCCAGCCGATTTCGCTCATACCACCTACACCTACACCTACACCTACACATTGGCCAACATCAGACAGATAGATATATATCCGATCAATCGTGCTAGGCTTGCGCTGTTGTTATTGTCGTTGCTGTTCAAAATGGAGGATTCGTCGCTCAAGGTTTGTGACCTCCCGCCTCACCGCTGCCTCTCCCTGCTTGGTCAGGTCAGGGCCATGTATTGTGGCTGTGGTTGTGGAGATCAGTCAATGACCAACATGTCCAATTACAGGAGCGCCTCCTCAACTCCCAGAAGTCCTTCGATGGCTTGCTGTCCCTTATCCCCGCCAAGATGTATTATGGCGAAGATGCAACCGTATGTCAATCCCTCCTTCTCCCCCTTCGCAACCCCTACAACTACAAGTTGCTGTGGACTGCTACTATGAATTAGGGCTTACCTATAAACTCTCTACAGGACCAGTGGCAGCGCAAAAAGCAGACCAAGGCACAAGCTGCCGAGGCGAGACGGAATAAGCTCGATCCCGACAGCGCATTAAATCGAAGTGCCAAGGAAGTCATGGATGAACAAGCACGAAAGAAACGGAAACGCGAACAGATGCAAGATGGCGATGACGACTGGTCAGAAGTTGAGGGTATCGAGACGGAACAGCCCCGCCAAGGCATGAAGAAGAAAACGGCCAAAGATGCGAAAAAGAAGCAGAAGCAAGACGCCGAGGAAGCAGAGTTCACCGAGATGGAGCGGCGGAAAGAAGAAAAGAAAGCAGCGCGAAAAGAACGCAAGGCAGAGCGACAACAACTGCGGGAAGAGGAAGCTGAGTTCAACCGGAGAACCATCAAGGGTGCGAACAAGACAAAACTCGGAAAGCGAGAAGACAGACCAAATACACTACCGGACGGTGATGCATCACAGTCTAACTCTACAACGAAATCACGCGAGTCGGTCGGAGAAGACGCAACCGATGCAAATGATCAGGTGGATGTAGAGGATGCTGAAACTTCAGGATTTCCTGCCGATGCTGGTGAGACCCATGACTCTGAATCCATGGTATCCCCAACCGACACTCCACAGTCCCCCGTCTTCGACATAAACGGCACGCCCGCAGACTCCACAGGTCAAGCGCCTAGTATAACAACGTCCGTTTCCTCCGCCGATCCACCATCTGAAAAGCCAAAGCATATAAAAATTCCCGCCGACAGTGCCGCGCTACGTGCTCGTCTAGCCGCCAGAATCCAAGCTTTACGAGATGCCAGGAAAGCCGATAGAGACGGCAAGCCAATTCGTACTCGGGAGGAGTTACTGGAATCTCGTCGTCAAAAGCAAGCAGAGCGCAAGGCCCACAAGAAGGAACTAAGACAACAAGCCAAGCTGGAAGAAGAGCGAAAACGCGAAGAAGCGCTTGCGTCAGCGCGCGAGTCTCCGGGGTTCCTTAGCCCTAATATCGATCTTGAACAGACCAATTTCGCCTTTGGCCGTGTTGGATTTGGCGATGGCTCCCAGTTGTCTCACGATCTTACACACGTTCTCAACAAAGGTCCAAAGAAGGGTCCTTCAGACCCTAAGACAGCACTTCAGAAGTTTGAAACTCAGAAGAAACGGCTCGAGGCGATGGATGGAGAGAAGCGAAAAGATGTTGAAGAAAAGGAGGCATGGCTTACTGCCCGGAGACGAGCGGAGGGGGAAAAGATTAAGGACGACGAAAAGATGCTTAAAAAGGCTGTCAAACGCAAGGAAAGCATCAAGAAGAAGAGCACTAAAGAGTGGTCGGCCAGGAAGGAGGGCGTCGCAAAGGGCATCAAAGAACGCCAGAAGAAGAGAGAAGAGAACATCAGAAAGCGACGAGATGAGAAACTCCTGGGTAAAGCTGGCAAGAAGAAGGGCGCTAAGAAGTCGTCTAAGGGCCGAGCTGGCTTTGAAGGTTCTTTCATGGGAAAGAAACGATGAGAACCATCGCCACAATAAACACGTTTATACCACAATAATCATTACTCGGACATTGAGTAGGGCCAACCCGGTGTGCATTCGCTGCGATCTTTTAGACAAAGAGATGATATACCCTTTCGTCAAACTGGCTTCTATCTCGGGTTTGACGTAATGCCATGTGAAATTTCAACGATGCGTTATCAATGCGCTTTTGATTAGGCAATGTCAATTGGTACTATATCATTTGCTGCTCTGCATTTGTGAAAGAGCTATTCGGTTTTGTGACAAAACGCATCGTCTAGGTCCCCGAGGAAATCCCCAGCTCCAGCCCGTTCATAATCATTACGTAGTCATACCGACTCACAAATACAGCGTCTTTCGAACGGCTGAATACAGAGCAGATTATGCGCTTGTACCAAGTATTTGATTGACCGATTTGAATGGGAAGGGAAAGTTGGTGCCTGGGGCAGGATAAAGTGTTCAAAGATCCTGTAACAATCGCCCGGCGGCTTGGTTGAGGCTAGATACGGCACATATACATATCCTCGAGCGCGAGAAAACAGGGCCTCCGAAGAGAGGGAGTATTCGCCTTACAGAAGCATAAATAGTCAAAAGCTGAATCGTTTGGCCTGGCGTGTTCACATCTCAAAGTCTCCGCATCATGAGAGGCCAGGGGAGATCTTTCGAGCAGGCCAGATTATCCAACAGCTCATTCCACAATCACACGCTTGATTTGATCTACTCTAACGCCTTCGAAGCAAGTCTCTTGCCATTAAATCAGTCTTGCAGACCGTCGCATCATTGCAAGTCTTACTAGTCTCTACTGTTTGGAGGATATCCGCTCTCTGATCGTATTGGAACAAGCGAACGTAAGTTCTAGGTGCAATTTAATAGCTTAAACTTCTACGAAATCTCAATGATTTGGCTGGGTACAAAGATAGATAGCTTCATGCGAGCAATGATTCATTAGGCATTCCGCCATCTCCTTCTCACTGGCAACGGTATTCTCGGGTCGAGTCATGTCACGGCATCTCACTAGACGGGAAAATCAAATCACCTACCTACTTTGCCATTGCCAAGAACTCATCAACCGCATCACGCAATATCCACATACAAGCATATAATCGCCCTTGGAGAGCCCGGAGGAGGAGTGCAGATCCTGAACCACCTATCTGAACCCCGAAAAGAACCCATGCCGAGACGCACGGCAAAGCAACTCCTCCTCTCCTCCACCACCACCTGCCTTGCCGGGAAACCGAGGGGTGCTATTGCCGTCCTATCATATCCCTTGGCCAGCGCCCGCGCCGATGATGCTATTTGGCATAATATGCGCGGTATCTAGATCGGATAGGGGTTTGAAATAATTCTTTTACGACTATGTTGGTATATAAAAGGAGGCATAGGAACACAACTCGCCTTCGCAAGGACGAGATAGATGAGTTGAGTCTCCTCAGGACTTACTGACACTCGGTTAGCACATTGTCTATCCATCAATCTTCCATTGGACTTCAAAGTCTTGGATCAAACCTTCAATCTCTGATAACGCTCCACCTATACTACTGCATATATAAGTACATTCTTGCTGCAGCACGCAGACACAAGCCCAACATGCGCATTCCGGCCCCAATACTTTCCACCCTTCTCCTCCTCTCTTCCCAGTCCATGGCGACAACGGCAAAAACCCCCGTGGTCGGCCCAGTGAAAGGGTCCTTGGTAGTAGTCGGCGGTGGCACTCTCAGCGACTCCATCTACCAGGAAGTAATCACGCGAGCAAAGGGGGGCCCAATAGTCGTGATCCCGACGGCAGACGAGGCGCCGACTTACGACCAAAACGCCGCAGGCGCGTCTACGTTCCGGCGTCTGGGCGCCTCGAACGTCACGGTCGTGCACACGTACGACCCGGCCGTGGCGGACACGGACGCCTTCATCGCGCCGCTGCGCAACGCGTCGGCCGTCTGGTTCGGCGGCGGCAGACAATGGCGTCTCGTGGACGCGTACGCCGGGACCAAGACGGAGGCGGCGTTCCAGGCCGTGCTGGATAGGGGCGGGGTGATCGGCGGGTCTTCGGCGGGCGCGAGCATCCAAGGCAGCTTCCTCGCGCGCGGCGACACGGCGACGAACCAGATCCTCGTCGGCGACCACACGGTCGGGTTCGGGTACCTGCGCAACGTGGCCATCGACCAGCACGTGCTGGTGCGCGGGCGCATCTTCGACATGTTCGACATCCTCAAAGTGCGGCCCGAGCTGCTGGGGTTCGGGTGCGACGAGAACACGGCGTTTGTCGTCGATGGCGACAGTGCGCATGTCATTGGCGCGAGCTACTGTGCTATTTACGATGGTGGTTTCTGGAGCCGCGAGGGCAGCGCGGAGAAGAATGTGCCGCCCAAGGATCGCGTTTTCTACTTCTTGAGGGCGGGTGATAAGTACGATCTTGCTGCGCGCAAGGTTATTGAGTAGAGGGGGAGAGAAGAGAGGCAGGGTGAAGGATTGGTGTGGAGCGATGAAATGTGTCGGTACTTAGGAGGTATGAGAGATCTGTTGAATAAATTCTATTTTGATTGAGGGCAAATACGCCGTAGCTGAAAGCCAAAATATATTGAGTGGACGTATAGCTGCTATACTTCGGATCAACTCAACACATCACTTTACTTTGGCTTTCTTCTTCTTTATCTGGTGCTAAGGGGGTCTAATTACCTCCTTTGTGCCTCAGAATACAGCTCCTCACTATGTATAGGATTGTCATGTCGAGATCTAGGCGCAGTGTTTTGTAGATTATGCTGTGCAAGAAGCGGCTATGGCTGTTGCAGTCGGTGGTTACTTTACCTAGGTATGAGCAGAGTGGCACTCTCTGGTATATCCCCCCCAGGATTTTTCCATATATCGGCGATGTTTGGATTGAGCTCCCACTGACCCGACTAGAGTGGTTGATATATAACCCTCTAGGTATTTATGGTGGACTGGACGTTGGAAACGAGTGTATTCTAGGCTGAACTACAGCAACTTTGTAGTTCTCTTTTATGTCTGTGACTTGAACATAGCTACAGCTGGAGCTACACACTCACTTTCGTATCAATACCGGAGTAAATTTAATACTATAACGCATGTGAGATTCGACTGCAAGTTGAGAGTGTTTGACTACCAGCCAGATCTTAACTCTGACGAATCACTTACTCTCCTGGAATGGGGTGTGCACGCCTACCCTGGAGTAGCGCAGCTAGACAGCTCACAAGTGTAAGTCAAGCTGCTCAAGGTCTCGGCCGGTTCAACATGGTCAACTATGTCCTTGCATATTTTCACCAGTATGTATGAAAAGGAAGAAGGAAACAGACCCCAAACTTTGCACCCTCATATTCACCGGATTCTGTGATAAAGAGACAGTGAGCATTATAAGACACCAGACATTATAACGATAGTTTACAAAGCTATAGCTCTTGCTCACAATGTAGAGGGCTATAGTCCGACCACGTCATGAACACCAACTCTTTCACTGTGAGCTATGTAAATATGTCGGTAATCGTCTAGAGGTAAGTAGTCTAGTGCAAAAACACTTCGCCAACTAGATAGAGGACATATCTTACTTAGTTCAGTTAAGACGCCACCGATTCATCAAGTAGGGGTCAGCCAGCCGATCTACCATAAGTGACTCAGGGCGAATGGTCTAGGGGTATGATATTCGCTTTGCACGTCTGAGTCATTCAGAGTAAATGTTTGCGAAGGGTCCGGGGTTCAATTCCCCGTTCGTCCAAGTTTCCTTTTTTTTTATGTCTCTTTTCTTCTTTAAGAAAGAAAGAGACTACTCAGTCCGCGGGGTTTGCGAGTCTAGACGTTGTAATCTGCCATGACTCGTTCTTTATGAGTATAGTGTTCTTTAGCGGCTTCATTCCAAGAGTACTGGAAGTAACACATGGCAAACCAAGACTCCTAGAGTGTGCTTCGATATGATGTGGGTATACTTTGTATTTCCTGTTATGTGGTGTGATGCCATTACGCTTTGCATGTTTCCTGATGTTGTTACGCTCGCATATGTAGAATTTCGGAATAGCCAGACCGACAAGAGAGCAACAACCGTCAGTTGAGTCGGCTGTACTCTGCCATATACTAGTGATAGGTAGCTGTTAGTCCACTGTTTGTGATAGAAAGAATATGCCATAGCTAGGCTGTGACTGATATTAACGGCTCGTCTAGGATTGACTCTATTGTCTATTTTATGAATACAGTATTAGTTAAAGTGATATTCTGGGGTGAGGTATGCGTGAAGCTGGATTCTTAAAGAACACTTTATGACGTTCAGTTGAATGGCCCCTATCTAACGCATTTATGCCAACTTTTCAACTCTATGTATTTTATATCGGCGTTGCTGCACAATCCGCAATATGATCGGAATGACACAAGCTTTAGCTGCTCCTCTTCTAAGATAAACACAGTACCTCGATAACTAATGCTTGTTGTTCAGATGAACTAGTATGGGCTTGAGTATACTTTTCAACATATAACGCACATTTTCCAGCATCCCGATCTTTGCTTCAGAGAGGACCGATGCATCTTTAATATGAATACGGAACCAATAGATATCTTTATATGTAGAAATTCTAAATCTGTTGTTCACTGTGTACTAGATCTGCTGTCTCCCAATTAGCACTAGGTGCCTTCAGCGGCTGCACAGTAGCCTAATCTTGAGGTCCAGCAGCCACCTGCAAGCTACTCTACCACCCCTACACCTAATTCGTTTAACCCTTTAACCTTTTAATTTAATACATACATCCTTTGACTATGTAAACTTTATTAAAACGACGATGGCTTTACTCCTAGAGTCGACCCTTTAAACTTAAGACTTGTCGAACTCAGCGGTCTTCTTCGCCCCGTAACCTTTTATACTACAGCATAAGAAACTACCACTTAGCACCATTTACAACATAGCTACTTATTTTTAATACCTACCTAGATACACAATAATATAAGACTAGGTAGAGCACTGCGCGCTGCTAGGTAAGTACGCTATTATATAATTCTAGGTACGGAGTAGCTTACACAGTAGCGCAGCTGACTCCAGTTGCTACCACTTGAGGACAGCAGATCTAGTACACAGTGAAAAGCAGATTTAGCATTTCTCTTTATATTTTTATCTAAGCCGCCGCGGAAAACGTAAAGTGCAAGTCGTAGCGTCAGGGAATCAAACGCCTCCCCTAGCCCCTAGTCTGAGCATGGGATATTAATCAAAAACATTAAGAAGCTGTTTTTCGCCTTGCCTTAACTACTACTATAACGATATGTTTCTTAGCTTGGGGGAGCGGACGGGGACCCTCATTCTCTACATCCTAAAGCCGTACGCAGGTAGAGATATGTTCATTAGCCCTTATAAAGTGGCCTGGTTGGACATTGTGCTTATGGTGCCCACCCCAACGATACTGAGAACATCTACTTGTCCGGTACTAAATTAAGTAGATGACGATTCCGTGGGTGACGACTCAAATCCTACCTCAACAGGCTGGCACGGCTACTTATGTAAAAGGACACATGTCAGTCAAGATGAATCGCTACGAAAGAGACAAGGCAAATTGTCAGTCGTACGAAGCACCTCTATGGAGAATAGGTGTGTAGGTGATAGCAGACATGTCTTATCATCGCCGCAGGAATCATTACTATCACGATGTTGTTCACATTCCGGAGCATACTCAGGGCTAATATTGGCAATTGTATCTTGTCTATCTCATTTTCATACCGTGTGCGTATTAGCGCAACGTAACAATCCTGCTTGATCCTCCCTCATTATAAAAGCCATCGTCAAGTCTTGGCGGATGTGACCTTCACTCGCAACCCCTTTGTGTCTAGCTTTGGCGAAGGCACAAAAAAGTCGTGTGCAATTTCAATGTCAGAAATATCGGTATCATATAGCTCAAATGTAAAACGGCGAAATAAAGTAGCGAGCACTCGGTAAAGCTCTACATTAGCCAAGCTGTCATGCCACAGTGTCAGCTAGGTTTGAAAAGCGGGATCAATCAAACGTACTTGATGCCAATACACATCCGAGGACCTTTACCGAAGGGGACGAAGTAACGAGTAAGATGATCGCCTTCACTAGTCTTCGGATTATCCAACCACCGCTCCGGGATAAAGGTGCGAGGATTTTGAAATATTTGATTATCGTTAAGGACGTCGATGGTGGTCATCGAGACTGGTGTCCCGGCAGGAATTAACCAGTTTTTATATTTCATTGGCTTATCCCGTGAGACGCGTGGGAGGCGGACTGACACACCCGTGGACAGTCGAACCCCTTCTCTGACGCACCCAGTAAGATATGGAAGCCTTTCTAAATAGAGTGAGTCTGGTATGGCTGCGGGATCAGGAATAGCTTTCTCGAGCTCAACCTGCAACTTCTTCAGAACAGAAGGATTGCTAATGAGATGAAAGACTGTCGTTGTCAATGCCCAGGCAACAGTCTCCAGTCCAGCTCCTATCAGTTGCTGTGCCTCAGAACCTAAACGGCCTAGTGTCTTCTCCCGTTGCGGTAGATCACTGCCAAGCAGCTCACTGAAGATAGTGGGATGCTGAGATTCGTGGCTAGTTTCGTCCTTGGCATTGATAATGTTCGTGATCTTTGATTTGAGGTCCTTTTCGCGATTAGTAAAGAGGGTATAAGTGGTTATTTGCAAGGTGGCTTACCTTCTGCAATGTAAACATCTTATGTATATTGGGAGTGACCGTCTTGATCACCCAGGCGGGACTTAGCCCCAGTACCTGCGTCGAGTGAGAAATTCGATTTTATACATGGTTTAGGATTCCCGTTACTCACAATAAACATAACAGGAAATTGAAGTCCAAGATGCGCGAACTTGCGAACAGCCTCATAAGCTGGGTGGAAATTGTCTTCGAAATCGGCCGAATCCAACTGATTCCAGCAAAATCCAAAACAATATGATGCAATGACATCACCGGAGAACGCATTGAAGGCATTGTTGAGGACGAGTATTTTCCCGCTCTCTTTGTATGCTGCAATGCGCTTGCTTAAAAGCTCAACTTTCTGTTTGATGACGGGCTCGAACTTGGTGATGCTTCGTTTGGAAAACATCGGATTGAGCGGAGCTCGGCGAATGGCATGGAGGTCACTCTTCACAGTTGAGGATGTTGTAGTATTAGCACCGAATCTTCCCGACATCCATTCATACCTCTCATACTCTTTATGGCCAGTGTAAAGCTCATCCCAATAGCTACTATCTTCCACGTGGAGCTCAAAGGGGTTTATGCGAACAATAGGACCTTCAAAAGTCATAAAGTTAGATTATGGAAGTGCACTGCTATACTCTACATACCATATTTCCTATGCATTTTCTGGATCTGAAAAGTGAACTGGCCTCTCAAAATGACATCGTAATAGAACTCATACCACTTCGAAATCGCTGCGAGTTTCGGACCGGGGAATTTCGAGAGGGGGCTGAGATACAGACGATAAAATACAAGACAAGTAAGATACGAAATCCATATCGAAACAGAAGTCGCCAAGATAGCCACGGACGGCCGTGCAAGGATCGACGAATAATCCATAGCCAGGATAAAAGATGACCACAACACGAGAGCGGAAGCGAGAAGCAGTATCCTATGAGGGAGCTTGATCTGTGTCCCGTGGAAAGAATTGACAATCCACTGGTAGTAACTAAAATAACCAGGGTAGGTGGGTGCAGGTTGGCAGATGAGAGACCTCGGAGCCCGGGACGGAGCGCGCTACTCAATTAGGAAAACCCGGAGCAGTGAATATTACAGTACGGTCGAAGAATTGTAAGAGAATCTTGGAAGGTAGCTTCTTAAGCAATGCTCTTCATGAGAATATCTCGTATTTGTTTCAGTAACTTCCTTGAAGCAGTAGCCATTCATCACAATGTCGCTGTCCAGGTGGCTAGAGGTCACGATGCTTTCCACCCTTCAACTTGTCATTGGGGCTGGCTGTGTACTGGTAAGTCTGCCCTTCTGACGTGTCTTGTTCAAAAGTTGACATTAGAAGGTATACGTGGTGGCTTCGATGATCTATAACAGATATTTCCATCGTCTCAGGAATGTTCCTGGTCCATTTTTGTGTGCTGTCTCTTGGCTCCCTTGGTACAAGTACTGGTTTTCGGGCTACATGCACCGCCATGTTTTGAGGCTACATGAAACATACGGTCCTGTTGTGAGATTGGGTCCCAGTGAAGTCTCGTTCATAGACGGCGCTGCTTGGAAAGACATTTACAGTCTGAAAAGATGCAGACAAATAGAGCGTGATCCAAAATCATTCCCAGCACTCACACCAAATGGTGCGAAATTCGACTTGTTAACTTACAGTCCTTCTGATCATGCAAAGTACCGCAAAATCCTCAACCCGTCATTTTCTGAGAAGGCAACCAAGGAATACGAACCGACCATTCATCAGAACACAGACAACTTCATCAAGAAGCTTTCCGCCAGGCTTCAGGACCGGGATTCCAAGATCAACCTTACCCAATGGTTACAGTGGCTTACATTTGATATGGTTGCTGATGTAGTCTTCGGCGAGCCGTTTGACTGCGTCACGGAAGAGCGTAGCCATCCTTGCTTGGCGCTATCGATGGACCTTGTTTCATTTTCTTCATTCATTGTGTTTGTCGCATGGTGGACTGGACTGAAGAACTTTTTAATCAAGTTGTCAGGCGTCGAAGCTCTATTCGTCAACATGGTTCGCTCTAAGTGCGAAAAACACATGGAATCGAAATCAAAGAAAGCGAGCATTTTCTCGAATCTCAACAAAGACGGAAGGCCTCTGAATCAGCCTGAGATAGACGGGAATCTGACTGCTCTTGTAATCGCGGGGAGCGAGACGACCGGGTTTATCTTGACCGCCACCAGTTATTACCTCGCAACAAATCCCGAGTATTTTCGAAAGGCAGCCGCAGAAGTAAGATCTGCATTTTCTTCGACAGTGGAAATCAATGATGATGCACTAAGGAAATTGCCCTATCTCCGGGCTGCAGTAGACGAAGCATTAAGAATGACTCCAGCGGAACCAAATGGGTTAGCTAGAAAGGTGGTCATCGATGGAATTGATATCGCGAACCAATATATCCCTAAAAATGTAAGTTTTTTCAGAGCGGGTTTGCTGGGATATCATCAAGCTAATACTCATAGACTGCAATCTATGTCTCCCAGTTCGCTCAGAATCGGCACTCGTCCCATTTTCATCTTCCTGACGAGTACCACCCTGAGCGCTGGCTGAATGACGCCAAGTTTCAGAACGATAAATTAGATATGGTTCAACCATTCATCATGGGCGTTAATGTGTGCATCGGAAGGGGCTTGGCTTGGATGGAGATGAGAGTTATCTTAGCAAAGATGCTGTGGAATTTCGACTGGACCATAGATAAGAAAGATAGAGAACCTTTCGAGAAGGCGAAGGCATGGCATGTTTGGATGAAGAACCCGGTGCAGATCAAATTATTACCTAAGGGTACTCTTAACCTGTAAGCTGGAAAATAGTCAAGTTAGAGACAGCGAGGGTGCGACAAAAGACCTAGAAACATTTTAGTGTATATACTTAGTCACCAACCGCTGTGAAAAGGTTTACTCTGCTTTCTTTATTAATATGGTTTTCCGATTCAGATACTAATTAAGGGGCTGAAATGAGCTCTTGCAGGCAATTCTCGATTCTCTTTATGCCAAGAAGACTGTCAACACCCCGCTACCCCAGACGCCGAAGCGCAGATCTTCGATTGGCTTCTAGGCAAGCCCTTGAGAAAGCCAGCGAGAATGCGAGCCACCTAAAAAATTATCATCTAGATTCGCTCTCTGGGATAATATGGGATGTAATGCGTGTAATTATATGAAAGACATGTGGCCGACCGTCTAGCGAGAATTCCATCGTGAGCTTCGCTCGGCGTTTGCTCCGTGCCGCTCATAGGTTGGAAGCTACTTGGGACACTATTTACGGATCCTGACAGAGGCCCGATGCGCTGTATAGTCGAACCGGCAGGTTTCTTCCAGGGGCTCAATTCGATCGCGGGCTTGAAAAGGATTCAGCAACCTGGTTGCCTGTAATAAACTAAGTACACCATGAGCGCGTCTATCACATTAATAGAGCTAGTCATGGCGCACCCTAAGGGTCAACTGCTGGTAACTAGCATATCCAGGGGTCAACTTTTTCAGGGTGTAGTACATTAAACAGGGTTCCGGCCTATTTCAAGCCTTGAGCATCTAGATAGCAGCTCCTCAACGAACTCCTGAATATCCGTCGCATGGTGGGACAGAATCGTATCTCCCGGAGGAAATACCATCTTGACTAGACGATTGGTGACCCATAACCGTCACGGCCGGAAGATGTTGATGCATAGATATAGCCAGACCTCAGTTAGAACGCCGATGTAGGAAAAGTATACGAGCTAAACTTGCCATCGCACTCTTTAGAGGAGCTTTCGTGATCTACGTTGGGTCACTTAGTCCTCCGAAGCTGACAAGATACTTTAAGCATGAGCAACAATTTCTTGGTGTTGTTAGAACTGCAGAGGGCCTACCAGCAGGGAACGAGCAGAGAGTTTAGACTGCTGTGTATCGTATTGTCCAAAGTCTAATTATTTGGCCATTCCTGGTAACTTTTGAATGAACGGCAAGAAAGGTACACGGTCCTTGTATATGTACATCTTGCTAATCTTGCCATTCTCAGGGCCATCTGTAACGATATCAAAACGCCCTATCATGGGAATTGTGACCGATGGTGAATCAGGGAGCGCTTCGAAAATCGCTGTCGAGGTTCCAGAACTGTATATTGTGCTATTCGTGACATCTGCGAAAAATTAGCTCGTTCGATAAATCATCCCGAATATAGAACCTACCATTCTTGAATCTAGCATGCGATGTCTTCATTGCTGGCATAACTTGCAGCTGTTTCTTGAGATTCTGCGAAAATCAGTCAAATGCCATGCGTACTGCTTGCTGGTCATGTTGGATATACCTGGGTGAAGTTTTCAAGCCCCTCATCCTTCTGCAAACCGCCTTGGTACTCAAGACTTGTCGCAAAGACCTCACTAAATCGATCGAAATCATAAGAGTCCAGGATATCGAATACCTATTATAGTTAGCAGTAGTTAAAGTGGAATAGTCGCACGCCAGACGAACCTTGGAGAGGAACTTCTCCGGGTCGTCAAGAGCAAGGACTTTATCTGCAGCCATGTTTATTCTGATTCCACAGCGACCACAGATCGAAAGTCTGTACTTTGAAGATATTTCTGGCTTTTTCTCATGAAAGCATCACTAGAATCCCCTGTTTGTCAAAAGCGGTATAAGTAGAGTCACTATACAATGAAAGTTAATGTTTTGGAGACAGCTCGGAACTGCCTAATAGGGAGGTTTGGGGAGCCTGTTCAGCACGCTACAAGGCGATTTACAGAGGTCCGGACCTGCCTAAGTCAGATACGCTAAACACACAAGTCCCGTCAAAGAAGTCTTACAGCACGTATAAGCCACTATGTATAGGGTTTGAATTTCATCTCATAAAGACATCCAAGACATAGCTCGTTAATTGCTATATGTACAATTGACACGTGCACATCAGACGTCATGGGTGCATTGCAAGATGGGCTTGAAGCCCTGGATTTCGCCTACCGCAAGGCCAACTACTGGCAACTCTTGGGAGGTACAACTATCCTCCTGGTGATATACAATGTCGCCCTGGTTGTTTACCGTCTCTACTTCCATCCCCTCGCTAAGTTCCCTGGCCCCAAACTGGTAGCAGCGTCAACGTGGTATGAAACCTTGGTTGATCTCTTGCGCCATGACTTTCCTGAGCGATTGGCGAAGATGCATGGAGAATACGGTAAGAACTCCGGCATTGGGATATGGTTAAGCGGCATCTCATATGATTTTAATAGGTCCCATTGTGCGAGTTTCTCCTAATGAGATCCATGTCAATGACGCCAACTTCGTTACGACTGTCTTTGCTACCGCCGCAAAGCACCGGACTGACATTATCCCCCCTCGTGGCCTGGGTATGGATGGTAAGTGCATTATCTGATGTTGTGGCAAGTGTTTCTCATTTTGACGAAAACTAGATTCTATTGGATCTACGCCCGGCCACGATATCCATGCATTGAGGAGAAAGCCAATTGACAAATTCCTCTCACGTCAAAATGTCGTACGCATTCAATCGATCATTCATGACGAAATCAGAGCCCTGGACCGAAAGATGATGGAGGCGAAAGATACGGGGCTACCCGTTCGGTTGGATGCGGCATTCACAGCTTTCACAGGAGATATTGTCGGACATATCGCCTGTGGTGAAAGCCCTCAGCTTTTGGAGGGCAAAGATTTTACACCAGAATGGTATGTTTGCATGACCGTCTATGCGCAACTACGGAGATAGCCAACAATTATCCAGGTATAATATGATACGCGGCGCTGCGAGCATAATTCCTGTCTTGCGTCATTTCCCACAGATAGGCCTGTAAGTAATACTCATCCACCTATGCAGAGAGATGAATAATAATAAGTGAAGTATAACTCAATACGTACCCGCGAGCTTGGTACAAGCACTCATTCCGAACACCACAGGTTTCAGGATTCTTCAGCTGGCAAGTACAGATCCAGTCTAGGACGATGCCTAATATATACTTATTGACCTTACTAGCTCGGCGAGCAACGAGTCAATCGGATAAGGAACGAGATAGACATGGAGAAACAAGGTCAGGCGGAATCTGAAGAGAACGGTTCTATGTTTCATCATCTCCTCCGAAGCGACATTCCAGCATCAGAAAAGAATCCTGCCCGTCTGGCTGCTGAGGCCGTATCCTTCCTCGGCGCCGGAACTTATCCCACTGCCGCTACCCTCATATTTACTGCATATTCCATTCTTGCGAATCCGGAGATAGAAGAGCGTCTTCGCAAAGAGCTCAAAGGTGTCATGGCCTACTTTGACGATGAAGTTAGTTCCCTTTAATTCCAGTTGTCTAAGTCATTGAAAAATGAGATGAGTTTAATCGCAGTAGGAGTTAGGGAAATGGCAGAGACCTAGTATACTGACATGAGACATGCAGGTGCCCAACTGGGTTGAGGTAGAGCAAGTCGAGTACCTGGGCGCATGCATCAAAGAAGGGCTTCGGTAAGCACGCGCTCGTGAAACAACAGCATGTAATGTGCAAGCACTGATACTTCTCTTCGCGAAAGGATACTGCGTCTGTTCCGTCGGAAAGGTCGCATTTCGATTGACAAGGATCTTCAGTACAAAGAATGGACTATTCCCAAGAATGTAAGGACACCTGATCAACTCAGACCCTGATATAATTGCTAATGCGCATATCGACAGACACCAGTCAGCATGTCACCTTTCACAATGCACATGGATCCAGATGTATTCCCCGACCCTTTTATTTTCAATCCGGAGCGGTGGTTAGGCAAGAATTATGATCCTCGCATGGATCGTAACCTGAATCCATTCCTCCAAGGCTCAAGGATTTGCATTGGCATGCAGTAAGAACCACCCCATCCCGTCTCTGCTCACCAGCCAGGAAAACTAATCGGGCTATCTCTTTACAGTGTCGCCTGGGCTCAAATGTACCTTATTCTAGCCACGTTGTTCCGGCCTAATAAGAGATATCGTCTGCGACTAGGCGCCTGCGATAAGTCGGATGTCTTCCCGGTGATCGATAACGAGTTTGGAGTTGCAAAGCCCAACTCTAGGGGGCTTGTGGCACTGGTAGGCAACGCATAAAGCTTTCCCCAGTATGGCGACTTTTTCACTGGCGCTTGACTTTCAGGGTGCTAGATAGATGGCTATATATAGAAGAGAAGGTTTCTATCGGAGCAACTCAAGCCTGGTGAGACCAGAATAAGACCAATACCCAGAAATGTACATATGTTCAAAGTATTATCAAGTTTTCGTTTCGCTATCATTCATTCCTAGAAAGTGCTCAGGTAGCTATCATCAATTAGCGTGATGGCAAACTGCGCTCGACACATCAGTCAACTTCGAAGCCTGTCCAAATGTCAAAAATGAAGAATTGATAAGCTGGCGGATAGTGCAACAAGAGGCCGCCCTGTAATTACAGCGTAGCTGGTGCCCTAAAGGCGCTATATTATGGTATGTACAGGGGGTTTAAGCGACGCTCCATAGCAGACATTGGCAATGGGCCTTGGCGTGGTTTGAGACAATGAAATGAAAGGTGATGAAGGGGTTGAAACTCTGAACTGTGAAGAAAACAAACCATGCACTTTCTTTAACATAGACTATGTAGAGAATGCTATATTTAGTATTATCATTCTCGTTTTGTTAGCTTTTGATAGTCACATTAGGTAGCTACAGATCTCTAGCACCTGGTCTTTGTTATATGATAGTAATTATAGGACCGTTATTCAAGAAGTATCAATCATTAGGAATCTCAGTGTCAAGCTATCAACCACGTGGATTACCTAATATTTCTTAACAGAAGACTTTTCGTCTTCAAAACAAAGCTCAGTAATAATTTTGGCGGCTTCAGCTCTCCCACCACTCTTCCGACACACCTCCCCCAACTGTGCCGCCTTCTTCCTCATGATGTCAACTTTCCGGTCCCCCTTGATCTGTCCAATAACCTTCAAAAGCGCTTGACCGAACTCCTGTCCATCAACCATAAGCGGAGCTTGATAATTTTCATTGTCGACAATGCAATTATGGCCTGCAGCACGGTTTCCGTATACGCCTATGCCAAGATACTCAACACGAGTAGCATAATCAAACGTATCATACCACATAGCAAGAATAACCTGCGGAATACCGGCCCTTGATTAAGTCAGCATCACATCACATAAAAGCAGCAGTGAGAGAGTAGACGTACCAGGTTGACTCAAAATAAGAATTCGCTCCCCCATGATGCACAGCGCAGACAACATGGCCACTCCTCAGAATCGCCACCGGATCAGGCTTCAACCAGCTTTCAATTCTCACTCTTCCATTCCCTATTTCCTCTCCTAGAATAGCGCTCAGAGACTCCATACCATCGCCCTCCGAAGCCTCCTCTGGTTTAAGTTTCCACAGCACCTGGACATCAGGTCGTGCATCAAGGAGGACGCGCAGGCCGACAGCTTGCTCCCGTACTGTTGCTGCGTAAGCTTCAAAATGCGTTCCGAGGGCCATGAGGACTGTTGGTCTCCCTTGAAGCCAACTAAGAAGATCTGGGTCACTTTCGGTGATGGCTGGTGAGGGGAGCATGATTGGCCCGCAGTTATGTACGTTTGAAGGGAAGCTCAGTGGAAGGTCGATTTCGGGAAGCGAGGGACAAATATGCGGGACGTCTTTTACCCACGGCGTGAAGCTTCCGAGGGGCTCACGAAGGCCTTGAGCGCTTCTTGCTTCATTGATGGCCGTGACCTGCGGGTCAGAGACGGCTTTCTCTACGTTCCATTTGCAATATAAGTTTTCTACTAGGTTGCTCCAAGGCACAGGATATGGAAACCCGGTAGAAAATCTATCAGAGACTGACTGTCAGCATCGAAATGGCTCGAGACCAAGAGTGGGCATTAAGAACATACGCAGGGTATTTCCAATAGGCAGAAAGCCAAGGTTGTTCCGATATCAAACCCTCAGCTAGGGTACAAGGACTTAGAACAGCATATTTCCGCTTGAAACTCCGGGCCATATCGTGTACAGGAACGAGATGAGGGTCTACTACAACCAGCGCGGGATCCAACTTCCTCGCCAATTCGGCGGCCCATCCAAGCAACGCTAGGTGAGCTTCAGGTCCCCAGGCAGCGAGAAACCTCACAGTCAACAACGCGATTCGTTCTGTACCAGCATGGCCGGGCGGATGAGGTATATCGGCTTTCCTCCTGCCGGCATTCTTCTTTGCAAACTCGGGAAACCCGGGAAACGATGCGAGGTCGTGAAAGGTTATTGACGATATTGACTGAGACGGATTTTCATCCTGGGCTTTTTGGGAGAGGCTTTCGAGGCGTGGCTTCAAGGGTGCCCACGATGCGACGTGGATGTCGAGTCTATTTTGGCGGAGCAGCTCGTATGCTGTTGATAAGACGACGTTGGCCTGGCCGAAATCGCTGTTCGTAAAGAACAAAACTGTTTTGCGCTCTTTCATATTGAATATGGCAAGTAGAAATTATCTACAACGTCTTGAAGATTCGAAGGCAAGGTCGCAAAGACAAATCGGGCCTATCATTAATAATAGTGAAGAAAATAAGCACTCACTTGCAGTATAGATTATAGTATGAATAGCTACCTAGGTAGGTACCTCTTATTACTACACCACCTAGTCCTACTCTAGCTAGCAGGTATTGAAGGTTCCTTTCATGCTCCACATCCGGTTTCGCGATTGCCTAATTCAGCAGTATCCGGACATCTCACTCGCCGAGCGGCTTGAGCCTTTATAATTTCCTTCCTTCGGATTGGTTGTTGTTTAAGTGGGTGTCTGCAGGTACTTACTGTAGGTAGTGTACCTATTTCAACTAAGTATTGCGACAAACATGGCTGCAGTCAAAGTCACGGTGATTCTTGATTTAACATGCTTCATGTCTGACACCTGTTTCTTTGTATAATTCAGATTTACAACATCGCACTCAATTATTTTTCTTTTTCTAAAAGAGACAGAGCACAAGCGGACCCCCCAGCGCTCACGTGTTCATTGCCCCATCGAGATGGCGCAGCTTGTGGAATTCGCCAACACGTCATGCTATGCCATGAGCAGAGATGAAGCACACTTCATCTATAAAGAGATCTTCGAAGACGGCTGCTATGACGTCTCCAATCTCCCAGAAACACCATTTGTGGTCGACGCCGGGGCCAACATCGGAATGTTTTCTCTGTATATGAAGCAGAAATACCCGTCATCAAAGATCCTCGCTTTCGAGCCGGCGCCTGAAACTTACAATATCTTACGTCGCAACCTGGAGTTGCACAACCTTCCCGATGTCGAGGCGCTGCCCCTCGGCTTAGCCTCGAAGGCGAGTATGGAGAAGTTAACATACTTCCCAAACCTGCCCGGTAATTCGACGCTGAAGCCAGAAGAGAAGCAGCAACTATACGAGGAGGCTGTCAGAAGGCATGGTCGAGAAGCCGCGGATAAACGGTTTGGCGGCGCTCAGAAATTGGACGTTAAACTAGAACGGCTGTCAAACGTTCTAAGCAGCCATCCCGGTTTCACCAAGATTGATCTTCTCAAGATCGACGTCGAGGGCGCAGAACTCGAGGTGTTGCGTGGCTTGGATGATGCTCACTGGGACTTGGTGAGCAATGTCGTGCTGGAAACATGGGAGGCTTCTGGCGCTCGAACCGAGATAGAGGAGCTGTTGAAGTCGAAAGGTTTTACTGTCAAATGCGAGGGGGCGGCGTGGGCGAAAGAGTTCTATATGATCAGCGCTTCACGTGATAATTAGTGAAATGGATGGTATATACTGCTGTATTCAGCGGACGTTAACTTTCCGAGTGAGCTAGGATCGCCTGAGTATTTAAATGGCCAGACGCCTTGAACATTTTGCTATGCAGATTGTCTCCGTGAACTACCTTTGAGCAATAATAATGTCATCCTGAAATTCAACCCTTTTGTATGAGAATACTGGAAGTAGCTTCAATGTTATTGCAGCTATTCGCAAATCTCAAACATGATACCTCGTTTGCTCTGGCTTTATATAAACGAGTTAGATACCAGGACGACGCGGACCAGAGCTTTATCCTCAAGATGTGCTATGGAGTTGATCAGGTGATCGTTACCATTTTGAAGAGGGAGCCCCTTAAGATTCCATCAAATATTTTCTCTCTGGTATATATCATACTTCAGCAAAGTTATATAGCTAGGAGAGAAGAAGGAAATATATCAACTGAGATCATGTGAGATGCCTTCAGCACAAGCTTTTATGTCTCAAGCCACCTACCGAGGCCCGAAACGCATATGTATATATATTTAGGTAATACCTAGCATATCCTCCATGCTGTATAAAGCCTAAATACTCTCAATATTCCCTTAAACCTCCAAGTATGAAAGAAAGGAAAAAAGAAAAAAAAGGGGGAAGCCCGTAACAGTAAACTACAAATTCTAGTCTTCATATTTTCTCTCAGAGCACAAAATTAACAGGGCTGTAGGACCTGTTATGTATTAGTGTAAACTGAGTGTGAGTGGCTACAAGAGTAAACGCAAATAGTCAACTAGGCACTAACGCCTAGAGCAACCACACCTGCCACATATTTCTGGCATCAAATGCTTTTAGGTCATTATTCCTTTGATCATATATTGCCGGGGTAACACATATTGTAAATGAAGAATTCCACTTTCAGTCATTATACACACCTGGAGGAACGGCAGACTGTTTCCTCCTCATCTGCGTCCTCGCATGCCATGACTAGGGTAAGATTTATTCCATCTTGCAGGATCTGAAATAACCTCAAGAGCCAGTAGTACAAAGCGAAAATGGGCATTCTATGATTCCATATATGAGCTTCATATTGATGGCCTCATCCTTAGTCGCTTGTAGAGCGGTAATGTGACACAACTTGACCAGAAGGTTGCAAATTCGCTCAGCCTCCATATCAGTATCAATCCAAGCGCACGTTACGCAGTATCATGGGGAAGCGTATACTAGAGTCAATAATACTGATGCACTTTACGATAATGAGGTGGCTGACGTTGAATCTTAGAACAGATTTCGGCCTTTCTCGCAGAGAATATGGCTCCATAGTGAATTAGGGGGTCTCTACTAGGTCACTCGTATGTCGTAGAATAGATTCCCGGATTTTCTTTAAATAGGTGCGAGTGCTTTCGGACTCATATCCCTAGGATATTTCATGCACTTATCTTTTCACACACCTATCTTTTTAGGTCACCAAAAACCATTAGGAAGCCCTATTTCTGACACTCGCCTAGTATAAAACTTATTAATTTCCATGATACTTAGTGGCTGATTAAATATATCTTAGCTTAACTGCTCCAAGCACTCTAACGATATAGCAATGAAGCGAGCTTCCGGGGCTTCCCAACTTCTTGTATTGATATTTAAATACTTTTGACAGTTGAGCTAATCGCCTCTGTAGTTCCCCAGAGCAGGTGTCGTTGCTGGCATCCTTACGCCGGAATCATAATTCTCAAGCCTCCAAACCGCCAACCATTAGAACTGCGTTATATTGTAAAAGAGATATTACTTGTAAAGCATTTTGCCAGCACCCCAACATAGCCAAAATCCGTCTCTATTCGGTTCCCGCTATCCACTTCATAAGTGTGACGTTTCGGTCCCTATAATCAATTCACAGCCATAAACCCTGCCAACCACAATTGGGAAGTTGAGACCTATTTATTGATTTGGTTAGTTTCTTGAATTAATTGCCGTCTCTACTATCACCACCAGAAATCCCTCCTCTTCTCATATCAGTCACCAGAGCAACTACACCAGCTCGCTTTGACATCACGTGAGGGTAAAAATATTATCAAAGAATTTAGTTAGCGATTGTCCCGATCAATCGATCTCCGGATTTGAGTCTGGCGCTCTTCCACTGATCTAGCTATTCCTGGACGCATGACTCGCTTGAATCGATGAATTGCGAGACGGTTATCGTAGAACACAGATTCCTGTAGAACGAAATAGGTAACATAATCTGTTTAACTAATGTTAGGATTGTGTTTATAACTCATGGTATGTCTCTCACTAATACTTTTATATCAATGATTTATATATTACTTTCAATCAACTACTTAACTTTATTTTTAAAACTTTAACTCCCAATATTAAAATATTCTTATTATAAAAATCTTAATTGACTAATAATTCTTATTCCTTTAAAGTTATTATTGAAATAGGTAGGGTGTTCGAATCTCATATTTCCCTGGCCACCCTAGCCCTCACGCTTTGGTGGAAGGGCAACCCCACGCAACCAAAGGTGCTGAGTTCGAGTCTCTGCTGTGCATTCTGCAGCCAGTTTTCACATCTTGAATTCGGAGGCGCGGGCAACCGATTGATCAAAGAGAGCGCAATTCATTGAGCCTATTCTGGGCCTCTGGCTATGAATGCTGATGAAGCTGCTGAATCGCGTATCTACATGGGGCCGTGGTGTCAGGGGTGGGCTGGCCCTCCCCCTGAAACCAACACACGCACCACTTCAATATACTTTATTTTATCTTTTATAAGCTATTAACGGGCTTTTTACAGCCTTTTAAAAGCTTTGTAATTACTGTTGAAGCTGTTGTCCGTAGTAGGGGTACCTAGTATTCGATCTAGTATTGCCCTATAAAAATACGTTGCTGCCAAGTAGGTACTAGTGGCTGGTAGCCGTAGCTAGGTAAGCAGCGCCACAACACCCTTGTTCGAAGTATCTTGGATATATAGTCAGAACGGACCAGAACCTGGATAATACGACTCACTTTCTACAGAACCTAATAGCCATATGTCAGTATCATCTACAATTTGAAACAGCTTGCGGGTAGGGTTGCATAGTGTACAAAGCATAGTTACAGTATGATGAAAAGTAGATTTTGTCTCTTTTTCCAAAGTCCCAACTTATGCCCCGGCACTTCTGGAATAGGCAGCCCCGGACACTGATCTTTACCGCTGAATGCTATTTGTAGGTAGACTAAGAAAACCCATCCAATGTGATTCGCTATTGAAATAAGTTCTGAAGCATCATTTAGTTTGCCCCAACGACGAGCCTTTTCTCCCTCTTCTGTTTCTAGTGCGCAAGCAAGCCGACACAGCAAAGATGGAGGCTCATAATGCAACCTGGATTCATCACAACGGTACCTATGACAAGCTGAATGCTGCCTTAGGTACTGATGTTACTGCCGTTTTTACAACTCTCAGCGTCTGGCAGGGACTTATTCTACTCGTCTGCTTTTTCTGGGGCGCCTCAGAATTCTCTGCAAGCCGGAGAATCAAGGTTAACAATGCCCCTGTCCATGGTTACTGGTCATGGCTTGAACCGACATGGTTCTTTAAATTGAGGTATGCCAAAGATGCTCATAAGATGATCGCGAGCGGTTATCACAAGGTATGTCTCATTTGCAATCAATACGCCCACCAATATGTGAAAGGTTGGGTTATCTGACATCGCCTACAGTACAAAGATAGCCCCTTTGTCCTTCGGCGTCAGGATCATGACGTTACAATTCTTCCTACCAAGTATGTGACCGAGCTCCGGACAATCCCTACCGCGAAGCTCAGCCGAGGAAGAGCCAATTTCTTGGTTAGTATTTCGACCCACTTTGCGCGTGATGACAATTTTGGGCTTCACTTTCTTACATGTTCCCATAGGAATGGGGTGATCAATGGGCAATGCACACGTTGTGGTCTCATTCTGAATGGCCAATAAAAGCCATATCTGAGAATCGAAATGGCCAGCTAGGAAAATACCTTGAATGCATCAGGAAAGAGTTTGATTATGCTTACCAGGTTGAGATGCCTCAAGTGGACGGCAAGTGTGACCTCCGCGCAGTGAAGCGTTACCTTATAGATACATTAGCTGACCAGTTATAGAATGGACTAAAGTTGACATCCAATTCATCATTCGCAAGATTCTGGTGCGCATAATCGGCAAGATGATAGTTGGCAATCCCGCATGTCGCAGCGATGAATGGCTTGACTTGGGAGAGCACTTTACTGAGGACTTCGTAGCGGCATCAATCATCATGAGACTGCTTCCAACTTGGACCCACTGGATATTCACAAATATTATCCCACAGCGATGGAGACTGAGGAGACGTCTTCGGGAGGCCCGGAATATTGTCGGTCCAGCAATAGCCAGACATCAGGAAGCAAACAAGAAGCGAGCCCGCGGAGAGGTAGTGGACGAGGAAGAGTCGATGTTGAACTGGTTGCTTGATAATGGAGATCGGGATTACGTGTTGAAAAACATGCCCATTCTCGTGTTAGTCATCCTCGTTCCTGCAGCTCACACTACGGCCATGGCTATTTCCAACATATTATTTGACCTATGCGCCCATCCTGAGTGGGATGAGAAACTTAGAACGGAGATAAGCGACGTCACAAAGGAGTTCGGCCCTATGGGTCAAAGTCTACCAGTCAAAGATTGGACTTCCAAACTGGAGTTTCTCGACAGCTTTTTCAACGAGAGTCAGAGGCTGAGCCAACCAATTTCGAGTAAGTTTACAGCTCACAGCTCGGAGTCCACCAATCAACATGCGATAGATGCTTACTGCTGCAGTCACACCAAACCGATACGCGTATGAGAGTGTCACGTTCAAAGACGGCCTCACCATTCCTAAGGGGGCGTTAGTTGGGTTCGTTAGCATCCACAACCAGATTGACCCTGAAATCGCGCCAGACCCAGAGGTTTTCGACCCAATGAGGAGTTATCGAAAGCGACATTCTTCAGCTGAGGAGAAAGAGAAGCATCTTGCTGGGTTGCCCAGCATAGAAAACTTTGCCTTTGGATACGGCAGCCAGGCTTGCCCAGGGAGACTTTATGCAGTAGGCGTTCTGAAGATGGTTCTTTCCAGAATTCTCGTAGACTATGAGTTCAGATTTGTTGAAGGCAACACGAAGCCAACGAAATACCATTTGTTGGAGTTCATTATCCCAGATCCAACGGCGAAACTCATGATGCGGAAGAGGAAAACAGTCTAAAACGAAAGTCAACTCATACAGACAGCAAAGAGCGCAAGATGATGGATAGATAGATAGCAATAGCTCTTACTCTATATAGAAATCCCGAATCGTGTTTCCGGTGTCTATGAAAGATGAGGTGTCCATATAATTCATAATAAGATCAACATTGCAACCGGACTTTTCCCCTTCTGGCCAATGATATCACCTCTCTCGCAGTTTGAAACTAAGCCGTACATGCTCCGAATAGGAAGTTGCCGAGTACTCTCTGTGTACGCATGGGAATGTCTGTTCGCCCCTTGCTGTCGGCCTTGTCGACGGTTATTTATCACGCGCCGTTCCAACTCCAAATTCATGTCGAATTTGAAAGGTGACAGCTACCTGATATCTCCTTCATACTATTAACGAACGCCTACTACAAAAACCAACCAAGATGCCAGCAGTGGACATAACCAACAAGGTCAATAGCACCAACGGGGGCAAGGTGACCAACGGAATCAAGACCGCCAACGGAATCAACTGTGCCAACGGCAAAAATGGCAACAATTTAAGGACACTTCATATTCCTGACCTCTTCGCGGGTGTTCTGTCAGGTGACCCTGTCGAGAATCCCTTAGAGCCCACCATTGGGCCTTTATCCGAGGACTGGACCAAAGCGTATGTTAAACCTGTCATTGACTAACGTAAAGAAGCCTATTAAACATAATATAGGCTTACGAAAATGGACCCCAAAACGGCCAAGATATTGACAAAGGCCAATTTTGCTTACCTGATCAGTTTATCTGCTCCTGAAGCGGATGCAGAGGCATTTCGCATGGGGGTTGATTGGTGCATCTGGGTAAGTACAAACTTGATAAGGTTGAATTCCAGCACCGCTAAACATAATGTTCAGGCCTTTGTATTCGACGACCGTAAGATCTTGTCTCCTAAGTACCATATGAGTATTTACTTAAAGTTATCAGAGTTCGACGAAGGCTGGATGAAGGATAAGACCATCGAGGCCGCCGAGGAGATGATTTGCACGTTGGCAATTATGGACAATACGCATCTGCCCGTAGACCCCAAGAAGCACCCTCTCCGGTACATGTTCCAGACTGTCTGGCACCGGTTTCAAGAGGTGCGCAATTTTCCACAGTCGCGATTTCTTCAGGACGTGGCAAACTAATCAGTAGAATGCAGAGAAATCCAGCACCAGGTACTCATGTTACCCCTACTTTCACTCAGACCTGCTGAGTGGCGCTAACTCATAGTTTGCGAAGATCTTCAGCAGCGATTCAAGATAACACATCGGAAGTGCTTGTTTGCTATACTTCAACAAGTCTGGCTGGCACAGTCCAAAACTGGGCTCGATGTCCCTATTCCCGACTATATAGAGACTCGACGACAATCTATTGGCTCATATTGTTTATTCGTGGTAGTTGAGTGCGTTTCCCCTCATCGTAGGAGCGCTTAACAAGATGGCCTCCGTTCAAGCTAACATAAGCTAGGTGGGCGCACGGCATAAAGTTAACACAAGATATACTTGATCATCCCTCTCTGGTTGCTTGCGAACGTTCTGCGGCTGATCTCACATGGCTGTAAGGCACCTCAACTCCATCCTAGAGCACAGTTCAGGTTACTAATATGGTTGATTCAGGGTAAATGATGTGTTGTCATACAAGAAGGACCTGGTAAGCCCCTTTGAAAGGTTCAGCTGGTAGCGTTAATGTACTTGACTTACACTAAACAAAAAGGCTTTCGGCGTAGAGCACAATATCATTTGCCTACTGATGCGGCAGGGCTGCACTGAACAAGAGGCAATGGACAAGACTAGTGAGATTATGGAGCTACGCCAGAGAGAGTGGGACGAGGCAATAGCAAATCTACCTTCGTGGGGTGAGGAGACGGACAAGGAGGTACACAGATATATCAATGCGTGCCGGGACGTCTCGAGAGCCAATCTCTGGTGGAGGTATGTACACTATCGCGTGATTGCGAAATTTGACTCCAACTTACATTTTTCGCAGCTTCAAGAGCGGCCGTTATTTGAACGCTGAAGAAGGAGCTCGGGTGCGTGCAACGAGAATGATGGATGTAATATCCTAATGGTTTGTACATTACTTCAAGATTGGGAATGCTAGATTGATCCCTATCCAAAAATAAGGAATGGTAGAATTGGTTTCATTTCTTTATTACATTTGACTGGCTCTATGAATTCAGAATGAACTAAGCTCCACGTCACCTATCCTCTCCGTGATTGACTGTCTGAGAGCGCGGATAACCCACTCATAAGCAGGATGATTAGCCTTTACAACTTTTTCAAGCTGGCTAGTTAGACTGCTCAGTCTTGCAATGCGGATGCCAATGAGAGATTTTATGACTTGAATCTCATCTGCATCATCAAGCCGCCATCCGCCTGGCTTCAACCCTCTTTTCCTGCCACCATCAGACTCCGAGCGTGATCTTTTCGAGCTCCCATTTTGGGATCCGGGCAACAGCATTGCGCTCAAGTCTCCAATGCCATTCATCATTTCGTGACACATGGAGACAATCAGCATCACGTAGTCTGACCGCAAACTGCACCTCTTACACTCCAGCAACGTCTCGCAGCTAACCAATATATCCTTCTGACACTGGAGCATGTCGTCTACGCTCACTGCAAGCCCGTTGGTCGGACAAGCTCCCCATACTAGCTTGACCTGCATTACCTCATTGGCCCCCATGAGCTGCTCTAGGCAGCGACATGTTGTAGGCAGAAGCTGTGGAGAGTTCGTTTGTTGAGGTTCAGTCCTAGAGATCTCAGTAGAAGAGATTCCAACCTGCGACGTGATCTTTGAAGACTCATCTATGGACGATGCTGGCGGCTCCTGAATCAGGTTGAAGTCCCAATTGATAGATTCTGTAATGGGAGTGGATGAGGTCTGTGGTGTGGTGTGTAATGATTCGCCTGGGGCGACTGGTCGTTCTTTTCCAGGGTCATTTTCCCCTCCACGGGAATAACCCAAGAGAAACTCTTGGTTGGATTTTGAAGCCTGTATCCTTGGAAACGACATTACCTCACAGTTATCCTCTCCGCCATCATTTACTGCAAGGTAGATCGGCGTATCGTCAATATCCACTTGGAAGAAAATTAATTTACAACTTCGGGTGTGTTGAGGTCTCCATTTCAACGGAGAACTTACTACTACTATCATGAGATAATGACCAGAAGTCGAAAGAAATCTCACTGTCAAGGAGATCCGTAAATGGAAACCCTTCCGAGAAACTTGACTCGCCATTCCCCCCAATAGATGGGGTGCTGTTTGTGGATGATGCGGCCGCTTCCCGAACCGTGATGGATTGGTCGCTGTCCGTCGACGGCTCTTCGGCGATTTCCCCATGCTTAGCCGTTAATGGCAGGACTTCATTTCCGGATTTTGACACCTCTTTGGATGACCTGGAAGCTGAAGTCACATCTGGTTTAGTTGTGGCACGGTAGGAGCACTCCAAACCTTGCTTCAAGCATTTAATGCAGCTGTCTCCTTCGGCAACACACTTTAACTTCGTATCATTGTTAGCAAAATACGGTACGTTTCTATGTGCGCATCTTACCTTCTTCAGTTTGCATAGTGCGCAGGCCCGTTGCTTCTTGTCCTTGTTCCTCTCAAATGGCATTCCAGAGGACTGCACAACGTATGCACAGTCGCCCGAGTTGTTTCGTCGAGCTTTCAGTGTTTGAAACATTGTGGTTGGTACGGACCGAAAAGTGACTTTTTACACTATCCGAATAGGTGTATTATCAATCTTCTGGCCGAAATTCTCTGTTGAAGAGCTCATATATTCCGGTATGTTAAGATGTTTGATGCGAAGGTGTAGATCGGTCTTTGACTCCAATTATCAAGACCCTGCCAACAGGTCGCCGGGATGATAAAGGTTAGCGCAGATCATTGGGCTACCAATGAAACTGTGAGCAATGCAAAATATCGATCAGCGAGCCATTCGTTGCCGCGTGAGAGCTAATTAACTACACAGTTCACCCTTGTCAGTAGTATAACGGTGAAATACTGTATAGATGTAACCGCTGCCAAGATTAGCGACATGTCAAAGGCCATAGCGCCCACTTCTGTCCGGTCTCAAGAGGAATGGCGTTATCAACAAGTCAGTACCGTAGCCGTATACCGGGGCCTTCTATTGGGTCGATCGGACTAAACCTCTTGAAATTTGTTAGTTCCGAAGGATCCTTGAAACTGACTAATTAGCCAATCTACAAGTGCTTATCGACAGCGAGAACCTCCCATTTCAGGCGCCAGCACAGGATCACCTAATGCAATGCATAAGTATGTCAGACCCTAGCATCCCTTGAGATAACCGCTAGAAGCATTCCACTTCTACTAAGCCCTACCCTTCTGGCCTACTAGCAGTGTCAATTGCGAGTCCTCTACTACTAGCTTGCTCGGCTGGTCTTGGCTGTACTAGCTTGTCGTTCCCGTTAGTTCCAGAAATAAGCTTTTCTATGCCGTATGCTACCAGGCGTTTGAAGGCAAAGCTGCGCGAATTCGACGCTAAACAGTGACGTAGGGTTCAAGTATGATGAAGATATGTAACGGTGAGGTGGATCATAGCGGACTGAAGGATTAGCCACGACACGGTATCGTATTCTGTGGAGACCACGGAGAGAGTTACTATGGTCCGGGAGCACACCTTACTTAAGCGACTCACAAATTCATATAGAAAACTTAGACTTAGAACGAGAGAGATCATCCGAAACACCAACACCATGATCGCTGGTAGTCACTGCACATGCTCTCCTCCACTTCCACAATCTATCAACCCATTTTTCCTTCAAAAGAAAGAAATGGATTAACGCAATGTGAATTACCAGACGTTAAATCTGATTAGTTCGCCTATTACTGAACCAAAGTAGGAAAAGTGTCTTCTGTTCCTTCAATTCAGACTGTTGGCGCTATCTGCACTGTTTGAAAGAACGATGTAATAAATTGCGGTCCAGCAAATGTTAGGCAGATCTGTCAGGGCGACCAAGGAACTGTAGATCGCTGATCAGTTACTCGACATGGGATTATGGTAGATTGTGTCAGAATCCGGAACCGCGCTTAAATCTCAAATAAGTAAAGTAGCAAGCCCCGCGCTAATAATCCGCAGACATCCTTCACGCATGCATATGCGTACCAGAAGACAGTCTCACCTGGTTGTTATTGCCAGCTAATTCTTCTTTGAAATGATAAGAAGCTAAACATATACGAGCAAGCAGGAATAGCCACATTTAGTGTTACTGGAACAACATTACGTGTTGTTACGGTCTAATCTACGGTTGAAAACAGGGCTCCAATAGGCGTAGTTAATATATTCGCTAAAATCTACAGATGGAGAAGAAAGGAAAGAATCTCTATACCAGTTGTATACAAATGAATTCTAAATACCCCAGGAATTGGATAGTGGGTTGCTAGGTGAGGCCAGTCACGTCACGTTACTCGGTCCCCCTGTCCACACTGACTGGTGCACCGCCGTACCTCGTATAACCTGATTATGAAATTGCACATTTACATATTTACAGATAATTATCAGTTGAGGCACTAGTCTGCTAGATTTCGTATGCGAATTAATTCCTGAAATAATGTTAACTTGAAATGTTTTCTAATATGCACCACTTTTACAACTAATATGTTTTGTTTACTTTTTAATATAGCAACTCCTTGCTTTTAATTAACATGTTTGCTTTTTGATCTAAGCTATTATAAAGTTAAAAAGCTGAAAAATATATCAGAGATTATAAGCGTATATATGCCCATAGCTATACAAGTCATTATAGGATTCTAAGCCAACATTACATCGGGGATTATCTACCTGTTACATGTTTGTGGAGTGCCTCTTTATCAGGGTGTTGAACTAAAGCCTCCAAAAAAACTCCCCAATAAGGGTGCAGTACAATCACCCGTCTCACAAATAATCAATTGACTCATATATTATGCTTAAAAATACTTCTTTTAAAGTGTAATGCATATTAGGTCTCAACGCAGCTTCACTAACGGATAGCCCGGATCAACAGACTTAATATAACACTGGATTACACAAGTTATATATAAGAGAAGGAGGGTTGTTAACGCCATGCCCAAGGTAGTTCGATATAATATAATGAAGTGATACTGATGATAAAGTATAACTGATAAGAAACTGTTCACTAAGCAGCGACCGCAATGGGAAGATGCGTTGGTGTAACCATGTGCGTGGTTTTCGCTGTCCCCTGCTTCTGTCCATGACCTTGTATTCTACGTCACCGTAGGATCTGAGGATTAAATATTTTGAAGGATGAATCTGCATCCGTCCATCCTTACTGACATAGTAGCTAGCGTGACCTTCACATGTCTTCGTCCTATGAGGGTCTGACTAGGGTGTTCTAACCTATCCCTGTGACTAATACTCTTCACTGCCGGCTTCTGGTCTGAGGATATAACTTCATATACGGAGTCTTCTGCTCATATCTTCACCCAGACTAGTTTTCGTCTTAAGGCTAGGTCTCCTTTCGACAGCCCTAAGGCGATATCGGTCTGGACGAGTATTGCATGTACACGTCTGCAAGGATGATAATTGTTAGCGCAGCACTAAGGACATGTACTAGCAGGGTATTTTGTATAGCAATTTTTTAGGTTCTACCTCTCGAACTAGTGTCGATATTATCAATGCGAACAATGATCATTCTTGTAAATACTACGTAGATAGGTCCTTCACAATCAATTAACCACTTGTAACACTGCATATCAGAATCATGTTGGTCAGTGATTACCAAAGCGCTATGCCGCCATTATATTATCCTGTGTATATATATAATAGCTCCTCTATTGCGAAATCTCAAATAGCCCAGTCTATGTTATACTCTTCAAAACATCCACAGCGTCCCTCCTTACACGCTTCTGTACACTCTCTCCCTCCTGTTTAGATATCCTAGTAACTTGTTATTAAAGAAGTGATCATTTAAGACGCATCCTCCCATTCGCTTCTTCACTCTCCCAGGCAACATGCCCAAAGAACTGAACCTTTGAGAGCTGCCCAGTTTACCTTGACTTCCACCAAGAAATTTCACGAATACTTACATCATATTGGCTCTGCTAGTTGTAGCTAAGCAACATTTCGACCCGTTCATGCATATGATGACGTTATGTAACGTCTCTTGAATGACCGAGGTGTCGTAAGAGTGGCGCTGGGCAAGGATCTAGGCTCTTATAGCTTTACCTTCTGCAACAGCTAGAGTTTCTGTACCTAGTTCGCCGGAGGATTACAGTATCGCATCTTGGCGTAAGTAGGAAGCGGGTACTTTGTCGTGGGGGCTGTTAAATTAAACCATGGTATCAAGTATCTGTTTTGTCTGAGGTGATTTCTCAGGAGAAAAAAATATCAACAAAGAAATCATATCATCCTCACAGGAAGATATGGGAGCGGATAAGGTTGCATATACTGAAACAGCCTTTTTTCTCTAATCGGCAAGTCCGGGTCGTTGTGCGTCGAGCCGGTGCCGTGAGCCCTCGGCCCTTCGACCGGGTTTCTCAAAGATGACGGTAGTAGAAAGTCTACCCTGCTGAGCCATTCGTCTTAAAATGAGACGCTCGCAGAACTGTAGCCGGCTACTGCTGCACACAAATATATTGATGCATCCTTACATGATTTGTATTCCATACGGCAGTAGCTAAGCCTGTCAGGCCTTGATTTAGACCCCGCCAAGCTCTAGGCAAAGCCCTCGTTGAAGCCGGACTTGCCTAACCTTTCTTAGTTTCTAGCGGCTAGGCGGAGACTTAGATAAGCCAGGTCAGGCTGTCTTCAACCTCTTAGCTCAAACCTGCTTGCTTTCACCACCTTAATATCTCCAATTCAGTGCAAAAAATCCTTCTAACCTATACATTTCGATTCTACTACATACTTCTCAAAGGTCCACCATAGGGAAAAGAGCTAAGTAAGCGGTAACTGGCCTACACACGGTCCTGGAAAAACATGCATTAGTTATCTGATCAGGCCAGATCAATCCATAACATGAAGAAATGGAATGAAGGACTTGCGGGGTTAAGTACCTGCATATATCACAAGCTTTAGTCCCCTTTTGCTTTATCTATTTCAACCTCATGTTTTAGCTTACTCGCTTGTCGTTGCCCCGAGGGAGGCTGAAGTAAGATGCATAACAACGTTGCCCCCCCTCCCACCCCAGGGGGGAGGCTGCACTTTCGGCATGTCCGCTTCCTATCCATGTCCGGCTGCCAATCCCATGCAGTACTGTGGCAGGCCGTGGACCAAAAAATTTGCACACATCCCATAACACTTAGATAAGTGTCAACAGCCCAAACACCACCAAAAACAGTTGGAATAAATCGAGAATAATTATATATATATATTTTGCTGTCTAGGTCCGGTCTCCTAATTTTCCTGATTGTTTAATTAAAAAAATAACTGTGAGCGATGTGCACAAGACAACCGGACTGTTAGGCCTGGAGTATGCAATTATTTTTGTCCACGGCCTGTGTGGTTACGGGCCAGGAAAACATACCTTGTCTTCGTATACTTGGCACGCTAGCTAGGGGTGAAGGTAGGTGCCTACACCAAATCCCCTATGTTGGTTTGTGCATACAGCCTTGTGTTAGCGCAAATACATGACAAGGCAAGTCTTATACCCCTACACACCAGCACACCTCTAATTCCTTAAATATGCTATTTGTACACCTTTAATACCCTAACTTTGAGTACTTTAACTATACTACTGCTTAAATAGCTTAGAATTATAAAAGAATATATGTATATTTAATTTAATAAGTAATAGACTTTTTAAAGTTAAATTATATTTAGTTATTATTTACATTAGTAAAGAGTCCAAGGGGTGCAATTGTAATTGAGTGCGTATATTCATGATGTAGAGCAACAGCTGTGGCTGTTGTGCTCAAACCAGAACCCACTCCTCTCTTATCTAATTTATCTATCTAGGCCCCCTGGCTGACTATGTTAGTGTTGTTCTGTTCCCCCCATTACTATCCGTGAACCGACCCGTTCCAGTATCAAACATATTCTGAACAGCTGAGTCACCTGGTTCTTGATTACTATTCAACATCATTAAACGGAATATAACACGTGGGACAGATACGCTTTTTGCCTAAGTAGGTAAGAATTTATGGGTATATTAGTGGAAAGTTTCCGCGGACCATTATCTTTCCGCCAATCTTATTTGAGTCCATCCTCGTAAAAACCCACAGTCCCACATCTGTGCATCGCCGAATGTTGCCTGCCGAAACGGCGCCTAATAAAGGCTCGGCTGCAAGGGTTATGCCCCCAGCCCCTTCTACACAGCCCGCATGGCAGATCGCCCTGTTAAATAGCATGAATAGTAATGAGGTGCATTTGTGCATATCTCGAACCTCTTCTGCATGCGTCTATTCCTTCAGATAAGAAGATTAAAGAGCGGTCAGTGGTAACAAATGGAATGAAAGAATACCTCTTATGGATCTTATTCTTAAGCCCACACGTGCTTTAGACAGGGATGGTTGACAAGCAAGACAAGTGACGTAGTGTATTCACAATACTCGTTGATCAGGAAAAATAGCAGGGCTTACGCCGTACTACCGTCTAAACTCTGCGATCTTGTCACTGCCCTTACGTAAATTTCGAAGCTGTGTACGCAGTTCTTGTAACTCACCCAAGGAATTCAACGGCAACAATAATTTCAGCAGGGCTGCGATAAGTGAATAATATCCAAAAGAGGTACCAATCCCGCCATGATAACGCGATGCTTCTAAGCTCATGTGATTATCACCTACCACGATGATGTATGATAACCATATACATACCATGACGCCCTTTTGCCCGCGGCAGCTTGAAGTCAACCCTAGTGTTATTATTAGTTAGTATACAGTAGAAAATAACGACAAACAATTTTCGGTAGGATACCTGCAGCTCGGCACCGTAGTTTCTACCCCGGTAAAGTTCTTCCGGTATGCGGGTAGATCAAATCATCAAACGCGTCACCACTACTATAGTATGTTCATAAAACTCTTGTCTTGGTTCTTTCCAATTTGTCAACTGCCTAAGCGCTAGATCGTGATAAACTCACTAGGCTATGCGGACTACTTCGAGCCAGATGCAAAAGACACCATAAGTAGAAAACGACGCTTCAGGTGGATGAATGCTGGGTTAACTTTACCTTGCCGACTGGGTATAAGGAAGTTGCAGCTCCCACCAACCACATACAAATCTGATAGGAGACAGAAGGATCCTAACGGAAGTGTATGCTGATAAGATAATACAAATAGACGTTGCTTAGTAATTCAAGGATTGAGTCTGTAGCTGTATGTAAAAGCCGCACTTGGCAAAAATACGACTTGAAAGTCATTCACCATTAGTGAAAGGACGGGCTCAATAACTGCACATAGCATGCCACCTCACCCAAACCAATGAGTAAAATAGGGCTTAATGAGAGAGTCAATCAATCAATCAATCACCATTGGTCAACCATATATGCCCCGAGGGCGAATAAGCACACTATTAACGGCACGCGTAAAACGCCACCAACCTCAGGCGCCCAATCTTCGCCCTATTACTTGGCCAATATCTCACAGAACACATTGGAAATAGCCTAGCTCTTGCCCGAAATAAATACCTGTGATTTAGTTGTTCATGAAGATGCTTATACTGATCATCGTTGTCTCGTACTACCTCTTCATTGCCTTAAGTAGGGCGGACTATGGGATACCTAATGAGGGAATAACTGAGCATTCCGCTGATTACATTTCATTACTGAACTCTCAGTTAACACGTTTTTGCAATTGATCAAGCGAGAAGATCTGAACAAAGAGATCAATACTAGACTGAACCGATTACTAGCTACTAAGATATGTCCAGCAACATTGAGCTGGTGGGCCAGCGTCAAATTTCCACTTGACAGTTATAGCCACCTGTGGATAAACTAGGAAGTTGAGCTGGGAATCAAGGCAGCTGTTAATATAGGGCTAGACAACGAAAGTTAGTTTTGCGTAAGAAATCCTAAAATACATGGAAGAGAGTGACCTTCCCTAGGTAATATACAAAGCGCCTTTTTCCCCAAGCGGCGTCTTACACACAAGATTCCTTAAAAATCAATAGTACAAGAATGAGAATGAGAGTAAGTTGGTACAAGGATTACTGCAATGCTTGTCCTTCAACAAGCTTGCGATTATTTATTAAGTTACTGCCTTTTAATTACTAAGGGGTATAAAGTGTAGCAGTACATGTAGGAGGGGATTTGCTACCAAATGAATGTGTTATTAGAGTTAAGAGCTGACTTGTTATCGATTGGCTTCGGGTATGTAAATCAAAGGCATTCCTTGTGCCCTTTGGTTAAATTTTGCTTAAAATAACGCCGCGCATCATAATTAAGGGAAGAGATTAGTAGAAGCTCATGAGGTTTAAACCGTAACTGACAGATGGGACGTATTATAGTTATTCATCTCGGGAATGCGTGAGATGAGATGAAACTCCGGTGTCAGCCAGGGCCTTTGCTTTCTAGCATCAGAAGCTCAATATGACCGTGGGGTATTGTGTTCCCAACAACTTCAGGTGTTTAGAGTTTACGGCATGGTGCATCGTCGTCTCGCTCTCTCTTATGTTCATTTTGCTATGCGGCTGTGAAGGAGCGAGCCGCAACTTTTCCCTTCCTACGTGTGCTTCCCTATGGAAACTCTACTCTGCTCTTCCTCTCCATATCTCCTGTGAAGGGTATTTTGGCTTCGTGTTAAACATGAATGCCCTTCATGCTAAATTGCTGTCACTCTTGACCATATCTGTTAGCGTATGTTAGCCAGCAAACATCATGAGCATTCTAGAGATCTATCTGCCACTTCATTTCTTCGTCGCTTCGAGATGTGCACTAGCAACTTAGTAAAACCGAAGTATCCAACATGTGATCGGCTCACTCCATTCTGGAAGACCTGGTTCGAAAACTGTGGGCATATCTCAGCTTTCATACGATACTGTCCTAACCTCCAACTCAACTGTTACTTCGGTGAGAGAAATTTTCAATGCAACAAAAAGCTCTTCTCGAGCGGCAAAAATACCTAAGCAGCCGCCTCGCGCAAGTACGACCACTGAAAAATACCATTCCCAGACCATATTGACTTTGAATGAACTGCTAAAAGGGTTAGGGGGAAGCCAGCTACGAGGAGTTCAGCAAGGGGACACCGTTAGTAGTCAGTTTGAGAGTTCATCTACAATAACCCGTCGTTGAATCGCTACCCGATATAATCCTGGCCGTGGTTATGAAGAAACTCCCCTGGTGGCGAAGAAGACAGGTGATCTGTTACCTCAGAAGGGATTCCCAAAGAAGTTGATAGGGCGGTGAGCTACTACTAGTCGTAATACTAAGTATTGTTAGAGGTCAAGGAAAAGATACTATAGGTGGTAATCGTGAAGAACCTAACAGAGGTGACAAGCCTCTCCTCGGCAAGTTCGTTGATAACTTGCGTTGAGCCATTGGCTGCCATAGAGAAATATGGGTTCGGAACTCTTCAACCCATTGTGCCACTGCTAATAACCCAGCTTTCAAGGATTATTAAAGTGGTGAGCTAACGAATACAATATACGTCTTTCTAGAAGTCAAAAATTCCAATGCTTCCTACAAGTCAAAGCCGATTGGAAGCTGAGCCCTGAAGTCCTCACTGTCCGCTCGCGTAGCCAGGTTTCGATATCATGGTGAGGGTCAGGCAGCAGCCGCACAACTAATTAGAATAGTGGGGGATACATCAGGGAGCTTCTTGAAAACCTTGCAGTGGCCCGTACTCCCTTATTTGTTTTTTTAAGCTTGACTGTTTGACAGACGTTGCTTCAAGTACGGAGAGACATCGTCTCCGCGGATGGCAAAACCCCGCTTCAAGCCCAAGCCTAATTCCCCAAAGCATCCATGTCATGCAGAATCCATTGGCTGTCAGACGGAGGGGTAAGAAGACTAGTGGACGCTAACCTACGATAGGAAACTAATAAACAATCAAAAGATTGTTAGCTCACTATAGCGGCTTACAAGCAACGATTGTTTACTTTGCACAAGACGCGACTTTCCATGGTTACAAACGACAAAGACAGGTCGTGTCGGTAGAACAACCCATGAAAAAGGATATTGTACAAAACCGTCTATCTTTGTTGTAATGATCAATTTGCCAATTGGAAATCATTGTCAACTCGTTTTCTATTCCTGTTGTTGTATGTATAAAAGGGAGAAATCTGGCGTGCACGCTTCTCTAGTTATAGCTAACGTTTATTAAAGACAAAAAGTTCCCGACAACATGGCCGATTCACACGAATTAGACCTTCCAATTGCTCTTCGACGTACACCCCGTCACTGCGTAAGTGCAGCGGCAGCACGATTAACTCAACCGAAAGTCGCTCCTACACCGGTATCAATAATAGCGAAAACACCAAGCAAGCCACGACCTAAGAAGCGAGTCCGCTTTTCAGACCCTGGACCCGAGCTCTCATATCATGACACGACAAGCCCGCTGTGCTCTACGGGGCTAACACCCATGATCAAGCGCTCTTCACTCGGCGAGCCCTCTCCAAAGCGGCGGCGGATGCCTGCTGCTGCACTCAGACGGGCATCAACTACCGACATACAAGACGAAGAGTCCAACACCAGTGATGTTCTCTCACTATCCCAAGTCCCCGACACCCGCTTGAAGCGGCGAATAAAGCGGAGTGCCCTGGGCGAGGAGATGGATATGACCGTAGCGTCTAAGAAAAAGAATGCCGGTACACGGACGCGCAAGAAGAACACTGCGATAGCAGCCGAGGTTGAGGCTGAGGTACGGCGTCTACGCGCTGAACTAGCAGGCCGTGACGCCGAGATTGAGCGCCTGCAGAATGAGACTCTGGTCCATGACACAGAGCGTATCATAGAACTTGAGCAGCAGATCGAGGTATTGCGTACAGAGCTGGCTCAGCAGCAGCTTCCAGTAATTGGTATGAATGGTGAAGATGAGGATGGTGACGGCGATAAGGAAGATGACCAGCCATCGCAGAGTTTCTACGACTGGACGCTGGCGGCCCGTGATCCGTTTTCGGATAGTTACTTGGACGATAATGATGACTTCAGAGATGCGACAATGGAGGACGTGGCGTGCAGCACGCCATCGCGGCGGAAGAGTGCCAATCCAGCGCCCTCAAAATCTGCATCTGCATCGTTCCCCACGCCACCTTGTACGAGCCCGACCATGCCAGCTACACCATGCTCAGTGCGCAGAGCTATTACGCCCGTGACACCGCCGTCACACATCGGCATCCAGGTGTCGCTGCCAGACTCCGAGAAAGAGGCCTTAGAAGCTGAGCTCGGATCACTACATCTAGAACTGACGAAGTTGACGGATACACTCGAATCCCACGCCGCGCTGCAGGGCCGTCTAGCAGAGAAGCTTTCGAGTGCGAGCTCGGTGTCTCCTGCGCAGGGTGGTGAAAGCAGTCAGCCAGAGCTCGAAGAACACGTCAATTCAGTACTACAGAAGCTTTCCGACCGCACGGCAGCACTCCTCGAGCTCAACTCGTCACTCAGCGCGATAGGCTTTGCAGGCTCTGACGCAAGCGAGATCATCGCCTCCATCGCGTCTGGATTCCGTGCCGCGCGGCTCGAGCTTGAGTACCTAACGCCAGGGGAGATCACTTTACCCCTCTCATCTCATGGTGCAGAAGTGCTGGACCTCGTATTGACACGTTTGCGTGATCTAGCGCGCAAGGGCCGCGAGGATGATGACGCCATTGATGAGTATCACGCACTAGAGCTTTCGCTACGTCAACAACTTAGAGCCCGCGTCGACGCCATGGAGGGCATGAGACACGAGCAGAAGAATAACGCGATAGTGCTGCGCGAACGTGACAATAGTATCGCTGAGCTGGAAGTCGGGCTCAATCGGCTGAAGGGTGCAGCAGAGGGCTATCGGCGGGACATTGTTGAGCTAGAATCTCTCGTGCAGCGCCTTGAAGGCGACGGGAAGGCGACGGAGGAGAAACTACAAGCCGAACTCGACGGCGCGCGAGCGCAACTTTCTGAGCGCACGACCGTAATCTCCGATCTCGAGGCCAAGCTTGCCAGCACGCTGGCGCAGGCGGAAGAGTTGCAGACCAAGCTCAAGGACCTGCAGAGGCGCAAGGACGCCGAGACTAAAGTGCGCAATAAGTCACACGGCGCAGCGCTGGCTTTGAGAGACGCCCGGGTCTTAGAGCTGAGGCGTGAGATCTACGGGATCAATGAGAATCTTCGAAACGCACACGAGACGATTAGGAAACTCCGTGTCGAGAACGGCAAATTGGAGCGAAAGGCAGAGAAGGCACAAGAGGAGAATAGGATAGCGAAGGAGGCTGCTGATACGATGCAAGCTGAGCTTGAGAAAGTCACTGCTGCTGCTGCCGCTGCTGCGGCAGTGCCGAGAAGAACAACCAGATCTTCATCGTTAGGAGAGAATGGGCCGACGACACCTGAGCCTGAGCCTGGTTCATTCCTCTCGGGAGATCTTGCGCGCTCTGGTGCTGGGAATGTTAAGAGGAGGCGGTATGATAGTGGGTTAGGGTTTCTGGACGAGGAAGAGGATGAGATTGAACTTGTGTCATGATGTCTTGTATTACCATAATAATCAGGTGTACGTACATGCTTCACTCGCTGGAATTGGATTTCTTTTGTTATATCATAATAGTGACGCTGGTTTATGCCATTGTATTTCTAGGCTCATGGCAACTCATACAATGCGTAGAGGAGTGTATCTCTTGCTACCTATATCTGAATTGGTGGAACAATGACAAGATATCAATTCACTGTATTGGCACAGCATTCGAGCTGGCCTTGTTTCTCCGATGGGCCACAACAGGTCTAAAGTACCCGACATAACATAGCAGGAGAGGCGATATTTGGTAGAGTAGCGGGGAAGCCGGGCTGGTGAACTTCGAGAGCAGATACATTCAAAGAGGTTGTGCTCTGGTCGTACTGTGCACATAGAATTATTCAAACATCTGTCATCTGGTCCCAGCCCTACAGTCCCACGATTCCCTAAGTAAATAGCAACCTCCTGACACCAAGGCAACGTGATTAAATAGCCAACACGGTACAGCTTGAGAGCAAGTCCAGATTCTATTGTTCCTGGTTCCTGACCCAGGCAACACACATTATAGTGCTCTCACACATGCTACTACCCATCACCCACTCCTCGTGTGCACTCTCTAATCATCTTCTTTGCACCCACTTCTGCATGTCATTCTATATAAATTCCCCTTTGTGTTTATACCATTCCCAAATCTAAAGCTAAGGCCAAGTGTTTTCGTTTTTGTTTTCGTCATCACCAATTACATCGATCGGAAGGAAGATCTGTGGCGCACGCGAAAACGAAAACACGATACCAGTGGACTGCAGAGTGTACAACACCTTATCTTCGCATGGCAACCCGTGGGTCATTGGATCTCTCATTGAAATTGCAGGCCATCCATTTCTCGACCTCCAGTGCATTGATCGACAGCTAACAGACAAACAGGAGTTTTCGCTCTCTCGCCAGTTGCACGATTCCTTCCTACAGTTCTGACAAAGCTCCTGTCAACGGATTTTGGGTTCATTAATGCCAACAATTGCTCAATAACACAGCGCCAACAATAGTAGCTACAATGTCGGCAACACCTACTACTGAGGAGACCCCAGCGCCTGTGGCGTCGTCGGCCAGCAGTCATAAGGCACCTACTATCAAGTCAGAGCAGACAGAGATATCGCACGATGCCCGCCGTGAATTGGACGAGGGGTCATTCAAACACATGCCTGATTCGCACCTCCATCCGAATTATCCTCACTATCCCCCGGCCGTCTACTCCGTGGGAATGGCCCCGTCACGATCGTCTCGCCACTATCCTACTCCTGAGTCCTCCATTCACTCTCACGTGAGCTCTGAAAGTTCCATTCACGAGACGCCGACCTGGCGCTACGGCACAGCCGCCGATTGGGTCCGGTGCGTTAATGGATCGTCGGGTCGCACGGCACATATGAAGGGCATCGTCTGTGTCGTGTTGGCCGTCGTCCTCATCCTCATCGTTGTGCTTGTCCTGAGGTAAGTGTTATCTATCCATCTATATATCTGCCATCCTATCATATGATGTTGCAAAACTGTCGCAAACGCTAACATTTTAAGCAGCCTTTTGCCCAAGAAGGGTCAATGAAGCTTGGAATTGACATCGATATTGTGACCTACCTTACTGAAGCGGTCTTAACTTGAGGCAAGAAAAAACTGCATTGAGATTCACAAAGGAGTTCGACGGCGTTCATTTCCGGGAGTGGTTGTCGCGGCATAGACCAGATGATTAATGATAATGTGTGCTCGTTATACAAAGACAGCTACCATGGCCCACGATAACTCAGAGACCAACAGGTGATCGGATCACAGCCACGCTCGGCGGTGTGGATGTATATAGGACCGCGATCGCCCCAAACAGGCTTATGGATAGATTTGATAGTGCCACAGCTCGTGGATCAGTGCACAGGAGCAGTGCGGTCGCAATGGCAGAGGAGCTCGCTCCTAACATGATACCCCAGTAACATAGTCGTCTGCGAATTGGTTTCACTCAGAATCAGTAAATTGAGACCCTTTAGAAGATAAAAGAGTGTACAAAAAGGAAGAGGAGAGACTTACAGTCAGGAATCTTAAGGCAAGTAAGCTCCTCTGTCCGATCAAGACTCCAATGATGCCGCTCATAATCGCTAACATCACAACCATGTTAGAATCACCTCCAACATCGGCGACTGCTAATATCGTATGGGTATGCGAACAACGAGCTGATAGAGATTACTACATTCGGGAGGACGATGACGAGGAAATGCTGCCTCAGTTCACGTCGGAATTTGATACATAGGCAGGGCGAGGTAGACAATACTCGCATCTAAGACGCCAGGAAGTTATCTGCGGCGCCTAGAAGCTGATATACCCCGTCCCAAAATAATAGGTAGTTGGCGCCAGTGCAAAATTCTCTCCATGTGATATCGAGAACTCGGCCTTTAATCAAGCCAAAAGCTAAAGCCCAGAACTGTAGGGAGAGAGGACACTAAGATGGAATGCAGATATTGCCTCCAGTTTTAGGAAAAGGACCTCACGGCGACGTAGGTCGGAATGTTGAATGCTCATTGTAGCGGCACGCATAGCCGACGATGTAGTAGGTTGGTGCACCGACAAAAGTGAAAAGCAAAGCGTAAATGGCCAAGTTTAACCTGCTCGATATAGTAGCGCCTGTCTGGTTGCTCGTGAAGGCGACATGTGATTCTCGGAAGGATTGCTTTTCCCCACTCCTACTTATAAAGTTCAATGCCACATCTAATTTCTCCAGCCAGCCACCCTAATCTCTTATCACCGCAAACATCATCTGCCTACGTTGCATTGCAGTATCAGCTGAAAGTGCACCTTTCCCCTCAAACTACGGAACTATAAACATGAACCGGTTCCAGGGGAGAGCACTTGAACTTATAAAACAATTCCTCACAACCACCACATGCGTATTGTGTTTCTTGCTTATTAAATAGCTCTTCATAATTTTCTTCCATTCCTCACGACAAGATTCATGGATGGGCATTGTTAGATAGGTGCATCGTTAGTAATTGCCATATCTGTATTTACGGTCGTGCAATTATCACAGCTGAAGTGAAACCCCTAAATTGGCCACCAAGCTGGTGTGCCGGTTGAGCGGTTACCTGTAAGCTCATACTGTCTTAATAGCCAACCCCTGATTACAGCACTCTCACAACAGCAGACCGAATATATAATGGCAGCACAGTACAGGCAACCCACGGCGGAGGATGATTTGGGTGACTTCAAGGAACGAGAAGGGCAGGGAGGCCCCTTCACAGATCTAGGAAATGCCTCATCGACCTCTGACGAAGACCTTTATGAGCCTCGAACGCAGGACCAGAGCCACGACGACAGTGCTCCGAAAAGAAAGCAACCCAAAAGAGAATACATCTACTTAAAACATGCTACCGGCGGCAAGTTCACATTTCCCTTCCGCCTTGCGAAAACATGGCATGTAGGTCGGACGCTCGCTTTATCATATTTCAAGAAGTTAACGGCGACAGGGAATGGAAAAACTGATTGAGCAAGCGACGGATCATAACCATGTGTTTAGACCATTTATAGAAGAGGGACACTATGATCTCGTTGGCCTTGACGGGCACATAGTGCTGCCTTCTACTTGGGAGGAATTCGTGCAGCCAGGTTGGTCCATGACAATGCAAATGCAAAACGAGGCTCAAAATGCGAAAAGAAAGGAAGAAGCTGCCCTGGAGGAAAAGGCCCGCAAAGAGGCAAAAGCCAAAGCTGAAGATGCAGAACTACGAGGAAACAAGCCTCCGATAAGTTTTAAAGACGCGGTAGGGAGAAAGTTTTCTTTCCCTTTCCATATGGTCAAGACTTGGGGTGGCGTGGAAGACTTGATCAAGACAGCCTTTCTTCACGTGGATGTCATTGGTCCCCATGTCCAAGCCGGACATTACGATCTGGTGGGCCCTAATGGCGAAATCATTCTCCCGCAAATCTGGGACAAGGTTATAGAGCCTGGTTGGTCAGTGACCATGCACATGTGGCCGATGGAAAGACCAGCCCCCGGTCCAGGTCGTCCGCGTTTTGGTCAGCGTCCCGGTCTACATCCAGGTCCTCGTCCGTACGGTATGCATGGTACTCAACCACCACCGCCACCCTTCTTTAATGTATCACACGGGCCGAGACAACCCCTCGCTCCTCCAGGTTTGTCCGCAAATGCGCTCCCGCTATCGGTGCCACACGGCGCGCGAGATACATTAACGACAATGCCAGTGCAAATACAAAAGCCGTCGAAGGGGCAGAAGGGCGTCCTATCGTGGATGGTCGGGGGGGGAAAGACGAAGAAAAAGAAAGCGGACCCTAATAGCCTCAATTCGACCGCAGGAGAAACAGCCAACTTGCTTGTAAAGCAGACTACAAGACCTATAAAGAACCAACCCCTGTCGACTCCCCAAAAAGGCCCAGCGAGCTTATTAACAGACTCAGAGGCCTCGAAAAAGAGCGAAAATCCAGACCATCTAGACCAATCAGACTCTGATGCCACCAGTGACACTGCGTTGGATATTCGACAAGAAGCACAGAGAAAAGACTTGATCGTGGTGTGCAAATTGAAAAGCTTGTCAATACCACAACAACGGCCAATGAGACGTCAGACTTTCAGGCCATCGGAGCAATCGGTGGCTCGACCACGGCGACTCAGGATTGAGTCGGCTCAAGTGTATTGTGAGAGCTCGGCAGTTGTTCATTCGGCACCTTTGGAGTTGGTACAGCGTCTGGGTTCATCACCTGCACTTGATGCAGAATGGACACGAAATAAACAGTTAACCTGGTCGTAAGCTTTACATCCTTGGTTATACCTGTGCCTACCCCGCTGATGATGGTCTAAATGCCAGGAATTTCACTAGGAATTCAATGAACTTTCGAGAATTCGAGGTATGCTGATACCTTATTTCATTCACATCACGTTGCTTACTAGATCGATCACAGGATATTGCTTTGCATGATCTTGGACTCGACAACCGCAACCACAGGCTTGTACAACATCTCATCGAGAAAATCAAGTCTAAATGGAGTGATGAGGGTTGGTACAAGCCCGGGACTGTTTTAAGATGTGATGCAGATACCGAAGATGTCTTCGATTCGGTAATATTCGTTTCACTTCCGACCCTACATTCAAGCTCCTATGATAGCTCTCCTGTGAAAGGCGAAGGAGTTTGTTGTGAACGGAAACTACAAGAGGCATTAGATCAGATAAGCACGCCATTTGATCAAGGAACAGGTTGGTATAGTAAGCGGACTCGGATGACACATATCAACCAATCACTATGGGTTCGACAAATGTGGGTTTTGCTCGCGGGATCAAGTAAGTTAACTCCTTTATAAACGTTGAATACCGACTCAGAAAGAATGTCTAGGCATCCTGACTTATAGCAATTTTCCGAAAGAGACCTTGGACGCGGATAATATCACGATACAAGATTACCTATCCGAGACTGAAGATGGCGACCGGATCATCCAAGTCATGCACCAAGACCGGAGATTGCTATATATACCATCCAGTAAATGCAAGAGTTTCTACGTCAGTAAACAGGATCTTCACACTCGTGATGTAGGCTGATGTTTCCCAGGAATTGCAAGTTGCTGTGATTGGCAAACTTGTTGAGCTGGGAATGAAGAAAGATGAAGTGGAGAATAACCTGTTTCATCTTCATCTACCGAACGGCCAAGAGCTCTCAGCTCGAAAATGGATTACAATCCTGAAACAACGTGATATCCCCTTGATAAGGGTGTCTCTGGAATCCACCGTCACGGACGATTCTTCTCTCAAAAGCTCAATATCGTCAAAAGCCTCATCGGTACAAAGTAACACCTCGGATGGCTCGTCTGATGATTCGATTTCATTAGATGAATTTCAGGAAGGTAATGCTAGCGAACACGAACTGGAGTTTCCCGACACCGAAGTCAAGGAGAGGGGTTTCTTGCTCTTGGGCGCGGAACCAACAGCAACTAGTAAGTAGGACTGACTGTCAAGCCCCACTGGCCTTTCATGCCCTTACTATGTCCCAGGATCGGAGTTCAATCTGCCAGAATTGAATCGAAAAGCCCCGCCATTTTTCGGCTGGTTAAGTTCCTCTCCTAGTGGAACGCCCAAAGAAATGCATAGGGGTTTCAAAGAAGCCATTGTTCGAACAGAGTCAAAATTAATACGCGTCGATGGAAAGGCATATACAGATAATCTTATGGAAGATCTGTACAATGCTTATAATGAGACAGACGTCTACCAAGAAACCGAACCGATTGACTTCGAAGAGTTCAAACGCCAAAGGGCAAACCTATGGAAAGGAAAGGCTGCCCAAAAGTCGTTTTCTGCTTCAAACCAATCTGATGATGATTCCAAGAGCCTAGCTCTTGAGTATTTCGATGCCTCGCTACTAGTATTAGAATCGTTCATCCCAAATGATTTTAGTTCGAGGCTAACCTCCAAGTTTCTGGGATCTTTGGGTATGATCATAAAGGTTAGTCATCACACACATATGCGAACAGCGCTATCGGACGAAACTAACGTGAACATAGGATCCGGCTCTGAATTCGTATTTCAGCGACATGGGCGCTGATTCTCCAGATCCAGACTTCCCAGATGAGGCTACACATGAGAAGAAGTCTCGGTGGGTAGTATCCCGCAAAAGAATCTTCGAGAACGAGCTCCAGAATCAGGTACCCCGAGCAAATGATAAGAATTGTAAGGCTTGTGAAAGAGGTATAGTTTATCACAGCATGGAAAGCGCTGTCACTCATCTCCAGCGAGTCCACATGCTTCACTCCAAACCGGCGAAAGATTTACATCATTACCTCTTACCGATTCCCAGTGCATTGGAGGAAAGACTAAGAGAAGAGCATCATGAAGTCTTTAAGAGCAGCCGCGACTCAATGCTGTCTGTGCTGCGGAAGTTGATCTCGATCCAAGATGGAGTAGTCTATGATGATGAGTTCCGAGAACGACGAGGCCTTCCATATGAATTATTAGAAGCCTTCAAATGGATTTTTGTATTCGCATGTGCAGTACCACGCACTCTCCATGAGATCACTTGGCTCTATAAGGATCATTTGAGCTGCGGACACGAGAAAAGCCTAGCCAGCTCCAAGATTCAAAGGCAAAAGCAGATGCTTCTCAAGGTTAGCTCTACAATTGAGGACTTCATTAGAAAGGCAGAACGGGCTCTCATGTCACCCACTTCTTTCTTTGATGACGAAAACCCGAAGAGCTTTATTGTCTCTGTCGGCCCGCACTACCTAGCGACGAAAATCTTGTGCAACATTCTAAGGATGCCAATCCACAATCACAAACGGGTCGTCGACCTCTATGAGACACATACTAAGAACTTGGTAACAGACTGCTTGCAAGTCATTCAATGCACGATGCTAATCCATCATAGTGGTCGCAAATTCTCCGATACCCGAATAAACGGCATATCCTGAGTGTTGGTGCCCTGAGAGATGAACTTTACTTGATCAGGAGCTTTCATGAATGGCAGAAAGAGACGTTGTCTTGCATAGACCTTGTCATAAATCCCGATACCTATCCCCGCGGGTTCAAGCATGAGGAACGTCGAGAACTCGCCGCCTTCGAATACGAGCTAATACAACTGGAAAATCGAAGGCTGGAAAAAGAGATCTTTCAGATCGAGCAATTGCTCGAGAGCTGCGATCGCATGATCTCGCAGGTGCGGGAACTTACCGACATCATGAAAGACGACCAGGGACGCGCCATATTCATCTTCACGACGGTTACGGTTATTTTTCTTCCCCTTGGTTTCGTTGCCACTTACATCAGCATGAGTGGAGACACCACTGGGCTGGACTGGGGCGGACGCCAGAGATTATTCTGGGAAACGGCCGGGCCGCTCACGATCGGGGTTCTGATCTTCTGCTTAGGGGTAGCCAGGATGGAGGACATTGTGGGAGCGCTTCCTGTGGAGTGGGTTGAGAAGATGGTGGCTTTCCAAGCCACCATCGTGTCGAAGATTCGTTACAACGCAAGCAGAGACTGGGACCAGGAGGAAAATGAAGAAGTGGAAAACGAAGTTTCGTACTGATTAAGTGATTACCTATATAATCGTGGAGCCCCTACAGATAGGTCGGGGGTCACCGACCACCCCTAATCAATTAAATTCATTATTGTAGTTAAATTAACAATTTAGCTAGTTTATATAGTTTTTATATAATTTTATTATTATTCTATAGAGCCGGAGCCCCCCGCAATTATAAAGTAATATAAGGAAATCTAGCGTTAAAGATGGAACGTGCGCACCTGGGTGCAGGTGCGCATAATGCAGTCTCCGGGTCTTCCAATAATATTTACAACATGCTTGACCCGATGCTCCCCGATTACTTGCTCCAAGAGCAGCAAGTCAAGGAGTAAGATCATGAGGCAGGCGACGGAGGCTGGAAAAGAAACGGAGCCAACTGAAGCAAGTTGCAATTCTTGATAAGATATTAACAAGTAGGTAGAACCATGCTTTTGTCGACTGATCTATAGACTTTCGGGCAGCTTACGAAGCTGTCGATGGGCATGGGCGCTCAGGACGAAGAGAAAGAAGGTTCTACTAGCTTACCAGCCGAACTGTGACAAGTAAGTCGTTCTGTACAGCACCAAAATGAATATATGTAGTTGAGACTCACCATCCTTGACTGGTATTGAAACCAGACCGCCCATTCTGGTGAGCGCCTCTCAGAAGAACGGAAAAGTCTGCATATTGTTAACTAAATATCTCCTATTATCAACCTGGCAGCGCAAGGAATAGGTGATACCAAAGCCTGCTGCACAATCATTTAGTTGTGCGACAACATAAATTCTGGCTTGCCCTAACTTTTCATGAGGCAATTAAGAATGGTATCAACATCGGGTAGCATTGGTCCTTCGTATGTTTATTGAGCACGCCAATAGCAATGCAGAATCGACATGATTACATATGGAAAAGAAGATGGGCTAGCAGTTGAGCAGGAGCCTAAACTTTGGCAGACTTTCCAGCTGAGTAATGGCCCAATATCATCAACATCACCAATCAGAGATCATAGTTAGATAAACTGCTGCTGACGAAGTGATGTATTTCTGTCCTAGATCAAGATGCGTTCCGATCGCATCCTGTCATTGTTTCACTACTCTAACATAGAACGGGTTTTCTGGTCTCTCTCGAGCGAAGGTAGAGAAACCCAAGCCAAATTCAACGCAAGTATAGACCGCAATAACTGAATAAGACCTGGGAAAACGACGTCGTGAAGTCACAAAGGTATAGCTGACAATACTCGAACCTCTAGAACCACTCCCTAGTCCGTACTAGCGGTGCATCCTCGCCGGAATCCCGTACACGTGCACCTCGCAGGTCACAGCAGACAAGAACTTTGAATTCAGTGTCTTTCCAGTTTCCCTGCAAGGCTCTATTCTGTCCCTGCCTCGGTTGATTTCTCGTGTGGAACTTCTCCCATGCTCTGCGCAGCCCTTGAATAAAGATCCAAGGGTTGGAATAGAAAACATTCACTGTATCTTCTTCGGTAACCTCACAGTAAGTTCCCATTCGATCGTGAAACTGAGGGAGATTCTTCCGCAGCGCAATTTCTGTACCATTGTGCATGAGCCAACTACATGTCTAGTTACCCCAAGGATGAGGTAAAACTTACCTTGAAAGTAGTTGAATCTGTCAAGGCGGTCGTTCTTGTCCATAATCTTCGGAAAAACAGGATAGCACAGAGCCCTTGACTCCGTCGGTACCTTGAAATACCGGTTGATATAACTTCTTGTAAGGGGGTAGATGAGGTATAACACCTTGAGGTCTTTGAAGAATTGGAGAAAATTTATAATGCCCCTTTTGCAGGCCTGTTCTCCGTGCCGCCTAAAGATATCCCGGTCGCACGGGCAGCGGAAAGGGAGGTACTTGCGGGGGCCTTTGCAGCCGAGGATCAGGAGATCCCGTTCGATGGCAATTTGAGTGATACCAGCAAAGGTTCCTACATTTGCATCAACAGTAAGTAGGGTGAGTGAAGCGAGTGAAGTGCCGTAGTTGAAGCGGAAGGTAACAAGGTCGTCCTTGGCATGCACCATGGCCACAGCGCCGTTCTCTTCAACTTTGACTGTATGGTTATTGGTAGTGTTCTTGTAGACAGTTACAGCATTACGCTCGAATTTGAGTTGGATGTGAAAAGAATAACGATCGATCCAGGCGAGGTTGCGTCGCTCACGCCAGGCGGACGCATCGTCTTTCTGGAATTTGTCTGGTCCGAGGATGAGCTTAGTCGGATATTTGGAGTTCACAGTGAGCCTGAAGCTGTGGGCACCAGGGTACAGGTCCTCCCAGGCGCACTCCCAAATCATCAACTTGATCTCCGCTGGAAGTCGCGGGTAGGGGTGAAAGGTCTTAGTTGGAGCCATGCTTGCAAGATAATATCCTCAGTGAAATTAAGGCCTGTCAAATTCAAATGTCAGAAATTTAATGTCTGAATGACCGCGAGTAGCCACCAGACGTGCACATTAGTGTCGTGGTGAGAAATGGGGAGGTGTGCAGGGCCTTTCGGATCGTCAAGTGCCCAATGGCGTAACAGATTTCTGGTGGATGGAGGAATAGTATTACGAGCTTTCCTTAGAGGAGAAGGCGGGAGAATGAATGGCGGGGCAGAAATGGTAGAGGTAATCACTGTTGTTTGTGCTAAGGTAGATATGTGCTTGACAGTGAATTGATGTGGGAAGATGGCTGGAGGAACTGTCTGTCAGAACTAGCTCCGGAAGAACGCAGAGCTTGTACACAAAAAGCCTGCAGTTCGTATTTTCACGATGGTAGCATGAGAATGCCTGCCTGGTAGACTTACCACTTGCAATGAGTGTAGAATTGATCCCACCTTTGGATGTATAGTATGAAGAACTGGGAGAAGTGGCTGCTTGAATGATTGTCTAGTTAGGTATTGCCTAAGCTGGAAGCAATCATCAAGGACTAGACAGATTAGTAAAAAAATGATTGTGTGGTCGAGGATGGTGGACTTGAGAAGGATGGTTGCGAGGGAAGAAGCTAAGGAGGTGAGACGAAAAAAAACGCGAGTGGAGGAGATGGTCTAGTCTGGGATGTGTTGCCCCGGAGAGGTAGGGCAAGTAGTCCGCTTGGTCACTTGCTGATTTAGAATGAAGCCAAACAAGAAAGATCCAATAGGTATGAGATTACTTGTATCTTCATGGCTAGAGAGCCAGATAACTTGGACGTAAGTAGAAAAGGAAGTCCGCAACCTTAACTTGAATTATCCAATAGTTAACCGCGTCGTTATAAGCACCCACTAGAAACAGTGCTTCCGGAATATTGAGAGATAAACAAAATATCCAAATTACCTTCTAGCTCCTAACAGTGCCTGTTAATAGATTGACATGCTACTAACAGTTCTATCGATTTCGGCGGAGTGTTGAACCTAAGCTTCCACATATAAAACCAATAGGGGCATAATATCATTGCCCTTTCCCACGTATAACCAATCAACATACACCTATATAACATTCACCGACATAAGTCCATTTAGTGTAATATGTACAAGTTTCAATACATTCTTCACTATTAACAGATAACTACAACATCTATTACGGGAACATTGGCAAAGAATGCCATTGTCATCAAGTAATATAGAGCAAAGCAAGAGCCACTAGCCAGTCAAGTGAACAGATAGATGCCAGGGTATCCTTAACAAAAACTGCTCACAATAACCCATCAATAAACTAGGAATAGGCATATAGGACGAACAGGTGGATTTCCTAACACCGAAAGAGCAGACTTGGCAAAGCAAGAGCTATGAAGATGTACCAGCCATCAAGACTTGTGATTGTTTCCCAGCCAAGCCATTCACACGTATTGACATGGTATTCGCGTGGCTTACAAGACGTGGAATTAAAATCAAACAAGAGTGTTAAATCCAAAGATACTACTGTCGTTCTCCTAACAAGTGGGCTGAGCTTCGTTATATGTAACTAATACGACAGCCTCCTACAAGCAACCCAATATCCTGCACAAGTTGTTATCATCCTCACAGTAGTACATACTCCATTCATTTCAACACAGTGCCTTTCACCACCTAGGTTTAGCTCTGCTATGGAAGCAAGATACTAGTAAAAGTCTCACGGAGGAGATGTAACTCACAAAAATAATCAAGGGTGTAGTGCTGGATTTGACACACATCCATTGTTACGTTCTAAGGTGGAGGTGCAACAAGAGGTCAGAACAAAGGATTTGTAGAAGGGTAAGGAGCAGCAAAAAGCTACCTATCAATACGTCACACAATGTGGGTTAATGGCGACAGCGCCCCAATAAAACCCATTATATAATTCTATGAATGGAATGGACACAATGCCTGGGCATCAGATGTGAGCTTGTGGTCCGGGTTGTTCAATCGTCCTTTTTGGACGACCTCGGCATGGAAGGAGACCATGGCTAACACGCGGGGCAGCCCACATCCTTACAGGTTCTTATATATCACTGAGGAGAAATAAGTTGCATTATAAGCTGCAGAAGATGCCTTCCATCCAACATGTTTGAAATGTTCACAACTGGCGCCCGCAACAGGCGACCTGGTGGGACAGCAACCAAATGCAGGCAGATATCACGAAGCTTGACTTAATACATGATCTCTTAAGCTCTTGGGCCATGATGCTACCTAGTCGTACACATGAATACATGTCAATACCTGTCTAGATTACGCCCCTGCGACCACAGCCAAATTTTCATAGATCGTGCGCTTGACAGCATAAAAAGCCCCCCCTATTTGAGTGGCAGGGCCACCTCCGATAGGTAGACCAATGCTCTCGACATCAATGCGGCCTGTTGCTGTCTTCCGAACCACCACCGAGCCGTCAATCAATAATGTACCCTCGCCCCTGAACTCCGCCGTATGGCCAGATTGCTGCATCGCTTTCCGTAGGTCTGCCAGCCGCAAATCACCAACGTGAAGGGGCTGGGCCACAGAGCGAGTTGCCGATACCATATTCGTTGGTAAGATATCGAGTGTTGGCTCCATCGGGACCTCTGTTGGTTCACCTGGCTGCGACTCTTCCGTCTTGATTCGTTTATTTGCTGTGTCTTCGTCATTGTTTCTCGCAAACTGCTTCTGGACAGCGAGTAGTCGGCCCGTTACGGTTGCAATGCTAAGCCCACGGACACTCTGCCATTTCAACTGCTTTACCAGGGTTGGAGCAAGCTTAACGACCCAAGCATTTGTATCAACGCTTGCATCGACAGTGGTGCCGGTATTAGGGGTATATATGTCGAAAGAACCTTCCGCCATGAGCTTCTTACAATCAGAAGCCAGCGTCATCGTGTCTTCACTACTTCCCCCGACAAGAATAAGCTTTCGTGGTTGGATCAGAGGTATAAGCATGTGAAGACTACGCTTGTCGTGAATCCCGGTAAAGTCGACAAAATCAATCTGAAGTTTGACTGTAATTTTTTCCGTCGTGACCACCAACTTCGATGGGCCGTTAATCGTATCATCCGGGTCGTCAGGAATTGTGTCCAACTCGTCTACGCCACCATCTGGTAAAGCTATTTGAAACTCGTCGGAGATATTTCGTGCTAGTGCCGGTCGCTTGTTGGTATTAGATCCTTGATTCTTGTTCGCAGCAACAACGTCGTCCCATTTGCGCTTCTTTCCCAAGTTGTCGTGAGTATCACTCTTCCCAGGCTGATCTATGTCAGCTCCATCTCCATCTTCCCGTTCTTCTGCCCTAAGGAAGTCTTCAGGTCGAATAAGTTCGCCGTACTCGTCGTCGCGTTTCCGTCGCACTGGATGAGGAAGCATCCTGTCCCTTCCTTTCTTATCTCTGACGTCAAAATCATAAACACCTTTCTTCTTCAGAAGTATATTAACACCCAAATCTTCGTCGGTAAGTGCAGCCTTCTTTCTGCCGACCTGGCCCAAAGTTGTCGCGGCATTCAGAGCCCGACCCTGTTGCTCATCCTCGGAATCTTCAGACTCAGATGATGACTCGGAAGCGTCATCTCCCACGTCGCCAGACGTCTCTAGCGTGACTACTCCTCCGCCCTGCAGTGTCGTCTGGAGCTGACGTTGCTGAGCGAGCCATTGCTGGTATCGGGCAAGATCATTTCCCTGCAGAGCCTGCTTCTGCGCGTCTGTGAAGTCGAGATCTTGTGAGAAATCACCATTATTTTCGCCCTCACTAGCATTATCTTGGCGCTCTCTCCACCAAGTCCAGAGAGTCCTCGCTAAGGACGGCCGTGAAGATGAAGATAGGGATGGATACTCGGTTAAAATGACCATATTTATAGGGTCTTGGGCAAGTTGTTTCAAAACCAACTTTGAGAACCCCCATTCGAGGCTTGCATCACTCGCAATTATGACCTTGCCAAACAGGGTACTGCTGTCGCCATCGCGCGACATGACCTTATCGACCTGCCCTTTCCTATCGAGTAACCGTAGGAATCTGAAGTCAAACGGTCCCGTTTCTTTGCCTTGCTTCGTCCCGTCTGCCGCGCCATTGGCTCTCCTAAAGCCATCGGCAACAGCTTCGAACTCGCGAACAATGCTATCATCCATCCATTCCAGCATACTCCGGGCGTATCTCATGACACTATGGACATTGCGCCCAGCTAAGTATAGTTTGGCTGAATTGAGCCTGCCATCGCCAGACGAATCAGCCCTCCATGCGTGCTCTAGTAGATAGGCTAGTTCTAGCACGCGGGCGCTGGAGTCGGTAGGTATGAGGACTGTGCCGCCCTTAGCAACACACGACCTCACTTTGTCAAGGAGTTGCTCATCTCGTTTACTCCTGCCGCCGGAGACGGATGGCTTTTCGCCGCCGCGGCTGCTACAAACCAAAGCTGTAGGTTTTCTCAACTGTTCAATGACCTCGGCGCCGCCACCACCAGCACCGCCCAACCAGGCAGCACCAGCATAAACATTCTCACGTCCTTGATTCCAATCCACGGCATATACGATGGACTCGAGGCCATGTTGTATATGCCAGATAGTGCCGCCTAGGGTATGACCTGAGTTGTAGGCGGTGATGGTCAAACCGTTTAGGGGCGGGGAGAATGGCGAACCCAGAGGTTGATGCGGTTGTGAGTATTTCAGGGGGTGGATGAGTGAGAAGTAAGTGGCTATCTCGTCTGGAGAGGGTGCTTGTAGAAGAAAATCGGATGAAGTGTCGTGGTCCGAGTAGGACACTCCATCAAGGGCACTCGAGGGGATGGTAGTAGCAGCGGCGGGTGTTGAAGCGTACAGGTCCTGTAACAGGGTCCGGCCAAGCCCGATGATGGGGCTTGTCGCATAGATGGGGACTCGTGTAAATAGAGGGAAATGTTTGCAGCAGTGGGCGAAGGCGGCGATGTGTTCGGTCGTCGCATGCGTGAGAAGAATCAGCGACAGAGTTGGTACTTGTCTGCGCAGATGGAACAATGGTCAGTTCACCTTCACCCAGGTTTTGTATGGTACTCTTTTCCGTGTTAAGATAAGAAAGAAGACAGACATACTTCTCCAGCTCCTTGAGCTTGGCTACGTCGAATGATTCGTCCCAACCAACACCGACAAGTATCTTGATGCCTCCATCTAGCTCGAGAATGGACTGCGATGCGGCCGATTCGGAGAGGGCCCCTTGTAATGGGCTGAATGTAAACATGGCTGCATGATATTTCGTACCCTCTTTCTTCCCTTTCCTTGCGCCTCGGTACTAAACGCCGTCTATTGACCTTTCTGGTCCTTTTTCGCCAAAGGCGGGCCGCCGCAGAACCTGGTCCAAGGCTATGAAGAGTGCAAGGGGATAGCTTGAAACTTTTCTGTCCTAAGTACTCTGGATATTCATGCTGATCCTGGAGAATGGAGGGCTTTGCGATGATGTCGCGTCAAAGAATTCCAGTCCAGGCACATGCGCCAAGACAAATGTCACCCCATTAAGTTCAATGTTGGGAACTGGAATAAACAGCTACATATGCAGCTATGTAGCTATGTACATACAACACAGTCTAGGTACATAAAATAACCTTCAAAAGGTCTAGCAGCGATCAAGATTATTAGTGGGGTAAAGCCGCTAACTATAGGTACCGAGTACTTGCTTTTCTACCTAAAACTTCCCTGTAGGCAGGTACTACATACTATACTCATTGTCAGTGGCATCGGCAGATGTCCGGAAGAGCATCGTGTCAACCCTGGAATTGAATATGTACATAGCTACATACATACCTAAGTAGGTACATATGTACCCCTGTCCCCCGTATCTACTACAATCCCCAATTTGGGAATAGCATCGCTCAGATCCCTAATTCGTAACTGTGGCCTCAACCGACACGACACGATAGGCACGTTGAGTCAAGCTTTTCAACTTCGGTTGCTCTCTTTCCAACCCATTGGCGTCTTTGCAGTGAATCCCAAATCCATCGTCCAATCCTCAAGGAGCCGCAATGAAACCCTCCGCCTTGGTGTAATCGTCCAACACCGCCCCTCCCTAGTCACGAATCGCCAGGGAATGCCTCTCGCTGTTTTTGTAGGAACAAACAAGATAGAGCTCTGTCACATCTGATACTGGTATGAGCACAGGTTGCATCCAATAACCCACAATGAGCGAATATTCCATGTACCACACCCTCGGGCAGGGCGAGCAGTTGGACCCGAACGATCCCAACCGAACCAGCCAACCCGCCCCTCCTCAGTTTCAACCACCTGTTGCTCAGCAGCAATATCAGCAATACGGATCGCCGGTGCCCCAAGGTCAGCAATATTACGGCAGCCCTCCGCCGCCAATGCCAATGGGTGGCGCCTCTCCAGCAGCTGCTCCCGGATTTACACCCCCTACTGCAGACGGAGCTGGCCTAGCCTCCCAGATGGCGGGCATGTCGTTGGACGGACAGCATACCGTGAGGAGGAAGAAGAAGGATCGCCATGCTTTCCACAGTGTTGAGGCGCCCGCTGGCTCTTCACAGCCATACAATGGCATCCCCCCGGCAGGAACTCCGGCGACAGCCTTCCTAAACGCCGACCCTTCGGTGACAACCGGTGGCCAGTTTCTAGGCCAACCTGCCTCGCCAAATCAATTCCCAGCTCCTGTCAACGCACCGTATAATCCTACCGCGCCAGCTACATCAGCCGAGTTCGCCGCCAGGGGGGGCCAGGCACAAACTCCGGCCTTCGCACCGGCCTCGGGTGGTGGTGGCGTCTCGCCGGAGGAGATGCCCAGCATACCGGTTTCGAGAGATATCCCACAGCAATACTACTTTGGCAACGTTTATCCTACCTTCGAGCGCCACGTTCCGCCACCTGCTAGTGTATCCTTTGTTGCGTATGATCAGGGCAACTCTTCGCCAAAGTTCACACGATTAACAATGAACAATATACCCGTTAGCGCCGAGAGTCTTAACAGTATGGGCCTACCGCTAGGTCTCGTTCTACAGCCCTTAGCTCCTCTTCAAGCTGGAGAGATGGAGATCCCGGTTCTTGATTTTGGGGACCAAGGGCCTCCGAGATGTCGTCGTTGTCGAGCCTACATCAACCCATTCATGATGTTCCGCTCTGGGGGTAGCAAGTTCGTTTGCAACCTCTGTACCTATCCAAACGATACTCCCTCAGAATATTTCTGCGCCACGACGCCCCAAGGGGTCAGGGTAGATCGAGACCAAAGACCTGAGTTGACCAGAGGCACTGTGGAGTTTACAGTACCTAAGGAATACTGGACGAGGGAGCCGACTGGTCTCAACTGGCTGTTCATCATCGACGTCACCCAAGAAGCCTTCAATAAGGGCTTTTTAGAGGCTTTCTGTGAGGGAATTCTCTCGGCTCTTTATACGCCTGACGAAAGTGAAGACACGGAAGACAGCGGGGAGCCCAAGCGGCAGATACCACCTGGCGCTAAGGTTGGGTTTGTGACTTACGATAAGGATGTTCACTTCTACAATTGCAATGTAAGCTACCCAACACCTTCGTCGACATGACGCAGTAGCTTGAAATTCTCGTACTGATATTTGCCAGCCTGCTCTTGAACAAGCCCAAATGATGATCATGCCCGATATCGAGGACCCTTTTGTCCCTCTCAGTGATGGTCTGTTCGTCGATCCGTACGAATCCAAGGCCATTATCACATCGCTTCTTACCAGGTTACCGGCCCTCTTTTCCGACATCAAAAATCCCGAGCCTGCTTTGTTGCCAGCACTAGGCGCTTCTTTGGCTGCCTTGGAGAAAACCGGAGGAAAGATGGTGTGCTCTTTATCAGCCCTTCCGACGTGGGGACCGGGCCGCCTCTTCATGAGAGACGACGGAAAATATCCCGGAGGCGAGATCGACAAGAAGCTATTCACCACTGAGCATCCTGCCTGGAAGAAGTTGGCGGAGAAGATGGTTGCCGCTGGTGTCGGTATCGACTTTTTCCTTGCAGCCCCCTCTGGTGGTTACTTGGACATCGCGACAATTGGTGAGTCAGATTCATGAATTTTAGGAAGGTTATATCGAGGCTAATTTTGTGAAGGTCATGTGTCCTCCACAACAGGTGGCGAGACTTTTTACTATCCCAACTTCGTGGCTGGTCGGGATAATACCAAGCTCTCACAAGAAATCAAGCATACGGTTACGAGGGAAACAGGCTACCAAGCGCTGATGAAAGTACGATGTTCAAATGGACTTCAAATATCCTCATATCATGGCAATTTTATCCAGCATACCTTTGGAGCTGACTTGGAGATCGGTGTTATCGACGCGGACAAGGCAATAGGCGTAACTTTTGGATATGATGGAAAGCTCGATTCTAAACTCGACGCACACTTTCAATCAGCTCTCCTCTATACGACTGCTTCTGGCCAACGCCGAGTCCGTTGCTGCAACGTGATCGCCAGTGTCAGCGAAAATGCGAGAGATTGCATGAAGTTTATTGACCAGGATGCCGTATATACCATTCTCGCGAAGGAGGCATCGTCGAAACTTTCTTCAAGTTCAAGCACTCTAAAAGACATACGACTCAGCTTAACTGAGAAAACTATCGATGTTCTAGCAGGTTATCGCAAGAACTTTTCTTCACAACCCCACCCACCAGGACAGCTTGTTATGCCCGAGATGCTTAAAGAGTTCTCAATGTACATGCTCGGCCTCATCAAATGCCGAGCATTTAAAGGAGGAAATGAAACCTCAGATCGGAGAGTACATGAAATGCGCATGATCAGATCGATGGGCCCTACAGAGCTCAGTTTATATCTTTATCCCCGCATGATCCCGATACATAATCTCAACTCCGAAGATGGCTTCACCGACGAAAAGACTGGCCATCTGAAGTTACCTCCCGCAATTCGTACATCGTTCAGTCAGGTCGAGCCGGGTGGCGTCTACCTAGTTGACAATGGACAGCAGTGCTTATTATGGCTCCACTCACAGACTTCACCAAACCTACTCATAGACCTTTTTGGCGAAGGCAAGGATAGTCTTAGCTCGCTTGACCCCTATAGCGTAGCCTTGCCGGTCCTGCAAACACACCTGAATGCCCAGGTCCGGAATATTATCGAGTTCCTCAGGTCACTTCGTGGCTCGAAGGCATTGACAATTCAGCTAGCGAGGCAAGGCATGGATGGCGCCGAGTATGAATTTGCTAGAATGTTGGTAGAAGACCGAAACAACGAAGCTCAAAGCTACGTGGATTGGCTTGTCCATATTCATAGGGGTGTACAACTTGAGGTGAGTTAACCCTCTATTCTGTCATAGTGGAATTAAAGCTGACGCTCAATGATTAGCTGGCCGGGCAAAGGCAGAAAGAGGGCAGTGAAGGAAGTTCTTTTGCATCGAGTTTCTCTGGCCTACGTCCAAACTACTGGTGAGATTACAAGGACGAAATGAAGCGGTGATGAATCTGTACGTATGGCATTGGGAGGCGCATTAGAATCTGGATCGAGAGTGGGCATGGCAAACGTCAGAAGAATTTCCCATCGAAAAGCAAGCACATCGTTCTATCACCTTTGACTTATTTTTTACTTTCATGGGGTAAACTTGAAAAGAGCCTCAGTCTCGTTCCAGATTCTCTCGTCACTGTCATGGAGTCTAATGTCGCATTTATGAACACAGATGCCGCCAATGTCCCTGAACGACGCCTGATGTTGATTTAACCTTTTCTTGGATAAAACTACAACTCACATACGAACTATGCAAAGTGTATTATACTTCAATCAGCTACCGCTTCAGTAATACTATCCCCTGCTAAGGCTCCAAGGGAGCCATTAAAAAGGTTCGACTGCTTCGTGTCTCCAGTGGATATCAAACTCAAGCGACAACTTACGTTTATCTGCTAGTGACGGCATTTCTGCTTTCTCGCTCGAGAAAGCAAAAACCACAGGGGCTGCTTCCATCTCTGTGGCACTCTTCTTCCAGTATGTATACGTCTGCCTCGCGCTTCAAACCCTCATCGCCCGAGTGCAACTCCCTGATCTCACGGAGGTTACCGCAGCGCGACTTGATCGCGGAGGTCATCGCGCTTTCACACACACATATTTAGGCACAATCGTCATGACCCTGTTTGCGGGATAGCGTCGTAACAAAGAGCGCAAGCAGCGTCTCCCTTGCTCCACGTCACGAGGCCCGAAATAGTCGACGCTTTCCGTGTTATCGTGGTTCTCGGGGAAACGCCCCATGCCCGTGACCATATCCTCTCTGCGCAAGCGCTATGGCGCGCTTGAGCTCCAGCAGCGTATGCCGCCGTATTTCGTGCCGCTTAAACGGTCCAGTTCGAGTTCTCGGCCGTGAATAGCGTAAAATCAATCAATCGTCGCGCGGGGTGACCAGCAGCTCACCGATCAGTGCCATTTCCACGCCATATTTATCCAAGGTCTCAGTGCGCTGCTCCGTGAGCCACAGGTGCATCTCCACGCCATTGAAGATCCCACTCCAGACGCAGTAACCGCTCCTCTCGTGGTACCAAGTGGCTTACGCACCTTTTCGACTTACAAATATTTGTCACACTAATAGCATCGCGTATCGAGTCTTTATATAAAATGAGAAAATCCCTCATACACTTTAAGTAACTGGTATAAATATATATTCAGCTTAACCGTAAGCCTAGTCTCCATTACTTCACATGTCAGGAAAATACTCTTGCGGTTTTAGTTCCCTGAAATTCCCGAACACCGGGTCTCTGTTTTAAGTCTCTTGAGATTGTAACTCTTACGAAAAATTTAGGTATAGATATCACGATTACATTTGTAAATATATGTTATGAGCTTCACCCGGGAACATAGTCAGAGTATTAAATAAGTTCGTAATTATATAACCTTCTACCTTAGTATGCTCGCTCTATGTTACACACGCTCGGTTAAAACTCCAGTGCTATTAGACCAGGTGGCTTGCCACGACGAGTAGTGATATTGTATGCTTATTCAGGATAGTTTATAAAACAGTACATCATACCAGGTGCCCAAATCTGCATGTAACGACGGCACCGCGTGAGCATGTTATGACGCTAAGTAGTCCTTCGTCTACTCCCTTTTTCTTCCTTCCTAGGTGGAAACAAGGCAGACTTCTTATCGAACTTACAAAGAATCGGACAGGCAGTAAAGCCGTCGGTGTAAGTATACAGGAGAAAGGTTCTTGCATAGGCCAGCCTAGTGGTTTAGCCATGTTCGTCCGTGCGGCTGGTCGAGGTGACCGATCGTCAGGGACCTCCACGTGTTCACGCACAGCCCGAGGGTGATGTTTATAGTGTGGGGGGTTTATCATGAGGCTCGTGTAGCATGGGGTGTGATTGTAGAAGACTCAAGGTCAGTTTCAGATCAACCGAACTTACTATTGGTCCGCACGAATGTATATGTACAGTACTTGAGGCTAGCTGCTCAACCTCATGGTCCAAAGTGGGAAACCTGGTCAAAGTGGTGGCGAGTCAGGAAGTATATGGCATCTTCCTGGCGTTGAGACTACATAGACGTAGTTGCCAATAGCCATGTGATCCGGCGGCCGGCATCCTTCTGGCTGGGACGTGGAGAAACGGAAAAGCTGATATCTCCGAAGGCCGCTGCCGGCCGACTGGATAATACTTTTCCTTTTGCCTGCCGGATGGGTTGCATTAGCCAAGTCTTGTTCTCTACCACCGCCACAGCGTCTCAGCTTCACGAGCCTAGATCGAGGTTACGTGGCGTCGCCATAAAAGACACACGCACATAGTGTAGAGCTATACAACCACTGCTCTAGATCGATCGCTCTATTGCGCGATTTTAGCTAGCTCGCCACGAGGTCTTACAAGCTTAATTATAGAGCGAACCTAGTCTGAAACAACAACTGGTTCTCCACAACAGCCCGATGTACACGCGTACCGCATTATTGTTGCTGAAGCCTTCAGCTGGGTTATAAGTTTATGCATCATATGACATTGGATTCCGGTTAAGTAGCCTTCTAGTCCTCAAGTCTATAGTATATGGCTCTGCACTCTCCAATCCTTGCCAACGCCGAAAGCCGACTACCAAACCGTGGCGTCTGGTTATTGTGAAGTAGATGGTAAGGCTATAGCTTTACACATATTTTCCGGTATGTATGTCGTGGGGATAAAGAGGGCAACCGAGACATGCTAGCGCTAATAGGATTCAAACCTATCCTCTATTATATGTCCGCTTAATAGCACCACAGCTCGTGGATACTTCCTCGGCGCTTGCGAATCTACAACTCAAAGTGTTGTCATGATGAGTCGATGACCTGGAGAGGCCACGGGCAATTTCGGAGTAAAGGAAAGGGATTACCTTCTGGTATTTGGCATGGACGTATAGTGGTGAATATAGAGTTACACCAGGGAGCAAATTCGGTGTTCTTTTTCCAAAAGATTTCTCTAGATCTTTCGTCAGGTCACATTGGCAAATATGTAAGACTGTTCGAATAGAGAGAGTGGTCGCAAGGCTGGGATGAACACCACAACCTTTGAGGGGCTGAAGGTTCTGTCAGAAATTATCTAGCATACAAACCAAGCCTGTAATCATGCTACAATATAATTATGCAGTGGTCCTAAACTATTGGTACTGGTTAACAGCCAAGGAACTATAATAGTCTTGGTCAGCCACAAGTTCTCATGGTGTCGCACAAAGCACTCTACTAGAGGGTGTGTGCAAACATCGTAGTTTCCTGTGGCGCTGAACTATGAGACTCTTGTGTGACCCCATGACTTCTTCTACACGTGTATGGTAAACTTACTCCATCTTGGCGAAAACAGCTAGCAACGTGTCTCCTTGTCATTGCGGCCAGCCAACAGACACAAGACTTTTCAATATTGAACGAAGTGTTTCTAGTATAGGAGCACATGATCAGTCAAGGTACCGATTCTTGGGCTAAAACATGGTAAGATCTTATTTAGAGTTTCTAACACTAGGCATTGATTGGGTTTAAATCGATACTAGACGACATCGTCCTACAACCTAAACGATTAGGCTAAGCATTGTGGGAATCCCTAGTGGCATACTAATTCACCGGCGCAGAAATCGGCGTTTTACATTCATTCCCCAGTCTCTCGGACTCTCTCCACAGAGTTGAAACCGACAAAGTCCACGGACTCCGGACGAAACTATCCTAGCCAGTGAAAGGAGCCCCGAGGATGATCGTCCGCAGGGAAAGGAAGCTTGTCGATAACTCTAAATCGTCTTCCCTCTTCCATAGGGGACGATAACCTTCCAAGGTTTTGCACCTCATTTGATCATATCTCCTCGTCCATTACCCTCTCACTTGGACTAGATAGCAAGCCTTGATATCACCATCATTGTGTTCACTAGCGGCATAGAGAAGTAGATAATCTCTGGTGGAAATCATGGCTGCTTGGCTGTGTGCCCTTGATGATATTCCATACTATATATACATATCCACATTTCCTTGCCCAGTCTCCTACGAGCAATATTTTCACTTACCCCTTCATGCTTTCTTCCACGTCCAAACAGTCATAATGGATTACGAAACCGATACAAACCCCAATCTCCGGCAGGTTCCACAAGGTCCTCCCTTCTGTCTAGTTTCTAGCTGGTCCACTCACGGCCAACACGAAGAAACAGTGCTATGCGCTACAACGGCTTGAAAACATCCTAATGCTCTTTCGGAGATAATCCAGAGTGCTGGGAGGGCTAGTCGAGGCTAGCCAAGCCTCCGTGCGCCTCATTGTTTCTCTCACGCCACTAGTATGTCCGTGTTACCACATGCGCTTAGACTCAATAAGCTATTAATAAGCTTATTGATAATCAGGTGAGATCGCACCTTAAACTGCGTAATAGGCGAAGTATATGCACACCTTAAACTATAGTTTATTAGACGTGCCGCAGATACGTCGGTATTGCCGGCCGGCGGCAACCTCGGAATGCAACGGGGTTGTCCTACTGTTATTAGTCGCTCCACTGGCACATCAACGTTTTTGTTCTTGAAAGAGGAATGATGAAGTCTTGGCAAACACCAGTCTCTATTTTTTCGGAAGATTATTGAAAGCGCGAGCGCGAAACTATCTGGCATCGCAATACGTACGTGCTCCGGAGTCTACATCCACTATACTTAGCGAGCTTTGATATAGTCAGAACTACAGTGTAGCTCGGTCTTGGCTCTCGCTAAACATCGCATGTGTATGGCAGAACAGCAAAAGACGTGGCGTCAGCATTTTGAGCCAAGCCGAAAAAGACGCAAAAAGAGGCATGCGTGACAACAAAGGCCTTCTTCATGTATTATTATATCATACTGCTTGTGGCTTGCGTCGGTTGCCAACCCTTGCTTGAGCTGTTGTCCAGAGGAATCCCGCACGACACGGGCTACGCAGCAGAGAAAAGAGGCTTAAGCCCCAAACCTCCAAATGGAAGTGATCGCCAATCTATATGGCGTCCCTTCGCGGAACAGAGCGCGCGGCACCATCCGCTGTGCTGCAATGCAATGTGACCGACACCCCACGTTTTTTTCTCTCTCAATTGCTTATTTTGTTGTTTTCGACTGAACCGCCACGCGGCAGGCAAGCTGAAAAGGAATAAAACCGTTCCTATAAGTCTGGCTTCCGGCACGCGAAGCCACGTTCTGCAGCCTTATCCCGGGATTCGTATTGCGAATCCTAAATACGATTGGCCAGTTCACTTATCTCAGATGTACTTTTGTTAAACGGCGTGGTGCGCAGCTGCAGAGTCGTCGAAAACAAGCTTGCTACAGATCTCGGTTCCCGATTTGCATAGAGATTTTTGTCATTTCCATTCGTTCATTCTCGCCTGCCGCCGCATGCCCACCCATAGAAATATGGCGTTTCCCCCCTGCTATTGATGAATCTGCATGGTAATCTTGTGCGAATGTCAAATATAGGATATGGCTTTTGTTCCTTACTACGGATGCTGTATTCAGGACGCTGCGCTTCCCTTGGAAGCCATAGCAGCAGCGTGGACATTACACTAGACTCTATTGAACCTAATCTCAAGGAGGCTTTTCGCGAGAAACCTGCAAACCTGCAAACCCCACCAAATTCATGCCTTACTCGGACACCCGCACGATCTAGCATACTGCCGTCGTACCTCACGATCGATTCTTACTGCAGCCGTCCATCCTTAGCGATGTAAAAGACTCTCGGTATATGTGCTTACGACAATTCCTCCGTGGCGCAATTGGCTAGCGCGTTCGACTGTTATGAATGAAAAAAAGCAGGTAATCGAGAGGTTGACAGTTCAAGCCTGTCCGGGGGAGAGTGAATGAAGTTCAAGTTTTTTAGTCTATCTCTTCACTGAGTCTTTCGCATAAAAGCACACACACGTCTCAGCTTAGTGTCGACGCTAGGGATCTGCTCTCCTGTGCTTGAATCTTTCTTCACAACGCATGCATAAGTTAGTCCTTCAATTCCGTCCTGGGGGCCGGGGGGTAATCTACCTCTATACTAGACTGGGTGGGGGGTATAGTATAGTGAGTGAGTGAGTAGCTTCTTGATTACCCGAGGTTAAAAGTAAGCGAAAAAAAGCTTAAGTCCTTAACCCAGTGTACTATACATAGGGCTACATATAGGTATATGTTGTACACATGCACGAAAGCCCGGTTTGAGAATGCGAGAAGGAACAGAGGCTTGAGGTGCATACATGCTAGGCAGATGCCGGCCCGGCCGGTTAGACATAAAACGTGCAGCTTGCCTGCCGGAAAGTCTGATGTATGTAAGTATGTATGTCTGTATGTGTGTATGCTCATGCACAAATTGGAAATAACAGAATTAGGCTTAGTCTGCTTAATAAGTGCTTCTACAGGATCATGCAAGTATACTATCTAGATACAGCTTCCGTCTGTAGATCGCGAGGGAGGTAGGTATACTACGTACAGTACATGTCCATGCATGCTCTCCTTAGGTACTTTTAAGCTTGTTCGGACAGCTGGCCGTTTGCCGGAGTGAAGGGTTGCACGGAAAGAAGCCTCTTCTGCTGAACCTAGCTAGATCTGCCGATCTCTGCGAGCCGCTTCCCAGCTCGAGTGGGTTAGCATTCAGCTTGTGCTCAAAGGCGTGATAAAAAGACATTGTTTAGTATAGTAGGGGCTTGGCGCGAAACAGCTTGGCGCCTAGATCTTTATAGCCACACACAGACAGATAAGATGCGAGGCGAAGTGATGGGGAGGAAGTGGCGAATTCAGTCCTTTCACGATAGCTTCAAATCCCATCTTTGCCGGAGCTTAATAGCCGGTCCCCTTTAAAGCTAGCTTTGTCATCACTATGCCACAGTCCTAGCGTACCTAGGCGAGGTGATAGCTAGTGAGTAGGAATGTCGACCAGGTAGACCAGTAAGAGTAAGGTGCCTGATCCTGACTAAGTATAAGATAGAATTCAAAACAATCCCTCACCGCGGACATGCGCATACTGTAAGTGAACTAAATAGGTGAAGTGTGCGGCACAGTTCAAGGTGTGAAACGCCTACACAGCCCTCCTACGTTATGAACCATGGAACATGAGCAGATGCCCGGCGCTCCTGTAAAACAGAGAAGCCTCGGAACTTGGTGAGTTTACTAATGTAGCTGCAAGTTGTATGCTTGTGCTCGGTGTCGCAATAGGTGCCCTTTGATATACCTATTAACCGAGGCAAGTATGTGGCGTAGCAAATGTGCCTTTGACGTCAGCAACCTTGACTCAAGAGAGCCGAGACAAGCAAGATACCTGAATTCCAGACGTGCATCTCGTCTACAAGGATTTAGGTATGTAGCATGTATCACGTAGCACTGCAGTGATGAGAATACCTAAGGCAAACTCAATATACCTACCGGTATGGTACGCCCTCCTTTCATCTCTATTCGCAACCCCTCACATTCCTCCCCATCAACGTCGTGTGAAAGAGGAATGAATGAGCGCGGGACGGAACGGGAACGGGGGTTGAGAGGCGAAAGAGACGAGGAGAGCAAAAGGATTGGTCCTATGAGGACAAGGAAGGGATGAAGATAACTTCGCGTACAGGATATTTGCCTGCCAGCACGCAAGCAAGCGCCTATCTTCTCCTTGTGTGCCGGCTGGCTAGGTTCGGGGTCGGGGTTAAGGTTTGACTCGTTCGTTCGTCCGTCCGTTCATGTTGTTGCTAGAACTGGCCCATTATAGTGTGTACCTACTGCTTCACGTATTCGGGACCGACCACTAGTAAAATAGATAGGACTTGGAACTGCTTGCTATAGTGAACAACAGATAATAAAGCAGTCATATGATGAGTAGCCCTTCCAATTAGATCGGACACTAGTTAATTAACTATATGCTATAATGCCCACCCAGTCCTCATTTTCTCGCTTGCCCGACAGGATATTTGAGTTGACAGCCGGATTATTAAGGGGAGATATATCCCGAATGAAAGGTCTTGTCTATTCAGGGACAGACAAAAGAAGCGATTAACGGGTTTACCTACTAATAAGCTAGTCAGGCATACCATGTTCCTATCGGGGCGGACTGTCCAAGACGGTGGGAATTCACCCAATCGTTATTAGCTAGGTTAAGTTTAAAGGATTCATAAGAGGAAGGATTGTGCATGCGTTAGACCCTGCACTTTGCATGAGCCTTGCAGCACCCGCAGCGGCAGCCGAAAGGCAGACGAACTGAGGGAGCATCCAAAAAAAAGAGCTCTCAATTGAGGATCGGCGTAGGGGTCTCCCATAGTTCTACTGTAATTCATTAGGTGATCATGAGCATCTGTTATGCCAAGTAAAGGGACGTAGTACTAGGTACTCGAGGTTCTGCTCTGAGGTCACGATACAGGCATCTAGGTCAGATTTGAGCAATGCCAAAATAGTTAAACAGCTTGATTATAGCGCTGCGGCTGAAGTGAATCAAGCCAGTTCCCTCTTCCAAGGGTTGGTATCTGTGATGCAGAGAAAAATATTTACAGGCAAAACCCCTAGTGTCTCCCGACAGTACAATCAAACCATTGTGGGATTTCCCTGCCCGTAACTCCGTTCCCTTGCCAGCCAAAGCAATGTCTCTGCAGATGCACCACAATGAAATACAAACGCCGCGCCATTCCGATTGCCCATCATCTCCGATCCCAGCCGCGTAGCCCGCCCTTTTCTTGTTTTCCGTGAACGCCTAAACGATGCTCCTTTGATAGAAGGCTGTCTAAATGCAAAACTTACGGTCGAGCGACCGAAGTGCTTTTACGTCCGCCGACATCTCGTGCGCAGCAGCTGCAAGAGCTCGTGGTGAGCTGCTAGCACTACTGTTGCTCGCCGGATTGGCGCTGTTGGGCTCGGAGTTGCTGGGTGTGGGGTGTAAGAGGATGCTTGACAGGCTTGCCTTTCGGGCTGAGGTACTATTGAAGCCGTCCGAGCTAGATGCCCTGGGTGGCGAGAGAGAGTTTGTTCTAGGAGGAGTGGGACCGCGGCTTGAGGCTGCCATGGCCGGCAGGGGACCTTGAGGGTTGCGCACACTGGTCATGACGGCCTGGGCGGCTTGTACCTGTAGCTGATGCGACCGAGGAGATAAGCTCGAGTTTCGGTCAGTCATTTGATATGTAGCAGGCCCTGGTAACCGCTCATAGATGGGAGAATGGTTTGCTGGCCCGGACGCCGGCAATTGCGGCGGCGGCGGCGGTCTGTGTGGTAGAGAGGGCTGGTGAGCATGAGGATTTGATTCAGGCTCAAGCCTGCCGTTGACCCAGGAGGGAGGAGTGTGGTTTGGTGAGGGAGGCCATGGGCCCATCCAAGCTGGGGCTGCCCAGTACCCGTACGCGCCCTGATCTTGTGGTGGTGGCCCAGCAGAGTTGCTGTATGGTTGCATGGGCGTTCTCGTCAAGGCTGGGGGGGAAGCGTCATGCATGCTCGACTCGGGATACATGCCTTTAACGGGCATGATATGCCGTAGTTGAGGATCAGTGCTCGGTTGAGGAAGCTCTGGGGCTCCAGGGTGCTGTCGAGCATAATATGAGATTAGATGCAGATGTTGACCTTGCGATGTTGTGATGCTGAAGGACTGCTTCATAAGCCCATCCGTCTTATAACGGTAACCTTCTGGCTCGCCGTCTTGGTCGTCATCGCTGAGCCGACCACTGTCAGGGGAGCGTCCATTGGTCCGGCGAGTGCTTCCGAAGCCGCTTCCTCGCTTCCCTTCCATTTCCCGATATGTGAGAAAGCTGCCAGAAACTCGACTTGCGCTCCAAGATTTGCCATCAGTCCAACGTCGCATGCCGGCTTCCCGTTCGTCCCAAACAAATATAGAACCGGATCTGATAGACTGTCGCTCCTTTTCCGATAACCTCCGTTGGACTCGAGGCAGAAGGCCGAGCCTGCATGCTTCGAATAGCTTGATGGCATCTGCGGGTGTCCGCACATAGCCGTTATAGGTCTCCATCCTAGCTAGTTGGTAGGATGGATTGAAAGATGGTTGAATGTTTTTGAACAACAAGGATTACCACGTCTCGCGGACTGGTACAGTTAGACTCTTGTAATCCCGCCCTCCTACCACGTCGACTCCAATCGAGCCTCAATCGTGGCTCATTCAGACAGTCGGGTGACGTTGGATGTTGGACAAGTTCACCAGAGGCGCCTTGGCAGTTTCTGAAATGTGGGCAGTGTAATTCGATGTGATCTCCAATGGCATGCAATTGCCGCCGTAAGTGTCGAAATACAAGGATTATCTTAAGAATACTTGTGTTAGTTTTACTTGTAAGGCGACAACTGCAGAGTTCATGACTAAAGAAGGTCTCAGGGTTGGATGATTCCTATTTAGAGCGTGACTATTCAACAGGCGTGTGAAGCGTGTAGGGTATGGGCTGGAATTGTCTGTGAAAAAACACTTGTTTATAGCTTCAACAATCTGAGACATGCGCAAAGGGTACATGCGACGACCGCAGATCAATCTCCGCCTTAACTTTCAACCACAACTAGGAGAGGTGCCACATGGGAACGAAAGTGCAAGATGACAGGAGCAGTGTGAACATACCGAATCGAGATGCGTTAACAAATAATGTTCGACGAGGGGTAGAAAATCAAGCCGAGAAGCGCGAGGATTGCTTGGTTGTTATAAAGTGGGCGAGATGGTGTACAAATGTTTCGGAAATGTGGGTGCCTCGACACTAATAAATCTAAGGTACGGATGGAGAAGTAATTGTTGGTTGCGTTGAATGCAGTGCTCCAAGCGGTTGTGGTGCAAATTGGCGGCGTAAACCCAAATTCCAAAGAAAGCTTCAAATTGTTGGGACCAGGGTGAGGTTGGCGCCGGTGTGCTTGTAAGAGGGCGTTGTCTATGCTATGCCATCTGGGTTTGCGCGTGGATGCAGGCCTTGATGTGTTGATTGTGTCGTGTTAAAGTTCGACACTCAGGATGATGATGTAGAGTTAATATTAGAGTTGTGAATTAAGGTTGGAGGGTAGTGGATGCTGATTTGAAGCTTAAAAGATAAATATAAGCTTCAGAGGCAGTCGTTGCTAGATATAAGGTAGGTAATATAAGAAGACCGGCTGGCGGTTGGTGAGTTTGCTGCGGGTCAATAGTACTTGTATACATGTTCTCGAGTCAAGGAAAGGTCTAGTTCGGTTGGTTGCCCCAAGCGGAAGCACTAGGACAGATTCATTAGAGGTACAGTACTTGCAACATGTACTTTAATTGGTAGTGGATACCATATGTATATGTGTACCTTAAATGTGGGAGGAAGTAGTGGAGAATGCGCCAAGAGCCAAGAAAACCAAGCCTTGTCAAGGTACGACGGTACTATAGTACATACCCTGCACAAGTACCTTAGTACAGCAGTACACTGCTGCACTCGAAGATTGTGGCTTGCTCCCGTGATAATGATCCGTTCTAGCACGTCTTCAGCACGTGCGGCCACGCTCTCCGCTTCTTGGTCTTAGTGACAGGGAAGGCCGAGACCGCCGCCTCTTTCAGTGTTAAGAGACAAAAAGATGGGCGATGGCGGTTGTATCGTGCAAGTTCGTCAGTCCAGCCCCTGGTGCGCCCGTTTCAACTTGATTTTGTTTTGTTTATTCTTTTGCCCCAGCTGGGCTGTTCTGGCCTTGTTTCCCGGCCAGGGCTTGCTTATCTGGCTGTCAAGGTTTCGTCTGTGTAGACAAAAGTATGGTCCAGAGTATGACCTGAAGGGAAGACTAGTCATCTAATCCGCAATTTTGAAAACAATCAAAAGAAATTGCACATGGCAGATGCCGCGGCAGCTACCTTTGCTGTATTAAGTTGAAAGACCGGCAGGCAAGGGAGCAGGCCAAGTGAGTGTTACAAAGGAGGAGGAGCTGGAGTATAAAAGTTTAGCTGTACTATGTAAGGCTAAATTGCCCGTAAGGGAGTACTATAGTATCATGTACAGTAACTTCATGAACAGCATTAACAGGATAGACCCAAAATCGATGCGTGTGTGTCTAGTTTGTGTAGTGTATATCTCTTCTTATTTTGTAAGCTTAACTAGGCGGTCCACACTACCAATAAACACAGTTCCGAGTTGGTGATACAGTAGGTAGGGAGTACAAGCATGAAGACAGTGGTGCTAAGTTGGAGCCAAGCTTCAGTTACCTACATAGTACCTACTGATTACAGTGCCAATGGTGCCAAGAAGCATTATTTTTCTGTGTTCGTATAGTACTGGTACTTACTCAAATAGGTACAGCTAAAAAAAGTGGAGTCGGATTGTAGGAAAGGGCGTGTGTTTGTGTTCGTGCAAAGAGCGAGAGAGAAACGCACGGAGGGGTGAGTGGATTAAGGTAAAGAACGTGCTGATGGCTCGAGCTAGGTAGATACTTGTTACCCACCTGTTGCATTACCTTCCAGGTAATTCCAACGCTAGGTACAATACGTACTGCATACTCCTTTAGTTACACCAGCTCATGCTGGTAGGTATTAACAAAGCAGAATTGTACTTTATTACAGTCGAGCCCAAAGTCAATTCCCGGCTTATGCATACCTCCTGTTTTATCTTCAACCCAGCTAAGAACTGATTAGATTCATCAAGATACGATAGATAGATAGCTGATCAGCGCTTCAAGCTCCCGTTAGCTTAGCTAGAGCCCCGTGCCGTTTGCCTGCTATCAACATTCCATGTTGCCTACAATACCTACTTGGAATGCACATGTTATAACTTGCTAATCGAATTTCTCGAGAGCATGTTACCATGTGTCCTTCAAGGTTATCATCTTGGTCCCCTTACATACAAGTGTACGTACATACACTGGCGGACGTCCCTTGCTATCCAGGATTCTGTGCATGATGTGCGTAAGCACAACATAACTGCAAACGGTAATATTGTTTCTTGTCACACGAGGCAGGTCATCCTCTGCATGCATATCTCGCCATACGTTTAGTAGCATGCGGCCGTACCTATGATTGTAACGATGCGCCCTCTATCTTCAAGGTTGCCCCCTCCCCTGCCGGCTCTTCATTTCCGGCAACATCCTTTCACAGCCGCTGACTGCAAGGACACGGTATCATCCGCGATTCTGCGCCAAACGGCCTAATTAGCAGGGTAGAATGGGGGGCACATATATTATTCTGTTTGTAACAATGCGACTCAACGTGGCTTGCTGGCGTAGTGGGGGGTCAGGTATTTTGATTTGGTCAATGATGGAGCTACTTTGCTGGTGCAAGAGGGCTGTTCTGATATTGTGTCCTGCGTATAGAGACGCCTTAGAGTTTTCCACTTGGACAATGGTTGGACAAGCTGGTTCCACTGCCGAGTGAAAATAGTCGATGACACGATGAACTTTACATCTTCCCATTATATCGAACTTGACGCAAGCACCCTTGTCATTGGGGACGGTCGCCTTGCGGCATGCTGGTTTGTGTGGAACAATATGCGCAAACAGCACCGAAGCTCCGAACGCTTCCGGCAATTTCGAGACCATCACAACGCACGGCATCTTGATTGTGCCACTCTGTCAGTCCCCCTTGGGATCAGTGTGTATCTCAGAACTATCGTTCTAGGACATATTTTAACCGGATTCGCTGGCAGTGGTGCTCCTTTGGTACGGTCTGCCTACCTGAGTATGACCACTTTTGTCTAACATAACGTCGCCTGTCAAGTCTCAACTAACACACTTCTTCGGGTATTACCAACTCGAGCTTTCCTGTTACACTGCACAGTTCGATTGGTGAGGCTCTCACGTCAAGAAGAGCGCGTTGACAACTCACTAGATCAGATCTTAAACGTACGGCAGTCTTTTCCTAAAAGTCAAGCATCAACTTTAACACATTCATTTCCCAAGAGGGCGTATCGCAGTTGTGGGTGGCCACTCTGTCTTTAGCGGGAGTCCGTACCAACATCCAGATTGTGATGGAGCCGGACTGTTAGAATCCACTGCAATGGATTGTATTCTCTTCCCCATTCCTTGTCTCTCAACCCATTCACACTTAGTAGCACGGAGCTTCTTGTTGCGGGCTACGGCACAGCGCTGGTCACATGACATGGGGATTCGGTATCGCACTGAGGCACGCTACGGTAACAGGGTCGGTAACATTTGAAATACCAGATCCCGAAGTCTTGGGTGGTCCAGGGTCACTGTCATTTCAAATACCCGAAGCCCTGGGACGGACAGTCGATTCACCGCTACGATATGAGGCTTAAAACTCCAGTTTGCGAATTTGACCGTTCTTTGGAGATGGCTTGACACAGGAATTAGCTAGGCAAAGTTGGGCCGTCTGTGAGCCGTTCTGACGGGGATGTATTCATCCCAGGATCACGAAAAATACTAAAGAGGTAGTCCAGCGCTCGTTTAGTTCCTAACAAGGCCCTCAGCTTTAAGTATCTATATGCAGTCCACCCAGTCCCAAGGTTGCAATCGGCGCGCCCAAAAGCTCTGGGATTCTCCATACTAAGCGGTGCGTAACCTTTCAGCATGGTTCGATGCAAGATTGCACTGGCAGTAGCAACAACCGCAGGCTACCGAATGTGAACACTACTAATAAATATTTGTGCAAACAACTACCACCTATTTAATAGGTTTTACCGTTCTATTCTGCCACGGTATGGAGCCCAACCAAAGGATGGCGCCAACATGCGTAACGAGAGTAGTACGCATTACCCGGCGGTGAAGAAGAACGCACGAGGTCTTACTTGTGGAATGCACTCCTTTTAACGATTGGTTTACTCTTGACGAGAAGTGCTTCAAACGGTGGCCTATAGATTTTACACGGAATCACAGCCGTCTGATCCACAGTGCTGAATGTGGTGACCAAGAACCCAGAAGGGATGATGAGTAACAATCCCTAGGCAAAGTACAGATACCAAACAAAAAGGTTACCATCGTCACCGCGAGACTCGAGAGACGCTCACTTCTACTTTAGGAAGCCATACATGGGAAATCTCACCTTGGCGATTTCTCTTCAGCGACGCTTCATGTTGCACAGGCACAGTGCATCGCATCGATAAGGACCAAGCCAATGTGAGGTGCATGTACAAGACACTACGTGTAGGGGTCTTGCAGAGTGAACAATCAGAGGCTACACGACAAAAGCGATTTGAGTTTGGTGGTGGATACCCTTATTTGAGGCTGTTAGTGGTGGGCCTCTGATGACGAAAAGGATGTACATGTGTCATCAAACGATGACAGTCCTGGTTGGAGTTCCCACAGGCTGGGAAGGATTCAAGCTTCTTTTGCAACTGAGCCGGGGGTGCAGATCTTATGTTTCCAGTCTCTTGTCGTCTGTTTCACACCTTTTACAGGGCTCATTTGTGACGAGAGAGCTGACGAAATGTAGTAAATGACGTGAGAGGTTAGGGCAAGAGTGCTGCCCCGTACTCTGCCTTACTCTACAAAGATCACCTATGCACAGCTGTACTTGGTTCATCATCAGAAGAGCCCAAACGTGCGGCATCAAGACGCTCATGCATGCCAGGGCATCTAGAGCACACTGGCAGATCACACGACACCAGGAAAATAGGCCCCGGTTGCCAACTTCATCATTTGTCGAGTTGCTTTTGCGCCGCACTCCACTCCAATGCAAGACTACCTAGGTATAGCAGTGCCTGATGACACACAAAGGACCCCTATGTGAATGGGTAAGTCACTTGGCCATTCTTGGTCTTCGCAGTGAAGACCCCAACCTGGGGAGGTATTTGATATTTGAGTTTCTCTTGGTGCTCTCGCCTCATTGGTGAGTAGGGAGGGATCCTTGGCAGGGCTTGGCAGCCACGAGGAGATCTGTAATTATTACCTGTTGTTCTCAATGAAAATTTAAGCATGAATTTAAGCAGTGTTGCTTCTCCGCAGCCACCGCCCAACTAGGGTATTTTTAGACTATCTCAACTTAAGCTCCAGGCGGCCCTCTCCATGACGGGTCATGGACTCCACGAGGTTCAACCCCCTTGCTTTCGGCTAACTGCTTGTTTGCCTAGTTGAGATTCGAACGGGGGAAAAAAAAATAAGATTTCTCGAAGGCTGTTGGTGCTGACGTCTCTACTTGGCAAGCAAACAACCGAGTTCGGTGCAAACAATTCTGGGATCTTTTTTACCTCTAACAACTGGATGATGTTCATTTACCTTGTGCTTTTTATGCACTGTTTGCAGTCTGATAGACATCAGACAATTAATTGGAGAGTCAAGCAACCGCCAAGGGTCGTTCAATGCTTGTGTTGCTGCATGCCGAGCTACCGGCGTTCCTCGGTAACTGGTCTATACCTAAAGCATGCATGAAGAGCGCCAATCGAGAGTGAGCAAATGGAGTGGTTGTTACAAATAATACCTTGTTTAATCGTTTGCTTTTTATTCCTACCCACACGATGAGGCTTCCTGGTATATTACTTGGTATATTGTTTTGTATAGTGGTGAGAATATTATAATAAGCATTAATGTTAATCATTGTGATTGAATAAGGCGTTGTTTGGTCTCTTTTATCTACGTACTAGTATGTGTTGTCTGGGTACCTACGATGACGTTTCGCGAATGTTCTCTAATCTCTATTCTTCTCATAATACGGGAGATCTGACAATACTATTGCGACAAGAAATGCCGGTTTGGGTCGCTGGTTCGGCTATAACTTATTACCACATGCAGTGAGATTCCTAGGCACGCTAAGGAAAGTGTTGTTCACTGCTCAGCGACTCACCGCCCGTTATTACAATTTACATTAACAGGATACAGTACAAGAACATCTGCAGTGAGCACCTTAATTGCTTGGTGGCTTATTAACGGTACTTACAGGTGCATCCCTGAAATAATGTTGCTTCACACTAAGAAGTGACTTACAAGCGTATAGATATATGCACGGCTATAGAATGTTATTATATGTTTCACTTTTAATTGTCTATTCATGAAGCATTGATTAGCATTGATAAATAGGTATCATAACAGAAAAAAAGAGTTGCTGTATAAACTCCAGGAAACAAAACAGGGTATGCCTTGGGGGTAGTGAAATATAGCAGCACGGACTATAGACTAACATGATTTCAGGGATGCACCTGTAGTTGTGTGTGTGTGTGGTAGGGTAAGCTTATATCATCCATCAGAGCGCTCAGGCTTGACTCTTTACTGAGCTTATTGCCACGCACCAGCACCTTTGTTGGTTTTTGTCATGCAAGTTGCTGCTTGATGCATCTGTTCGCGTCGCTTTCTCTTTCTAGCATTGGAGATGGCTGCTGGTCTGCCTGCACTGCGAGGGTCACCAGTTATAAAGTTGTCGCATCACTCCACCTTGCGAGTACGAGGGTATCCTCTTTTGTGGCTTGCTGTCCGTGAAACAGATAATAAGGTTAGTTCATGCTTGGCAAACTTAAAAAAATTGAATGAGTCGCCACATTCTCGACATCGCGGGACCATGGCTTTTCCCACTCAAAACCGTACTAACAGTACCTATAGCATGTACCGCCTGCTGCTGCCAAGCTATCGACGCCCCGACGATTTCACATATCTGGGTTTCCGGTATACCTATTGTAGCTGTTATGTCAGCCAATTCTTGCCGGCTAGGCGCTTCGAAATAGCCGTCCTTGCCGTCTGACGCCTTTCTCCCGGTCGACGTCTCATTAGCACCGATGAACGGCTAGGCAAACCACACATGCGGCCGGGATTTCTCGGTAATACGGATACTCCGTAGTTACATTGTTATGTTCACTGCTTCTCACTGTCTCGATCTAAAGCAAGGTCGCGCACTACGTTAGCCCCACGTCACCTAGACCGCCAAGAGGACGCTGACTATACGATTGGTCATTGCCTAGAAGACTTGGTACTTGGTAACAACAACGACGACGACAAAAACAACTACACTACATGCCAATTCTGTGACCTTCGTTTAACATACGCCACAGTTGTGCTAGACCTAACATATGTTGGCTGTTGGTTGCTTGGCCACCGACACTGGCTCATACGATTGTTGATGTTCTGCTGCCAACGGAATGGATCGGGGTCTAGACGTACCCAGCACTAGAGACCTCTAAGCGAATTTCGGCGGTGTGATCCCCGTTCAGTACTGTTCCAAACCCTTGGGATTGAATCTCGCGGTGGCCTGCCCTGTTCAGAGCGCGATTCGCCGATTTATTTAAGGTAGGGGATTTGAGGGTCCCACTACCTAATAACAGCCCTGCTTGAGCTTTTGCCAACGAGATCGCGGGTTGTTCCACCATTACAGATAATCACATTCGCTGGTTTTTATCACAGAAGATCACGAGATGTTAGTGCGTATGTTGGTGCTTGTGGCGCTTCAACAAGCTCTCGGGCCGTTAGTACTTTCTAAAACAGTGGTCTAGACTAGTCGACTTGCATACCGCTCTTCATAATTACCCTAACGTTTTATTCTACATATTAGTATTTGGAAGAGATGTGTGATAACAGAATACTGCATGACACAACTCTATTGCAGCTCAGCTAGGCGGACTTAAGCTCGTAGTGATCAACAGGCACAGGGTTATCGTATCTTATGAGCGCGCGAGGGGATATTTACCCTGGGGTACTTGACACTCCAACCCCTGGCAAGTTCACTACGCAGTTCTCGCTTTGTATCGACTAATAGGACACTGCTATTTTGGGATTTGAACAGGCTCTCATACGTGTAGACCTCGAAATGTTTCGAAGCTCTCGAACAACCTAGACAGATGGGCCTCTTCACTGCTCTCCTCACATTACTACATAATCCCCAAACACTAATCTTGACCTTGCTCCCGGCGCTCTTATATGATCTCGTACGAGTTCTTCGTTTGAAGATTTTCCTGGAGCGGAACGTTCCGTGCATAGTATTGAACTTGGCATGCCATTGTTTCTATCAAGTGCTTCACGTTACAGATCACCGTTCATTATTGTGGGGAAAGCCTAGTGCGAACGCACTTTGTAAAGTGTGCCCCTGTGCGTCGACAACTTGTCAGGTGTTGACAAGGGCAGACCATGCTGGCGCCATTTGGAAATATTGAACCCGATATCGGAATATCAGTTCGGACCCTAGATAACCCGTGGGACTAGCGAAACCACTGGTTGTTATTGGATTGGAAAGTCAAGGGTTTACAGAAGTACCACAGCTTTGCAGCCACGTGCTAGACTACCTTGTGGGGGGATCCTTGTGCAGAACGAACGGACAAAACCCCCGGATCAAAAGTTCAGCATGCGATCCGAATATGAAGGTATAGTAGGATCAAATTAACTAGCCGTTCTTAGGAAGAAGTCTCTTAGCAAGGATATCTACAAGGTAGAGAAAATTTGTTTGACCCAATCAAAGTATTCATCAAACTGGGGGTCAATTGGGGGAACTACCTACAGTCTTCAAGACTGGTTAGTGTAGTTTCAACGGCCGAGCTGAGACAATCCTGACTGGACGCCTCGTTCCACTAAACTATAGACGATCTTTGATTAACAACTTAGCCATTAGACCCGAATAGGACAGTTGTTGAATTTCTTTTGGTACTTCTATTAAATATAAACTCCGCTAGCGTAGTGCTTGTGTAAAGCTAATTTGAAGTTGACAGCGGCTATAGCCGAGTCTTTCTTCGAAGGAGAGATACGTAATACCACAATTTTAACGATTATTAAACTTAAAATACTTTTGGCATGCATACCTGCCCACCATATGATATAGTACTTTCTTTGATTTGCTGCAGATTACCAACCCTGTCCACCCCTCTGTCTGTATGCAACTAAACGCCTGCACGCCCGGAAACTGAAGCGCCAGTGACGCAATTGTGCATTCCAAGGATTCAAATTTCCCTGTATATCTAATCCGGGGAAGATAAAGCACATAATCCAGCAGCAAGAATTGCATTAGCTGCTACACTACCTTGTCTCAAAGTGCTATACTTACTATGAAGATATCACAACAAAGGATGATAATCCCAGGTGAACGATCATCAACTTTATCACCTAAGCAATGGGTTCCAGCACCCAGCCACGTGGCGAGCTAATAAGAGAACCTAGACTAGACCAGGGCCCTGATGCTTGATATGAAGCTAAGCACTGATAACAAACGAAGGGTGGCGGAATGATCCTTCGCGTCGCCGACTTTACTCAAAGTCTACAAGTATGCAGCAAGTATAGGTCCACGACAATTTTTCGGAAACCGAAATAGACTCTATAGACAGCCTATACCTTGCTACGGAACACGGACCGCCCCGCAAACCTGCAAACCTGCCCCTTGGCAGGATAGTCTCGGGACCGACTAAAGCCAGGTAGGCTACAATAAGATTGTCTATCGCCTTTAATCTTCTGAGCTTCACCTATCACGGCTAGGTATGACGCGCAAGTTCGGCTAGGTTAGGCCTTGAAGGGAATACTAGTTGTGGAAGATCTTTATTCTGAAGAGGAGTCACTCTACAGTACAGGGTCTTGGTACCTTATCAAAATTGAGGAGATCACACGCTATCTTTCTGTACTGTAGAGTCTGGGGCAATTTCTATGTTGTGATCCGACCAGCTGGCGCTCCCCACAAGCTTTTACCGCCTGTCTGGACTCTGTTCATGTCCCACCCTAACACGTGCGAGGCCAGCTCCCCCATGGGCGGTCATCTCCATTCGAATCCTTCGAACCGGTCTTTACATACTGTAGGTACTGCTGTACCGTACAGCAGTAGTATTCCTCGCTACCGTATTACCTATTGAGATTGTATTGTCCACTTCATGCAGTCTTGCAGATCGGCGATGGTAAGGTCTCAAACAGCTGCTAGATCATCTCAGCCCTAGAATACAACATTCTGCCAAGCCTACACTCTATTACTGTTGCAGTACCTGAATCCTTCGACAAGGGCAGGAGTTGATGTACTACTCAGTACATACATTTCCTACAACCCTTGGAGATACTCACGATAGCGTCGTTGAAATTCCACGAATTACGAGTGTACCTAATGCATCTCATAGGGTGTGTGCGCAACAACAGCCTATTGTACAGAGGATCTAGTTAACTAAAGCTTATTTATATTTGCACCGGCCGGGTTAAAGTATTCCGCAATCCGTTCTGCTATTTGCTTGCCGGAGGACGCAAGTGAGCCACTACCTTGAAAGCTGCCCGTTTTCTACCTTTTAATGTGCGATAGGATCTCAACGCTTTTCTACTCGCACGGCAGATAACGACGCAAAGGCAAAATTTCAGAGCGTTCTAGAGATGTGCTATAAAGCTAGTGGGGAAACAACTCACTTTCAGAGTGCCGTTGAAAGCTTCTTTTGACGTGCCGCGAGTTGAGGGTGATTATAGAGACAGATTATGCTTATGTGAGAATGCTACGCTAGGCAAAGTGCCATGCAAGCCCGATGTCAACAAGATGCCACTCAAGCAAGGTACTGTGTTACAATGCAGCATAACAGGGAAATCTCGAGACGGCCCGCGGAATCTGCATTCTAGGCAATGCTAATCAGCATTGGTGCATTCACCAGTCAACAATCCCTCGAGTAATACCTAGGATGAAGATCCGGCAGCTCCCATTGAGAGCGAGGGAGCGACTCGACGACCGCTACGCTGGCTTGCGGCACGAAATGAGGGTTACATTGCATGATCTCTAGCACCCGTTGTCAATGGGGCCGCTGCCAGGGCCGTGGAACTAGCAACGGGATGTTACCACATCTGCTGGGAATCCCTACACCACGATGACTATTGCCATTACTTTGTCCCTCGTCATCCTTTGCGACTACATAATGGCTTGCCGCCGGCATAGGGCCGCTACGATACGGTAGTCGCAGCCCGGGGCATCTCTCTTGCAGTATCCGGCACGGTATCATGCACGGCGGTGGCGGCGGCGGCCGCTGCATAGTTGTTGTTTTAGATGGACGGCAGTGAAGTCATAAGAGGATTTTCCTTGTTTTGTCATCCTGATACTCGTTGTTGCAAGGGAGAGAGATACCGTAGCTCTATCGTTCATCATGAAGTTTCGGGTTATTTTCATTGTCTTACTTCCCGCGCTGTCAAGTCACATTCATGCACGTGTCAGGAAACATTACTCTATGACTCCTCGTCGTCGTCACAGCCCTAAGACACCCCAAAGAGGGAATCATGCTGCGAGGCGGCGCAGTCGGCTGAGGTCACAAGCAAAGCAAAAACTGGCGAGACTGCAAACTACGAGCTTATATGATCACGAGGGTTTGCGAGAGTATGATATTTGTATCGGTACGCTCTAGAATCAGGTCTTAAAGTATCTTGTACGAAGTCGTGGCGTGAGCCGCTAAGATGCTGAAGTATCGCTGGACTGACCGCCTTTGGAATCATCGTGCAAAGTGAGTAAGGTGGGAGAGCGCGATGGCTTCGATTGAGTGCGAATAAGGCATGAGGAATGCAAACGAGGGTAGCGAGCCCCCTCGATGAGATAAGCTGCTTACGGTAATCAAGATGGCGGAATGGGTACCGGTCATGAACAGCTCCTTCAATAGCTTTTAAGCGACATCCTGCAAACCGCGTGCATAAAGATCTGCCATGGGTACGGTGTTCTACGTATTTCTTCGACAGAGGAAACCTGATCCCGACCCATTCCTCTACACTACGTCCAGTGTATCAAAAAAATCCCCCTCCTTGTCAGGGGGATTACAGAAGCGACAGCAAGAAGGATTCAAGACCTAGAAACCCCACGAGATCACATTCCACATCTATACTAGCTAACCGAGTTCCGCCCCGTTGAACAGTTACAGTGAACCAATTAGACGGGAATACGAATACCATACGAGGTCCTCTATCGTGTGTTGTAAGCTATCTAGTGTTCCCTAGGGTGTTCCTTTGCGTGACCTATCCCACTGTTTTGGGGGTGTTATAAAATCTAGGCAGCGTTACCAGACGTCTCTTTTTGGTATGGTGTGTTACGCATCCCCAGTCCAGGACCAGTCGTTCACGTCTTGGCTATGAATAGGATTCAAGTCCAGGCTACAAGCATTGTGACTTATAGGCCGTCGCCTCATGCCTGCATAACTAGCGTAGTGAGATTCAACCAAAGTAGTTCATCTGTGACCCGTGCGCCACTTAATGCTTAGCTATTAAGTCTGAAGAGGACGGCGAACTCTGTATACTTGCGCTAATTCGTAAGCTAAGAATAAGACTACCGTATCCCACCGTATAGTGTACGAAAACTTCGTAGAACATTCTACTAGGGCTTCCATCCTCAGAACTCCCAGGCTACAGAGAATACTGCACGCGGGTGCGGCGCAGATAATTAGAACGAGAACGACCAAACTTGCTGAGTAATTATTACACGCCGGATACACACACCCCCCGAAAGTCGAAGACGAAAAAATGCTATAACCAGGGAGGGTAGCAGTATCAACCGAAGTATTCTTGCATGAAAACACCCAGCTAACTAGAATTTAGTGCTGATAAAGCACACCGAGACGATGCGATCGAATTATCCCCTGCAAAATTGCTGAGGCCATCAACAACGCTCGCTTTGAAGAAAGATCTTCGGGACATTTCTTGATTGAGAGCCCCGGGCTACTTTTATCATCTTAAAGAGGGTTTAATGTATCTAACGGTTGATTATATGTTCTGAGAAGCGCCGTTCGTGTATGCCATTGCACCTAGCGTACCTAATATCACCTTGAGTCCCCAGTACGGATGTCGCCAGAAGGTAGAGGTCGTGGACCGCGTTCTCTCAGCGTCCACAGCTCCCAATCAGACCATTCTTAATTGTCAAAATTAACCCCCTATTTGTCGCTCGGGTTGCTACTATGCAATGCAAGGGATCATTGTGTTCGCTGTTGGGCGCGCCTCACAGCCCTGCCAGAGCGAGCGCACAGGCAACTAGGACTAGGTACAAAACCTAGCTAGTCGGTAGCTTCACAGGCATGCGGAAAGCGAGCCATTCGGAGAGACGAGAGACTTGGCTTCCGGGTCTGAATCTCCAGATGGAGAAAATCAAAGCCTCGGGCGCGCGGAAAATGAAAATGCAACTCTCGTCAGCCAAGCGCCTTGCTTATTTATGCTCCGATCGCCTACTGGTCTAATGCTCGTCATGTGTGCGCTTCGCACATCTTGAGCTGGCATCATACAGCCGGTCTGTATGTACCGGTACAACCACCCAAGCTCGAATAGTCAAATGGGACCATAGGGATTTCGGAAAAATTGACGATCTCTTGCCCTCTTCTTTTCGGCGCATATTGAACCTTCTGCAGCACTATAGCAAAAGCCGAGAAATTCCATATTAGCCCCGAAAGCCTCCGCCCCGAAGGGAGCAACAACGGCAATACGCACGCATGGTCGGAATGTATTGTTTGCATGGAAATGGCAGTATGTAGCGATGCCTACACCGGTGCGCGGATCGATTGTAAAAGCTGATGGCGCATGATGCAGCATTCGCGTAGTCGAATACCAACGGAATATTCCCCCGTCGTATTTTAAGAAAACGGCGGCACTTCCAAGTCCTATTCCCGAACAGTGAACACCAATGCAACGTCGAGACAACAAACAAGCTCATAAGCTTAATTCGAGGGGCATGCCGCATTGACGAATCAGACTCTGGAGACAAGGACGCCCCACGATGTCCACATGCGAGGCTTGCAGGGCGAAAATGTTTATTAGAATACCTCCATAAAATAAAGTGGCCGACTTGTTTCCACTCGGAGAACGCGCCGATCCCTAGTTGTAGGTGAGTATGGTTGTGGTGGATGAGCCTGTTGTTTCTCGGGAGATTCCTCTCTTGGTTTACTATCGGGGGGGTTCGGAAAGAATATCCATTACTTCCTCTAACCCCCAAAATCACGCACGGAAATGGGATAAGCAATGATCTTTGGAGAGCTTCGAACAGACCGTAGACGTAAACTCGGAATCACGGTAGTATTATGCCTGCCCCATACAATCAATAACGGCTTGTACGTTCCAACCTCCCTGGGTGCCAAGTGTGTCATGACGGTTCCAAGACGAGGGAAAACCCCCACACTCCTCAAATGGGAACCACTCCGTTTTACATCTGCCGAAAGAATGGCCGTCTTGCGCTGACGCGGCCATAAGAGAGAACAATGATTGAAAATCGAGTAGAGGGGCCAGTAATACAGCGGTTTGTCTCACCAACCCAGCATTACCCACGAGTCGGATCTGAATACTAAATAGAGCTAAGAGACCGGAATCGGTAAGCTGAACGCATCGCCAATAACAAAATAGGCAACTTGGTCGCCTGGAATAACCCAAAACTGAGGGATCTCCTATGTCCTATGCCGAAGCCAATGTTACGACAGATGTCAGCGGAAAACCGGCCAGTGTGGTTCGATCGCGGGTCGTGCCATCATCGCATCAACCTCTTGATCGCCAGATTATTCTTGGCTTTGCGACAGATTTAACGATGTACTAGCACTCGGAATAAGGTTGATGTCGCCAAGACCAGCGTCGCCAAGGGCGATTATAGCCGCTTGGCTGCTTTACCATCTTCCGATTACATGGAGAGATCACCTTGCAATTTTCGCCTGCATCTCGGTTCTAGGCAGTGATAGGCAAGTTAATGCCACGGTTGCTACACTAAGGACAGCGAAGTACAGTATAGCCTATGAGTAGGGCCGACCTAGGACAGCACACACGCCATGAGTAAAAGAGCGCGAACTACACGACGTGTGCAGATGTTACCCAAGAAGAAATTCAGCTTGTCGGAGCCTGTTCGCAGTCGCTGGAGGCCGGCAATAGTCAAATGGCAATGATGAGCGTAATAAGCGGTGGAATAATTGGGTACACCGCCGGGTATAGTAGGTAGATGCGCACGACCAATACACAATCTCGCCAAGGTTAGTTGTATCGGACAACGGAGATACAGTGAGTGCTACTGTAAATAGAGCTTTACGGAAGAAGCAGCAATTAAGGTTACTTGCCTTGCGTGTGCATTTGCATGGTCGTGCATGACCAGTCGCTGTTGTAAATAAGATCTGGTCAATCGCAGAGCAGAAACGGCGCCCTGGAAAGCGACGGTGTGCCGTCGCGTCTCAATAATGTCACATTAATATATTTGCCGAACATTGGCAATATAATGTTGTGCCGCGTATCCGCCATCTTCGCTCCGATGTGCCGCTCTACGCGGGTATGTGACGGCAAACGCCCGCCGAGTCAGGCGCGCAAGGTGTTTTGGTGACTATGTTCATTCGGGACTGGGAATTAATTCATATATGCGGTGCAGTGCGATCATTGGATATCGAACTACAAGGTCCGCTTCAAGCATTCTGGATGTGAGTGGATCGTCGAGCGATACTAGGGGACAACTGTTAGGTTAGGTACAAGGTGTTTTCGGGGTAAGTTGTCGGGGTATCCAGTATACAGTATACAGTCGCACAAACAAGTTAGAATTGTCCGCTGCAGTGAGCGGCGCTGCGCTGTCGTACGACCGCGTGTATCCTGTGCCTCGGCCGCTACGCGACTTTGCGCTCGAGTGTTTGACGACAGGGTCTATGATACCAGCGATCATCGGGAGGCAGAGAAAGCACGAGTATCGTACCTGGGCTTATCAGTTTGTCCCTCGTCGGCGTCATGTTCTCTCGCAATTGGATGCTTGCGTGTGACCCTGACGTTCTCTTGCTTGCTCTTGTTCGGTGCTATAGCTGTAGCCGCCGAGGTGAGGCCGTAACTGGCGACCGCGGGTACGCAGAAACGAGAACGCAAATGCTCTCGACTGCTATGTTTCGGTTACTAACCGGAACATGCCATTCCAAATGGTGCTTTTCATGAGCCAAGATGGAAACAACTGCCTCGGGGAATGATCACAACTTCGTCTGTTAATAGACTGGAAGGAATGGCGCCAAAAGATCATAGTACACTATGGATACAACTGTACAGGTCGAGATTTTATATTACATACAGGGCAGAACCAGTCGCCTGAACAAGACTCTAGACAGTTTTGGGTCTGAGAACTCGAAAACCGATGCAACATTTTGACTCTTGGAAGGGGACAAAGTGAGAATCATCACGATTGAGAATAGTACATAAATGGTGCTTGTCTGGCCCGTCAGAATGGCTTCGGCAACTGCGTCATATTTTACGTGAGAGCTGCTTCGTCATACTAGGCTGGGCTCATGCAAGGCAAGACTGTCTTGTATGAGCGTCGTACAAGTGGATGACCAGATCCCAGAGGAGTAAGGCTTAACGAGCGGCATTTTGCATCACGGGTATGGCCGCTCAGCAATCACATCGACCATACCAGCGAGGGAAGGCGGTTGTGTCATGTATCGTCTGAACGCCCGTAAGATAGCACATCAAGCGGTCAAAGCCCAAGCCGAAGCCACCATGAGGTGGACAACCCCATCGCCGAAGATCAAGGTACCAATCAAGATTGTTGTCGGGTTCTAGCGAAGTCTTCAAAGGATCCTTGGGAGATAATGTTGGGTTTAATCCGTGCGCACGCATAGACTCGATCAAGTTTTTAAGTCGGTGCTCACGCATCGAGCCTCCAGCAATCTCGCAGAATTCTGGCACTAGAAGGTCGAAGCACTCGACTGTGGTTCTAGGTGAAGATACACCACGATCAACCTCTCCTGCCTTCATATAGAAAGCTTTTATATCACGAGGATAATCTGTGACGAATACTGGACTATGTCCTTTGCCTACTTTTAAGGCGATGTACTTCTCATGTTCGGTGTGAAGGTCTTTGCCCCATGCTGGCTTGTGGGCAAATGGGACATCGGCAACTTCCAATAATTCAACTGCCTCTGTGTAGGTTATGCGTGGCCACATATCTTGAGTAAGACCATGCCAGCGTTGACTGACTTGTTCCGTGGGGGCTAGATCTGGGGAGCGATCGCGTACTGGACTGAGAAGCTCACCAACAACCTTTGAACCTGAAAGGTCGGAAGCAATATGCTTCAACATATCCTCCACTAGATCCATAACGAGGCTTTGGCTATCCGTGAAGCTAAGTTCAGCCTCCAGCATATAGAACTCGCTCAGATGTCGTGGTGTATCACTCTGTTCCGCACGGAACGTTGGTGAAAGCGTCCACACATTGCCAAGTGCCTGGGCCAAGGCCTCTAAATGCAGCTGGGACGACACAGTTGTGAAAACATGTCGTCGAAAGAAGGGCTTGGCTGGATCGGCAGCTGAAGCAGCACGTTCGTTGCCAGTAAGGACATGGAAAACCTCACCAGCACCCTCGCAGTCTGAGGAAGTTAATATCGGTGTGTGAGTTTGGACGAACTGACGGCTGTTGAAGAACCTGGTCAAGGATGCAATGACTTCTGAGCGAAAGCGTAAGACAGTGGAATTGAAAGGGATTCGTGGGCGGAGGTGGGGTAGGGTTCTTAGAAACTCGGGTGTCTGATATTTCTTTTGTATTGGAAATGTCTGGGAAAGAAAGTGAGTATCAGGCCACAGAGATTCAGGTGCTTCATGATAATCAAGCGCACCTTCGCGTCGGATGGCCCTAGGACTGTGGATTGTGAAACCTGCAGCTCATGACTCTGACCGCGACCCTGAGATGGGACCCAAGAGCCGTCTAGTCGAACAGCTGCACCAATGGTCAAGCTGCAAAGCGCTGTGTCAGCGGTGAAGGCTTGTGCGACTATCGTGAGGACTGACAGCCTACCCTTCTGCTTGATCAGCAGGCACTACCGCTTGCAGCGACTCGAGAGACGAGCCATCTCCGAGGGTGACAAAATGGTGGCGTTTCTGAGCGCGGACAGACCGCACATAGCCATCTATCTTCACATTCTCGACGGTATTATCCGGCTTGAAATCAAGTAAACCGGAAACATTCGTGGGAGATGTCGATATTGAAGCACGCGAAGAGGCTGAAGGGACTATGAAGCATCTTGAATATGACCTTGGCAAGGTTGCTCGTACACGTGGTAGTAGTAACGTAGACATGGCTATCTAACCGAAGCGAGAACATGAAGAAATATTAAAATTTGGTGTAAGCGGTCTCATCTGCTTCACTTGTCCATCCCCACTATGAATAGAAATTTGAAAAAGAAAGTGAGTCGCTTCTATGACCTGGACTGACATTAATGAGTGAGTGTCCAGGTGATGAGTCGAATCCGAGCTCTCATAAGAAGCAGTTTGCTGTGGTGGAACCGAGATTAGAGGTACGTAGATACCACCGGATACGGAAATATGATATGCCGGGTTGCTTAGTCATTGATTTTCAATTTCATCACTAAGGTCCTTCCACCAAGGGAGCCCGGTAAGGCTCCATTTCGACATTGCCCAACTTAGAATACTTATTATCCATCAGAGGTAGTACTTCAAAAGCACGATTCCGCTGCTGCAGCCCTATTATAGACGCCTAAGTAGATATCTTTCTGTTTTCTGCTGTTAATACGGAGTACATGATGCCACATTTTATAAGTTCCGCCTGCCCTTCCTAGCATTGGCCCGAGACTCGTCTTGTTATTCCGGAAGAAAGAGGTTGTGCCTCAGCCGGGCTCTAAGGTATTGCGTGCATCACTAGCCAGCAGGTCAACTGAGACTTGCACCTGGCTCTGGGCTCTGACCCAAGAGCTGTTCTCATTGCTGCTGGCCCTAACCCAATACCGCCATTTGCACTATCCATACTTCTTGCGCCGCATGTGCAGGCCCCTGCAGCTGCTGAAAGTCTTATGACGATCTTAGAGGATGGTTCATAGCGTAGGAGTGACAGTTTAATTATAGGTTTCTTTCACATCAGTCTCCCAGTTGCTATCGAATATACAACTTATGTGCTGACTACCTAGGGACGTATCTTTCATCTAACGACGCTTTACTGGACCCAGCAAAGTGAAGCTTGTGTCGGAAGATTTAACTGAGAAACCACTTTCGGTCTCAATGGAACCCAGCTCTGGTCTCATGGTGTCTGGCTTTGGATTGGATCAACTCGGCCTTGAGCGAGTACAGGCTAGGGGTTCTTCGACAATGGACGGCCCAATCATCTGATGGTTAGTACCAAACTGTCTCACGATGCTGCAGGATGAAGAGGACAGCCCAGATCTGTGCGACCTCGGCTATCTGCAGTGCTTCCTGATCTCACTTAGAAAATCGGTTTCCATCAGCCTGGGAGTAGACGGTGCCACAAAGCGCCCAATTTGGTTCTCTACAGGTTCTCGAAGACCGAGTAAAAGGAACAGCGAAATTCTTTCATCTTTCGAAGATCCCCATGCCTGCTTCTCCGTTCGCTCATCTCAATGTCTAGGACATATGGAGCCTGATCATGCAATCATTTTGATTTGGTGACACAGGGTGCATCCCGCTTTCACCGCCGCGCTGTTTCCTGCTTCCCTTACTCGAAACATTTCCTGGAATGCCGCCGAGATGCTTTGTTAAGTCACCTGTCGCAAGTGGATAGAAACGGGTGCATTGCTTGTTATTGTCCTATAAGTATTAGTACCTTCCCAACCATTCGTGTGCTCATATGGACCTTATGATGCATCCTGTGGAGGAAGGTAGTCGGCACAGACGTGAATCAGCAGGGGCACTCTTCGTTTTATTATTTGAACAGTCATCGAGATGCCTTCGTCTAAGCCTAAACCTTCTGACGTGGCCGCCGAAGCTAAGAGACACTATATCCCAATCATCCGGAGCGAATATACCAACCAGTGGCCAACATATTCCTACCTTTTTCAAAAACCTCTAGAGCAAATCCCGTTGCAACCTTTGGGGCCTTCGTTGCCTCCCAATCCGGATTTCTGTGAGTAGTCTACTACTACCGCTACTACCGACCTGGGTGTTGTGGTCTAACTTGATCAAAAGATGTGTGTGCCGCAGACCCAGTTGACTTTACCATCGACTGGAAAGAGCGGGTTCAGACTCGCATACCCTTCATCTGCGCAGCCAACGACAAACGAGCCGGAGGTGATTGGGAGACGGGAGTCGTCGGGTACGAGGAACGACTATGCAGACGCAGCACTCTTTCAGCCACGTTGAGTATCCCAGGACCCGGATCTCAGGTCGACTGCAACTATCCCATCCCATCCGAGGGCGGAATCTATTCGGAATTTGTCGTAGTCTTCCGCGGGCCTCATGACCAGTACAAGAAGCTGGACCAATGGCATGATCTGCCGGTCGTTTCCATGCCTGCAGCGCGATGGCCGAAACTAAGTCAGATGGGTTCGAAATACGCGTTTCCCATCGAACGAGATCTGGTCAAGAACAAGATCCGGTCAGCACTCCGAATATGTGCATACTACGGCCACAGGTCCGTAGTAATAGGGGATTTCGGCCTGGGTAACGGGCATCGCAATCCACCCCAGGAGCTGGCAGAGATTTGGAGAGAAGTGTTTTTGTACGATCCGGATATCCGCGGCCGCTTCGATCACGTAGCATTCGTGTTCGAGGACGTCTATCAAAGTACGGCAAAGCTCATTCTCGACGATATCGCAAAAAAGAGCAAGCACGGCCACTCGAGCAGCTCTAAGGGGAAATCGAAGTCATCAAGTAGCAGCTCAAGCTCACACTCAGGTGGAGATCCGACGACCCCGACCGATTTTGAAATATTCCAACATGTCCTTAGCGCAGGCGAAATACACGAACTCATGAATCGTCCAGATCCGCGGTACGACATCTCCATGCTTACAATTTAACAATGGTTGCAGTCGAACGGTCGTACGCCATTGCACGACATCGGGACGGTGGACAATGCAACCCGAGTCGGATCTATCCGAACACGATTTATCTTGGTTTAGGAATCTAAGATTATCCTAGTACTATCTAGGTCTTTGCTTTGGAAAGTCTTGGCATTTATGCTTTTAAGTTGAGCGGTGATCACTCATGGGAGTTCGGGTTGTGGAAGGTGCTGTCGTCTTCAAAGTCTCGACTCACAGTCTGTTTTTGCTGCTTCATCGTTGTTTCCTGTTGCCAAAAACTACTTACAACGCTTTGTTATCTTACGAACGCATAGGGGATTGTCACTGTCAAAATATACAGGGTCTTCACAGTCAGTTTGGGTAGAGCGAGATGTTGGCAAGTCTATACTTGGCGTGGAGCGACTCCGTATTGTTAGAATCTATGACAATGTACGTAGCCATTCCAGTTACGTACAAGAACCTGGGTCAGTTAGAGACATGGCGTCTGCAGTTTTCTGATTATGTCCTGGCTCATGAATTTTATGTGGCATCACATGTACAATTCTGTCATAATGACATTCGGCTTTGGCGTTACTGACCAATGAGACCCCGTTCGCCAGTCCGCCTTCATGGCGGTGAGCTTATCTACGAGGGCCACATTGAAGCGGTGAGGATACGGCTTTTACGTTTTGCTATTATGTTTTATGGTCCTAACATAAGCCTCTCCATCATAAAAGCTATCGAGACTGCAATCAACTAGGTAGCCTTGCTTGTGGCGTCAGCGTATGTGTGGGTGAGACAATCGCGGGTCCAGCCCTGGTAGATATGTATGCAAGCCTCGAGCACGGTATAGTGACACAAGTCCATAGATAAAACGAAACAAGTAGCTGAGACCATTGCTTATTGGCTGCAAAATCCCGACTCTCTAGACGACTTTTGAGAGCCACTGCCGCCCTAACGCGCGTAAGAACTCAGTACCTGCACATTCAGACCCTTGTAAATTTGATCTAGCATCTGACCAACTTCATCATGCTTTTTCTAGTTGTGATAGCCTTTCTTTCTTTTAATAACCATCCTGCTATGTCTCTCTTATTAGACGCCATATGAGCTTTATTTCTCTCTCATAGCCAATCTTCTACCCAGAAGAGTGCCCGGCGTTTCAAGATAGAAATCCCTGGGATAACGGAGTTGCTTGAAGAGAGTCCTACATCACTAGATTTAAAATGGAGTTTCTAAGATCTACTAACTGGACAATCGTGCCCGTAGAGAATAGTGTACTACCCGACGAACTAGACACTTTACTAAGTTTTTCTGGATATATTCACGTGGGCACCCAAATTGTAGGGTCCGTACCTCCCTCACCTAAGGTAGATACTGATCTCATCGAAATACACTGCCTAATATCCACTTTAGGAGGGCCACTTAACAGTGCCTAGAGCACAGAAGATCGCGACACGGAAGCTTTCGGCTGCGGCCAGGTTCTACGTGCGACCCTGATCCCGCGGGCGTCCGAACACAGCGTTACGCTTAAGAGAGCCTGGCCTTCCCGTCGGGGTCCGTCCGACCTGAGACCCAAGAGCCGCCGCAGCGACGTACACGCACATGACGCAGAGAGGCGATTCTGACAGGTAACATCCTCATTCTCGGTGGATTACTGATGCACGCGCCACACACGCACATACATACACAACGCACAGTACGTACGAAGGCTGCCGCGGCCGAGAGCGGGACGAGGGAAAAGTTCGTTTTCCCCCCGCCCCTTCACCCGGTCGTTTCGATCATGACATGTACGTGATCTATCACAATAATGCCGTCCCGGATGACAATCTATCGCTACACTCACAGCACGGCTCGTGGCAGCGGGCCACTGCTGCCGCTGTGGGTTTCTTTTTTTCGGAGTGTCCGCGGCGCGCTGTGAGCGAACGTAATATATATTTCACATACATAGTTAGTGAATAGCGAGCTGGGTATATGTGAGTACTTCTTGTGAGGCACGAAGACTCCTATAACAGTATGGTGTCCACGATTAGCTGTGACCTGGATGCTGGCTTAGCCGCAGGCGGGCTGCCAGCATGCAGGTCTGCGGCGAGATACATACATAACTGCAGCTAGGGGGATATTTCTGGTGCAGCGATATCTTCCTCAAAAGGCAGATAATCTCAAGTGATATCTTTTCCGCGGAACAGTATGCTAGAAGTCTCGAAAGGCGTCCAGGCGTTGACTCTGTGGCGAGTGATACGAGAGCATGTCTCGCGGATCCGCGCCCCCCACATAGCCGCACACCGGACCCGGTGGTCCTACATGTGTGTCTCAGTGAGTAACCAAAGATAAGACGCATTTCATGCAGAGCGCTCGGCGCTCTGCGTCTACTAGCAGGATGTCCAGGATCCAATATCCAGAATTACTGGAACTTAACGAGTATGTAGATTTATGTACCAGCAACATATCGACATGATACAATAAGTGAGAGCCGATGTTATATTTCCTTTTCTTCTCTGAGAAGCGGCCGCCCTTACGAGGACACGTCGAGGGACACGCCATACTTCTTCTACAGTTGTAATCTCTGATCGTTCCTTGATGACCGGGTAAGCTTATCTCCTTGGAATATGTATGATGATGTCCTACGTAATAATTAAGCTAGCTCACGTGAGAAACGCACCGATTAGGGATGATCTCGCGACGAAGTTTAGGACGGCCACTGCTAGGCACGAGGGCAACGTGAAAACATACTTGAACTCCTTGCGCTATGATTAATGAAGATTTGGTCTCATGATTTGTGACATGCCTTATATATACCGATAGTCCTGAGATGGATTAAAGGCGTCGTTTTTCCCGTCACATGATTAAATCCTGTATTAATTTAAACGGATTACTTGGCCGGGACCCTCGCCTCTACCACCTAGCTGTAAGATACCACGACTTATTGAGTAAAAGACACCAACATGTTACAGAAAAGCCTTAAGGTTTTCTCTGCTGAGTGAAAAAGGGCTTCTAAGTTAAGAAGTATGTCCGAATCTCTCGGAATATCACAAACGAGTGAGAGCCCTTGCAATGGCGCAGGGTCTCTATCTGAACAATTTCATGTCCACTACTTCCGGAATATGAAATACTATCATACCTAAGTTTGTCCGATCATATAAGCGGTTATCATACATAGGGCTGTTCCTCCCAAAATAGAATAATAATGTAGTGCACTCTATGACTCTTAAAGCTCCTGCGTGACTGGTGAGATGAAGTTCTAAATATAGTAAACTAATTACCACCTAATCTTGTTAGCAATGTTGTGTTCGAGCTTTATAAAGGTGCAGCGAGTGTGATAATGACCTCAACGAGGGTTTGATTGCCTCACGATAACGTCATTCCGTCTGGTAATGTAACTTGTATAGTACAGAACATACTCACTAGGTTGTCGCTCACGCTCTGCTTGTTGATGAGAGATATAGCAAGGAAGAAGTTATATTCAGCATCCGAATAATGTCGATCATTTGTATATATTACAGCCGTCGCTTCTTTAGCTAACAGCTAGCTGTCCGTCTTTAGTGAACTCCAGAGGACATATATTCGACTGCGAATAAGCATACAACAAGCATCAGTGGTTTAGTGGTAAAATCCATCGTTGCCATCGATGGGCCCCGTGTTCGATTCACGGCTGATGCAACGTTGTTTCTTTTGCCAACTTTGACGTAGACTTCCTTTTTCGTCCCTTTGGGTCTGTTATGGACCGTTTCTCCTCTAGAAGAACTAACTACATTCATCCAATCCTCCCTGACATCTCGTTCCGGGCTTGCGAGGATATAATACACCACATGTGACGCCTAGGGTTGCCCCATATTTACATCACGTTATACATGCGTCCTGTGTTCAGCGTGAATCGATATCAGTAATTTACTCAAAACACTTTGTTTTCCAGGTCTCGGCCGCCTTGGGTTCTTCATCACGTGGCGGAAGAGGCGCTATCAACCTTCCTCTACCTACGCTCACGCGTGAGGCGGAACTCGAGTCTGAGCCAAAGCCCGACGATGGTGAAGGCGTATCAAAGTAACCTAGGCTATATTAGCTCGTACTGGCACGAAAACCCCATCTCTCGTCATGCTAGTAGACTACCACCCTGCTACAGCTCGCCCGCGGAGTAGACTCCCGACTCCGCGACACACTTACCTGCGCCATGAATATCACCATCCCAGAGTTCCTCCGGCTCAGGTTCTAACGGGTCGACCCAACATGGATCGTAGACCTCCGAATTGGTTTCTGATTCCAAGTAGGGAACTTTCTTTCCCTCTCGCCGAGCCTGCACGCGATCCGGGTGCCAGTTGTCGTTCGGCTTGGGGGGCAGCTTGCCCATTCGCCGGTATGCATAATTGCGGACGGGCTGGTGGTTTGTATAGAGCAGGAACACTCGGTAGCCGGACCAGTCACGAACGAAATGTTCCATCTCAGCGCCTCGAAATATTGCTACGTCGCCGCGCTGGTAACGCGTCTGGAGTGCCAGCTGAGGGAAACATAGATTCCCACCTGCGTGACACAGTTAGATCGATGGATTGCCAAAAAGGAGTAGTTACATGTGAGGAGGGTATATGAAGACGTTGTTGCAGTGCATAGCAATATAGTAGGCAGGAGAGAACGAAGAAGAGCCCGAAGCTCACATACCGCTGTAATTGCCCAGAGCAAGCAGACCTGCAAGCCCAAAAGTCGCGTCATTGGTATCGGCGTGGCGTGCCGTATATGCGTTGATGCCAAGGACAGCCAGACTCGCGAATGTGGGCTCCGACATCTTCATTTTGACAGTATCGGGTAGTGCTTTAAAGACGTCGCAGTTGTCGCGATATTCGCCCGGCGCCATGCTGCTGAGGAGAAAGCGTACCGGTTCCGAGCCCAGACCGAGCACATCTTCGGTGAATGTAGGCGTGAGAGGGCTGACGACATCCTCTTGCACCTTGGCTGGGGTGGCCCTCTGTAGTTTTGTGTCGACAGTTTTCCATACCATATCCGGGTTGCGATGGCCCTTCATTGCCCAAGTGCCATAGTGAACAACGCACTGGTGTCGTTGCTCAATTTCCTTAAGCGAAGTGGCCTTCTCAAGATCCATCTCAGGGTGTTTCGTGTCACGAATGAAATCGTCGATCATATGACGATTCGTCTCGGGCAGCGGTAAAGGCGGAAGAGACGACCATTTGCGCAGGGCATCCTCCAGCTTGTTGGTCTCATATTTGCCAAAGAGGAACTGAAACAAGCGCTTGAAGCAGCAGAGAAGCAGTTCGTTATTTTTGTCAAGGACAATTAAGATATCTTTGTCAATAGCTTCGTAAATACCTGTGTCCTCGGTAGCAAGCTCATCGCGCTGGTATGGCCAGAACGGATCCTTTGTGTGCGATTTGTCTTCGTCTTGGATTTGTTGGATCAGAGGAGCGAACAAATGGTCTGGATTCTGAGCCCTAGCGCGCACTCCGTCGCGCTGTTCCCGTGTTGTCTTGACCCAAAATGCTCGGCAGGCATCTCGACGCATATCCCGGTACCAGTGCTTGCGATTATCTGAACCGTCTGGGTTTTCGACAGTTGCACGATGCTTGGGCATCGGAGGTCCTTCGCCTAGAGCCATTCGAACTGCCATCAAGTAGTTTTCAATGTCGCGGCCCATGGGGGGCTCGACAGCAGCCATCGTATCGGCTCCTAGCTTTTCAACCTTTCTTGATCGGGCGGCCTTCTTGTATGAGCCTTTATCTTTATATGATACGTCATGAAGCTTGATTAGTCGTACGTTGAACCCTTCCACCTCACCATCAATGACCGACTCTTCAGGTAGATCTCGAATGCACTGTCCATGTTGACGCAATTCGGATTCGAGGCCTGTAACGCCGGCTAGAAAATCGCGAATGGTCGTAATTCTAGGGTCGTCTCTCATTCCAAAATCCGTCTCTCCGAACGGGGGAAAGTCCTAAATCTCCGTCAGTTGTACCGTGGATAAAAGATCGGTCGGCAAACAGACTTCATATCGTTCAATGTCGCCCCAGTGCGCAATGTTTCCACACTCCTTCATCTTCCAACCAGTTGGGTCGCCAGGAATTTTCTTGTTCTCGACTCCATATTGAATGATGGGCACCTGTGTAGGCTCCTCGGTGAATTTTTGGGTAGACCCCGGAGCTGGCTCCCGACTTGACTTGCGACTTGGTTCCATCGTCCACTATCGAGTCCGGTAAGCTAAGAGGACGAAGGGGGGAGATGGGTAATTCTGAATAAGTAAAAGTGCTGTCAGAGGTTGCTAGTTGGTATCAAGAATGTGTAGCAGCAGCAGTCGCTTTGGTAAAGTGGGTGTTTGTTTGACTAAGGTTTCCAGGGAAAACGGGAGGCTGCAGCAACCGGCGTCAGGCATCAATTCAGCTACAATAGGGAGGGTAAGAGGAACAGCGTGTATGTATCTGAACTAGTTACGGACCCTTCACACTGGCAACCGGGTCCTGGCTTCATTTCAATACCTCTACTGGTACAATATCAATACCACCCTATCTATTACAAAACCTTTGATGCTAATTAGTCGATTCCCTGTTTCTGATGTCGAAGTAATTCTCTTTTCTACTGGGACTTGACTTTATCTTGAGAATGTTTTCACTTCCAAATAAGTAATTCCAAAAGCTTATACCTTAAAGCTCATACCTTCGATGGAATATACCATCCGAGGAGGCGGAAGATATGCAGGTTGTTGTCTCAAAGCCTGGGGTGAGGGTAAACTGCCTTATACTCATATGGCTGCCTCAACTCACGATTAGTTTATTAGATGGAAACACAGTGATTAACGATGGAAAATTTTATTGTAAGTCCAGGGTCCTGGTTTATCACCAAGAACACTGCCTGTTGTGATAATTATAGTCGAAAGCTTTCAAGACGCCAATCAGATGAACGAGCGTGGCAATCACAACTAAAACATGGAATATCTGATGCGACGACCCGAAGATATCAAAAGTGCCGGGCTTGATACGCTCAGGGAACCGCAACTACATCGGTATTAGCATGTTTCACCGTCACTTCTCATGTTCGCAAGACTCCTGTGAAACTTCATCGGGATATTGTTCACCAACTTACAACATAGGTGACAGCGCCTAGCAAGAAGAGACCGCCTTCAGCAAAATAATAAGGCAACCCTGATTGCTTGGCCATCTGCGCAAAGCCAAACATGTGGATCCCGTGGAAAATGGGGGCGAAACCTGACACGAACGACCCTAGGATGAGGATGATAATACCCACGAAGTCGAGGCGTAGCCAGCGCGCCTCGGCCTCGCGGGAGTGGCTCATGAGCGTGTGATATGCGCTTGAGATGCCGAGGCATGTAGCGGCGGCCGAGAGGAGGAAAGCGAAGACGACGTAGTCGCTCGTGACAACGTCGGCGTATCGCTGCCGCAGGTACGAGAGCACCCAGGCCTCGCCGATGAGTAGGGCCGCAACGGCCGGAATCAGATGCGTGTATATATTCAGCGTCTCGTTGTGCAGGAAGCCCCAGCTGCGGAGGCAGGCGGTCGTACTGCGCGAAATGGGCCGGTACCCGTGCTTGATAAAGGGGTTGTCTTGGTGCCAGACTGGGAGTTCCTCGTAGGAGATGAGTCCATGCTTGCGCGACTGCGCGTTCGGCCCTATTTCTACGACTGTGCTAGTTTCCACGTATGTTTCGTGGTGCTTCTCCTCGTCTGAGGAGCTGGTACTGCGGCGGTTGCTGCTGGGAGGTTCTTGCTGTACATCAATTGGGGCTATAGATGCCATGATGACTCTGGAAGATTACCGACTCAAGGAAATAAAGAGACTCAAAGAAAGACAACATCTAATTTAAACAGAAATATACTATAAGATGTTTTTTAGTATATCAGCATCGTGAAACAATCGCTTGTAGGATTATGGGTAGCGGAGAAACTTGAAATTGCACAAATCGTATCATTTCTGCCAATTCCGCTAAAACATCAAAAAGTAAGGAGGAGAGCTGCACATCGACTATTTCGGACCTCATCTCCAGTTTACTAAGCGAATCATGGTTAGAATATCCCACTAGGTTTGTAGTCTAGCCCCTTCTCCAACGGAGGAGCATCCATCAGCCTTACCGACAATGGCCGTTAATGTGCATGATTGGAGCGGGTGACAATGACATCAGCGAAGTCCCAATTCGTGAACAATGTGTGGAGAACCACGTGAAGCTCTGAATGCCTCGGCTTTTTGCATTTAGTAAGGATGCGGAGGTTCTGTTGCCTCTGATACTCTTTGTACATGCGAGAAATTCTCATACTTTAAGTAGAAACTCAGCGTTGAGCTTACTTAGGCTTTAGTTATTAGTGGAATACTGTGTATCAACATTTGCGTAATGTGTTTATGTGTGAGGATATGTAAGCTGTGCTGTGTTAAAGTTGAATGGGCCACCTGTCGTTCCACGATTAGTAGGCATGCTTGGGCCTAATTCTAAAAACAGACTGCTCTATACCCAAGGAATCCCTCAATCTCCGACTCCCATTGATGGTATAGTGACTCCATCAATAACGACCGTAATTATGGTCAGAAACATGCATAAACTAGGAGGCTTTTTATATAGGGATATTTATTGACGAAACAAAATACGGGAACCGGGGGAAGCATAACCCCTGTTTAAAAGCGATTGACGATACACTGCTTACTGAAGTCAGTATTGGGTTTGCGATGAGTTAGCTAGAGGTCTGGGCGTTATGAGCGGAATGGCCTAAACGAAACCGTAGTCGACATGAGCTAGCACTTGATGTGCCTAGATTGAGAGCCCTTACGACTGCGTGTGATAGTTAACACCGCGGCATACATATAGCAAACTGACCAGCGTGTGGTTTTTGCGTGCCTCTAGCCTTGTGTGGTGCTCTCGCAATGGGCACAAGTGATCGTAGCTTATATCGGAACATCGAGGTGGTGCTTTATTATCACATTCATTACATTCACTTCGACTGGGGGGTTCCTGCTCTGTAAGCTCTACTCACTTGTAAGAAACTGCAGCAAATGCGCATGCTGAGAGCTTTTACTGATGACAGGAGGTTAGCTTTTGGCGACTGTCCGAGGGAATAGCCGTATGAAATTAGGTTGACATTTCCATCAGGAGAAGCCGCCAGAGTCCTAAACCATCAAGTAACTTCCCAAGGACTTATTTAATAATCTAGATGGTACCGAATTACTCACACTGGGTACTCCTATCTAGACGTTGTAGGCAAGGTGATTAGCTGTGATAAGGGTTTCTGTTAAAACCATTGCGCCAGTTTTGTGTCGGCGTAATAAGCATGTGCCGTCATCCCTTATCCGCTTGTTTTGGAAATTAAGATATGTTGCCCGCATTGCCTTCATAGAGCATGTAAGTTGAAGATGGTAACTGTACGTTTTCGTTATACTGTGGCATATGCGGTACCAATAAGGAACGAGGACGGGAAGCGCTTATTCGACATGGGGGACATTCGGCTGAGTTGTCCTTATCTGATGTCGCGACAAAGGACGTAAGCTCAGCAAAAATGGGTATACTCGTACGCAGACGACTGTTAACATGAATTGTAACGAAGAAGCCATATCTCGGGGTAATGTATCGAATTGTTAGAGTCGTGGAGGGTGACATGATGTGACTAGCTACTGGGCGAAGGCACAGTACATGAGTGTCGCGATACCCCGCAGGCGACACACCTGTACAGACACACATATACAGGAATGTGGACTTTTCAACGTTGATGCCTAAGAGAATGGATTCTGAGAAGTTAGATGAGGTCCGTGGGTGAGGTGACCATGACCAAAAGCCAACGCATGCTTTGCTATGTTGTGGGCTGAGGGTCGGGGAAGGCCGAATGCGAATGCGTGGCTCGCTTCTTTCATTAGGCGCACGCTCTCTTGATCCACCACCAGATCATCTATGTTCCGGCCATTGAGTCGTAGTTGCCGGATAAAAACCCGCAAACACCGAAAGACAACTGAATGCGATCCAAACGGTCGAACAAGCCTTTATAAAAGTAGTTTGGTAACCTTGCGTTGTTGGCTGGAAGATACGTCCATCTAGAGCAGTGAGACAGGACGCGACAGTGCGACCCAATGCGATTTCGAGGTGTATTTGATTTCGCACCTAACGAATCAAAAAAGAGATGAGAGGTTTGGTATGATCAGTATATTACCAAGACTGGTGAGATATCCTAGAATATTGAACATCAGGGTAAAAAGAAGATTGACCATGGCATACAGGTTGGAATGGTGGGTGGTGATTCGGGTTGCGGATAGCTTCGATTCTGACGAGACGCGATAGAGCTAGGTCAAGCTTTTTGAATGTCTAGCAAATCATCGGAGGCATGGATGCGGATTGAAAACTTCTTTTTTTTTATCAGAAAGATAGACACGGACAAGATGTCTCAAATCAACATATCTTTGGAAAGAAATTGAAGAGATTTGAGCTCATCATTTTGAATGCGATCGAGAGCGTCGCGGTATGGAATGCGTCGAAATCAGACCAAAACACCAGAAAGCTCGGCACATCAAATGATATCAGGTTGGTTTAAACTAATATGGGCCCATGCGATCACTTGCCCCATTCCTTCGACAATCCCTGTGTCGACAGACTAGAAAGAAAGGGGAATAAATGACTCAATGGATCCCTCGATTGGTAAAGTGTGGGAGAAGAAAGAAGAGAAAGGGAGGACGAGAACGGATGGGCTCGAGGAGCGAGGAGCGAGGAGGGGGGGGGGATGGCAGAGTTGCGTGAGAGAATTGGACTGCCCTTCAAGACGAGGCGCATGATTTGATTGCGCACGCAGAGTTGGAGTAGGTCTGTAAATGCTGGCGTCGTAGGCTCGGCCAATCAGAAAATTCATCATGAGCAGATCGGGGGATTAAAACACTGATGACCTGGTACGACAGCTAGGGCAACAGCAAATGGGTCAGAATGCCATCAGAGAGGGATGGGGAGACTCAAAAGTTGTTGCCGCAAAGTGTCTGGACTACCTAGACTAGCGAGAAGCAAGGTCCAGAGCCCACTTGGCAGGACCCAGGCAGGACCCAGGCTCCAGATCACAACTAATGCTTGTGGGTACCCAATCAATAAGCTTTGAGTTGTCTGATTGGCTGCACGGGGCCGGGAGAGGCTGTGCGATGTGTCAAAATAGTTGCTGTTTATAATCTGTCTAGCCCAATCGGGCAAAATAGGCAAGTGTTTCAAGAGGTCAAGCTTGCATCAATCTAATGCTACAAGTTGTGGTTGCTATTATTCGCTTACTCCGTCTGTCCATCTGCTACTATTTATGAGAAGAGGGAACATGCAAGACACTCCTATACCATCCCGAGATCAATTCATCAAGTAGGTAGGTAGGTAGGCTTATAAGCCTACATGTAAAGACACTTATTTTATTTTATAGAAAGAAAGAAAAAAAGTCGATCTTAATAAAATGAAACAATGAGATAGATAGCGTTTACTGCAATAGGATATAATTAATAAACAAGAAAGATAGGTGTGGGGGAAGGAAGAGACATCCAAGGAGAATGATAAGTTAGGAAAAGACCTCGCTCGGGGAAGGATAGGATGAGATGATGGGAAAGTATTTTGAAGAACGGAGGACGGGTGAAGGAGGAGGAGCAGGTCAGTTCAACGGACCTGCTGGCACGCGCCCGCACTCAAAGCCCAAAGCCCAAAGCCGGCCGCACCCCAAAACCAAAAATTGGTTTTACTGATTGTGCATCACCCAACACCCCACTTTACTATAAGAGCACTCACCTGCTCGCCGACGCGCCCCAGCGGCACCACCCTCCCCTTCTAGTTTTCCTCCCAACTCTCTCACACCATCGCATCGCAAAACAGCCTACAATCATACAGTATTATTCGATTCAAGTCATTTAGCATCCCATCTCTCATCTCATCCAATTAACAACACGGTTTTTTAACACCAAGGTCATCCAATTCCAACTTCCGCAATGGCTCCCAAGAAGACAGACAGCGCCAGCGCTCCCAAGGCCAAGAGCACCCACGCTTCATACCAGGTGTGTGCAACCGCTGCAGCAGATGGCTCGGCCATGTACAAATTACATCAAATACTAACTATCTACAGGACATGATCACGGATGCCATCATTGCTGTAAATGCTCCTTGTTCCTTTGCCTCCGGCGCATCAAGTCTTCCCTTCGTTTGTTAGTCGGGCGCGTGACGCATTCCGAGGCGTCTGCCCCTGTGTGCTGCCACACAGCCTAGTCGCCGACACTATTCTCATTTCTCATACCAATTCTGCCAACCGTGCTGACATCTTCTATCATGTAGCTCAAGGATCGTACTGGTTCCAGGTATGCACTACCCCCCCGGTTTAAGCAACTGCTTGCTGGCCGGATGGAAACTACATAATGCTAACTCTCATAAAGTCGCCAATCTCTGAAGAAATATGTCAAGGCCAACAACACAATCACTGCCACCGACAACATGTTCGACTCTCTGTTCAATAAGGCCTTGAAGGTTGGCGTTGACAAGGGCATCTTTGAGCAGCCCAAGGGTATGTGGCCTGACCTTGTCTCGAATTCATCTCATTCTTCGGATGGAGAAAGGACGACTTCGGCTTTTTATTATCAATAGTGCTAACTTGTTTAGGTCCCTCTGGCACTACCAAGCTCTCCAAGAAGTCTAAGCCGGTTGCCAAGCCTGCTCCCAAGAAAGAGGCCACCGAAAAGGAGGTGAAGAAGGCTGCCCCCAAGAAAGAGAGTGCTAAGAAGGCTACCACCACCACCACCAAGAAGCCTGCCGCCCCAAAGAAGGAAGCTGGTGAGAAGAAGCCTGCCGCTAAGAAAGCTGCTGCTCCGAAGAAAGCCGCCCCGAAGAAGGCTCCTGCTGCCAAGAAGGATGTATGTCCAATCCTCTTCTCATTCGTAATAGCATCATGCTAATGTCTACAGGCTCCTGCTGTTGTTGACAAGCCCACTACTTTGACCAAGACCAAGTCGGGTCGCGTCGCGAAGTCATCTGCCAAGCCTGCTGCGACGAAGAAAGCTGCTGCACCCAAGAAGGCCGCACCCAAGAAAGAAAAGGCACCAAAGAAGGAAGCTAAGGCTGAAGCTGCCACATGAGCAGTCTTGTCTTGTTAATTCTGGTGTTTCTTTGTCTTTCTCGGTCGGGCTCGGTTGTCAACTGGCGTTTAAGGTACCAGGGTATAAAGAGATGCGCGCACGGGCATGTGTATGGTTTGTCATGCAAGGGGTTCGGGGACACATGTTTGATGCTTTTTCTGGTAGGATTGGATGGGATATTTGCCCAAAAGGTATTATATGACACAGGGAAGGGTGTTGCCAACGACGATGCTGCCCACCACTTCCGGGGGTGTCGATTCTGAGTTGACTGTACGGATTGCACATATTCCCAGTCACGACATGTTATTTGGGGCAGAGCGTTTCACGATGTAATGAAGCAACACCCTTTGTATGTAATTATTACCAATGACCAATGGTTTTGCACTGTTCTATTCCTGTCCTGGTCTTGTGCTTGAAGAGGAAAAAAAACATTGTGTGATGTGTAAATTGTTTTACGCGGATAATGCGTTGACGCGTGTTATGCGAACGGTGGATCAAGGGGACCTTATTGTATGTTGTTTACATTGACCCGAAAACGGAAATCAGCTTCTATCGTTGTCGATAAGGGGAATCACGTGTGAGGGGCTCCCTTTCTTAGCTGGGAATTGAGGCTTGTTGGAGTTTACACTAAATGGCTTGTGCTTTGCTCCACTTTCGGCTCTTGGAATGGTCAATGATCATGAACAAAATGTCTTGCCTTTGTTGTTTACATTGTCTTGAAGAGAGTGATTATGCTGAGGCCTTATTATCAGTTATGTGAGGTTTAACTTTAATTCTTGCTCCAAGTTAAAGGGTGGAATAGCTGCATGTTGTTGCCTATACTATATAGAACTGGTACATCGGTACCCAGTGTGTACACGTCTGCATGGCGCACATCTTCAAGGGCTGTTTATTGCTGTCGATCAATGATTTGCAGATACACCAGGGTTATCCTTGCTGCAGCAAGAATGGCTTTGTTGGCAGCCTATACTATCACTTTTGTACCTCCCCAGCTTCTACTATGCCAATTGTCCTCTGCACGAACCAGCTCTATAAGCAAATATGTTGCTGTATGGGGTTTTGACTTGATTTACTACGAGATATCCTGTGAGGTGTGAGGGAGATATATTCATATTACATTTAACACTTTATCAACATAAAAGCGTGAAGTCTAGACTAAGTGTACAAGGTTTAAGAGGCAGATCTCAAACTCTTCTTATTAATCTGCTAAGCTCATATGATAGAGTTTTTATACCTCCATGGATAGGTCTTTCATTTCCATGACATGGCTTATTTGTCTACAGCCGATGGCTTAACAAGAATGAGATGGAATTAACGAGTGTGAAATTTTCACTGGGGAACTTGAAAATAAAAGTCGAGTTATAAGACATCATGTCCCGGTGTTGTTCAAGATTATCTATAATATTAGTATGTAGCTGGTCCGTGTACGGGTACGTAAATATGGGTATTTATAGGTAATGAATACTTATCGATCGGTTCTATCAACATTAGCTGGATGAGTCCAGCCTGTTTTCTGGCATCGCATCATATACCATTCTAGTTCTTACAATTATAGTCTTGCTTGAGAATATGTAAGAAAGTGATGCTGTCATGACTGACTTATTTATGTGTGAAGTTGGGCTGTGAAGTGCTTCCCAGGTAGTGTGGATTATGTAGTCTAGACTGGCAGACTGGGACTAACACGTCTTTAGTCTAGGTAGCCTGTCCCCTGTTTCCGCCCTGCCCGTCAACCCCGTCACCACTGCGCAATTCAACACCACTCACCACTGACTGGCATTGATAGGTATTGATAGGTATTGGTATCGGCCATATCGGAAGCTCTCTCTCTCTCTCTCTCTCTCTTATCGAGTTCCGTCATGTCCCTCTTCTCCTTCTGAGATCCAGCCAGTTACATTATCTTCTTCTCCCTCCCTGGTATCCCCCCCCTCCCCCCACAACCGGTTCTTCCGATTGTATGTACTGGTAAACCAAACCAACATCCGCCCCTGTCTTGTACTGCCGGGAGTGTGTTATGTCGCACACTATTGTCTGCGACCTGCATGTCAACAATCAGGAAGAGTGAGTGAGCGGTAGGTAGAAATCAAACACTCAGGCAGCTGTAGGTAGCTTGCTGTTGCGACACCGACCCACCGATCGCGACCGGCATCGACCCGACATCAACATCAACATCGATATCGACCATTCTCACATCCGGCTACCTTCAGCATTCCCACCGCGCGTCTACGCGGCTTATCATGGCTACGAGATAGCCCTCTCGACAAACTGCAACTGCAACGTACCCTCCCAACTTGTCCCTGCTGCTGCTAGTCTTCACAATGTCTTCAGGCGACCATTCATTTGGTTCCAACAATCCGTTTCGCCGGAAATCAGGTGCACCCGTCCACCCCGCGGGAGCTTCAAGCTCAAGCTTCGGCATTGACGGGACCCTCGCTCCACCGACCACCACAATTCGACCTCCTTTGACCACATTCAAGTCTGCTGTACAAGAGAACGAGAGGCGGGATGAAGAAGAGCAACCCGTTCAGCAGAAACCGAAGAAGATCGTCAAGAAAGTTCGCGTACAGTCGCCGCCCCCCTCCTCACCCGAGGATGCCGTCCCTGTCACTCGGTTCCCTGCGGTAGAGCAACTCGACGACGATGACGATGACGACAGCGTAAGTGAGTCGAGTAAAAGTGACGACCAAGCCGATCCCTTCAATGCCGGACCCGTAGATGCAGACGGCACGCCCACCTCCGAACCTCCTCTCCCACCAATACCTCCAAACCCCTTTGCCCGAACGCTGCAGGATATTGAAGGGAGAGGTCAGGCACACGATGCCATCTCTACGGCCACGAGCACATCCAAAGGGTCACTTGATGTTAGTTCTTTCAAGCGTCTACTTTTGACCGGGTACATGAATCTACCTGCGCCACCTCGAATAGCTTCGAATTCCGCTGGAAACACTTCAGGAATAGCACACCACCCGGCACCTACTCTACCTGATGGGGCTAGTAATACAGATGCGAGTTCAGTATCAAGGCAGTCCATATTGGATGCGCTGCAAGAGACCCCAAGGACATCTCATGAGATTTCCGAGGCCGAAGAGTCGGGGGAACGTAAAGGTGTCCTCCCTTCGTCTCCATTAGCAACAGTCACATCTGCTGCAGCACGCAAAAAGCCACCGCCTCCTCCTAGCTCCAGACATGGAAAGCATATCAAGATTGAACTGGGTGCCGACTCTAACTCTCGTGACATGAAGCCTGCCGCTTCCTCCAAGAGCCCTGACCTCCCATCGCCATTAGTAGCGCCCCCCCGAAAGACTAGTTCTGAGTTAACAACACCACTACACTCCCCCCAAGCAACGACGGACGTGAACAAGCCCCTACCAGCACCTCCCTTGCGTGCCTCGGCAGACGAAGATGTTGATTCCCCCTTCGATCGTGAGGCAGCTGGAAAAGTGCCAGAAGCATTTGCAGATCTCCAAACCAATCCCAGACCGCCAACACCTCCCCCCACCACTCGAAGTCGCTCCGAGTCTCAAACCAGTACCCAATCTCGCAAACCTGCAGCGCCTCCACCGCGTCGGCATGGGAGAAGTGATAGTAGTAGAGTACCGTCGGTTCATTCTATTAATGCCGATGAAGATCCTCCAAGATCCTCCATCGAGTCTAGTCGGTCTCGAGCAGATAGTCTACGCATCAATGTGAATTCTGAAAAGGCTTCACATGCGCCGATTCCTCCTCCCCCGCGACGGCCCACCCATACGCGCCAGGGAAGCTCATACGCGAGCCCTAACCAGGTAGGGTTCTCCCCAGCTATGAGTCCCGGTTTGAGTGAACGAGGCACCTTAGGAAGTGGCTTTATTCCAATTGCCTCGCCCGGTATTCAATCTAGGAATCAAAATGGTTTGAGTATAGCCACAGCCGGACCAGATGGATCACTCAAACTTAGCCCTCCGCCCCCGCCACCAACACGAAAACAGAGTACGAGACGACCACCTAGTATTAGAAGTATGGAAAGCAGCAATGGTCCGATTCCAGTCAGGAGAGTTAGTCGAGAAAAGGATGGCGGAGCAGCGCCACCGCCTCCCCCGCCACCAAGAGCTCGGGGCATCAGCCGTCCGAATCTAGACCCGCCAGTCCTCGGCGAGCAGGGTACGCGAAAGGGAAGTATGGACACTATATCGGCAGGGAATAGCTCTACTACTTCTACACCAGTAGGCGGTGGCAAGGAGGGCAAGGACATTTTGGCAGATTTGGATGCGTTACAGAGGGAAGTTGACGCGCTCATGAAGAAGGGTTCCAGTTGAGAGACTTGGTTTCTCTTAATGATCTTATGCACATGAGAATTGAGTTGTCAACGCAGACTGCAGGTTACATCAGAAGACACCCACTCTTCCTATGTCAGGGAACAGGAAAAGAATTGGATGGCATTGAACGCTGGATACCAGACATGGGCATGCGATTACGCGGATATGCGCGTGCGCAAATATTAGCGTTTGTATATTACTCTTCTGCTAATATGGCGACTGTTGAGACCGGCAACTGGGCGGATAGGACATAGATGAAATTCCCGAGTCAATATCGAGTATGCCGATTTCTGATTTCTCCATCTCGCCCCACGTGACCCCCAAAGCTTCAGGTACCTAGTTACTTAGTCTCAAAATCAACTCTTAATAAATACTTTATCCCCGGTCTCTTCATCCTTCTCCTTTGCCTCTCTCGCCTTCTAGGGGTAAGAAACAACTCCCTGTAACACAGCCCCTGATTTCGCACTGCTTCATTGATTTGACCGAGTGTGCTGTTGTACTTTTACCTTTCTATAACATAGGGGATTTAGGGGCGTGTCCCGCTCATAGGGCTGCTGCTAGTTTTTGTTAGTCCTGGATGAGTATTTTTGCCCAAGACCGTAAGTAAGCTTCAACACCTCGGCAAGTACACTTTAGAGCAGTATATATATTGCTCAAGGTACGTTTATATATGTACTTTGTAGTATGGCAATTCAGCGACGGGTTCTATTTGAACAAATATCAAGTCTATATTTCAGGAGCTGGTTACTTAAAAAAAGGAAACGAAATGTAGTGTATAATGCTATCAGTGAATAGAGCAAGCTGAGGCAGACGGGACTAAGCCGCCCTTCACCGGCAGTTTTGGTGGTCGAAAAGATGAAGAGCTTAGCGTCAAAACGGCATCGCATGTACTCACGGCGACGATTCTGAGTATGAAGCTCTGCATGATGGATTGGTAAAGTATGTACTACACACAGGCAGTCACATTACTCCTTTAGTAACATCGATTTGCCTCAAAAGACAGAGACGTTCAACCCACGCATAATACAGGCCGGGTTGCTAACCCAAGCCTTCGCGATACGACGGATTCAGGTAACAATAGAATCAGAGTGAAAATAGGTACCTATCTAACTGATTTATCTCGTTGCGATGCAAAATGATCGATGAAGTTGGCAAGCTTCTCTGCACTATCCAGAGGGATTGCGTTGTAATTACTTACTGGAATTCCTCGCACACTACGGTGACCTTTAAGTCCTGTCAGCCCCTGAGCTGCCCTTTCTGCTAGAAAAGCTTCTTTGGCGGTATTACAACCTTTAATCCTGAAGCAGATGTTCATTCGTGACCGTACTGTCTTGTTAATAATAACCTTGTTAAAATTTGGATAGGCGTTAAGAGCTGTGTAGATAAGTTGGGCTTTTTTTCGGATAGAGCTTGCTATCCTTAAACTTTATTAGGGGGCTGTAGCAGTAGCTTCTTTAGAACTTGGCCCGCTACGTATACACTGTAGAAAGCTGATAAGTTTAATTCTTGTCTTGAAAGATTGTACTTACTCAAAAATTCTGAGTGTATTATAGAGGCTATTGTTTTTGGCAATAATCTCATACTCGAAGATGCGAGGTGGAATAGGGAGACCTAATTGTCTCATCAGAGTTGCAGAAAGCTGAGAGGTCGCCGGCGGTAAGAAGCTCTTTTTTATCACCACAACAGTAATACCAGTCAACCCTAAATTCTTCTGGGCGCCGAAGAAAATGGCTGAGAAATTCTCTATCGGGATTTTCCTTGAGAGAATGTTTAAGCTCATATCAGCCACGAAAATAAGTCCATCTGGTCCTGGCTCGAGACAATTCGGAAATCCAGGAAACTCGACCCCATCAACCGTCTCGTTATCACAGTAATAAACCAGGGCGGCGCGTTCAGAGAGGTTCCAAGTGCTCTCGTCCGGAATAGTGCCGAATTTGCCGTTGTTTGTCTTGCGGCTATCTGCCACGGTATTAACATGCTCCGAGCCAAAGAGTCGCTCAGCTTCAGCAGCTGCCTTCTGTGACCAACCGCCAGTGATAATGTAATCCATCTTGAGATTCTTCAGCTCCGACTTGAATGCACCATTGTTAGGGGAATAGGTCCTATCACTAGCAGGACGAATAGAAAGGTTTACCTGGGTATCACAGCAAGATACTAATCGTAGTATCAGCAGCAGTATAGTCAACCCATGTATCTTATGTTAACTGGAGAGGAGGTAAGAGGAAACCCTAGGTGAGGATTAAACCTTATTTTTCTGATATCCAGCGAGGGTTTAAGTTTTATCAAGTTCTACTGGGCTGCGCTGGGCTGCAGTACTGGGCTATGCAGTTGGTGTCTAAGTGCGTTTCGACCTCATAAGATTAAGATATCTTACATAGACAATGCGCGTTTACTAATAGGGACCCGTTGACGGTGATGATGAAATTTCGTAGCATCAGAGCTACTTCTCTATGATAGGACTGGGTTCGTTATAGCGTGGGTATGGAGAACGACAACGTCTAGGTTGACGCTGAAGTGTTTAGTCGCATAACCGAGTCGAAAAGTTAACTCAAGCTAGTATTACTCAACACACCGCAGCTCAAGGCGACACACAATATACCCCGATGGCTGGTGAGCTTATCAAATGTCAGCGTGACCTGGCCTTTTAAGGGAAGGAAGGGCACGGACTGCATTCGATGGCCATCCATGGCAATGGTTTAGTTCGTTTCTGGAGGAGGGTTTACTACACGTGAAGTTCGAGCTACTTCAACGTCTCGACGTAGAATCGACTCGCCCTGGTTTTTTTTTGGATTAAGATGAATTCAGGAGTATTCGAGATGAACTTTTGGTGTAAGCCAGGGTATTAATGTCCTAGTGCTAGAAGCTTTATTCTTGCCGTGCAGTGTTCATTTTTCCAAAATTAAAGTATTTAGAGTTTATGGTATAAGGCATTGATGAATGAGTTTAAATATACGCCTATTGTAGTCCGTGTGGAGGACTCTATGCGTCTACTAGAGGGAAGTATTAACTTTTTGATTTGTTTATCATGTAGAAGCTCAGGTCTAACACCCTGGTGAAGCCGTTAACAACTATATTCCAACGGCCTGGCTTCGGTACTAATATCCAGTTAGATTAGTCTCCGTTTTGCCTCATCTGGCAGCACTGGCTCGACCTGGTCTCCTTCAAACGATCTTAACCTCGATATACGAGCGCAGTGGTGACCTTATGTGCTGTTGATTAACTAGCTGCTGCCGCGAAAGAGATTTGTAAATAAAAGGGCGATAAGCATTTTTGTTTCTGACCTAAACGAAGCATGGCTGATTCTGCTATAATTAAAGAATTGATAGTTATTGTAATTGCGTTAGTGGCCCAGGTACCTTGGACTTGGGCTGATGTGAATGTGAATGTGGTAGTGTCATAGTATCTTGTACTAGTGTGACTAGAAGCATCCTCACAGCGACGTGATATAGGCAGATTTGAATAGCCAATTGGTTCTAGACCTCTCAGGTTGTCAGGTTGCTATAATACAGCTGTTCTGAGCGCCCATTTCAGGTCCTGCAGTCTGCTTCATACTCCAAATTGAGGCACTCCAGTTATAGCTTGACCTGAAGCTAACGAGATATGTTTCCAGACGCTGTTCTGTTTCCGCGTTCTTTTCACTAGTTCGATGCTCCTCCCTGGGTTCGTCATCAGAACCTTCAAGGATGCTGACTGGTTCGTACATCGCCTCTGTCCTTTCACAATATAGTCGAATATATCAGCCACATATTCAAGATCATCCATCCAAAGTGATTGCTCATACAAGAATACACCGTCGATGATGCAGTAGACGTCCATGTTCGGGGGTAGCTGCCGTATTAGCTCTTTAAACAGATCGCAGAGAGCGTCACAATCATAGTGATCCAAGTCCTGCAAGTATTTGAATGTCAGAAAATCCAGATTCGGTTTCGCCAATGCGGAACAAAGTAGGAGCTGTGCGATGAAGCTCTTCATCAAGCCCTTTGGCCCATTTGCATCGCGGCTGGACGATTTCATGTCACAATGCTGCCCAGCGAAGAAGAAAAACACCACATTGTGTTCGGATTCGACGAGACTGGAGATCAGAGTCGCACAAAGCCCAGACATGGGCGTAATGAGGCCTTCGTGCTCGGGAAGGCAGCCGTCGACAAGCAGGACACCAGAGCGCTCTGCCCGGAGCCAATTGCGAAACTCCTCCGTCTTTGTCAGCCAACCAGCTCGGCCTTGAATAGCTGGATCGAATAATCGCGCTTGGCGAAGAACTATTTCCAAGTCATCCCAGGCAGCCTGGTTCGAAATTTCGATGATGCCTAGGAGCTGTATTGGCGTGACAATAGCAGCTCGGCGGCGCTGTTGTGGCCTCTTTTGGGTTTGTCTGATCCCCCGGGTTTCGCGTAATATTTCGTGCGCCTCATCGAGAAAACCCGTCATTGTACCTGCTGCGAACCTTTGTTCCTGATATATCTCTAGCAAGTTCTTAGCGGCAACCTTCGGAAGCTTCCGGAGTTCTTCCATGAGCGCTTTCTGTAACGATGAATTTGTTGACAGTAGAGTAAGGATGCTCGTCTGAGTTGCCTGTGACTGAGACTCCTTTTTCTCGGCATCATCCATCTTGGCTTTGATACTGCCTAGGATTCTGATATTCATCCGTTCAACGCGCTCTTTGAGCACGCTAGTCTGGCTTTTCCAGCGTGCCAAGATGTCGTCGATGCTCAGGGTCTCTGGTATTCTCAGGATCAGAAACTGGACGACTTTCTTATACCCTTTTATCCATCAGTGCGCATGTCAGCCAGGACCAGATCATTATAAATGGAAGACGACGTACATGGCTCAGAGCCGCGAAGAATCGCAATCAGAACTGGTAGGTCCTTGACGAGGTTGTCATAGAATTCTCGCTTGATACTTTCATCATCTGTTTCAGGGCCTAGTAGAGAGTATGCTGTGTTAATGGTAAGCATTGTCTCGGGAACTGTCTCGAACACTTCCAAGATCTTCTGCGCATTCTCCTCCCTTTTTTGAAGGGCCTATGAGTTGCCAAGATTATCAGACATGGACACTACTTAGTAGGGATAGTAACTATGGTTATACCTCGAAAACCAAAGCTAGACCTTCCTTCACTAACCCTACACCATACTCTTCTGGTATCAAGTTAATGTACCTAGAGGCTATGTCGACACCAACGCTCACACCAATGTGGGTGTTTGTCTTGGACTCTTGCACCGCTCTCGCTTCAGACATTAGGCTGAAGACTTTGTCCCAAGAACACAAGTGCACCTGCAGCTCCGGCAGGCTTTCATTATCATGGGCGGTAATGATGTGTTTCAGGTCACTGCTGAATTTAACATCGCATCTAAATCATATGCGCCAGTGACTTACTTGATAGCGCCGTCCTCTTCCGGCTTGAAAACGTGTTCATGATGATCATACAGCGTTGGTCCCGGGGGCCTTCTCTGAAAGATAGGTACCCGCTTTCGGAGAAATCCTTCTACACTATCTGGGCTGGGCGATTGTTCGTGCTTCAAGCGCCGCCTAGCGTCTCGGTTTAATAATCCTCCCAACGTGCTTCGTGACTTGTGATCGGGCATCTTCGATACAGTGGAAATATGCTGACTGAGATGCAACAGTTATCAGAGAATGGGCCTGTGATATTCACTTCATTCGGATGTTTTCAACGCTGCAGGAAAAGATAGAGAACGTGAGGAGGGGAGAATTGGCTACCATCTCGAGAATTTCGGCCGTCAACAAACTCCTTGGCCATGCATGGCCTGAAACCATGCTGTACTACTCTATACGAGAATGGCTGGCTGAGAGGGGAAAGTTGTGCAGGTTGGTACTTCATTGTTAGCTGCGAGGCCAATGTGAAAGCGAACGTGGTTGGCCGGCACAGCGGTTATAGACAGATGGAAACTTCGTATCTGCGGTTCTGATTGCACCATGCCGTGTGGTATCGTAACACCCAGTGGGATTTGTATACCATACTGTTCCACAGATACCGCAGATTATTGCCTGAATATGTGCCCGTTAGGTGCTGAAGCGCCCACTTAGGAGCCAAGACTGAGCATTGATTTTGGCAGAGTTCATCTCCTAGTTTTAAACCACTCGTTTCTATCTTGCAACGCTGCTTTTCTTACTTCTGCTACCAGACCTACCATATTCTGATATTTACTCCTCTTTTCTGAGTCATTGCATTTTCAAGAAACGTGAACGGAAAAGTTCTATCTAACTCTATCAGCCGGCAATGGATCAACCAATTCACTCAGAAGTCCGCTACTACAATTGCACCGGGTTTTGGGATCGAATGGAAAATGATGAAGGGGATTACATTATCGAAGTCCTCATGATCATTACCGATCAACCTACTGAGGTGAGAACTGATGATGAGAGAGAAGAGAAAGTCTTAAAAGAGGAGGGCGGGTTGTTCAGGACAAAAACGGGAGCTATACCTGGTGCAGTCGTCTCGTCGAGTATTGAGACATTCGGTGAGGGCTGGCGCTTGAGCCATGTTAGGATTCGATCCTGGACGATCATCACAACCTTGTTCAAAAGGGTTCTAAACCACAAATTCGAACCCCCGCTTGTGTTTGCTTATCCCTTTATTTCATTTATGCAGACCTACGGAAACATGAAATCTACGTTGGCGAGGTGGGAGAGCCGCGCTCCTGATATTTTCGAGCTTTCCATTTCAGGTGTTCGCCATCATCGCTCTCAAGAGACAAGTTACCCCGAGAATAGTTCCCAGGTACAAGAGATGATACAAGAGATCCGTTGCTATGTACAGTTTGTGGAGAAGATGATCTTGCCGGTCTGGAGCCCCATGAAACCAACCAAAGGCCTCCCTACACTTGTGGTTTATGAAGACCTACCACGGCTTTTTCGAGAGGGCGAATTGATATACGAGCCCAAGAGGGGTCTTCATCAATCAGCTTACCAATCTTTAGGGAGAGTGATCGGGTTTTGCCTCGGCGAACCGGATAAGGAGGAACGGAGGACAGGAACAATAGACAAGCACGAATCACAATGTGGTGTCTACTTCCTTGATTATGACGGCAAAACGGTAAAGCCGATTCGAAAAGTTATACGAATTGAACAGTTTCGCGGCAAAAAAGATATTAGAGCCTTGGAATGCTATCCAGTGGCATTTCATGCAAACTCTGCGGCACTCCTCCATGAGGCTGAAGATCTAGGGTATCGCTTCCAATTCTGCGTCAAGAGACACCCAGGAAGTCTTTTCTACTCTGGTTGGACGTTCGTGACGGACATAATGGAGAATAGCTCAAAGGATGATAAAGGCGCTAACATTCGAATCGCTGAGCATACTGAAAGCGAAATCATTGTTGACTTCACGGAAGCGCTGCGGATTTACCCAGAATGGATCCCCAATACAAACGATGAAATGATTTACAGGTCGTTAGGTACCTGCGGAATCAAGCAAAGATTACAGACGATTCCACGTTCTGATGCAGATCAACGGCTTATCGGAGAAAGCGAATTCAATTTGATGCGAGAGGCAAGTTTTTACGAGGAAAACAGATTTTTCAGAGAAGGGAGCTATGGCATAGGCATAGAAAACCTGACAAGGGATGAAATAATCCTGCTGCCGAGAAGAATTTTCGGCTACGTGCTGCGCGAGCGAAGATTCGCACAGCTCGACGTCCGAGGTGTGGAAATAAACCCTCATCACAGCCGAATTACATTGGATAATATCGAAATGCACGAGGGGCGCCGAAAGATGATCCGGTCGAGCGTTGCAAATCACCTCAAAGCTCAAGCTAAGGAGAAACGTGGTGGTAGTAAGTTGCGCCCATTCTTAGCTCAACATCCCCTAGCACATATAACCACGATGATACCGCCTTGAAGCCTAGCTCTTAATACGGGTGCCTATATACTAACCTGAAATGCTGCAGCATCCACCTTGGATATTGATATTTTCCGCGGTAAGGGGAAGGGGCTTGTTATTCTCCTCCATGGAGCCCCCGGCGTTGGCAAGACAGCCACAGCTGAAGCAGTTGCTCTGGAGAACAACAGACCCCTTTTCCCCATTTCGTGTGGCGACTTAGGATTCTCGCCCAAGGTTGTCGAGAAAACTCTCCGAGACATCTTTCGATATGCCCATTTGTGGGAGTGTATCCTGTTGCTAGACGAGGCTGATGTCTTTCTTACGCAAAGGGAACGTGGCGGAGATCATCTTGAAAGGAACGCAATCGTAGGAGGTATGTCTCTGGCACGGAAAACGCCTACTTAGTATTCGGTTCGATTCATACTGACCGAGAACAGTGTTTCTCCGCATGCTAGAGTATTATAGTGGGATTCTGTTCCTCACGACAAATCGGGTCGGCGCTCTCGATGAGGCCTTCCGTTCGCGTGTGCATATCAGTCTCTGGTACCCACACTTAAATGTCGAGCAAACAATCGCAATCCTGCGCTCTAATCTTCGGCGGTTACCCCGATGGGACAAAACTAAGGATTCTACTCACGGCCTTATCAAGGTTAAGGACCAAAAAAATAGAGGATTTCATACGCGCCGAGTATAGAAAGTACTCTGAAGCCCACCAAAAGAAAAGAGGACCCTGGAATGGCCGTCAAATTCGTAATGCTGTGCAGATTGCTGCCTGCCTCGCTCTCTATGAGCATTCTGAGGACGAAGGCGATTCTGAAGGCCTACCTGCTACCCTTTCGGCCGACCATTTTCGAACCGTAGCTGAAACTACGGCCGAGTTTGAGAATTTCCTGAAGATAGCCAAAGTTGGAGACGACGAATATCTAGCACGGCAGCGACAGGAACGAGTAGACGATTACCAACATGCCAAGGGTCGTGATAATACTGTCGATAAAGTGAAGTTAGGGTACAAGCCTCGCGGCCACCCGGGGCCGTCTCAGAGTGATTCTAGGTATCGACGACGATCTCCTCCCACTTACGTCGAAGATCAATATGGATCTTTTGATGAAAATATCGATGATGATGTCCAAAGCCGGGGATGGCGGCGGCGCGGGAAACCTGCGATTGCACAGTCCGGTCATTTCGATGAAGATGATCAGACTTCAGACGGGTCTCATCGACGCTCCTCTGTAGACATCCATCATGACCATGAGATCAATCAATCGGAAGATGAGGAAGAAAGGATGTCAGGCTCATGCCACAGCCGGAGAGGGGAAGGGAGTACACCACCACGCCATATCCGTGATCAGAAACACAGAGAAGACCTGGTCCCTACTCATAGGCGCCGAAGGAGGGATAGCGATGAACGGTATTGAGCAAAGGCTGATCAATTGAAGTTCCCTAGATGTCGCTCTTTTTACGATGTCGTTTGGAATCGGCTATACATGGTATGAGAGAAGGACGGATGTCTTGCTATACTTAGAAATTCCATTTGTTTTAATGAAATCCGATCAATTTGAGACTGTTGATATCCATATTATCCTCTTCATTTGTAGCCGTTATTCGTGTTGATCCGTTCTCCCGGCTAATTAAAGTATTGTGTACGCATATATCGTAGCTTTAGCATCCGCAACGAGTAACTTGAATAGCATTCTGTTACCCCTTTTCGATTTCCATAGCCGCTTTCGAAGTGTTTCAAGTAGCTATTCAGCATCTTTTGAAGCCTCGAAGTCTCACATAAAGAGATTGAGTCGATGAAAATAGAATACTATAATGTTCATGCTGACAAGTTGAGTAAGAAAACGAAGGACAACTGGCAAAGTTTAAGTGAATCGTCCACCCTCGATGCAGTGAAGATATTTCTCATCGAGAAAGCTGAGATCAACGCACCACAAGCTTCTTGCCATCATGTAGCTTTCTAGACTCTTGTATCTTCGAGCGGGGATGTGAAGACTCGAAACTGATAGAGCGCTCTGGGAAGAGTTGAAGAGCCTCTTCTCGTGCCCTGAGAAAATGTAAGTGGAAATCTCTTTGCTCGATCGGTGGACTATTAATGCGCCTGATGCGATGCAACACTATCCTGAAATTTCCGTTCGTTCCACCTAAGCTTGTTTTTATATGGCCAAGTCGCTGTGAGATGTCCTTTCCATGCTCTTCTGTAAACTTTCGGTATGGCCCACTGAACCTTGTTTAACCGTGAACTTATTTGTGAGCTCCTTACCTCTTCATGTGTAGTCGAGGAACGTTTTGAGCAACATAGCTAATGATACAAGCACGTCTATAGTCATAATGTGGAGTCTAGGGCCCAGGGATTTCGAAATTCACAGTTGTTGATGGACTGAAACAGTGCTTAGAGACCGGGATTAACGTACACATCGTCTGTCACAGTCAAATCTACAATTAGAACGCCTAGCAGCCAGAGGATCAAGTACTTTATTTAACTTACCAACTCAAGGCAACCAATCAGTTCTTACATACAGGATAAGTCAAATAGAATACTCTAAGATAGGACAGGCAACTTACAGCACAGGCTAATAGACTGTTTTTAGTCTAGTAGCAAGCGAATCCAAGCAAAATAGGACTTAATGTGTCTTTCGAGGTTCACAAGGCTCCTTGATATGCGTGCTCGAGTTGTATACACGTTTTGGGACGCCAACTTTCCCCCCAGCGTAGCTTTGCAGACCTACTTGAGAGCGTCATCAACTGACTTATGAGGCGGTGAGGAAGCGTCTCTACTGGGTGATATCCCCAGTAAAGTCTGCATACGGAACTTGGAAATTGGTTGAGTGAGACCGTCAACTGACGGGTATGTACGCAGTGAGGAGATAGCTGGTAGAGATTCATGAGACATGTGAAATGAGATGTGTACTTTGTTAGATGACAGCCTAAGGGTATACCTATGACAGCTTGTCATCTAGTGTAATTGAACTATTCTTTTCCAGCTCTCATTTGCCCTCAGCACTGAGGTAATCTACTTAATTCCTTCTAAAAACACTACTATTCCTAGCATTTACTTCTCTTTGAATTCATGCTAGATCAAGTGCTCAAGAGTGGCTGCACGCCATTGAGGCGACTAATCTGCCTTCTAACTTTCTTGTCGCTATTGCGGTGCTTGCCGCCATCTACACACTTCTCTCTCTCCGTTGTCGCTTGGGACGCAAAGGAACCACCTTTGATCGGAGACTCCATGTCCCAAACGGCACTTCGCAACAGCTGAGATCCTAATATTGTTGGGCCTACTAATGCGACGGGTCGACCTCTATCATGTGGATGGTAAAAGGCTCCGTCTCCAATAACACAGTCACTAGTTATGGTTGTATAATCGGCCCCTGAATGGAATATCACTGTTGAAATGCGTCCGAGAATGGTGGAAAGGCGGGATAGTGCCCTTCCGGAGGTACGATAGATGGGTGGAGATAGCGGCTGAGGATATTGGAGGGGATGCTCCTGAACTAGAGCATTCACCTTGACGGAGTGCGTGTTTGAATCTAAAATATCTTATTGCCATCGCTCCTTGCAATCGCCTCGGGCATTGTAATGTATCCTACCGTTGTAGGGAATGCAGAAACCATACCCTTGTTCACATCAAGCCAGTAGGTCGTCGAGTGCTTACTTGTTGCCAACCCGGAGTAGGCGGAGTTGCAGAAGGGGAAGACAACTCTTCCTGGCCTTCGATAAGTTAGTATCTAGAACACCGAGTCAGTCAAAAATATCCAAGTTACGTTCAGCTACTGATAACCTTCAGGTACGGCTAATAACCATCATTTTTCATCACAACTTAACGTTGTTAGCGTCACATAGCTCAAGATAAACGAAATGACAATAAATCGTCAGCGATTTCGCGTTATTTCTGTATAATGCATTATATTGTATTGCGCGAGTGAAGGTCTTGGACATTGTCTTGTGGGGCTGTTAGCAACTCAGTTGACTTCGAGAGCTACAAGAGGTGACTGTTGGATGCAGGCGTCCATAAGAACTAATATGTGGTTGAAATGAGTTCAATGTTAGTACTTAAATAAGAACGAATTAAGTGGCAATTAACGTTATCGTAGACTTGGATGGCAGAGCGTTGGCGTCATGTAGCGGTCTAGTGATACCTATGAAATACAGAGGGTTCAATGGCCTTGCGTTAAATAGGGAAATAACGCGTCAAAAAGCACCAATCGTTCTGTTTGCCGTTTTCCTGGAGTGACTCTCTTTCGGAGGTGAGGTAAGGTGACGCAGGTTTTCAGAAAACGGCGGACTCAAACTTAGGTGCCACGCAGCAAACGGATATCACCTTGAACAAGTCACACCTTACCACGCCTTTTGACACCACAGATGCCAACCACAATCCTTCAACATTCACATTGAGTACCGAGTGAAGCACAATAGCTAGAAGAATTACGCATACGAGGTCCCACAGCCCTTATCCAAGTATTTGCACTACATATTTCCACCAAATTTCATTTTGCTGTATGCACCTCATTCGCAATCTGGCGACAGTGATTACCTCTACACAGCCCGCCGCACACCTCACCCTAATATATGTTGACCACGGCAAAATGGAAGACCTTCGCGACGCCGAACATACCGTGGCAAGCTTCGCTAAGCTAATCGATTGCCTCCAGCCGGATAACCCCTCTTGCGCAGAGGAAGGAGCCAACCTTGTTGCCAAACGCCAGGATTCGACTGGTTCACAGAAAAGCGCAAAGAGCTCGATCAGCGCCATTAGCTCACGTTGGCGACCCAAGAAGAGGGATTGGGACGAGAGTATCGAGGGTGTCTGTGAGTAGAGACACCATCATCTCATCCCACCTACCTACCATGCCTAGTAGAAAACATTATAGATCATATCTATGACCACCAACAGCAAATACTCCTAGGCGCACACATCATTATCATAACCATCGTATGTAGTCTGCACATAAGCTGACCGAAAAAAATCACAGTATGGAACGAGCTTGAAAAACCACAGAGCGACGTGGCACAGCAGTTCCAAGTCGACCAGACCGCACTGAAAGAGTACATCAGCTCACTCGAGATGATGGATCTGGGATGCGAGTTCGCGCGCCACCACTACGGGGAACCGGCGAAGCAGAAGGCATACTGGGCAGCCGAGGACCTGTTCTTCGACTTGCAAGCTGTAAAGCAAGGGGACGCGGACGCGGGACGATGGACTGGAGCCAAGGTATACAAGAAGGACTGGGATCTTGCCGACCACCTCGTGCGCTTCGTGCTGCTCGCGGAGCAGTGCCGTCTATGCTCGGGTCAGGAGAAGTGGATCGCGTGGGAATGGAGCTTCCCCGTCAAGGTGGGCTTCTACCTCAGCGTCCTGCGCTGCTATACGATTAGGGATGCGAAGCAGAGACAGCTAGCGAGAGGCTCTGCTGGATCGCCGCGCTCGTCTCATGGTAGTCGAAGCTCGAAACATGATCGATTGTCTCCAACAACATGATATGTACGATGGTTGATGATGACCTAGTAGATGTAAGGAATGGACCTCACAGTGTAGGAGAGGTGAAGGGCCGATGAGCACTGCTAGGAAGGGAACTGGGTTGCTAGCTACCTTACCTACATGCACTTCAGCTACAGTACTTCATCCATCTTCCCCGAAGCAAGTGTTAACTACGTATGTAACAGTGGTAGCACGACAGAAGATAAGAGCAGGTGTTACGGAGATAGACACATGTCACCATCGTGAGGGCTCTACTCATAATACACGAGGTCAACATATGTGGCTGGAACTATAAAACAAGCGAATACAATCAATTGAAAGAGAAATAATGATAAGTGCGACTGGTTGATTCAAGGAGGCATATCCACCTCACAGAGCAGATACTTTGACCGAGGAAGGTTGCGATGAGAACGACCAGCTGTCATCAACAATGCGACTGTCCAGGAAGAGATGGATCGGGAATGAGACGAGCCAGCATTGTTTGGGCCGTCTGTTTCTGGTCTGGATTACCTTGGTAGGAGCTAACCTATCTAGGTTAGGTTAGTCCATATACAGTGATACATATGTAGAGTCCCCATCTCCTGCTTGGACCTGTGGCGTATCTATGTAGATAGTGGCTATCTAGTTTCCGATTGGGTGTATCCTGCAACGCCACAATTTAACCTTTGGCCGCGACATCTCACTCTCGTACCGCGTTTGTTGCACATCTGAATTCACCTTCTCATCTCCATCCCCATCTCCATCTCCATCTCCATTTCCATAATCTTGACATTCATCCATCTCGCACGCAACTCCAACGGAGATATTCCTGATCGAAATAGTCCCATATAGTTGCATTTCATCCTTGTCTTGACATTGACATCTTCTGACTACATACCTCATCATGTCCGACGAATCTGGCTGCGAAGAGGAACTGGCTTCGGATAGTACCGATATCCCAATTGGCCAAGATTTTGCCGAATCTGAGACCGAACAAGGTGATGCCTTCTTCGATTTAGAGGCCGAAGAAGATGATGGTAATGATGACCATGATAGCTATGACGAGGGTGATGCTGGCGACCATCCTTCTGATGACGACAAGGAATACTCTCGTTCCCTACATTATGAACGCTTGAGGCGATGCTCTTTCCCACATTTCTCCCGCCTACCCCCAGAACTCCGTACCATGATATGGGAGGCTGTTGACCCATATCTAAAATGTGAAAGAAAAGTTGTAGACTTCTTTCTTATGGAGGGTAATGATATTTGGGAGTCTCCGATGCTGTATCAGCAGACTGCCCCGGCAAGGGCGCTCCTCGCCACCTGTCAGGAATCTCGCTCCATCGCATTGAAGCACTATCCAGATGCCATCAAACTTCGACGCGGCTTTGGCCAGGTCCGCTTCAATAGTTCTAATGACGTGGTGCTTCTCCAAACACCTCGCGACTATAACGATATACTCAGCATAGAGAGCTGGTGCGACAAGATCAAATACCTCGCGTTCGATTTTCTTTGTTCAGGACCTGACGACTACCAACGCGCCTTTTCCCACATACCGGAAATTCTTCCCAAGAGCTACGGAAACCTCGAGGCGATTTTCATTTGTTATCGAGCAAACGACCTGAGAATCGGCAGACTTCACTGGACCGTGACCAAATTCGCCAAGAGGTTCTATCGTGAAACATTCGAGGAATGCCCCGGTATAGGAGAAGACTTTCGGCACCTGTATTGCTGGCCTGATACGACCCTTAATGCAAGCTTCGCCGATGTTGTAGGTGAAGACTATTTGCGACGCTTCCCCATAATTCCCGAAATCTGTTCTATTCCTGTATGGCCGATGATAGAGTATGAGTCAGAGAGAACTTTTTCTTTATACCATGAAGTAAAATCTAGGTGCCCACATAAGGATGTTCAAAAATCTTTTGCGGCATCGTTTTCCGATACGTCAGAAGGCTCGTCCGTATATGAATCTGAGCCAGATGACTATGCGCTGGACGGCTTCGTTGTGGATAGCTCATCGGAGGGAAGCGAAAGGTCTAGTGATGATGAAAATGACAATGTCGACGTTGATGGACCCCTTAGCTCGAGCAATCATGGAGATCCATCCAATATGGATCTACACGAGGAAAATGACCAATCTGACCGTCATTATGATGTTTTCAACGGGTTCTCGCCCCTCCAAGAGGAACCTAGCGACACTGAGGCGACTAGAGACATGCCAACAGCCACCTTCTCCAGTCTCGAGCCCGAATCTCCTAATGACTACGTGTCAGTCGCATCATCACTTGAAGAGCAGCCACGCACAGCAAATCAGTCTAGTCGATATAAGCGTCGTATAGTATCTTCAGATGATGAAGATGATGGCGGAGATGGTGCTGGATCTGACGCGAAAGGCCATTCGCGGGTAAAGAAACGCGCACGTCTTATACTTTCGGATAGTGAAGAGGACGACGAGGAAGAAGGGCACAATCATAGCGAAGGGAAACAACTGCCCGACAACGACCTTGAGGAGGAGGATGAAGATGACGACGAGGAAGACGACGAGGAAGAAGAGCGACCAGGAGCCTCGAAACCAATGTCCCTCCTTGCAAGGCTGCGCCAATTCCGCTCAGACGTTCCAGTCTCTCCTGAAGGCGAGTCCCCCAACTCAGCTGGAGAAGGAGATGAGGGGGAAGAAGATGAAGATGACGAGGAACATCGGTTCACTGATGCTGAATTTCCAGAGTCAGCTGAGGAGGACGGTGAAGAGGATGGTTGGTAATGCTTTTTGGGAACCTGGCGTTAGCCTAACAGGTGAACGCAGGAAGCTCTAGGTAGTGTTCTACGCGCAGTATTTCTTGCATCATACAGCACATGTTCGTACAATAGCATTTCACACTGATTTAGTTACAGGACGGTGTATATCATTAATATTTTAATATATTGGCTGTCTTATCTCGGCCTCAATTCAATTGCTCCTGTGCTTGGCTTGTATATCTCAACTATATATATACAGCACAATAATGTTGGAGGAAGTCGTCAGAGAAGGGGGAGGTAATTCGTCATAGAGATTGCCCGTAACAGCAATATTCATCTCACTACCTACAGTAGGTGATCGCCGTGGTGATTCCCATAAAGTCTACCTGTCTCATAAATTGACAGTGGCGTCCTCTAGGTAGGGAGCCTAGTCTAATTATAGATGGAAAGTAGTCGCATAACTTGGCATCATAATGTAGATCTTGAGAAGGCGCTGGGAACTTTTTAGCGAATAGTGTCATTATTCTTAGCACCCTTTAGTGGACACGTGCTCCCTGCGTAGCGAGTTGGAAGGCTGAAGGATGGGGCGATGCGTGAATCCTACTGGGGGCAATTGATCAAGCTAAAGCTGCATATTAGCTGCTACAATAATATTTCACTCAAATATCGGTCACTTATACCTATGTATCGAGCTTTATGCAGCTTGCGTGTTTCTGCCGTTCCAGGCTTGGGGCCACAGTGTTGTTCAAGTTGCCTAGCAAGGCAAATCAGCAGCTTCTACCTACAGCTACAGTTGCTACAGTTATGACATTGATTCATCTTGCCAACCTCCCATAACATCCTGAATCCAAGTAGGCTCAGCGATTGACAAATGTGTCTTCAATAACACCATCTCCTATCACAAGGCGATATAGAAGGTGGTTTTACGTTTCACGAGAATGGTTGACATGGACTCCGAAGTAGACTGGAGACGACACCTTTACCTCCAAACACGATTGAAGGAGAAGAATGGCCGCATTCGTTTGCTCACCATTCAACCGCGGCAATACACCGCATCACGGCCAGAAGCACCTCCTAATACGATCCATTGTTTCTTAAGACTGGCAGAATTGAAAGAGCATCCACAATTCACTGTCGTCTCCCATCGCTGGCAAGCCACAGATGCGGCCGACGAGACCAAATCGGTCCTCGTGAATGGCGCCACTATTCCCGTCTCGACAGGCTTATGTGAAGTCCTTAACCATCTTCAGAAGGAAACTGAGCCAGTCGTTGTCTGGATAGATGCGCTCTGCATAAACCATGCCGATGAGAATGAGAGAGAGAAGTCTGTGCAGATCTCTCAATTGGCACAAATCTTCGCCGGCGCAGAAAAGACGCTCATTTGGTTGGGCACAGCAGCAGATAGGAGCGATGAGGCCATGAAAGTTCTGAGGCGGCTAGCCGACGAGCAGCTTACCCTCAGTGCTTACGTAGCCAACTGGACTCCTCAATTAGGGTATCAGCTTGCGCAGAAGATTCTGCCATCCAGATTCGTCAACTCCAACCCTATTGTGACCACTGGAAATAAAGAGCCGCTGGAGTTGCAAAAGGAGCTAGAGTCGCTTCGAGCGCCGCTCAAAGGTCTCATGGAACGCGAGTATTGGATAGACCTATGGTCACTTGTTGAGCTCTGCCTGTCCCACAAGGGAGTGGTGGTCTGCGGGAATCACGGTTTAGCCCTCGACCAGTTCTATTCAGCCGCCAGGGCTCTGGATCATATTATCAACCACTTCACATACTCGAAATGGCTCGCATCTGCCACGAACCCAACGACACCAAATGCACAAAATGCTGTGCTCACCGGCGAAGAGATCTCTAATCTCTCCCAATCCTCGGCACTGCGCATTCTTGGTCGACGCGATGACTACCGAAAGGACGCTGGGTCTTGGTTAAAATCGCCCGATAGCCCAATATTCACGCTCCTCAGCCGCTTCTATGCTGTCCCTCCCGCTAACCAGCCACCCCTCCATATCAGCAATGCGCGAGATAGAGTTTACGCTTTGGCATGTCTGGCAACGGACGTGACGGAGTTGGGCCTTACGGTGGATTATAGCAGGGATGTCGACCAAGTATACGCTGAAACCTCAGCGGTCCTTCTTCGGAAGCATCCCAGAGTTTTGCAGTTAGCGCAGGGCACCATGCCTACCAGCGACAACTTAGCCTCGTGGGCAATCGACTGGGAGAACGTGAGACTGCCTCCTTCGGATATTGAGTCGTCGGAGCGGCCATTCAACGCCTGTGGTCCCGCAGACATTCGTTACTATCGCGCCGACACGAGTACGCCGGGTCAAATCTCCCTGAAAGCCGCGGTCATCGACACGGTGCAGGCAGTTGGGGCGCAATATCAGATAGATGAACTAGGGAATACCGATCAGCAGCGAGCCTACCTGTCCGAGATCAAGCAGTTCTGGGAAGACTCGACAGCGTCACTTAGTTCTCCTTACTTTGCAGAGCAGGCAACAGTTGCGCTAGCCAAGATTCCGGTCGGTGACATCGAAGTCAGCCCCGAATCTAGCACCTTCACGAGGGCCTCGTCCGTCACGATCGAGGGGTACAAGAGGACGGTCGAGGCTTTATTCCCTTCAGGGACCGCCGGAGATGACTCCTCTACAGAGGAACAGGAGAAGGAGCAGCAACCCACAGACTCTGGCTCTAGCCTGAGCATACCATATATCACGGCCATGGCCCGGATGGTAGGACGGAGACCGTTCCTATCACATAATGGCTACGTCGGTCTAGGACCTGTGGACCTTGTAATTGGAGACGTGGTTGCTATCCCCTACGGCTCACCGGTACCCTTTGCCTTTAGACGCAATGGAGAGGGCGAAGATGTGACTTATCAATTGGTCGGCGAGGTGTATGTCTTTGGAATCATGGACGGCGAGTTCATGAAGGTGCATAGGCAGGAAACGGTGCTACACATTGTATAGAACAGATGAGACGGGATTTTTCATTCTAGAACTACAGGGTTATTTATTCTCGGAAGATCAGGTTCCAAGATTTAGCAGATCGTTGTGTCATTTTTCGGTGCATGCAAGAAACTTCAATCTTCTCCGTGATATTAGTATAGAGCAGGGAGGGTGGGTTGATTATCTGAGATTACACCGTTAAAACAGAAAAAATATATATACCTTTGGTGTTGTCTTTTATGTCGGACCAACCGTTTCTATATTTCCGTGAACCAAGACGAACTGTTCCCCTCTGATTATAGACGGGACGAAGAAATTGTAGAAGTCACTCGAAATGGGATGGCCCTCGTAACACAAAAAAGGGGGGTGTAAGAAAGGGAGCGTGCGCTGCGGACGTCATTATAGTTCACACCACCTTTCATCTCTGGTTTCATCATTGGCCAAGGGCAGTATTAGTAGCTCACAGAAAGGACAATATTAACTTGACTGGCATGCGGAGACCTGAGATAAAATCTTCAGAGTGCTACGACAAGAAATAAAAACGTAGGATACGGTATCGTTTTTTAGCTAGACCAGCGGCTGCATTACCTGATAGACTTATATAGCGCCTGCCTACCCGGAAGGGTTTACACTAACAGCTAGGTAGGCACTCGATGGTTCTGAGCTCTCTTTGCGGAGCACTACAGGCCCATAGCTTTAAACCTCAGCTCATAAGACTGAGCTGCAGGTTCATTGCGCATTTTATGATATATATTGTGATCTCACTATTGAGTCTCAGTATACCGCGAGCTCATCGCTATGCACAAGATCCTATAGGGGATGTAGGACGTACGGAATCATGGGGAGGTTCGCTGTAAGCTGCTTGGAAGAATACCTAAGGTAGTATATGTGTGTGAGTGCTGGTAAGTAGGTATGTCTGTTTGTTTGAAATAGACCATCCTATTCACGCCAATGGAATGAAAAGCGACCACCCTGTACTGTCACTCTCATATCGGGCAATGTTAGAATTACATTGGGCGTAGTACCTGGAGTGTATTGTGTGGCGCCAAGCAATGTAGCTTGCGAAACACGTCTGAAACAATCCTCAAGTCGAGCTTCTCACCACATTGTGCCTCTGGTGTTCCAAAATTTGGCTTGATCGAATGCACGGTCCCCGGGCATGTGGGGAAATCCGGGATGACGTGTATCAACGTGGGCTCACCAAGCGTTGGAGTGCGTGTCTGATAACCCTGCCTGCGCTGGAGTGTCGCTGTCAAGAGCCAGGACGACATTTCTATAGGTGCAAGCGCACAGAGGACCCGGTACCGGGGATAAAGGATTTTCAAGTAGGATGGACGATGCATCAGAGCCCTGCGCTGGCCGTTTCTAATGATGGTTCAGATTTGTGTCATGGGTGGCAGGTTAGGGCAGCTCTAAGCGATGGATATACATATATACTTAAACACACAGAAGCTGCTGACAGACAATGCAATTGAAGAAAAAGACAAACTCTATTTAGCACATTTCCTTACTCTGCATGGCCTTGGTAGAATTCTCGCGACAACATCTTTACTTCCCCACCAAAATGGACTCTAGAAGACCTCAGTATCAGACGGTCCCAGTCACCGACGACCACGAAAAGCTGTTATCGACCACACAGATCCCCAGATCATTCACAGACGAATGGCAAACTTCAGACCCAGATTCAGATAATCCGACAAAGAGAAAGACTTTTATATCGACGATAAGACCTTATTTATGGTTTATTGACACGGCGCTATTACTCGTTATCGCGGGTCTCCTGCTCGTGTTACTATTGAGAGACCAGCGGAGAGAACCTCAAACAAGCTCAGGGCAAGTTGGAAGCGATTACTTAAAAAGAGGACCTGAATGTAGATGAACCCTTCAATGCTGTGGTTCGCCCCGACCACATAATTAGGGTAAAAATCCCCCAGCGCTGACAGCGCTGCTTCTTAGTCTCAACACGGGTCGTGAAATGGGAGGCAGACAGTATGCTACCCCTGGAGTCATTTTCTTCCTGTTCTGGACACTCGTGGGGACCATAGTTGCCTGTTATAACGACGAGCATGTCTCGGGAGTATACAGAACTCCTCAAACCCGCTCCCGTTTTACCAGAAAGAGTAATTACTGACTCCAGCGAATTGAAGTGTCATTGGTTCCGAAGAACGCGACCGAGTTCTTCTCGGATGAGACGCTCAGCCGATGGAAAACCTTGATGCCCGGTGGGTATGCATATTGCGCGCACTCCTCCAAATAATCCCACGACTGTCGCTGACAAGGACGTTTTGAAAGCGGGAACGGGCTTCGGACCCAAGGGCGAGTCCTTCTCAACGACCTCAATGACACACCAACTGCACTGTCTCTTCATGATGGGGCGCATCTACGCTGGCGTGACGACCGGTGTGACGGACTCGCTCCCGAGCGATTATCACGAGCATTTCCTCCACTGCATCGACTATCTGCGACAGGGGGTCATGTGCTCCGCGGACATGGCTCTTGAGCTTCACGACCCGTCGGACACGGATGATCTCGGTCCCCAAGATGGCGGTTGGAATGGCCACCATGGTAAGAGACGCCCGGTACGCGTTTGGTATCCCTAGTAGAATGCTAATGAGCGCGCCGTAGTGTGTAAGGATTATACTCAGGTCCTAGGCTACTTGGAAGGTAAGCGGAGCATTACTCTCGAGATTTATTATGTACGTGTGTAGACTAACATGAGTGCTAGATCAAATATCGGAAGGAGTTCGCATCGTCTTACCTATCGACGATTAGGGAGCTGCACCCGAGGCGGCGAGAGATGCAATAAAACGTTGAAGATTCGCCTTGTTATGTTCATAAGAACTTTTATCTAGACATGTAAATTACAGCGGCACAGTGCTAGTCTGAGCTTCTATGCGAAGTGAAGAGGATTGGATTGACGATAATGTGCTACTAGCAACATGAACCGGAATCAGTGACCTCTATCAGGTAGGATATAGGATATATGTATTAAGAACGAAATAAAATTAAATAAGCATCAGTGGTTTAGTGGTAAAATCCATCGTTGCCATCGATGGGCCCCGTGTTCGATTCACGGCTGATGCATCCACATATGTTTTTAGCAATTTTGACATCAATATTATCTTTTTAATTAGGCGTATCTTAAGCCAAGCCGCTTACAGAGACCAACATGTTACCACTATCGACACCATCCCCAAGCTCTCCGAACGCTCGATAACTCATTAGGATACCTTGTCTGAAGATATTCAAGATGAGATCGATACCTGCAACAGAAAATTAGCTGCTACAGTTTCTTCGTTGAGGGCCAGGATACAATCTTCCCGGAAATACCTAGACTACCATAAAGAGAGAGCCAGTCATCTCTCAACAGTCGTGAGTATACTCGGCTTTATCGCACTTTACTTACTTATAAGTCTGTCGTCGAACTATCAAGTTGTAGCTACTCGCTATGATGACGCAAGAAGATGCTTCGGTCAATAGAGAACTCGCGGAGCCGAACCGCCAGATTGCCGAGGTATCAAAGCGAGACAGTTCTTTGATGAAGACTGTTGCGATTATGACCATGGCGTTCCTTCCTGCGTATCATAACGAAGCGTTTCTGGGTATACTGGGCGGTCACACTGCCGGCTACAGCTCTTGTCTTCATAGTATGGCTAATACTGGACAACAGGACAGCTGTTATACGCATGATTGGGTAAATGGTGTTAAACGAGGAAGCATATAGTTGGAATTAAGGGTTTATACACTACTGCCCGCGTCGCCGACGTTAGTTGACGTGATTTTAAACGGCCCGACGTGTTGCTTTGGTGCACCGCGATGGTAAGGCACTATAACTAAGGCATTGTGAAACGCCCACGTGCCTCCTAACAGTTTATTTCGGTATCATGAAATTCGTTAGCTAGACCGAAGATAGATTGTCTCCCAGAGAGGTACCTAATACTTGTACATGGCATAATATAAGAACCTTCTTCGCGCCTCCTACGTACGTCTGTGATTCTATCATAAAGATCCGAACATCCTATCCCAGGTTTCCGCGCATCATGTGCTGTGGCTGATCCCTCTTGTGAGCTTCTGCCGTAGGCAGATGAGGAAGATGGAAATGGGTGATGGGTATGGCTAAGTGGCGTCCGCTGCGACGCTCCCATATTACCTACCCAGATGGCCCGGCAGATTAGAATGAGGAGGTCGAGGTTCCGGTGTTGACGCGAACTTCTGGATTCGGTACGAGGCATATACCTAAACGGTTGGTCGTACATACCTCAGCAAAAACGGCACGCCCTCGTTCCTCATGCACAGCGTCTATCCAGAGTAAAGTGTGCAAGATTGCATTTATATCCTCCCATGAACTAATGCCGCACGTGTCGGTGGTCGCCTTCAACCACGGGTGCACCCAGATTTTGTCTTCCTCGGAAAACACACTCGTTGCTCCAATAATGAGCACCCACAGCACAAGATGAGGCATGTCTTCTGCTTGCCTGAACTGACTGAGGCTTTCCCGTAGGACCGCAGGAAGTAACGTAGGGCCCAAGGGGAACCCCGGCCATTGGAGAAAGATGCCGGAACCAAAAGAGAGGAGGCCCAGTCGAATGACTTCGCTCAGGCAGCCTGGCGGGAAGCGCATTTGGAGTAGGCGGTACATAACAGATGTCATGGTATCGACTAATAGTTCTCTGGGTTGTTGACTTCCTGTTAGAGCTGCGTTGTTGATGCGTAAACAGAACCCTCTAAGGACTTTCCATGCTAGTTGGAGTCCATGGTCCAAATAACCCAGAAACCCACAGTATGCAGAGTGCGATGACTCAGAGCTCTCGTCATCCCTTACGTGCGGGAATCCTTCCAAGGGGTAAGGCCATTGGGTATCTGCTGATGAATCTTGAAAGAATACCGGCGCGGTACCGCCGTGTAGTGAGAGGGCGATATCTATCCTGCAATCTAATAGTGAGCATCAAACTATATAGTATATATCGTCGTTCTTGCTGGGTTCTTGACTATACTTTTGTAGCAGATAGATCGGCCTACAACGTCGCTAAGCAGGATAAACCTATAGTTACTTACCTCAGAATCTCGATTACAAGCTTGGGCCACGGCTGAAAGCTATCGATGCCGCCCCGTAGCTCGACGATCCGCCGCAAGCCCATCAAGTGGCATTTCACCTCTTCGAATTCGCCATGCATGGTGGCATGTGATGCAAGCGATAGTATGACTTGAATGGTAGAATTTGTAGTAGTGAGGGCCCGGTCATTACTTAGCAGCCGCTCGCGCAACAGACGCAGTGATCTCGCGAAGTGTGGCGAGGTCCTTTGATCGGCCGGCCGCATGCTCTGGCCTCGCAGTACATCGATCATCGTGTAAGACATGAAGGCCATCATGTGCACCCACACTGCGTCCGTGATCAAGGGTTCTAGCCACTTGATGTCCTTCTTGGGGAACTCTATGAATATTTCTATAGGCGCTAGGGATTTCTTCGTGTAGTGCGTGACTGAAGGGGATGAGAGAGATAAGTATAGGAACAGATACTAAAAGAATGGCTTGAACAGAGGAGATATACGGATGACCTAAGTGATAATCATTGCTCGGGGCGAAGATGTTGATCGCAGAGACTTACAGTCCATAATTACGGCCATGGTTGAGACGTCGACGGAGTCGGCCCATGCTATTGAAGACAGGTCACTCCCGATTTGTTGGGGAATTTTTGATACGAGAATAACCGGATTCTGTGATGAAGATTCTTCCTCTGTAGATTCTCTCGGAGTTGATTTCGTCTTGCGTGTAGGCTTCCGTCTTTGAGGAAACGTCTTACCGCGGTTCTTGCCTAGCATAACATGACGTCGGACTGCACATCTGTAGTCAGCATAACCGAAGTCCAGAGCGTTTCAGGCGTTCCTAAAACGGTGAAGAGGGGCTTGAATAGGAGAGCATTTTCGTGTGCAGTAGCTAAGAAAAAGGGCAAGCATCCAGATATGACTTACTAAATTTTCGCATATCCGGATCATCAGACTGATTGCTGCCGCCAGCAGAAAGGATAAATGGTGTAGAATCTATGCCGCATTGAATGAGCTTTGGCTGAACAAGCTAGCCTCATGGCTGCAGAGACAACTGCGAGCCTACCTAGGGCGCCCATAGTCAATAATTCGCTGGTTTTAGTCTCAGCGTATCTCGGTTCCAAAATGACTGTTTCCCAGTAATTAATCCTAGGCCTCACGCAACGGTGCTCTTAGTATCTACAGCGTTCTCCGCCAATTATAGCTGCATAGGAGATTGTTGGCTGGAAAGGGAAGTCAATGAGAAGCCAAATGGAGAAATTTTTGGCAAGAAACAATAATGAAGGCCCAGAAAGTTAGTATTGTCGCAGCTTTGCGTCCCATATAGCAAGTCGCCTGGGAGAGCCCGGAAAGGACAGGCAGCAGGGGTGTTAATGTGCATGAGATTATTTCCTACTTTTGGGATAGCGTACCGCTTACCTAAGCCCCAAACTTCGTAAAGCCCTTCGGTCCGGGCTGGGACTTCTACTGTACAAGATCTTTCAACTTTTTGAAACTAAATGGAGAGTACCTACTCATTAGGCAGTCTTAGGCGGTCTGGTGGCAATGTTGCCACACGTTTCTTTACAAACAACGCCATGGGCACACGCTAGGTCTCATTTGGAATACAATCTCGGTACTGTCCGAACTGCATCATGGAGGCGAAATATAGAGCGATAACCATGAAGTGCTCTATTGGAATATTAGAGCAGAGACGCTCAAGACCTCACCCATTGCATCGGCAGGTATATAAAGGGCTTCTCTTAACCGTAGTACGAATATAGATGTATTTCCATTCCCCCATTGGCAGCAACCTCAGCGATCGTGCAATATCAAACAAGCCCCATCATCCCCGTTGCTGGAGTTATAATTCTAGTTACAAATCATCATGGTTGGATCAAGAGATCTCCAGCCCTCAAACCGATCCTTTGGACAGGTCTTCTATCATAATCAATTCAAAGCCAAGCCCAATTGGCCATCGCCCGATGCGAACCTCTCTGACAAGACGGCCATCGTGACTGGCGGCAACACGGGGCTTGGTTACGAAGCAGCATCGCAGCTCCTTGACCTCAAACTTTCGCATCTAATCCTCGGCTGCCGCTCGCTCGAGCGAGGAGAAGCAGCCGCCACGAAATTGCGCCAGCAGCACCCCAAAGCCAAAGTAGAGATATGGCTACTGGACATGGCTTCGTACGAGTCAGTGCAGGCGTTCGCGCAGCGCGTCGATGCCCAGCTACAGCGCATAGACTTCGTACTTCTGAATGCTGGTGTCATCCGGTTACGATTTGCCAAGGTTTCGAGCACCGGGCACGAGGAAGGACTGCAGGTGAACTATCTATCAACGGTGCTGTTAGCCCTCCTCCTGCTGCCCACGTTGAAGGTCAAAAGTCCACTGAAAGGCCATGAACCTGCGCATCTCACCATCGTCAGTGCAGCACTGACGCTCGCGGCCAAGTTCCCAAATCGTGATGCGAACCCTCTACTCCCGTCATTTGACGACGCCAACACGTTTGATCCACAAGAGCACTATCACTCGAACAAGCTTCTAGCGCATATGTTCCTCTGGAAACTCGTGGATTATGTATCGTCGGACGATGTTGTGGTCAACCTCGCTGACCCGGCATGGTGTAAGGGTACCGAGATTGCGCGCGATGCACCGGGGCCTTTGAAAGTTGCGGGAAAGATATTTGGTGCACTGACGGGAAGAACCCAAAGGGTCGGCGCATCATGCTTTTTGGATGCCTTGGTCAACAAGGGCAAGGAATCTCATGGGTGTTTTCTGATGAGCTGGGAAATCTATCCGTATGTTCATTCATCCTACGATTCTACTTGGTCCTACCATTCGCTATTTACTGATATTGTGTCGCAGCTTTGCTTCTTTTCTTTACACACCTGAAGGCAAAGACGTCACTCAAAGAGTCTGGGATGAGACGATAGCCGAGCTTGAGTTCGCCGGCGTACGCGCCATTCTAGAGTCTATGAAAACCCGATAGAGTGTATAGTTGCAACGCTCCGTGGATTAGATCAAGGGTATGTGCAAGTTGGTTCAGCGAGAACAAATGGTAGATCTGATTACAATCCCGAGACTGTCTCCCTGTTCACTTACAATATGTTTGACCACGCGGAAATGTTGCACCTAGTATCCATTGAATATTAACTGATACGGAAACTAAGCCGGACGGAGTGACTGACATTCGCGTCAATCGAAGTATACCAGCTGCTTTAGCACTCCAATGTTTATAGTTGGCCGTGTATGAGATAACTCAGATGGATGCTTGGCGGGTTACAAATTTGATAGCGCTCGAAGAGTTTCGTAAAGACTTTTTCAAGCTCAGTCCATAAGAGCAGTACTCTCTAACATTGATGAGGCCCGGAATCTCTCGGTCGCACAGAGACCTCTAACCTGATTCCTGCAGACCTGCTTGGTCAAGCTTGTGACGCACTCGCCTGACACGGAACCAACTGGAGGAGCGGTATACCTTGCTCAAAAGCCATAAAGTATCCCATGTACTTACTGAGGATGCTTATTATCTGTTTCCGGCGCTACATTGAGGCAATGGATAGAGTCGAATTAGATCTATTTGAGTAGTGGCTAATCGCACCATGCAAAAGTGCATCTAACCCAGAGGGTATCGGTCAGAAGCTAGCAACAAAGGGTACATATCGAAAGTCTACTGATAATAAAACCTACTTAGCGCTAGACACCTCAGGTTTGGTGAAAGTATCCAGCACAACTAGAATTAGTGTTACTACCATAGATGCATGGATGCATCCCAGGGGTCTGCTCGCGATTAAAACAACCCATACTTTTGAGCTTGTAGATATAATTATTGATTAAGATAGCAAAACTGCAAATCGTCCCGCATATTGGGTAAACTATGCGTTCATATTTGCGAGGTTACTCAAAATACAGATTGTACTGTGCATGGGCAAACTGACAAGCTATTCTCAAGATTTACAACTTCGAGCTCACATCATTCACGACTAGACAAGCCGATGGGCTACTATAGTAGGAAAACCAAAATTTATTCCCCACTAAGCAGGCTAGATAGTAGGTTATTCTGTTTAGGGGGACCAAAAAACCAGTTCCAATATCATCAGCAAACAGGGCATTGAGAAAAACAGCGAATTACCAGGTGTAATTGTCACCTTTCCCTTTGTAGTCCTCCATTTCCTTGTGCCTGTCTGCTTCCTCGCGAATTATTCTACAGGCACTGCACTCGCGACCATGGTACTCCTTGTCTTGCGTTCTCACGCCCATCAAGCAGTTCCCAAAGCCACCTCGTCTTGCTGACTCATTGCACGGTATATCACGGTGCTGGGGTAACCTCACTTCTTTGTTACATGTGGGACACAACGTTTTTGTTATGGTTTTTCGACACATGATAAAATGGACTTCCAGAATAGGTTCGGTAGACACGCTCGGGAAAAGAATCAGAGGAAAAGGCTCGTGAATGATGTGACGATCACTGAGTCAGATAATCAGTTCAATTGCGGCCAATCTGTCGTGGCTCGGACAGCTTCAAAGCCATGAAGTGGAGTCACTTACCTGGTACAGACTCCTACGTCCTGAGGCAAATTCGCAAAATCGGCGATCTACTGCCGAAAACAGTGTTAGCAGAATGCATGCTCGTAGTGTAGAGACTGGTCAAATCCATTTGGGACAACTCCACGAGTATATCTGCCGCTGAGTTCCTTGCGTACCTTCAAGTCCCAGCGCACACTCAGTTAACTGCTGTTTAATACTTACAAACTCGGAGATTTGTTACGAGGCTTGTAATTCTGGTGCTGAGTGCTCTGATGAGGGATGGTAATTTGACTTTAGCTTGCGACCGGCAAAAAATTGAAGGTAATAGAACAGACCGAAGTGTTCGTGGTAATAGCTTGTCTGTGGTTGTGGGCTGCTTGCTGTTGTGGAGGTCTTTCGAAAGGGGTTTCAACTGGGGTCTCGCTACGGCTTTTATAGGCAGAGCTACCGTGCGAACGTGCCAGAGGTTTAAGATCACATGGTGAATTAGTCACAGATCAAAAGGTTACAGATTGAAAAGTCGCAGATTGAAAAGTCGCAGGTTAAAAAGTCGCAGATTGAAAAGTCGCAGATTGAAAAGTCGCAGATTGAAAAGTCGCAGATTGAAAAAGCTATAAATTAAACAGATCACAGAATAAATATAGAAAGCGCATTAAAGCAAGTTATTAAGTAGTAGTGTAGGGCACAACAGAGTTCGATTGATTGTTGGACCTCTGAAGTCCTTAAAGGTGTCAAGCTAAGCCTACAGAAGTCGGCTACGTAGGTAGATTAATACGGCTCTCAATACAGGGCTAGTAATAGACCTTGTTATTGCGCAAGGAGTACCAAATACTCATAAGAGGTGGTGGTCCTTACTAGTAAACTTGAATAACTTTCATTATTCTAAGGAGGCAGTATTATAACAAAAGGGGTGTTTGTTACATATCTGCCTAACAAAACAGCAAAGTTAGTGACTTAAGCATTACTACGGCAGTAACTCAATACAAACTAGAGATAAGGCCATTTTAAATGAGTATTTTTTTAAGTAGGCGTATATGTAGATGTCCTTCAGGTAAAGTATAACTTGAACTAGTCGCCTCTATCACAGCGAAGAGTGAGAGTATTGTAAGTAGAGCATGCCTTAGCATTTATAAACCGGCAGCGAAAACATATTTCACTAGAACTAGAGTAGAGAAACAAGCTGTTTTGACTTATTAGTGGTAAACATGACACAGTTATCTATGTCAACATACAATAAGAGGGAAATGGGAAAAAAAAGAAAAAAAGAAAACATACAACACCAGGGATTCGCTGGTCGTCACCGACCCAACTACTAATCTGGCGGTATCTGGCTTAGCTATGGGGGAGCGGACGGGACCCCGCGTTCTCCAGATCCTATGGTCGTATGTGCTAGAAGTATTTTTAAAATCGTTATATATCGGAAATCAGAGTCGGTCACTGGGTCTACAACATTCAACATTAACGACGTATTAGTCCTAAAGTCATTTTTACAAAACTTAATCGCTACGTATCTGACAATAATGGGTCCATGACAGAGTCTTAGTTGCCGGTTCAGAGAGCTATAAATTGAGGGTCCCATCGGCCATATATGGGAATGGGAGGTTAGATGATACACAAAGGATCTATTCTAGTCTATTTTATGCCAGTTTTAATTGGTAACAAAAGACTTCCCTCTAAAGACATGGCTTTCATATCGACTGATCTGAATTGTGTTCTATGGTCTCTTCGAGCCTTGTCTTGATGACAGTTATAGTAGCTGGTTCTACTGGTCAAAAAAGGGAAAAGGAAGACAGAAGACAAAAAGAATATTACGTACAACACCAAGGATTCGCTGGTCGTCACCGACCCAACTACTAATTTGGCGCTCACCGGCTTATCTATGGGAGAGCGGACGGGATCCCGAGTTTTCCGGCGGCTATGGTCGTACGTGACAGTATGCGCCCCTGGGTGAAGTCATGTAGGAGCATTCTAGTTGGACGGGGCATTGACTTCATTCCGACTTTCATATTAACTGACCCCCTTACCTGACACCCGAGTATGCGGAATGAATCAAGGTGTTGTAGCACCACTTCTGAACAACGGAAGCGTTTCGTATATAGTAACCAAGGAGACCCATTAGATATACTTGGTGTTCTTTGCGCAGCATCGATTATTCATACTTATACCTATACTTCAATCAACGTAACTATTGCCAAGGTGGCCATCACAGCACCGGAGGCCTGACACAAGGTAACCTTGGTGTTCCATGAAATAGAAAAGAGAAGTAGACATCGCGGAGCAAGAAAAAAGACTCAAGGATGTTGTCATAGACACGTTGAATCATCGCCACAGATTTGTGACGGCCGCGGGTACGTTTATCCCTTTCAGCCCTGCGTTGGCAAGGGGGACCATTCCTGCTGTTGCTTAACTCTTTGAGTGAAGCACAGTCGCCAGATTCTCATGCTGAAAAAGGCGAAGTCAAATTGTTTATTATCTGGTAGCTTAACTACCTTGATACGCAGGAAAGTAAGGTTTCGTCGCAAGACCCAAACAGTGTCTACATTAGTCTATGACGATGTTCCTATTCGTTGCATAATTAAACGTTAGGCCCTTATGTAATAGTTACATAGCCTATAGATCGTCCCCTGAGGCATGTAGGCGTGCTGAGCTAGCATGGGGGGAAAAAGGTGAATACCCGCCCAACCAACAATTGTCCGAAAAAAACCTATAAGCTGTTTGTACGCAGTATCCTCCTTCGATATGTTAAGGGTAATTAATACCTGTTGTATGTAAAGTGTAAATCCCTCGCATGAGCTTGCGAGGCCGGAGTAAAAGAAAAACGAGGAACGAATGGGAATTGCCCATGACCTATCGGACTGCAGCCGATTGCTCTACCACTGAGCTACCATTCCTTTTTAATGCCCGTCGATTCTTGTCTATACTTGCAATAATTTGGATAATCTCAAGCGATTGGAGCTCTGCGATTGATATGGATTAGCTGATAACTTCTTAAAATTATTGAGTACATTGAGGGAGCATGCGCATATTATAAACCTTCTTGCCCTTGTTTTAAGCGGAAAGAAGGATGATCAGAGTGGAACGAGGGATGTTATTACCCAAAAATGCCGCGCAGACTCTTATCACATCACAACTGCACAAGGTCATCTAAGCCGATGGTATTGGGTTATTAGGGTTATTTGTATCTTCAACGCTGGTATACACGACTTTGAAAACCCACATAGTTTATATTCCTCCCTCCCTCCACTTAAAACTCGATTTCTGACTTGACCATAATCAGCTAGAGCAAGGGTTTGTGAGGTGCTGCATACAATAGGCGGCAACCAAACTCATCCCGCCTGAAGAGCAAGCTGCATAGCCGCTAGAGAAAGCTATTGTATGCGAGAGGTGTCTTATTATTATTTATAGGCAGTTTTTCTGCTTAGATAACTGTCCACAATGCCTATCACTAGGTTCTATGCTTCTGAACTCGTCTGAAAACTAAATTTGTTTGTCACGGATGGCCTGCCCAATATTTAAAAATCTCGCATAGGAATTCTTAATGTACGGGTACTAAGTTGCGAGATTTGCGTTAACGCGACTCTGGGCATGAACTTCTTGGTATGGTGACTCTTGGCTGAGTAGCCTTACGTCTATCATATGATCTGCTACCTTCCCAGGAAATCTCTGTTCGACGTCGATGGTCCAGTTACTAGTGAGACAGTGAAAAGTGCTCCTGTAGCACGGTTACAAGATGTCGGACTTTTCGGATGATTCATTACGGGCTTTAACATGAATCGGCTCTTGTGTAACACTGATACATCAAAACCGGAGAATGTATCACCACAAAGACCTTGAACGGGCAAAGGTCATTTCTGACTGTAATTTATTTGCATGTACCTCGCCTTCAGAGGCTCATCTTTGTGACTGGGGTAGATCGTTATATTAATGATGGTTAAGGGGATACGATGGAAGAAACCCTAATCTCCGACCGATATAATCTACGGTTGTCTTACATGCACTAATTTGATGCCGAGAATTCTTACTTATAGAGGTAGATTTTTTTCCTCTAACTGCGCATATAACCTAAAAACCTGTTGATCCTGTAGTTGGATATAAGCAGGCACAATTAGCTTGTGCTGTCACACCAACTTGGACTGTACTCTGCCTACTGAAATGTCCTACACAATCCCCTCCAGGAATTTGGGCTAATATGAACTTGTGAGATCGAGTGTCGTATGAATTTGGTCTGACAACCCTTTCCCTTAAGGTTGTGTCTATTTACATCAAATCTGCGCCGGCTGGATGTCTCGGTCAGTCTGCCACTATGACACTTGAGCTGCAACGGTAGCTCATTTCGAATGTGAGCGATAGCGCACAGGCTCAATGCCGCTAGGGCAGATCCATATGGGCAATGGTATCTCATATTGAATGTAGTAGTAGTTTGGCAAAAGACGAGCCAAATGTTACTAATGGTATCGAGGGCGTGAGGATGTAGAACGCAGTAAAAGCTCAAGTCTGTAAAGTTGAGAGCATGTTCACAAGTGAAGCCCAATTTGCAGAGAAAGTAAGCGAAATTGCTATCCAAGTGTAACCCCCTTCATAGGGTTGTGGACTTTGTTGAACAGGAAGTGGCATGATTCTGTGTAAACTTCCGAATAGAGATGAAACCTCACACAAGGTAGATCGTAATCAGCATTTCATTGTTTCAAGTCCTTGGAAGATCATTCTCACCCCGTTCAACACACTGTTAGTACGAGCCGAGTTAGATAGCATGTTACAGAGCTAGATATAAAAGGCTTGACACGTTCAGAGACGCCGGTTCTTTTTATCGACCACACGCTTGACAGAGTGATAGTTACCGTTCTCCTATCAAGTCAAAATTGTCAAAATGGGTAACGCTTCTTCAGTCGCGAGTGCTTTAAGCACTCACACATTGACCTATAGCACTCCCTTACTCAGCGAGACTCGTCGATCCTTTTCGGTAACACCCTTCGAGCATAGCACCTTCGTGTCTGTCACCAAGTCGTCTTCTAAGAGCTCCTCCTATGGGCCCTCACCCACTCGCACAGGAGAGCACTGCACCTGGGACTATGAAAGTGACAGTTTGTCCTGCAGCTTTTGGTCATGGAGCGTAGATGTCCCCACGGCTTTCAGCGTGCCGGCTCCGACGGGAGGTTACGAGACGTCGGAGGCGAGCTATTCTTTTACCCAGGCTGAGTACACCTGCACGGACTTCATCTGTATCAACTCTGTGGCATCGAGCTATGGATACTCGCTGTGCGTGCCGACCTCAGAGTTCGGATTTCCTACGGAGACGTACACGTGGCCCGACAATTCGTACACGACGGAAGACTGGCCAGTGACCACGCCGACCTGCGATCCAGTGTTCGACTGGGAGGAGTGTCCGTGGACTTCTCTTGAGTCCTCGATTTTGGACTCGTTTACAGCTGTTTGGCCCACGGAGACATGGGACACAGACATTTGGCCTACGGAGACAACACCAGATTGCGATACCATAGCTTCCACAGCGGTGTCGGGTCCGAATACTGTTGACTGCGGGTTCGACATCGACTGCTGGACTTCTCTTGACTTCACAATTCCAGAGAGCTGGCCGACTCCATTTGCGACCATCACCAAGCATTCGTACTCCTATCACACCACGAGTATCCGACGAACAAGCACGTCAATCACGAGTGACTGCGACTTCTGGGACGATGACTGTACCCCTGCTGCGACGAGCGAGCCTACTTCGTAGGACTGGGACCCTAACCCGTGGAGTGATCATACCGCTCGGACGAATATCCCTCTTCCGCATCATAGTGACGAGGCGAAGAAGTGAGGTCTGATGAGGTTGAGAACTGACAGAACGTGCTAGGATTTGAATTGAAAGTATGGGTGATGGATTAATCAGGATTACGAGAGTACCCAGCCGAGAGCAAGATCAACACGGGCCCCTTTCCATGAGTGTTTTCTTTCCGAGGGAATTTTCCTACCTTCATACAAAACGTTGTGTAATAGTGAATAGAGCCGTGCGAGCGGAAAACTCAAGCCTAGGTAAATGAAAACAATTGGCTGCACAATGTGGCTGGCTGTAATTTACCTAAGTATTGCTGCGGACCGTTTATTGGGCAGCTTCGTTGATAAATAAGATAAAACACTACCGTGCTTCAGGATGTCGACTGCTAGTCTGATGGTTTGGTGAAGAGATAAGCCAGTAAGCAAGTGCCAGAGAAGGAAAAGACGCCAAGCAAAACATAGTAGTGGCAGTGCAGCCCTCATTATGATCATGGTCCCGACCGTGACTCAACTGTCGTGAGTCACTAAATTCTCGCCTGGAACATAAATTGTTTCATCCAGCTAATGAACCTGTCGTCTTCATCTAATGTGATCAACTTGTTTGCTTCCCAAGCGTGGTAATGGATAGCATTATAGCAGGTTTACGGCCTCGAATTCTTAGGACTGAAGCCGATCCGCGACCCGTTGTCGTCATGACTTGCGGCATTGCAGGTACTTAAACCATGCTCTACTAGCATTAGTCACCATCTTAATGCGATCAATGATCATTCATATAAGAACATGATACGGGGACTAACGTATCATAGGGTCCGGAAAATCCACTTTCTCAAAGGCCCTCGTCTCCACGCATCCCAACTTCGAGCGTCTCTCAATTGACGGAGTTCTCGCGCAACAGCACGGAATCTTCGAGATAGACTATGCGCCCGAGAAATACGCCGAGTATCTAGAAGAAGCTGCACAGGAGTGCAAATCGAGGCTGACGGGTATTTTAACGGAGGGAAGCAGAGACGTTGTCTTCGACCGGGCGTTCTGGAATAAAGAGGATCGCGAGGAGGCCAAGACGCTCATTGAGAATCTTGGCGCAAGATGGGTATTGGTCTATCTCAAGGCACCCGATAAGGCAACGATTTGGCAGCGCATACGCCAAAGGAGGGAGGTCGAGCTTAATGCAGATTGCGCGTATCAGATCACGCAGGAAATTTTGGATATGTATTGGGGTGGGCTTGAGGAGCCGACGGGTGAGGGCGAGATTGTTATTGATACTAGTAGGCCAAACGAGACGTCTGGGTGACTATCTTGACTAACGCCACGTGTCATATTCTCCATATTCAACTATCATTTACTATCCCAGCCTGTGAACTAAGATGCAGTTTGATTATCCGTGGATGAGTATATGAATGGATGATTTGCAAGCTAGTTGCCATCCAGTTAAGCAGGAGTATTGCCGTCAGACTAGATGTGAGCATTATGTTGTACATTTGTGCAGTTTGCTGCCCGGAAATACGCTTCTCACAAGTATAAAGTCTCGCATAGGGCCACACTGCTTTCCTCGCCCCGTAAGCCTCGTCGAAGATAAACTCATAACCCTCTTTCGGACAATAAATAGAGAGAAGTGCAAATATCTTGCTTCTATATTCTGCCAGAGACACACAATGACGAACGAAATACTAGCCGCTATCCAGTGTACCGCGGGCCATGCCCTCTGGACGATTGCTATAGTAGCGCTAGCATTCTGCATAGCCGATACTACGTATAAAGCAAGACAAAGTGTCCATGCAGATGTCTTCAGGGCTCCTGATCGATGGGGCTGCGACTGCGATACCTGCATGGAAAAGATAGACGCCAAGGAGAAGAAGAAGCAGAAATGAGCGTATCACAATGTACTCGTGAGGAGAGAAGTATTTCTGACAATAGGGGTTATCGCTCAAATAGTCTTCTTTGTCTTGGTTTATAGTTTGCACTTTTAGCTAGATTACTGATGTGGTATGAGATGCTGATCCTCGGGCCCCGGTGTATCACAGGCCAGTCTCTTCTTTCGGCTACTTCGCATGACTGGTAAAAATCCTGTGAGGGTGGGATACCCGATACCCAATAATAGGGTTTATGTAACTCTATTTGAACATCTTGTAGCTGCTAATGTTAATCGTTGCTTCGACTACCAATATCACTGTCGCCTCTAGGGGGGTTCGTTTCCGAAAGGCGTACTCCAATCCACACCATTATCCTAATTATGATATTGCAATACACATTGAGAGATAGACATAGAATCCTTTAACGATATTTTACATCGTGGGCACCGAGCTCTCGACCGCAGGAACCGCCAATGAAACTGCACAGCTCCAACCGGTGCATACGTTCCCCTCTGACTTCGGTATGCTAAGGGGGTAAGAACGTTGTGTTGAATGTGTGGTGTCTTGCATGTGTGCTTGGAACCACACAGCTCGTGTCACGATGGACTCGCAAACCTACGGCGCTCGTATTGCAGATCCTCATCTTCGCCTCGCTTTTGATCATTGGCGGCCTTACCGAGGCGTATAATAACATCCAGCAAGGCGGATCCTAGAGCCCGATCTAAGGAAATGTGGCCGTGATATTTTGATGATCCTACCCAATCGCATAGACGCCTCTGTGATTCCTATATCCCAGCCGAAGTCATAAACTACTCAATTCGGGCTAACGGACTCGCTTCCGGCATTGTTCCTGAATATACTTGTGTGAGCTCGTCTTCGTTCTAGAGGCCGTATCGCGATGTCAATTCTACTAGATGTATCTTCGTCTTCATCATGCCCACTGGTTTTGGAAATAACGACCGGAAGATTTATGCTGCGAATAGTTTGAGGCGTTGTCATTGCCCTTCCATCCTCAGTTATCCATGTGTACACCTATTGGACGTTGAATCTGACGGCCTGGGCAGTTTTTGAGTAGAGACGAAGGGAAGAACGCTCGAGAAGATCGATGCAACCTGCGAGAGGCGCAAGTATTCGTCTATCCCTGATGCTGCGAAGGTTCGTCAGGGTGATGAGAAAGGAGGTATGAGAAAGGTAGAGCAGCAGCATAAATGAAATTCGAGACTTGTTTTGTTTTATTCATCCAGTGAGTAGTAGGAGAGACATCGAATGATATTGCGGACAAGTTGCTGAAGGGACAACTAGTTGACTTGGAGTGACGTGAAGATCGCAAGTATTTGCGCCGAAATTGCGCGCCACGCCAAGACTTGCTGTACAGTGTTAAACTACTCGGGCTCGACAAGATGGCGCTGAAGACGCAATGCTAAGTACAATGCATCGCGGTTTTGACGAGTTATTTCTGCCGCTTGTTATGTCAATAATAAGTTGACCAAGCCCGGACAGGAGTATCTGGGCTACAATTCGTGCGGTTTTAGAGTCTGGTATTGGTCAAAGGATCCTTACGGCTACGTATGTTCGAGCCCAATTGGGTTGGCATGCCGTCTTCGGGGCGCTCTCCCGCCTTCCTTTTCTTCATTTATTGGAATAAGCTATAGCAAGTGGGTATTATTCGTGATGCTTGACAGTCATTTGAGGCTCGCGGCCGGCAGCAATGTTGGTGGCGCTGTGACTATTAAGAAGAACCCTTTTTCTTTCCATCATCCCCCGGTCACTCCATTCCCACTCTTATTTCGGGGTAATACATAGCGATGTGGAGAAATAACTTGGCTAGTTGGGGGATACCATCACATTGGGACTATGGCACATGGTCGACTTTGTTGGAGTTTGGGGTCGGAAGATCTCTAGTCCAAGCATATGCGATATAAAAATAAAAATAAAATATGATAAATTAAATATCGCTTCTCTTGTAATCTAGACTCTTAATGGACTCCGGCTAGGATGCAAGAGCGGAGGAACAGGGGCATCGCGGGGTAGATTATCGCGAAATAATCTTGGCTAAAGACCTATAAAGTTCGCCAGTATGAAATGGGATACCGAGTTTCGAGAGTAAGGCCTTGAGTTTAATCATGATGTTCAATTCCACGTTGGCTTCCTCATTGCTTTGCCTGTTGCTAAGCGCGACAGCACGGGCAAAGTACATTGTGCCCGGCGCGAGATGGCGAGATACTGACGGCAATCTCGTCAACGCACACGCCGGTAGTGTCGTGTTGGAGAATGGCAAGTTTTGGTTATTTGGTGAATACAAGACCCAGGGTCAAGTAGAAGGCGGTGGTGTTTCGGTGTATTCATCAGAGGACCTCGCGACATGGCAGTCGTACGGCATTGCGTTGAGTATGTGATCGAGGCGCCAATTCTTTGATTGATGAGCCACAATAGACTAATCGAAACAGAGCCAATTGAGGGCCACCCATACATATCCCCCAACATGATCATCCAACGACCCAAGGTTGTGTACAGTAAGCCGACGGGACAGTATCATGTAAGTAATATCGTGCTGTTTTCGAGGCCTTGGCTAAATGGATTCAGATGTGGTGGCACGCCGATAACTCGAGCTACGGTCTCTTACTTCAAGGCTTCGCTACATCAGACACAGTTGCTGGGCCTTACAGCTTCGTTAATGCGACGGCACCGCTCGGCAACTGGAGTCAGGATTTCGGCATGTTTACCGACTACAAGGATGGCCGCTCGTACGCCCTTTACTCGAACGGGGATAGCAAAGAGGGACGGGACGTGTACTTGACTTCTTACAATGAGGAGGTATCGGCTTTAGATAAGGTCGTGCATCGGTTTGACAAGTACGACCTCGAGGCCCCTACGATTCTCCAGACCGATAAAAGCTATTATGCGCTAATGAGCCACAAGACTGGGTATCGTCCCAATAGTAAGATAGGGCCTAATAATGTTGCGGTGAGAAACCGGGCTAACTAGACTGTAGATGTGATTGCGTTTCGAGCGGACAAGCTAAGTGGTCCATGGTCGCAGCCTTGGATAGTGTCTCCGCTCAACACGAGGACGTTCAACTCTCAATCTGGGTTCACCTTGAAGATACAGGGCAAGAAAAAGACCACGTACTTGTATCTTGGTGATCAGGTAGGATTCTGACTCTCTTGTGCCTTGATAATTGCAACTAACAGTCCTCGCCAAGTGGGATTCAAACTCGCTCTGGGAAAGCCGGTACATCTGGCTCCCATTCAACATTGATGACAACAAGAAAACACTTGGTATAGAGTGGCATGATGTCTACGACCTGGACGTGTAAGAAAACCACGTTAATAGTATAATGATGTGAACATGCTGACAGACTCAGCAAATCTGGAGATTGGTCGCCGGTTCAGGGCAAGACTTACTTTGGCAAAGACGCAACGACAACTGGCAACGCCTTCAAGCAAGAAGCTGTAAGTCGCCAGCTTGACTTGACCCAACTCTTGAGTTACTGACAACTGAAAAATTTCTAGAATTTTGCAAGTGAGGGTACCATTCTGACGGGAATTTACGGCAATGATAGCACTGTCACATTCCACGGCATAGAAGGCACCGGGAAACCTCAATGGGTGTCATTCTATTACCAGAGTAAGAAGTTCCTCTTCTTCGCACTGACGGGGACTCGCACTAAGTGAATGTTAGATACCGACGACATGGGATTCGGCGATCAACGTAAGTTCGCACGATTAAGCCCGCATACACCTTGTGCTAACCCATAGTAGCTGGCGGATCCCCTGACCGAATTGGTGGCGCATGGCAGCTTCGCCGGATAAGCAGCGTCGTGGTGAATGGCGACACTAAGAATATCGAGACGCTATATCAAAGGGACACGCATAAGGGTATTCTTCTCTCATCACCTCTGCAGCTTACCCTTATGAAGGGACAGGAAAATACGATCACTGTTGGTGGGTTATTCAACGGGTTTGACTATAAGGGAGCGGATCTCGACAAGATTGTTGTCTACCCTTCGGAGAAATGAGTCCGGCTACATAATTGTAGAGTGCCACAACTGCGCCTTATAAGTTAAAAGTTTCTCACAAGTATTGCTGTTTTCCCCTGCTAGTGACATATTACGCTGGACTGAGACCATTCAAAATGCCACAAGTCGTACGATGAGTTGCCGCTAGAGTTCGATCGGGTTCTTCTAGTGGGCTGGCTGGTATATAATTGATCAATTGGGCCCAAGCAGGAAACTAGTTTCATCATGGATGACGAAAAATACGGGTGATGTAACCATCTCTAAGAACAAAAAGGAGGGCTGGCCCACTGGATGATACAGACTTATCGGCGATAGCATCGGCGATATAGAGATGATGCGGGCATAACGGATGTTGGCGGAATCCTATCCAATGGCTGTAAGAAGAGGCCCCCAAACCATAACGTGGGCCAGAGAGGGTATATGACGGTGCTTGCTCCAGGATTCGCTATAAGTATCAATCATTGCTCCCGTGCATTTATGTTTGAATGACCATACTCCTTGACACTCCCTAAACCAGCGGCAGGGAACTATTAACCCTTCATACTTGCATATAGTCTACAGACGCTTGATAACGCCACCTCTTCCAACATCCTCATCATCTCAAGATGTCTCAGCCCCTTTGGTTTATCACAGGCGTCTCGAACGGCTTCGGACTGCTGCTCACACTCCGCGCCCTCAAGGCCGGTCATCGTGTTGTCGGAACCCTGCGCAATAAGGCCAAGCATACAAGTGCGGTGCAGCAGATTGAGGCTGCAGGCGGTGAAGTGGTCGAGATGGACATGACGGAGTCGCAGGAGACTATTCACAAGAAGGTCAAGGCCATCGGGCAGATCGACTACCTCATCAACAACGCTGGGTACAGCATTTTCGCCGCTTTGGAGCAATTGACGTGAGTTCATAATACCTAGGAATGCTCTCTGTTGAGGGACGGATCCATGTCAAATCAGATTCAGCGGACTGACTTCTAGCAATTCGTTTCTAGTGAGAAGGAGGTGAACACGCAAATAGCTACCAACGTATTCGGCCCCATATACGTCATGCAGGCTGCGCTGGAAGGCATGCGGACTCACCGGTCGGGCCTCATCGTCAATATCTCTAGTATAGCGGCTAAAGATCCGCTGCCAACTAGGTTCGTCTGGCCGTTTACCCCTATCTCATCTATTACTCTAATGGTGTACGGAATCGAATAACTAACATTGACCGCTAGTGCATTATATGCCGCATCCAAAGCTGCGCTCGAAGCAGCCTCGGAATCTCTCCAAAAGGAGGTAGCCAGCTTTGGTATTAGAATTTTGATCGTAGAACCAGGTGCATTTCGAACGAACTTCCTCGGGCAGCTTCAGCTGTCAGAAAAACCCCTGCCAGACGACTACAAGACCAACGTCGTAGGCGAGACGATCCAGAAATTCTCAGCCGCCAATGGAAAGCAGGCGGGCGACCCTGACAAGGCCGTTGCGCGCATCTTCGAGATCGTAACAGGTGAAGGGATGGCCGGCGAGCTCAGGGGCAAGGTTCTGCGACTCGTACTCGGCGAGGACGCGCTAACCCGGATGAAGAGAAACAACGATAATTTTATCCACGACTTCACAGTTGGTGAGAAGGTCGCGTTAAGTACGGGCTTTGACTAGACTGTGTCGGGGAAAGCTGCCGTTTGGATGTTACTCATTATATCAGAGAGCGAGCCCATAGTCTCAGCATGCCATTATCAAGAGATCTGTGCACCTAAAGCTGTAGCAAGATCATTTTCGCTGTTTCCTTCGGTTACCTCGGGTCTTACTATATTCTGGTGCACCGATGTGCCTGTTTTTCGAGGACGCAGTACTGTTACCGACCATCGCTGTAGTATACCAAAAGTGAGTTAGTAGTTCGATTTTGGTTTTTTGGCAAGGATGTCATGAATGCGCTAAGACAAACATAGTGGAATTTTTAGTTATAGAATCAGCCTTAGGTCATTGTTTAGGTAGTTCGAAGCAAAGCAAACCACATGCACAAACTTACCAAATTTATCTAGTTTAAGATATCCAAATTGCTGAACTGCTGATATCGCCGCATGAGCTTTCCAGATATGCTTTCTTTCCTATTTATTATATCATATAGCGCTTGATTTCTTTGAGTCTCAATCATGTGATTACTAAAAAGTCGAGATTTAAGACAAAGGAACAAAGGCACGAAGAGGTAAGCATAGGTTTAATAATGGATTGTATTGAGGTGCCTAAATGGCCTCAAGTCTCAAGGAGTTCCTCAATCCGCTAGTGTCAACCTTGAATAAATATGCAAGTGCCTGAATCCATTCACCGCGAAAAACTAATACAGATACTTTGGTGAGACGCAAAAAGTGGAATACTGGTCTTGAAGAATCTGTAAATAATGTGGTGTTAGATGTGGACGATTAATACGGTATAGCGAAAGATCGAGACAAATCTTTGAATAAGGAATGATGGTAGAGTTGACAAACTTATATTCACTTTCCGAAAAGTACAGCTTGATACTAGATCAAGATGCCAGGCTCCCCCCGACAAAGATGCACCATAGGCATATGAATACGGCAATAGATCGAGGCTAGCTCAGGGACTCTGTTACAAACAATGGGGGGATCAGATGCCAGAAGTATCATTACCATCACCTTGCCATGCTCCCCAGTGAGAATTTGGATTTCCTCGGAGCGCCTGTTCTGCATGGTACAGTCTCTCTTCGGTCTGACGGTTGTGACGCTGCCGTCTTTCATGGTTTGGCCTAGGGGTTCCGGTCTCTTGCATGACGTTCTTGTTCCAGACGCCGGCGCTCTTGCTGGGGAGTTCGGTACACCACTGGGCGCGCTTCTTCTCCTTGTAATTGAGGGGGATTCTGCTCTCTAGCACAACTTTCTTGTAGGAGACGCTGGCGCTCTTGCTGGCGAGCTCGGTATATCGCTAGGCTTGCTTGTTCTTTCCCGCGTTCTTGTTCACTAGGAGTTTGCTCTTGTTCACGACGGGAATACTCTTGCTGGACTTGTCGCTGCGATCGAAGAGCCTCCTCGCATCCGGTACATGCTACGGTTCTACGGCCGTGGTTGACAGCTACGCTCCTGGTCGGGCAGCGTTCTTTTTCGAGGCGCCCATCGCAGATTTCAGTCCAGTTACTCCATTGCGCAGTCGACTTGAAGCAGTGCGAGCATGTGAGAATTGTAAGGTCTCCTTTGCACGTTTTGGCTGATGTTTCCGGTCGAAAGTTGTTAAAGGTTCTATAACCAGAATCAGTTATGAGAATAATCTGAAGTGATGGGCTTGTACAGAAGAGCACCGAACGGGTAGAAATTGTGGTTTATTACTGTAAAGTTAGGTGTGTGATAGCTACAGCAGTGGATGTAGGATAGATAACTCTGCAAGGTGTTGGCACATGAAGCAGCCATACCTGCAGCAGGTTATACGTGGATTTGCTTGATGGATGAGTTCGAAGCGTGTGGAGATGAAGGATGAGTGTAGTAACATCAACCTCGAAGAAGGATATATAGACTTCAACGAGTCTCCGATTTCCATTAGTATAGCGATAGAAGTTTGACCAAGCTCGTATTAGTTTTTCTAAGAAGTACACAAACAAAGAGATTGGGTCAAAAACACTCAAGATACTTACTAGTAAATACTCAGTGCACTTCAAATGTTTGCATTGCTAGTGAGTTTGTAGAACTGCATCGTTCAATTATCAGATGTTTTTGAATTCCAGTGTTATAACACCTCCTTAATCTCTAATCACCTTTGAAATATGATGCCTATAAATATTCAGCTAAGACCGCAAGCAAGTCTACATACGTGGTTGAAGTGGAAAACCATTCCGAATGCCGTCTCCCTCTTTTTCTTTTCTTTTTCTTTTCTTTTCTTCAGCCTCGCCGTTGGCTCTTGGTTGCGGATATGAGACCTTGCGGACTCAAACTCGCCTAGTAAGACATGGTCAGTCTTCCCTACCTTCGAGTAACTTTATTTCTTGACGCGCGGGCGTGGTTAAGTCAACTGATTTCGACTTTCAAACGGATCGAAACATGTTGACTCTTCCTAGCAAACAAACCAGTTATCACGCGACAACAAAATGTGGAACGTCGCAAACATTGCTAACTCTTTTGGCCAAATCATTTTGGCAGTTAAACTGGATATTATTATATTTTATAGGAACTATCATGTCATGATTGACTTTCATTACCTAAACGACATGGCATAAAGCCTTTAAGCACTAGGTGAATGCTTCTCGCGAATTAGCTGATTACCTCTGAATGGGCTCAATTGGAACGGGATTGCTCTGGTGTCGTCATGGCTAGATCAACACGGCTCTCGTCTTGATCGTGTCCAGCTCACACAGTCTGAGTCGGTGAGTCTGATAGTGAATTGCGAGTTGAAGGGTAATTGTCAGCTCATGGACTTGGCACTCCGAAGTTTTTAAATAGTTGAGGGCTTCCATTTATATAACGGGACACAATATGTTGATTGGGATATGCAAGATGTAATGATACAACGAGAGTCATGCTTAGATGGCTTCCCCATATAATTTACGATTTAGTCAAGTTAGACTACATACAGCAAGCGCATCAATTGCAGCTAGAGATAACCTTAACACCGAATATCTCATGAAATATCGCGTCTGACACGGTGCAAGCCCACAGCACCACGGACCTCTTAATGGCTGTACCGAGGATAACCATGTTCTTCAAATAAACAAAATTTTTATCTCTAGGACTGAGCCCAGCGTGTTAATCATCATAATTCCAACCCTACTGCTGTCAGCCTTTCGAGTAGTTTTTCTTACCTTACTACTAACTCACCATGATGCCGCAGGCTTATGGAGGGGTTCGGACGGCATTTTAACTTGTAGATAACATCGCTTGTACCAAAATTTGGCGTCGAAGGAGGTAAGCTTCATGCCAGGCAAGCTGCTCTATCAATTGCTTCCGAAGTCTCTAAATGAACAAGGAGTTATATCGAAGGAGGGAAATTTCCTGAACATTATCCTGGGTCAAGTTCTGCAACCCATAGGACTACGGTTACTGAGGTTTCCGATCCCAACAATCGACTCTGGACAAGTTAGCTAACGTCTATTTTGCACGAACCAAAGTTAACCTCACCCTTCCCTTCTAGGCCAAGAAATCACGTCGGATAGAGCCCGGCCACACCAAAATTCCCGAAAACGGTAGTGCAACATAAACCGTACTTAAGAAGAGCCTCAGGCTCTATACTGACAGATTGGAGCCTTGAGCAAGATCTAGGTCAAATGGCTTGGGGATCCGAACCCGGAACCAAGCAAAACGCACTCGACTGCTCACATCGAGGTGCAGTTAGGATAGAATACATAGTACTGTAGTGTCACCATGGAGGTGTCCGATCTGCAGGAGCTGGTCGGCGTATGCAGTCATATTTCTTTTATAGAGCTATGTCGCGAGATTGTCAAGCCCAAGGCTACCTGATAGGGTGACTACGCAGGATGCAGTGATCTACATGCATGTGGTGTTAATAGATTGGCATGTTAATTATATGATCCGCGCTCTATAGTAACTGTGGCGCTGTTGTTTACGCACCTTATGATTTCATATACCTAGGTCTGGAGAATGGTGATTGTTAGCGCGGCGCTAGAGACACGTACTGGCAGGGGATTTTGTATGGTAATATTCAAGGTTTCAGCTGGATAGGCATGCGAGCGAAAAAATAAATGAGGCACCCGTAACAAGGGCTATGTAGTTCTCTAGTTCAATAAAGCATAACACAACCATAAATAGTGTAAAAAAATAAAAATAAACCCACTATTTGATTAATAAAGGAACAGAGTGTGCGAATATATTTTTTGAATTTTTTTTCCTGTTAATTATTGGTAGTAAACTTCTGTTTAATTAACGTTAGTAATACTAGAGGTGCACGATTTAGGACTAGGTGCCTCAATTATTTTTTCGCTCGCATGATAGGATAGGGTCAATGTCGTAACAAAACTATAGCAAGTCGATCAACTGACTGATCAACAGTTGACTTGTCTTGGCGGGACAAGTCAACCCCCCCTCCCACCCCCCCCCCCCCCAATCTGTAATCTCGCGCGAACAATTACCATCCTTCAGACCTGTTGAACCAAGAATTACTGTACATCACAATTCTATCGTCGGCCTAGATAGGAGCACGAGCTCGCGAGCTCGTCGTCCCTTGCATGCCGGGGCAACCGAAATAAAGCACATGGAAAGGCCCGGGGTATAAATAAAGACCGACTGACCCGGCTGGCTACATGCTGTTGGCAGACTGGTGGTCTACGATTCATTCTTTGCTCCCATTCTGATCACCATGGCACCAACCATTTTCTTTACGCCTGGCGGATGGCATGATCCCTCGTGTTTCGACAGCGTGCGCAGCATCCTGTCAACTCGCGGGTTCGAAACAGAAGCGTCACCACTAGCCACAGTCGGCTGCAACGATGCTAGCGTTGGAGTGTTCGACGATGCAAAGCAAGTCCGGTCGGCGCTGACGAAGCTCGTCGACGCGGGCAAAGAAGTCGTCCTCGTGCCCCATTCGTATGGCGGCATTGTCGTCTCGAACGCGGTCGAGGGCCTGGGCATTCATCAACGTGCCTCAAACGGCAAAGAAGGCGGCGTCATCATGATTTTGTACCTTGCTGCGTGTGCCATTCCCGCCAAAACAAGCTTCCTGATGAACTATGGGGGAAGCTATCCCGACACTTGGATTGTTTCCGAGGTAAAAACATTCACGCCTGAAAACATAACATGTCATTAGCAACGAGCGCACTGACAGAACGATGTGAAATCTAGGACGAACTTTTCGTCATGCCTGATAAATCCCTTGAAACATTCTACGCCGACGTCGAGCCCTCTCTGGCAAATAAAGCCGTCGCTTCTCTGAGAGTGATACCTTTGCAAACTGTAAGAGACGTGTCCGCCTATGAACCCTGGAATGAAGGCTTCGAGGTCGGTTACGTCTTCACGGAGGAGGATCGAGCTCTCCCCATGGCCGCACAGAAGGCCGGGTTCTCCATGTTCCCAGCCGGCTCTTTCAACGCCAGTCTTGCTTCTAGTCACTCGCCGTTCCTTAGTATGCCTGATACTGTTGCCGACACCATTCAGAACGCCACTGAATTCGTGCTGAAGAAGAGGTCGTCTACCTGATTACTGAGCGCTGCTCGATTAATACTAGAATTGGTGAAAACAGTCCTGTCTATCACTACATCATTGACTTCTCTTTCAACTAGATACATTTATTCCTTACGCTAGTTCATAACAAAGTCTGATGTGTACAACACTTTCGTCACGATTAGCTATGTGCATGTATTGAACTAAAGACATATGAAGGAGCTCAATCAGAAAAAATAAATAAAAAAATCTAGCTACTTCTATAGCAGCATCGCCCTTAGTCTACGCTAAAAAGACCTCAGAACACCCTCGAACCACTTGGCAACCTCCTCCCACCCCTCTTCTCCCATACTAACGACAAGCCCAACATACCCGTCGGGCCTGACAATGACCAGGGCACCTCTGTCCGGATCAACGCCATAACCTTCATATGCGCGCCCATGCCCATCATGATAGCTCTCCTCATCAACGAAGACTCTATCATAATCCCAGCCCAACCTAAAGTCAAAGGGGTGATAGACCTCATGCAAGTCCCGCAATATCTCCACCTCGGCCCGCTTGGCCGTGTGTATCAAGAGCACGTCGATGATAGAGGGATCCCGATCCGTCTTGAACTTCGTCGTGCCGCTGTGCGGATCCGAGCCTGGAGACAGGGCGATTTGCGGATATCGGGGGAGCACATCCGTTGAAAGCCAGACGCCGAGGTCGTTTACGAGTCTTTGACGTTTGGGCCTGAGAATGTCGCCTGCGAATACAACTAGTCGGAAGCGCCCGTCGGAAGGCATCTTGTGATGGAGCTGCCAGGGCCGCGCGTCGCATTGCGCAACGACTTGCAAGGAAGGGAAGCGCATCCCCGGCTTGCAGTTTGTTGCGAGGGATAGGTTACTCTGCGCTTGACTGGCGGCTATGATCTGCTCTCTCTCAACTTCGGAATCGCCTTTGACGATGCGTTGTTCTGGCGGCTTTGCGACGAGAGCACTGGGCTTGTAGTTCACGCCTATACCACTTGTAAACTAGAGCTGGTGTTTAGCGATGCTAGCTTTTATCTCTCGAGGATCGTTGATGGTGAGGATACATACCATGTGGCTCATATTGAACGCTTTGCTGAACTCCTCCATTGACACACCGGTCTCGTCCATAATGTTCTTGGCGGGTCTGCCCGAGAACAGCCTGGAGAACTTGTGATCGAACGCGATGAGCTCTTTGGCGATTTGCTTCCGCTCATACTCGTACGTAGAGAGTATATCCCGACGCAATATCTTTTTGCACACTAAACCGATCTTCCAGCCCAGATTGTAGGCATCTTGCATTGAGACGTTCATGCCCTGACCGGCTTTGGGCGAGTGGGTGTGGACGGCATCTGCGGGTTGTTGTTAAACGCCGCGCACAATGTAAATGTATACTTTAGGAGGTTGAGAAACTTACCACCGGCGAGAAATACTCGGTCAAACTGGCTGAACTTGTCTCCGACTCGTTGGCCAATTTGGTATGCGGTCCACCTAACCGATTACTCTTGTCAGCGAACACAAATCTTTACCGTGGCCAAAAAAAGTAGATACACATACCAGTCGCAGTAATGATAGTCCAGCTTATACGGGCTGATAATCTTCCGAGCCGCCTTAAAGATGACTTCCGGAGTGATCTTGAATCTGTCGACGCGTCCACTGCCAGGTGACACCTCAGTGAGCTGGATGTAAAGACGCACCAGTTTATTTTCTCGGGGGATGATCATAAGGCTTCCAAACTCGGCGCTGTGGACCATGCATCGAACTCGGATATCAGCTAGAGTATTTGAGATGTAAGTATGCACGTCAGAATGATTTAATCAATGGACGGGGCAGGTTTCCGTACGAAAGTCAGTGATGGGTACGATATCCAGCACGCCCCAGATGAAATCCGTCATCTCGCCGCGCATCTCGAAGCCCCTGCCCAGCGTCTTCCTCGTCCATGAATGTGCGCCGTCGCATCCTACAACGTACTTGGCTCTTACCACTTCTTCTCTGATATGTTTCCGACCGTTCGATTTCTTAATCATGGACGCCACATCGTCGGCGGCGAGATTACTCCTAAATAGCCCGTCACTTAGATTACTCAGTCGATGCGTCGGGGTGGCTTCTTCCTCCGTGAGATGGCGGAGCGTGACAGTAACCGGGTGCGCATTGTCGTCATCGATATTGGCTTCATCAATCGAGAGCGAGGTAGGGATGACCATGCGCTCGACCCTGATTCGGTGTTCTGGACAAGAAGCGGGTTGCTGCGGATACGACGCAGCGATGGCCTCCAAGAAGAAACTCTCCATGCGTCCTTGATGTAGCACAGATTCCGTGAACCGCGATAGGGCCGCGACATTATCCGGCGCGCGATTGTGACGTTGGATCCGACCGTCTGGGCCCGGGTTCCAGAAGCTCACCTCTGAACCACGCGTGAGTAAATTGGGGTACCTAAAAAAAATAAAAATAAAGATGGTTTTGCGCCTCCATATAAACTCTTAATAATAATTGTGTCACGCACCGAACATGCGATTTGCTTCTTTCCATATGCGCTCGCCTATGCCGAAGCTGTCGAGTATCTCGAGCGTGCGCGCTTGGAAGCTGCAGAGTCTGTCAGCGAAAGACGTATTGAACTCGCTGTCGCGGTCGAACCAACCCATCAGCTTGCCCGGAAAACACCTTGTCGGTACGCTTATCTACGATCCTCGTCAGGATTCCAAGCCTTGAAAGCCAGAGCGCGAGCATCAGCCCGGCTGGGCCAGCGCCCACTATGAGGACATCAACCTCCGATAGTTTTGGTGAAGTCATTAGCACTGGATGTTTTGCAATGTCACATTGGTGAAAACACTAGGTGCGCTAAATCATGGATCTCATGGAACTTAAAAGCTGAATGTTCGGGTGGGCAATTGAACAGCGCAGTCGAGAGCCCTGTGCAAAAGTGGCACATTCATGGCCTGGATGTCTGCGCCATGATTTGTATTTAGTTAGCTTAATTGTTTGCTAGATTATCATCATCCGAATAAGGTAAAGATTTCCTGGGAGTATATCTCTGTCACCACATGCGTCGCTTAATACTCATGACCAACAAGTCTCGGTGACTTAGAAGTGATGAGCAAGCCATGACAAAGGACTCGCGTGGGTATGCACGGGCGTATAGGAGGGCCTTCAATGTTAGAATTGGGCGGTGTGTGGGTTTCTACATTAGACAGACCATGAACTCGTGGCTAGCGTATGGACTCATGGTGGCAGTAGTTGAACGTGCTCGGAGGAGATTTCACTACCCGTGTAGCGCAGCCGAACCTTCAGTCCAACTAGCGAGACCGGGATCAATCTGCGGGATTCCCCAGACGCCCCAGATCCCGTCTTACCCTCCAAACTTTAGACCCAGCGCCACGATTTTGGTTCCCTAATAGGACTTCAATCCATGGCACTGATCTAGCGCTACTGTAGGAAAGGTCGCCAATGTCTCTTTTCATATCCTCAGCGCCATCCCCAGTATTTTCAGTTTGACCAATCAAATCAGCCCCTTCATCTCCATCACCCTCACCACCTTCTGACTGTAAATATAGGTCCTCTGTATAGGCCCAACTTGGCGGATCGAACTTGCCACTGACCAGAACGATCTGCCCTCCTCTCGCACGCACATCTTCGACCTGGCTTGTAGTTATGGGGCCCAGGAGATGCAGATCGCCATTTTCAACATCGATGCCTCGAACTAAGACCAAACCAAGGCTCCGAGAATATCGGGGGTCGAGCGTCAGCCCGTGTGATGTATCGATGAATGGTATGCCTTCTGGGGTCAAAGTCGTAATCATCTCTTGAATGAGAGACAGGGGTGGTGATTTAGCTTGGCCCGCCTCGCCAACATCCAGCTCCATTGGGGATCCGGGGGAAGCCTCATCGCATGCACTGTTTCCCCAAGATAGGCCGTTTCCGATGGCCCGGAATGCCTTGGTGCTTTCGACTTCCACGGCAGCGAGAAGAGACCCATTGATTGAGTCAGCTACGAAGTCTGGCTGTGTCTGGAAATCATAACACAGAACTCCGAAGATACCACGGCCATTGTCTTTGAAACGAACCTGCCATGGAGCCATAGCGGTGAGTGGCCTCTGAAACCAATCGATGTAATCTCCTCCGTTTTGATGCGTTAATGACTCCGCGTGGAAGTAGGCCATTGTTTGCATGGAGCGTAGATGAACGGCAGTTCGGAGGTTACTCTGGCTGGGCTGAGATGGGAGTGTTGAGAAGCGAGTCGCGTTGCAGGCTCCCTCCAGGGCTTCTATGGCCTCAGCGGGCCCTGTTTGAGACATGTATATCACCTCAGAAGGATGTAATTCCCCAGTGAGTGAGACTAGCAAGTCTAGGCCAGTGCCCTGGATCCAGCCTGGTGTATTGATAATGAGGGGATATGATCCTAAAGCATTGCGGTAATGGGTCGCAAGGTCCATAGCCATCTCAATATACAAGGCAGGGTCTGAGGCTGGAGAAAGCGAAGCTAGAGCATGCGATCTAACTGTGCGAATGCCAGGGACATCGACGGGTCGGCAGAATGACGGAGATAGCACAGGCTTCGTTACTAGGATAAGAGCTATCTGGCCAGCAACACAATATTCCGGCTGCCCAGGATCCAGATCAAGGATGACTACTCCCCTATAGCCTTGTCTCTTTACGTTGGTGGATACGCTGGTAATAAGACGATTGGCTAAAATCTTGCCAAAGGTAGATTTTCCAGACGATTTGGGGCCTGTTATCATGATGGATGAGGACCCCACGTCTTTTGAGGCAACAAGTGTTGCAATCTTTCGATTCCAATCCGGCGGTGACTTTAAGTCTTGAAGAGTAGTCCTTTTGGGTCCATCCTCAGATGTGTAAAGCTATCGAAAGATGAGTTTCACAAAACGGGCGCTGAGCGGGTACTGAGAAGGCCATAGAAAACTTACAATCCGGAATGTCTCGCCAGATCTAGAAGCATTGTCTTGAAGTGGCGGACTAGGATTATCCCACCAAAGCTTTCGAAATAAAGGCGAGAGCTTTCCCAATTCCTTCAGCCCGTGGGCGTGGGGGTGCGGGTGAAGCTCCAAAGTCGCATCAATAGTACATCTAATCACTGGGAGAGCATGCGATTGTGGTGCATGGACCCAGGATATGTCTTTAGACGGCCTCAGAGTGGCACCATATATCATCACCTCACCGGACTCGACGCGGACACCATAGCTTCCGAGGATCACTAATCTCTGTACTGTATTAGTGACGATGCTAATGGTATTGACACAGACGCACCTCTCCGTCCTCCAGCTTCAGCTGAGACACCCCATTGCTCTTTTTGCGAGCGTTAGTTTTCGAGGGGCGAAAGGTCGAGAAATTAATGGGCTGGGCTGGAGCACGTGTATCGTGATCTTCCTGCCCTTCTTCGAGTGAGAAAGGGGATGAACTCCTTGACGCTTCACCAACTCGACTCATATGAGGCCCAGATAACTCAACCGAGTCACCGCCATGTTGCAGCTTGCTCGGCTCGGGGGGAGTGTCGTTCCGTTCAACAGAGATAGGCCGAGTCGTTCTGGTCTTCCTGGCCTTCTTTTGTGGGCCAGTTACTACCTTCTTAGCATCTATTGAGATTTCATCAGGGCTCTCCGGCACCTGGGCCTCATCGACTGGGGGTGAAGAGACTGGGGTGTGTTGAGCTAGCAATTTCTTTCGAAGGGCGAAAGCACTCATAGCTACAAAATCAGCAAACTGGCAGATGCAGTAATACCTTGGATATATACTAACGCTGAGGCGATTCTTCTGTGTTTAGTTTCCTCCTCTTGCCGGTAGACATATTAAGTTATGACAGCGTTGTTCATAACAACATTACAGCCCGAGATTGATTTTGTTGATATAAATCAGTTTTTACAACTTGCGAAGGTTCATAAAAGGGTCATGCATAAAAATGCGGGCTGCGATTTGCTCATGGGCTACCAGTAAAAACACTGAACGTACCTACACCACCTGGGGAGAACTGAAATGCGCCGGTATCATGTTCTTCCGGCGTTGCTCTACGTACCTAGGCTACCTACATAGGGACTTAGCAACCCACCAACCCACCTCCTGCAGTGGACCTGGGTTCCGACCTAGGCTTTGCTGGGCTTGCTGGGATACTGAAGCAGCCCCGGTAGGTAGTCAATTAAAGATGGCGCAGGCGCGTGTTAACGAAATCGTAGCTCCAAAAAAATTCTTGTGGCCCAATTCACGCCCGCCCCATCCACCTCGCGATTCTTTAACATCGGTATAGCCAGCCAGCATTGCCGATTCAACCTCTTCCAATTCCTCGCCGACCACCCATCCACCTTCCCAGTATATCGCCAACAATCTGGATGTAACATTGCCAACATGAGGAGCTCAAAAGCCCAAATTGGCTCGCTGAGCCAGATGCACGACAAGTTGCGCCAGGAGAAGAAAACCAGCGCATCTACAAAAGCCAAAGCCCCACTTGCGCGTGCGCGTGAACAAAAGAAGATATTTAAGAGCGCCGAGACCGTTCACGATACCAGTAGCGAAAATGGTTCCACCAGCGACAGTGCCAGTGATAGTGGTAGCGATGACGACGGCGATCTTGATGCTGCACGCGCCAAGTTCCTTGCGAAAAAGGCTGCTAAGCAGAAGAAGGCTGATACTGATGAGGCCAAGGTCAATGGCACCAAGATGGTAGCAACAGCAACACCTGCGAAACCTGCGCCCAACCAAAGCACCCCGACATCTGCGCAAAAGCCCACAGACGAATCTGGATCCGGGTCAGGGTCCGAGACGTCCGATTCCGACAGCTCTGCATCCAGCCACAAACCTACTTCCAAATCTGTCGCAAGCCAAAACAAATCTAGTGTGAACAAGGCAAAGAGCAACAGCAGTAGTGAGAGCACTAGCTCCAGCGGGAGCTCCAGCGAAAGTGAAGAAGCACCCAGCACCGGTGCCCAGGTTAACGCAAAGAAGAGGGCTGCCAATGGCAAGGCCCCAGCGAGTGAGGAGAGCGACAGTTCCAGTGACGATGAAGATATGCCCAGCACTGGTGCTCAAATCAATACAAAGGCCCCTGCAAAAATCGCAACCGTCAATGGCCAAGAGTCGTCAAGTGAGGAAAGCGACGGTGGCAGCGATAGTGGCAGCGAGAGTGATGATGAGGGAGATGGGGGTAAAATGGCAGTTGCTAGAACTAATGGTGAGGATGCTTCAACATCCCAATTGTAAGTTCTTCTTCTGGCGGCCCTGTCCCGTTTCCATCTAATCGTCCCATCTCCAGGCCCCGGGCTCCATGGCTGAACAACTCCGATTTTATGCTCCGCAAGGCTTCTTCCAACAACCCTGGCAAGGAAGTAGCAGACTTCTTCAGCAACGCCAACCTAGAGGGCAAGCAAGTGTGGTACTTCACCGCACCGGCTTCTCTCCCTATTACTGTCTTGAAGGATATGGAGATTGACTTGGCCAAGGCGACTAAGGGTGGATCTTTGCTGACCCATAAGGGTGATGATTACGGATTAGATCTGGAGTCCTATGCTACAACCACCCAGATCCAATTGCTCATCCCCTCTCGCGGTGGTGATAAATACGCAGCTTGTAGGTCCTCCACGTACTCGGTTCGAGGTTGATTTTTCGCCAAGACTAACATTCTCAGTGAACCATGGCATTGACTCTACCGTTCATTTGCGGCGCATGGCAAAGTTCGGACCAGGTGGCGAGGTCCATGCTACTGCTACAGAGGATTATATTCCAGTACCTAAACCCATTCGAGAACAGCCAGAAGGTCTCCGAGTCCGTTATACACCGATTGGCGTTCCTACCCCTGCAGTTTCCGACATGACTGTAACAAAGACTATCAGCTCGACTCCTGCTAATGCCTCTAACTCTCAAGCGAAAACCAAACGTCGCGTACAATCTTCGTCCAACTCGGAGAGCGAGTCGGAGAGTGACTCTGACGTAGAAATGACCACACCACCCCCAGTGGCTACACCCGCCAGTCAGACAAAGTCACCAAAGTCTGGCACGACGAATGGGGATCGGAAACGAAAACATTCCGGCGATGAAGACTTAGCTACGCCTGCTGCGACCAAGTCATCTACTCCCGTCGAGAAGCCAGCCAAGCGCTTGAAAGCGGGACAGTCTACCGATATAGCCAGCGCGAAGAAGCAGACTCCTGTGCAGCCCCTGAGTCTGGCAGCTACGTCTACTGCTACACCGTCTAAGCGGACATCTTCAAAAACCAAGGACAAGAAGGATAAGACTAAGAAAGACAAAACACCAAAGGCGGCTACCACGCCAGCTAGCACAGCGAAGCAGACACCCATTCCTCTACCGACTATCCCTGGAATGAAGCGTTGATAACTCAAAAAATTTGGTGGGACCGGGTCGTCGGGCTCCCTGATTTTTCCGCCCCTACCGTCCTTATACTCGATATCCAAACCAATCAAGAGCTAGTGATGGTCCCGAGAGGCCCTGTTTTACAAGCCCTCACTTCTTCGAAGGTGTGAATAAGGTGTGGTGTCCCGCTTAGAGGAGTTATTTTGCATCGCGTGAGATCCTCTCACCACACAAGAAGGCGTCTGGCGTTTTAGGTACAGTTCCAAAAACGGTATAGTCTGCATTGAGGATACCTCTTGTCCCTTCTTGTACATTTGGCCAAGTCCATGGTGGTTGGTAGAGTCCGTATAGTGAACATGGGAGGCAAGAATATGTCTTTGGCACCCTTAAAATCTGCCTGTTTGATTACTCAATCAGTAGCTCAAATAGTTGTTTGGGAGTGGCGGCCTAATAAATAAAGTGTTCTCAATCACTCGTAGGTCTTGGGCTCTCTTTCACGTGAGCGATGCCTGATTGCTCTTCCAGCCTCTTGGGTTTTTCAAGTGGGCGATTCCAGGTTGAGTCTAAAACCGAGTATAGTTCGTAAAGCAACGCTCATCCCTTGTGTCCCGTGAGACCCTCATAAATGTCTGACGTGGATTGCCTCTTTTATATAGTCGTCCAATCTGCTGCATAGTGATATTGCCGTAATGGGGCGCATATTGGATAAAGTACCTCTTTCCAGCCCCGACTATTTCGGTTACGCATTTCCGGTGCCATCCCGCCCGTTGCACGGCTTCCCGCTTTGATGTTGCACTTGGGGCCCACTTCGTGCCTCTTCATCGTCCCAAATGTCGTCGTGAGAGTTGACAGCTCCGATATCCGGGCAGCTCAGTCGGACACAATGCCAACCAAAAATCAAACTTTTCGACTTGGTGCAATACCTATTCTGGGTGATCAAGTTTGATTCATAAAGACAGTGCATATCAGATGCTCAATTTATTAATTATTGAACCTACTCTGAACTCAGAGACCCGAGTTACTTTTTAGATTTTACAGATTTGAAAATTCCAGGCGATTCAACCTACGATCAATAAGAGAGCTAGATACTCCCCTCAACTCAAAATCATGGCCCCCACTGTGTTGCTCATCGGCAACCTGACGCACACAGACTCGGAATGGCAAGCGCTCGGTTCCAAATACACACTCCTAGAGTTCCGGTCGGGTACGCGGGAGGAATTCCTCGCGAACTGTCGGGACGGCGCTTATGACGCCGTGGTCGGCTGCTACCGCTCCAACGGCTCGACGAGATTCACGGGGCCGTTCGACGCCGAGCTCGTCGACGCCCTGCCGAAGGGCTGGAAGTACATTGCGCATAATGGCGCGGGCTACGATACTGTTGATGTCGATGCGTGCTCGCGGAGACGGATTGCTGTTGCGAATACGCCTATTGCTGTTGATGACGCCACGGCGGACGTGGGCATCTTTCTCATGCTCGGGGCGCTGAGGAGTGAGTTTTACCTGCTCGTGTTTATTTTATAACAGGATTCGTTTGAATCTGCACTCGTAATATCCCGCAGCTTCGTCTACTCATACGAATGGAGGGGATTATCAAATGCTGACATCATTTCAGTGGCACACTTCTCCATCACAGCCCTCCGCGCAGGCAAATGGATCGGCTCAACGCCCCGGGGCCACGACCCAAAAGGCAAGATCCTCGGAATCCTCGGCATGGGCGGGATAGGACGGGCGATGGCCCGCCGTGCGCGCGCCTTCGGGATGCGCATCATCTACCACAACCGTCACCGTCTCGACGCCTCGCTCGAGGGCGACGCCGAGTACGTGTCGTTCGATGAGCTCCTCGCTCGATCCGACGTGTTATCATTAAATCTCGCACTGAACGCGTCCACGCGGCACATCATCGGCGCGGCCGAGCTAGCGCGCACGAAGCCCGGCGCTGTGGTTGTGAACACGGCGCGCGGCGCCCTCATCGACGAGAATGCACTTGCCGAGGCGCTCGATTCGGGTCATGTTTCGGCCGTGGGGCTTGATGTCTATGAAAACGAACCGCAGATTCATCCTGGCCTGGTTAAGAACGAGAGGGCTTTCCTGCTGCCGCATGTTGGCACGTATACGGTAGAGACGGGTCGCGATATGGAACTTTTGGTGTTGAAGAATCTCGAGACGGCCGTTGACGAGGGGAAGATGTTGACGCTTGTTGCTGAGCAGAAAGGGTTGGAATGGGCGCCACAGGCGAAGGATATGGAGGCATGAGGGGGAAGGAGGCACTGAGACTATGTTTCATGCGGCCATGGAGAATTATCTGCTTTGTAGATAGGTATAGAAGTTCTTGTTCATGAGATCTTTGTGCTCGCAACCCATAAATTAGGTAATACCTACTGCGAACCTACCTCAAAGTTACCGTAGACTTGCTTACCCTATAGGAATAGGAGCACATAAGAATTTCACTTACATAATTATTATAATTATAATAAATACATTATTTTTTTAAAAACTTAATAATTACCATAACTACAATAATTATATAAGTGCTTTAATTATTTTATAGAATTAAAAGTTATAAAAATAACAACAGTGGTAGATAAGGGAAGGAAGGTCTATGAAACAAGTGTGGGAGTAGTACAGTTTTATAAACCAGTCCCAGTAGCCAATGGCTGTTCGTAACATATAGCTATAAAATTAAAAGTCAATAGCACGTTATTATAAAATATTTACTATTGCTTTAATCTGTTTAAAGCTTAGCATAAATCTAGAAAATAAAAATAAAACTTAGTATAACAAGACTAGCTATATTCTCGTTCGGTTTGGTGGGGTTATTATAGTATACAGGCAGATCCTTATCACATCGAACTATTGTTGGCGGCTGTTACGCCGTCGGACTTTATCTCTTGTTCCTCCTGATCCTCAGTTTCTTCGTCTTGATTTCCAGTCGCCGCTAACTCCTTCTGACGCTTGCTGTCAGATGACATAGAGCTTGAAGGCCTCTTCAACACTGAAACCTCATGTACACCTTGTTGCACGCCTTCCGACTTGTTAAGGCTTCCAGCTCGCTCTATTGTCTGAGCTGCGACCTCATGTGACTCGATGAACCGGCAATTTAACTGACGCACATACCCTACTGGGTGTTGATATTTAAGATCCCAGATGTCCATAGCTCTTGGTATCCGACCGGGTGCTTTTTGTAAAAGAGGCGTGAGGTGGTCTGCTTCGCCAATTATTATGGCCCGGCATTCCCGATCCTCCACGAACTCGTATGGCTGCTCGTATTCGAAATGGTCAAGACGTCGCTCCACCCAAATCCTATCCAAATAGCGAGCCATTACACAGCTCTCATATTGGTTAGCCTTGGCTTCCCATTCTCGAACCCAGTCCAGAATACCCCTCAGTCCAAGGACTCGGTCAGTGTTCATACAGCAGCTAGATATCAAACGGTCATCGGGTCGGATAGATATTGCAACGAATGGTGATGACAGCTTGCGGCAGATCGTAAATGCCGTGTGGATAAGGCATACACAAGGAGAGCAGTAGATAGAAACCGTGATAAGGGGAGCCATAGTCTCAAGACACAAACGTTGCGTGTCGGTGAGCATGTACTCTTTTTCATTCAAAAGTGCACCAATCAAATTGCCCTCTTCCTTTAAAGTCTCGACTATTGAATTGATCCCGATCAGTCTCTTTGTTAACTGCCAGAGCGTGTTACCGCCGTTTTCATTTCTTGAGGATTTATCCCATCGCGTATTGGGGATATCAAGTTCGGTATAAGAAGCTGCCTGTGACCCGAGCTGTAGAGTATCACAAGGGGTCGAAGAGTGCCTTTTGTGACATTTGCTGGTTAGGACAAAGTGTAATTTAATACATCCCCGCAGCTCTATTAGAAGAGCATCTGAGCCAATAGTTAGAATGCCTTTTGATGTTTGAAACTCAAAACAAACCTGAGGCAGAATTGGGAGAAGCATCCCAGCCTTGCGTCTGAATTGTGGGATTTGGCTGCATCAACTCGATGTCCCGCAAGTGTTCCTCAACCGTCCTGCGATCGACTGTTCCAGCTTCCGTCGATGCTACAACGGATTCTGCTGCCTTCGAATAAACCCGATAAGAATCTTCAGTGGCTGCTTCGACAATCCTGAGGCGCGAAATATCGAGGATTGATTCGATATCTGCTACGATAATACTCTCTTGGGTCTCTCGGTCGACTGGAACCAGATCGTAGACTGCGTCGACAAACTCCTTCACATCGTTGACGAGACCCTGAAACTTTTCTCTCTCGTAAATCGCCCATCTCGTCCTTGCAATTACGCTTCTTCGAACCGTTGTACTGAGTCTTGAAGCATTCCGGGTCCAAAATCGGCTCGATGATGCGCGGAAAATAGCTAGACTGTTCGAACTTACGTAGTCGATAGTCTCGCCGAGAGGGGTTTCGGGCACCCGTAAGCCATACAACCGTAGCTTTTCAGCATCTGTTAAGAGCTCTTCAATCTGGGTTAAAATCCTTTCGAGGAGCGTGACAGTGGACTGGTTGTGAAGATTTGAGTGCCACCGATCCATGGAAAAGATGCCGCTTTCATTGCCCCATACTAAAAGTCGGGTCTTTTCGATGTCTAGCTTGAGTAGGAGTTTTTCGATATCTGTGTCCGTCCGCTGGGCTGCTTTGAAGTAGGCAAAGGCATCCACGCATGAGCTGAAGAGACCGGCAACTCCGATTATAATTCCGGGTATCTCTACTCCTGACATGGTAATCTCGTCTGTATGTGTATATATATTTCGAATATGTGAGGGATTTCGTCTGTATATAGTAGGGCAGAGAAATCGAAGGGTTCAACACGGGACGACAGAGAAATTATTTCCCCCAAAGCAGGGAGGGAGGGACAGTGAAGTAGCCATCCGGGAAGCGTAGCTAAGTGGCAGTGCCAGAGGCTATGTCGGCTCCCGTGAGGCTGACGGCCCATAGCCTAGCAGAGAGCGCTACCACAAACCTATGCGAGGTAGCCGGCAGCTCTTTGTGGCGTTTCGGTCTCGATCAAGGCCCGAAAGTTTGGTCCCTTGAGGCATGTATACAGTGGGGGATAGGTGTGGCCCGTGAATTGGGGCTGTGAGGGTGAGCAAAGGGCGCGGAAAAAGAAGCCTCATTCCCCACGGCAAATATGGCGCAATGATCCATGCAAATTAAGGTGTGTAGTAACTTACACGGTAGCGCAAATATCTCCAATTGCTAACAGATGGATACAGCAGATTTAGCTATCGCAATGAATTAATTCCTACTTGTTTGACTTATTTACGCGGTATTGGGTCTCTTTAACCACGCAGTTTAGAGACGCCTTGTTGAGAGGTATGTGGTTATAGTAAGTACCTATTGAGGGAAGTAAGTATGTCCTATCGGGCGCAGTTATATACCGCCGACCGTCGATGCTTATGGGCTAGATAAGTAGCTTACAGTGGGTGGAAATAAATACCGCGTTTTTTCTATTTCGCACCAAAACTCAACTAGAACAACGTCACATAACTTCTAACATTCGTATTCAAGTAAATACCGAAAAAATTCATGCAGTTAAATAAATATAATTCCCTTATTATGAAATTAATATTGTATTTTCCGGATTTTTTTGGGTGGACATGTAACTGTTTGAAAATTTAAGTTTTTGAAAAGTTGTAATTTTGTATGTAAAAACAGGGAAAAACGGAAAATTTTTAACAAGATTTTCTTGTTTTGCATACAAATCAACCAAGAAAATCCGGAAAAATAAAGAATTAGTGTTTTAATAAATAGATTGTTTTCATATGGCTATGTGGTTTTTTTGGTATTTATTTACATACGAATATTAGAAGTTATGTAACGTTGTTTTAGTTAAGTTTTGGTGCGAAATAGAAAAAACGCGGTATTTGTTTCCACCCACTGTAGTACATACCTACTATAAACCATCAACCATGTTTTTACGCCTTATGATTTATGCACGTCTAGTTTGGGAGTTAATGCGAATCTGAACAGTTCTTTTGTAGCTTTACGACTGAGCTATGTATTCATGTAGTCTCCCGAGGAGAAGGCTGTAAATTGTTGGGCCTAGGAGTTCCAGCTCCTATCCCGCCCTATCTATTATACCTAGGTAATGGGCTTTCATTCTCACTCGAACGACTTCCCTTACCCCCAAGACCCTCTTTAAACTGAGTGAATTTGTTATGAAGCGGAGTGACACCCCACCACTCTGGTTTCTGAAATCTTGCTATGAGAACAGCGAACGTAATGGTGAAGGTGAGCATAATGAAGATGGTTCCAAGAAACCACCGCAAGCCCATCGCGTCACGAACCACTTTCTGTACGTCAGGAATGGCAAATATTGTCTGGATGGTGTTAATATCATGTATCCCTGCGATGGAGATACACATACCGCTGCTAAACCAACTGGAAGATATAGAATTGTTATGTATGTAAGCACTTGAATCGTGTTGTTCTGTTTGAACGAATTCCGATTGTCTCTTAGACTCAAGACGGCGGACATCTGCGCAGTAATTCATTAGTCGAAGATCATTTCCGCCAAAGCACTCAAACAGCCTTACCGAATCCTTGTACCGTGAGTTCAAGTCAATTTTCCTCCCGAGCCTGATATTTACCGCCTCTAAAGCTACCAATTTACTTTCGAACCCCTCCAAATAGTCTTGGCATAGTCTCTGCAAAGGTTCGCTTCTCTGTGGTGATCCCTATCCAACTCAGTTACGACATACACGAACATGGCGCACGGCGAGGGTGAGAACACACCTTATCAATCTGTGCTTTCATCTCGCGCTTGGCCTCGTTGACACACTTTACCGCGGTTTCCAGGCTGTTTTTCAAGTTATGGAACGACTCCAGACTCCACAGGCCAAGCTGCAGCTGTGCTACTGAGTCTCTGTCTTTTATCCAACGGTTCTCGTCACGGATGAAACTGCCCTGTGAAAAGTGAGCGTTTCAAATCAGGCTACCCGTTTAGGGGGATCCCATACGTCGAGTTTCAGAAGATTCACAAACCAATCAATCGCCTCGTCGTATCCTTCTGTGATCTCGTCGCAAAGGGCTCCTAGAATATGCAAAAACGCAAGACATCTAGCTGTCTGCGGTTGATGGACGAACTCCTGCCACATTTCTCTGAGATCATCACCTAGCAACTTCATTGCGGAAGGGGGGAATATATCGGAGATGATGGTGCATTTGCTGAAGTCGCCGAAATCGTTTGTGGACATGATGATTGATGACACTTTCAGCAATACTTTCATGGGCGCCTTTTTCTCTCGAACAGATGCATCGGGATTGAGCCTGGAAAAAGCCATTTCCAAACCTTTTGGCAGGAATATCTGGTCGTCTCGAATGTTGCGAGTTTCAGGGCGGTCATCGTATCCTCTAAATCTTGCCAATTGTTGTATCAGTCAGCCCTAGATAGCTAGCCTACGAGGAAGTTTATGTGGAAGCCTGACTTACTTTTCATAGCCTTTGTTCTTGGCCGGAGTCCAGCCCCGCAGCGTTATTCTTGCTAACCATCTGCCATCACCATGGCAGAAGAATCGAGATATTTGTAGAAGCTGATTTGTATATCCGTCTACGGCTTCAGGATGTAATACGAATGCGAACGTACTGACGAGTTCTCGATCAACTAATAACTTCCCTCTTGGAGTAGTGAGTTCTGTGGATCTCTCTTGTTGCTGCTCGTCTTTATCTTCTGTTGACTTCTCGACTGCGGTTGGCTCCTTAATGAAGCTTTTATAGTCAGCACGATACTTTCCCAAAGAGCGGTGAAGATGACTGAACTTACAACAAGCGGTGTTGGACACATTGATCAACAAGCTGGTAAGGTGGGTTAGCATATACCTTGCATTGATTTTTTGGTCTGGCCACTAACACTGTCTGATAACGCGTTTTTGAGCTCTGGAGATGCAATGCATAGCTCCGACGTCCGAAATTTCGCCCACTCTTCTAGAGCCTCTTGTCTAGAGAGTTGCTTGTTGTTGTGCTCCTGGGCTTTGACGTATTCTTTCAATTGTCCAACGACCCTGGGAGCTTTTTGGTCGTTAGAAAGAATGTCAATAACACTGATGTCTTTCAGGCTTGATTGATTCTCAAATTCCGCTTTCGACCACCCCGGGGCTTCGAAGCGGCTTTTATCTCCACCGGCAAGGTAGGCACGGAGCTTAGAGGGAATTCGCATCCCCTGTGTGACGTTTGGGGTGTATAATTCTTGTGTGTCGTCAAGAGAAACAAGAAACTCTGGAGGATAGTACGTATGTGGTGGTTGAAATGCCGTCCAGTCTATCGATGGTGTGTTGTGATTTGTCTCATATAACGGTTGCTGGAATTTCGTTCTGCCCATGAGCTTCTCGATAGAACCAACACCGGATAGTACTTTATCCAATGCCTGGTTAGTCACTTGCAACTCTCGTGTTGCCGTGCCAATTCTCCCGTCGGCTTTAACTTCTTCGTTTACACTGTCTGTTGGTGATTGAGCCAATTCGTCAATGGGCTCTGTTGCTGGCTGAGCTAGTTCATTGACACCCCCTGTTGTTGGTGACGAAAATTCACCTCGGCATATGTCCAAGAGTGTGGAGGCTACGACACAAGTCGTCTCCGATCTAAGCCATCCGTGACGTCGGTTCGAATACTTCCTCTCCCAGGTGCTCAAAATGGAACCTTCCGTTGTGAGAAAGGGGCAAAACTTTGACCTGAAACTTTCAATCTCTGCCTTGTTCGTGTCCGCGTCGACAGGGTCCAATAGCGATACCTTGAGACGGCTATGATGACAGAGGGCATGTATCTCCCATGGGCCGTCCGTGTTTCCCACTTGCCCTGTTGGAAGTTTACCTGGGTTAAGCGACATTGTATACCCACTCTGCCTGATCCGCTGGATAGAAAGTGCATCCATCTTGTAACGCAAGGCGCCATCGAGATCGAAATCGAGTTCCTCGGCCAGAAAAGATAAACGATCAATTATCTCATCTCCTGGAATATAAGGCGTCTTCGACGACGTCATCGCTGCTGATGCAATGTTCGCAGCCTTGACCAACCTGCGGACGGTGTTATATATTTTGATGATTTTCCGCATCAAACCACCTCTCTTTTCATCGAGTACCTTCCCCCAACTCCACCTGAGAAGGTTTAAGACTGATCCATAATGGTACCACTTGAGGATAAGAACCTCAGTCATCAGATCATTTTCTGGAAGCCAGTTGTCCGATGGCAGCTTGTTGGAGTCCCACAGCGTACCGCGATCTTCGCTATGGTCTGTCGTTAACCATGTCGCCAAGTTGACTTCAAACTCTGCTGGCTCGCCGACATTCGGGATACACTCCGGTCGATATTTTACTACGTACCAAAGCGTGATCATGACATAGTAATAGGATCGATCTGACGGGCCGAATGGTTTGACCAAAGGCATAACCGCCAACTCGTTACGAGGCTCAATAAATGTTGTGATTAAGAAGGAGAAGAGCCGTGTCATGTATGACTTGATACGTGATATCAGACCTTGGGCAATTTTTCGGCTTATTTTAATATCGTCTAAGAAGTCAAAGAGATGACCACTTTGTGTGGTTGTATTAGGTGCGGTGACATTGCGGTATGTCTCTAAGAAATCTAGCACCTTGACCAGAAATCGGATCTTCCAGCTGCAGCAGGTTGGTCAACAAGCGTAGCATTCACCGCAAAACAGTATCACTTACAACAAGGATTGCATATCGAGCCCAGCTCGCAGAAAAACATTATTTGCGATCGCTAGCGGGCTCGGAAATGATGAGTCTTCGAAAGGAGCTGGAAGGGTATCTACATGGAGAATTTTCTCTATGCAGCGAGCAACTAGGCTAACTTCGTTTAGCTCTGACATCCTATTCATTTTCTGATCTTTCCACAGAAAGATTGTTTCCCACATAGCCCCAGTTGCCATCTCCGAGAGAGGATCGACTCCTAGAATATTGTAAAGATCATGTGACATCAGAGGCTTCGTCACCGACGTAGAGGAGTCGATACTACTAGTAGGGCCAAGGCGCAGAGCCGCGACAAATGTCATTGAACGTCCTTTGACACCGCCTTGTATGCGCTCTGGTAGCTTGAACGTGGTCTCATGGGCCCTAATACCGTCCCGTGTTGTACTCTGGAGCGGTATCTCCTGGTAATCACTCCTGCCATGTGCTTCAACAAGACGGTAGAGCTTAACTTCCAATCTTGAGTGCTCCGGGGTCGGCGACCTAACCCATTTGGACCAGTCAGTGCCATCTATGTCGCGCTCATACAGATATTCATAGCCGGTTGGCTCTAAGATGCTGAGGGTTACGTGGCAGTCATTTGGGAAGAGCTGGATGATATCAGAGTCGCTAGTTCCCTGCTCAACCCGTAAGACTTGGTAGACAACACCTTCTTTGACATAGGAGAAAAGGACGCATGTCCCTGCCTCCTTGTCATCGTCTTTATCGCTAACTTCGTGCTTAAGGATTTTATAGTCGTTCACGGGCCAGCGATAGTTGAAGCAGCCTCTTTCTTTCATAGGCCCTAGGCGGAGGCTGGCTAGTTCCCTGTTGCTTGTTGGGAGCAGCTTTAGACCAAACGACGATTTGCCCCCAGAAATATGGTGGGATCGTGCCAGTATTGACCCTAACGTTGTCTCCAAGCCACCTCGAGCTAGAATAAGGCCTTTCCCCTCGCAGGGTGCAGACATCTGCAGCAGTTCGCCTCCGAGGTTACAAGACACCGCGTATCCTTCATCACCGAAATCGAACGCTGTGGCCGGGCGGTTGTTAAATTGGGAATAACTTGCATAAGTCAGAGCTAAAAGGTGAAAACATTGCATTAGCTTTACCCTCATCGGATGGCGTTACGAGAACGTACAGCGATGCTCGGGCTTGAGCCAATTGTAGGCTTGCTTCTTGTCGCTTGAATGAGCATGTCGCCTAGCTGGCTTAGGGACGGGCGGAACTGCATCGACTTCCATGCTTTCTGATCATCAATAGGTTGACGCGGAGTTTTCGACGGTTGACAACGACAATCTAGGGGCAGCGGGTTGACACAACTCGATATATTGAAGAGCCACAAGTGGCAGGGGAAAATAAATCGCAAAGAACAAGGGTAACTTATAATAAATTAGGAGCCTTACTTGTCCTATTCATGTATTATACACTTTACACACCTAGGTATTGCATATGACTTCCGGACTTTGCAGCCCCCATTGCATAATATTGGCTGCAACTACAGATGCCTCATGCAGGTCGAGCCAGCTGAACCCCTTGTAAAACGAATCATAATTCTATGTAGGTAGCATATACAACGACACCACTGCCTTTCTGGGACGGATAAGCTCGGGGACCATGCACGACACTGAACTGTGCTTCATGTATCTAGGTAAGCATCTTCGGCAGTTCCGGCTGTCCAGAGCCTCAATCCGTTCCATTCGTCTTTGCTTTAAATGGTAAAGGTAGTGTTTCTCTAGTGAAGCTAGGTGTTTCAACCATCCCTCTGCACTTGTTCAAAATGTGGAATCATCCTGGGTTGATATACGAGGTTACAATACCGTGTTATGGAGTTTTGAACATATCCCATGCTTTCCGACACACGAATAGATAGCTCATGTTTAATCTCTCCCAAAAAGAATACTATGTATCAGGCCCTGATAGGTTCGCATCTTAGGGATATATCCGCCACTCATGCAACACTCGAAAACATCGCAGAGTACGGCACGCAACTGGACCAATACGTGGTGTATTTTGGTTAGGTTGGTGTGATGTGGTGTGACTACAGGAAGTGCATGCGGGCTGAATACACTGTTGGAGCTGCCGCCCTAGGCAGCAGCCCTACAACAGAAAATATCGCGAAACTCAGTTGCGCTCATAGTAAAATCAAGCTTTACCCTTTCCCTACGATTGTGCAATGCCTAGTGAAAACCACGGACGCTACACTGACAATAGCATAGTCTAGCAGCGTGAAGAGGGTGATAACTTTCGAACAAGACGTAATAAGTTGGAGGAAGAGACGATGAAAGTGTCGCAATGCTTTCTGCAAGCGCGCTTCGTTCCGTCGGGAATGAAAACATCTTTCCCGGTCATGGTAAAAACACGTGACCGAGTAAGAGGTTGCAGCGTGCAGAATATACCGACACACCGAAGGTGGCCATAATCTAGGGCTTATCAGCATTAGATAGGCCACCTTAGGTCTTTCTTGCTCTCTACCTAGGTAAACATCTCTTTCGACTTTTACAGCTTTTTCTCTTGGCACCCCTGCTGTTAGAGCGCTATCTCTAAATCAAGCCTGAAATCTGCAGTAAACTAGTACCGCTCTATCTTCAGATAGCGCGTGCAAAAACCTCCAATAGATAAAATTATATAAAAACCCCCCTCTAGTAAATGATTATGTATTAAATTAAAGAGGACCTAAAATTATCCTTTTTTTGGGGGGGGGGGGGGGATTTAATGCATAAATTATATAAACGTATTAAAGACATAAAAAAAAAATTATGACTTGTTTATATATCATGTCAAGTGTCTAGGGCTTGTGGAAGAGCTAGATCGGCATATCATGTTATTACGTCTCGCCTCGGTTGGTGGTTTACGCATACGCCCGAGCAAGTCCAACGTATGCTTCCAATTGTGTCAACGCACCCCGTTCTTCGAAGCTCATTCATAACGGGAAACAAGATTAAGTAACCCTGGGAGACGTTCTGTTCCCAGCATATAAGTATATTATTCACTCACTGCCTCTGCAACCCACACTTAAAATTGATATTTGAAGTGGATGTTCTCCTGATCAGTCATATCAGCCTCGGCATTCAGCTTACCTAGACGTTCGCTCTCCTCCGGAGAGATACCCATCTCTTGGATGATCTTGGCACGGCGTCGGTTCTCCCAGATATCTGTAGCGGGTAAGAGGGGTAACACAATTGGTGAAGAAAATTTCCGGTTTCTTTGGGGTGAAGAAGCTAGAGGCTTACAATAGGCGCGCCACAAAAGCATGCTAACGAACTCGACGCCGTAAAGGATGCCGGAGGCGGTAAGCCCCCGGATGTATCTGGGAGCATCTTCGGGACGTAGGATTTGGCCGCCGATAGCAGCGCCGGTGCTATAGGCTACGAAGAGCACGGTGGTGGTGACGGTTTTCTTGGTTCGACCCGCGACGTTGGATGGTACGAAAGTCCAGATCACTAGTATGAATTAGCCACGGTTTGATTGAAGGAGTTTTCTTTCTTTCCTTTCAATGGACCATGAGTTGATTACTTACAGAGTCCAGGTAAGGTACCAGTCGACTGCATAATATACAATCCCCACCTAGTCCACTTCATGGAGTCTGTGGGGAGGAGGCCCAGGGCTATCAGCCCAGTGAACGCTGGGAGGAGCGAAAACATCATTAAGTGAACTAAACACGAGTGAGCGGATACTAAGATAACATAGAAATATCAGATAAAATCCCAGAGTGAAAATTGCCTACATCGGATGTTGGGCTTCCTCATACTGAGCAAGCCACAAAGGAGAAACCAGACGATACCCACGGCGAAGTATGGCGCGGCACCTTTGAGCAGCGTCTCTAAGGGCGTGAAGCCAAACGACTGAAAGATCAAGTAAGAAAATACGGTAGTAGCAGAGTTAGGAAGGGCGTTGATAATAGTGACGAAGAAGAAGAAATACGTCTGCGGGTCTTTGAAAGCCTGGATGGCTTGATCCCATTTGAACTCTGATCGCTGCTGTCTGTCTGAACCGGTCTTGTTCTCTACGACTCTAGCTATGGCTGCTCGCTTCTCATCCTCACTTAGCCATCGTACCTCGCGGGGCGTACCGAGGATAAAAAAGACGAGAATACCGAGGACGATGGTAAGCCCTCCGAGGAAAAAGGAGATTCCTTTCCACTACATAGCTCTCGTTAGCACTCAATTACGCTATTTTAGACTCTTATGATATTGATGGGGAAGTTAATTCACCGCAGCCGGCCCATTGGGATTCTTTTGCGCGCGCTCGGCGATGGCGTATGAGATGACACCGGTGATGATGTTCACACCGCCATTCGACGTTGCCCATATGACGGAGCGGAATGTGTGCTCGCGTGATTTATACCAAGCTCCAGTCATCAGCAGGAACGTGGGAGTGGTGGTACACTCGAGCGCGCCCTGAATCAAGCGGAGGACAAGTAGGTGGGTAAAGTTCTTGGCAAAAGCGACGACCAGGACAACGATGCCCCAGAGGACCATGACGGTGCCAAGAAATCTGCCCGTATGTACTCGCTGCATGAGCCAATTACCTGGCGCCTCGAAAATCAAGTACGAGATGTAAAAGCCGGTGCTCAGCCAGTTGAATTGGTCGCCAATCAGACCCGTATCTGCGCGAATGCCAAAAACGGCCTGCGTACTGAGGGAATTCTTGTCGGCTTGTTGCGTTCCATAGGAAATCCACATCAACGGTAAGAGACAGAGATCTATCTTCCACAGCAGCTTTCGGTAATACTCTTCCGAGTACTCAGAGGCGACATTAATGGCATTCTCTACCTCTGCCTCTGCCTCCGTACACGAGGAGAGGTCTGCCTCAGTGGTGGCATTGAGTCTGGAATCGACGTCGGCTATTGGAATCTTTTCGTTGTCTGCCATGGTAATGATAAATTTGATCATTGAGTGTTACAAGAAATTCTTTAACGGTGTAAGATGTGGGTTGGGTTGCTTGTTCACTAAGGAGGTAGAACCCCTACACATTGGGTTTAGTGAAGTTGAAGCATCCGGGGTTACTATTTTGAGTAATACCGGCAGTACCCCCTTTTTATCATTCAAGTTCCCTTTGGCCTAACTAGTAGTGAATGTTTTTCTATTGAATTTATAAACTTAGTGAAAGACCATAAGTTGTTATATCTAATGCCTAACACGTACATTAGGGTGGTGATTTGGCCACAACGGGATTTCTCCTCTTTCCCAGAACTCATTCCTAAACCGGCTCGCTAGGGTCTAACCTTAGGACAAAAAATTATCTAGCCGAAGCCGAGTCCCAGATAACCGTTACCATGGATGTCGTATTGTTAGGAAAAGGGGGAATATCATTGAATAGCTTCTCTGAAGCTGTACTATGAGACAGGGGTGCGGGCACTTAATGAGCGGATCGAGAGTTATAAAGGTTCGTCGTTGTAAATGATGGAGCAAATTAATAGCCGATTACGCAGTATCTAAAGCCCTGCAAAATATCCATACAGTAATAATGAGAGAAATATGCTTAATAAGATGCGATCCTAAACATATACGCGCGTGTATTATACATAAAGAAGAAGAAAATTAGAATTGCTATACGTGCAGGCTGTTTTATTTGGAAGTAGTTTTTAAAGCTTGTTTCAAAATAAACTTCATATATCAAAAATCCTTTCATAAATATAGGTTTATCTATGTATGGTTCTTCGTTGGCGAGATTGTGTTCAGGTTGAACTAAATCTACCAATCATCCACGTCTGTCTGAACGGAAGGCAGCGGCAGTGTCCAGGCGACGGGCGCGTCATCTCTCCACAGCTTGTGCTGGCAGTGGAAGAATATACATGTATCGGAGAATACGAGTAGTCGCTTCGACAGGATATGCTCCTGATATATCCAGGCCGCAATTTCTATATGGATTGCTTGGCTGACCCCGTAGTTGCTGCGGGAGACGATATAAGCTCCTGCCCTTCGAAGGTTTCAACGTCCTGCGGCAACTAGCGTTTTGAGTCGCTCAGCCCGGGGGTCCCCGAGCTGGCGTCTTTCCTGGAAATGCAGAATATCGCAGCCAGGTCGCGGGAGTGGATTGCATCCATCTGGGCGATCTAGGCTGATTTATCTGCCTTGTTGTCCTGCACGATGCAGAGGGCATCTACCCACAGGTAGCACACTCCCAGCTTGCGGCACAAGACCATGACGTCTCTGATGCTTTGCGGAATCCTCTAGCCCGATAGATTGAAGAAATCTTTCTGCATTGCCGCCGCAAGTGTGTCCCGGGTGAACTCCGGCTGTAAGATGGATCACCATATGTAGTTGACGGTCATTTAGCGGCAGGCCCCTATGGGTTGGGCTTTAACGAACTCTAGCCTGTCTTAGATGAATCTCGTTGAGTGAGAGTCTTGTAGCCTCTGAATCTGGACGCTACCTCCGGATTTGCAGACATCGCACGGCGTGCCTTGATCATGATTGCCAGTTGGGTTGAGATATTCGGGCGGGTGCTCGAGCAGGTTCTGCAGTTTAATGCCGCTAGGGCAGATTATATAGCTAGAACAGCGATGACACAGTATTATTTGACTCCTCCCGTGCTAGCGAAAACAAGATTATAGCGTAACTGAAGGTTTAATACTAAAGTCTATTTAACGTGTCTGGCCTTAAAAGCGTTCTAGTTTAAACCATTTTTGAAGTTGAATGCTAGGAAATTATCTATGCAAGAGCGAGGCAGGCCTGCTGTCCACGCTGCCATTTTCAACGTGGACCAAACAACAATTTCACAACAACTTCACCATGCCGGATTTGAGACCCAACCTATTCTATTTTATATTTATTTAAGGGTTTACTTTTTCTTAATAATATATTTAGCACCTCTCCATAAGTGCTCTTGCAAGCCTTCTCAACCGCACATATTCTGTTCCTGAATACTCTAAACAAACTATAGTAGAGGTATTAATCTATATTGCTCTGTAAATATAACTAGGCTTAGTTTAGCTATGGTTAGCAAAGCCTGACCTGCTAGTTTAAGGAATTCGAACTTGCCCCACCAATCTAATTAGGTAAGTACACTACGAAGTTGGAAACTTTGAACATGCTAGCCTTGGGCTCTGAAGCAGGATGTAGTTGTTGTGCATTAAAATAATATGAAATCCTGGACTTATCCCAGCTGAGATTCTTATCGCGGCTGTACCATTATATGCGTGTCAGGTGGAGAAAACATGCAACTAGCAGGGATATTTAGTTGCCATGCAAACAGCGCGCATTGCATCACTGGCCAATCAGGCCTTTCGATTTAGCACCGCCCTTTCAACCTTTTGTATTTCCAGCTTGATACCTCCCGGTCTGCTTCGAGGCTTACCTGTACTATGTGATTATAAAAATGACGATCCATTAATCAATACTAATTATAATATTTTTAATTCGGTTTAGAAGCCCGTAATTGATGTGAAGTAAAAGTGCTATACTCTCACCGCTACATCCGCCACATACCCCGTACCCTCTTATCCCTTTAACGGGTGATCCATCTGCAACTTATGTAAGCCATCAATAGATTACTTGTTAAAAGTATAAGATCGAGCCTATTTCTAGCGCCCCCTAGCTCCCAATATCCGAGCAGCAAACTCATCGGCTTAGGTGACAATCTCAATTGTCATGCGATTACTGAATTGCAAAAGTCTCCGAATAGAGGAATTTATAGCCGGAAGAGTCCCACAATATGCCAGTGAGTGATGTCCTATTCGATCAGCGACGGGAACAGAGATCTCATGTTTTTGGCGACGAGCTTTGCAGGGGCTCACTAGGCCCTGAATTTTTCGTGCGAAAGAAAATTCACTGATCCTACATGTTGCAGTCTTATCTCATACGTGGGGTGACAACGAGCCGTCCTTTACCGAGTGGAATTCGCGGTTTACGAGATTGAGGAAGATCAAAAAGGCAGGGTTCGCTAAAATTTTATCGACTTGCAAGCGTGCGCGTCAAGATGGGCTCTTGTACGTATGGGTTGATACCGTCTGCATTGACAAGTCCAGCTCAGCCGAGCTGTCCGAAGCCATTAACTCCATGTTCGCCTGGTACCAGAGCGCGAAAGTTTGCTACGTTTTCTTGGAAGACGTCGCCAGTGATCTGCCCGATCAGGCCGATTTATTAAGCGTCTTCCGACGAAGCAGATGGTTCACCCGGGGCTGGACACTGCAGGAGCTCTTAGCTCCAGATTACATCCTATTCTTCTCTCGTGATTGGATAGAGCTGGGAACCAAGAAGGCGTTAGCAAGCTCCATCTCTCTTGCGACGGGCATAGACCAGCTTTGCTTATGCAAAGAAAAGAGATTACGCGACTACAGTATCGCGCAGCGCATGTCGTGGGCGGCCGACCGGTCTACTACTCGAGAAGAAGACATAGCATACAGCTTGCTAGGGATGTTCAACATTAATATGCCGTTACTTTACGGCGAAGGGGGAAAGGCGTTTCGACGTTTACAAGAGGAGATCCTAAAGACTTCAGATGATCACAGCATTTTAACTTTTAACACGACGACTTCACAAGACTCTCTCTTAGCAGATCACCCCAGGCTCTTTCGTGACGCTGGACTAATTCAGCCAAGGTTTGAATCAAGATTGACACCACCATTCCATTTCACCAACGCCGGCTTGTTGTTGTCAACTCCCTTGATTCGCACATTATCTCCGTTCTGGGTCTTAGCCGTGCTCAACTGTTTCGAAGTAGACACCAGTAGTGGATCGCGATTGCTTCAAATCTGCTTGCCGCTTCTGGGCAAAGACAACACATACATGCGTGCTCGCGATCCAGTATGTCTGGTGAAAAGGCCCTTAAAGGATACCAAGACAAATCTTCAGTACGAAATCCAGGATTTGACGACCTCAACGGTGACCAGCTACCTAGTGACCTACTTCACAAGGGTCTACCCCGCTTTTGGAGCTGAGCTGGACCATGTCATGAAAGGTTTTGAGGATGACGATGTGAAAAAGTCAGGCTTTATGCTGAGTACGACATCCTGAGTCTTTTATTTCCTGTTCTGGCAAAGATTTTACTCCCATATGCAATATGCTCCTGTATACTCCTGAAACACCCCAAAAATAAGCCGATTTTATACTACGAGCGGTAATTTCTAACTCCTGGTTCTTATAGTATTTCCACGCGGCATGGCCAACTATCGCGTTGCCGGTGCGTACCCTCCTGGGGCTCTCCAGGAGGACACCAGCCTATTCTGCCCGCCGTTCCACACAACTGGCCTGCCGTTTTCTCATGGACTTGTTGTCTTCGAAGAGTGTTCTAACAATCCGAGTGCAAGCACAGAAACAACCATCATGGCGCAGACATCGGAGACAGGCAAACGAATTGGGGTCTACTTAGCGCAGACAGACGACTTTGTGGCGTGCAATTGGATGTGCCGCCTTGTCCCAAACGCAGATGAAGACTTCTACGAGGGGTGCAGCGAGTCGTGGCCCTTTGAGACAGACCCAACGAATTGGCGTCACTACGATCACACTCAGCACTTTACCGTGGCCGCTCGCTCGCAGCTCGTTTACAATAAGCGTCCGCGTCAAGTGGTTCTTGTCGAGATCGTTTTCGACGCGCTAGCTATATTGCAAGACATAGCCTCATCTCCAAGTGGATATAGTCAATACCTCAACGTGGACACAATATAAATATCACCTGTGATGTTGTCTAGTCATCGGTCTATCACTACATGAACACGGCTGATTACTTCATACACCAATTCCTCGTAGGACCACCGAGTCCTATCACAGTGGATTGCTAATCTATGATATATCGCATACATTCATCATCGGTAATCCCGCAATTGTTGCGGTTATGGCCTATACCTACCGCGGTTTGCATGCTTCAACCCACAATCGGTGACCCGGGCCAATACTCGGCGGGTGGCACAAAAAACCACAGCCGCCTTGCCTTGACGATAGATAGCTTTGGATTGGGTTCATGTGCTATCCGGCTCCGATCCGAGGATTCTTGGTTACAGTTGTTACCTATGATAAATGGCTAAGAGAGTGTAAATTTATGCAATAGCTCTTCCTAGTAATGACATCAATTTTTACTGCAAGCAGCCTAATGCTAGTTGCCATCAGGAGCTTGAAAGCTTCTTCAAAATCCGTTGGTTTGGGCTGTAGTTGGCTGTAATGACGGTGTAATTGTACCGCCCCATGTAGTGTAGTTTTGTAGCAATATCTTTTCCGAATCATTGATTGGTACAAGTAGTCAACACGATGGTTACTAAAGCGAGTAGAGTTTCATTGAAGCTTTTATCAACCATATAGAGATTAGAGAGACAGAAGACAGCGTAAGCAAGTTCCCTTCCTTTCGGAAGCATGACTTAGAGCGTGATTATGAATGATACCACAACAACTATTCATCAGCGACCTTAACTTCAAAGTAAGCCGCATATGTTGCAATATGCAATGAGGCTGATGGCAATCTCGCGCCTTACTCGGTACATGGCAGCGCGTCACTGGCTAACCGGATGAATACGCTTTAGTAGCATGGTCCTGGGGTGACGCAATATGTCACTTTATAACTACCCCACAGCTAATTATACAAGGCGTCTGGTGAGCCGTTAATCGCCCTTGTAGGACTTTTGTGGCAAATTGATGTGAAAATAAATAAGGTTTTCGTGATCGCTTGTCTTTTGAAGAGCCGACGATCTATGCACGCTTGAGTATGAGCTTCTAAAGTTCGGCGAATACCGTCGAGATGAGAGGGTAGTGCTGGTCGAATAATGAAAATAAAAGTCCACGGAGCAGGCCCTTAACGCTCCTTTATGCTGTATTTCCACACTTCGAAAATCAGAATCGCCCAAGACCGAGTTGAGAGCCTTGGCGCCAGCCTTTCAGACGATCATCCAAATGCGGCTATGAGAAATGTATTTCATCGGGGTGGACTTCCCTGCTCCTGGCTTGCCAGTGATGTGAAAATACCCCCTGCCCCGTTTAAGTCGTGCAATGAAACCTTCCCGAGCTTTTTTTCTTGGTACTACCATTGAAGTCAGATAAGGAACCAAGAGAGACATTGCTACTATTTAATAGGTGTACTGAATGCCGAGTTAATATGCTCACACTTTTTTTCAGCCGTGTTTCAAGTTTCTGGATGCCGTCTTTCCCAAGTTCGCCCCCCACCGCAGCCCCAAACCGTCAACGTATCGACCTTGGGTTTCCTGGTTTGAGCTGCTCGAGCTCCGAGATAAGCGACGCAGACACTTGGGTACATTCGACTGCTAGATCCTGAACGCCTCCAGTGCTCTGCGGTCAACTCCGAGAACTTAGGCTTGTAACAAGCTCTTTGAGTCACCTTGCGTCATCCTACAGCTCTAGTTAGATGACCCTAATCTCACAAAGCCATTGGCCTTTTACAACCAACTTCAGCCCGTAATCAATAAACTGAGTAACATTGGCCGCAACCCGAAGACCGGCAAGGGTTCCCATAATCAATAAGAATGATAAACGGGAAGGTTTCTTTAGAAATACTAATGCTTAACACGGCACTAAGGATGTTGCTAGGAGAAGCTGTACGGAAGGGGGGGGGGGGGGGGGGGGGGGGGGAGGGGAAATTAGGAGTTCCTGTTAGACAATGCCTAATCTTGACAGAGAAAATCTTTGGGCACGAGATTGACTCCTACATGAGGCGATGCGGAACAACCAACGAAATGTGCTAACGGTGCAAAGCGTCAGTCACCATCCACATAGAAATTGAAAATAGGGATACCAGGCCAGGTATACCAATATGTCATTACCATTATGCGTACTAGCACGGGTTACAAATTCATCGTAGTTAAAACGGGAGAATTTCACAAAAAACTCTAGAATATATGCAGCCTCGCACTACTTGAAGTAATTACGTATATTATCTGTGAATTTCAGAACTTCGTTTAACATTACCCTCTACTTAAGTATCTAGTTAGCCAATGCGCAATGCAGCGGAGAATTCGAAACTTGTGCCAGTATGTGCCAACTAGCAAAAGTTGTTGGAAAAGAGAATCGGGTTGTTGTACTTCAAGGAGGGTATGCCAGAGCGAAATACGCCTGAATAGTTGCTTGTGCTGTAGCTGATCGCTGTGATAGTAAGCTATAGATTCAAGTTGGGGCCATACTTCTTGTCATAGTCATTACGACTTGAAGAGTTCTAATGCTGGGCCCGCTAAATTAATAAATTAATTTAAGATAGAGTTATTATCTAATGAAATAAATTTCATTTCATCCTCGTTGCCCGCAAAGGCAACCATGATACCGTTTACGACGAGGATAACTTTGTAATACTCGCTGGGATCCAGACTCGGGTTGATTCCGCATCCTCCCCCGTGCCAAGGCCCGTATCTTACGTCAACATCACCTTTCACGACGCATGGAATGATACTTACACCCTACAACACGAAACTGAAATAAAAAGAAACAATAAAATAGAAGAGAAATCACATAATATGGCAGACAAGGAAGAACCGCCCGTTCCTTTACCATCAGCACCCCTCATCCAGCTCGTGGGGAACGCTACCCTGCAGCCACCCCTCACTCGGCGCGGATACGGACCAGGCCTTATCATCATCACGTCTATATCTGACGGAGCTTCAAATGAAGAGCAGGGAAATGCCAAGGAATCAGATGGCAGCAATCTAAAAACACTTGATCCCTTGCCGCAGAAGAAATGGGCCGAGGAGGGCTATGCCGTAGTGCAACTTGCCTTCGGAGACGGAAAGCAGGGAAAGGAGGAATCAGACGTCGCGGCAGCTTTGAGCCGAGCCATAGAGTCTCTGAATAAGCTAGGAACATGTGACGTGAAAGATCAGTATGGGTTGATTGGTAAGAAGGTCCGAGTCGCGCCTGTCTGCTGTCTACCTCACACATCCCCGAATCTCATCATTTGGCCCTACAAGTAGATATGAGGCGGAAAGCACTTGAACACGGTAGCTAATCATCACCCCTCAGTATACGGGGCGCCGTCAGACTACGCGCCAGACTTCACATCTGAGCTCAAAGCCACTTACGAAGCCGAGGCGAAGCTTATAGCCTCAGTATCTTTCAGCATAGACTGGGATCTCTCCCTAAAGCCGGAACTAGTACACACAGCAGGTCCCCCATCCAACTCCCTCCCGAGTTTGCGCCCAAACTCACGACGACACTACTACCCCTCTGCCAAATCCCCCTCTTTCATCCTGCCCTCCTCGCCTGATTTCCACTACGCCTCCGCGAGCGTAAGCCACACGCGGAGTCTCTCGTTCCTAAAGTCGCAGCTCGGCGGACCAATCTTCGACCTCGAGGCCATCTGGGACGAGCACACGGCGCACGAGTTCGCGACGCGCTCCGTGGCGCAGACGATGGGCACCATGGTCGACGAGCCGTACGTGAACCACGTCCCCGTGCTCACGGGCGGCATGGGCCGGGACGCGCTGACCAAGTTCTACCGCGAGCGCTTCATCTTCAGCAACCCCGCCGACGCGGCCCTGGAGCTAGTCAGTCGGACGGTGGGCGTCGACCGCGTCGTGGACGAGTTCGTCTTCTCGCTCACGCATGACCGGGTTGTGGACTGGCTGTGAGTTTTTTTTTCTCTTACATTATCGATTTTCCTTGCGTTTTTCATCTTTCCGATATAACCCATCACAACTTTGTTTTCGACCACATCCTTTCTTTTCTTTTCCCCCATGCTTAGGTATCCCTTACTAAGCGCCTAAAATCACTAAAAGCTTCCCCGGCATCCCCCCAACCCACAAGAACCTCCGCATCCCCTTCGTCTCCGTCGTCAACATCCGCGGAGACAGGCTGTACCACGAGCACATCCACTGGGACCAAGGCACGGCGCTCGCACAGGCCGGGCTACTGCCCGCGTACCTCCCGTTCCCGTACGCGCTGCCCGACCACCCGGGCAAGCGCTTCGAATACCGCGTCCCCGTCGCGGGCGTCGAGACCGCCGCGAAGCTCGAGGACAGCGGCGCCGTGGCGAGTAATAGCATGTTTGAGTATGGGTTACGGGAGATGGGTGCGTAGAGACTACGGAGATGAGTAAGTGGACGGGATGGTTTCCGAAGGGAGCGTCAGATGATAACCTCCACAGCCAAGTGTGACCTACCTTAAGCCAACAATCAATCGAAAGTGCGTACTCAAGTACCCAAATACCTACGTAGTAGACCTTATAATGAAAAATAACAGCCCGATTTTCCAACAAGCTGAGCGAGTCGAACATGCCTGGTCAACGGAGGTGGGCGGCGTCGAGAAGCACCCATTCTAGTTTGCAAGGTAGCTAAGTTGAATTACATTTTTTGTGGGTTTATAGTTTGAATCTAATTAACCTAGCCTTTTTAGGGGGGGGGGGGGGGGAGGGGGGTCTTTGGATTCTCTTTTTATGATGATTGATATTTCGTTTAACATCATCCTGTCCTTCTATGTACGATACATGACCAGTTGAATGCCTCAACCATGCGGTAGGCAGTGGGGAACAGTCAGTTGTGACTCGAACGAATCGGACAAAGATTTTGCAAGAGGAGTAATAATTCTAACCGGACTTTCTCATTCTTGCTTGCTGGCTTCCTTATGTGTCGTATTCCTGTTTGGCCTCGCATGGTACTTACACAAAAACAGAGGCCGGGGATATCGAAAATGGTATGGACCATGAATCATAGTTTAAAACAAGTTAGGCCTCGGCAAGAGGTAAGTAAGATCAACGATTGCCATCCCCATGCGTGCTGCTAACTCGCTATCTAGACCGGCTAGTAAATGAGATCGAGAGAATACCGTTCCCTCGAGTAGTTCGCCCTACCTATGTACACCGCGGATCCAAAGAGTAATAATCAGAGTCTAAGTCGAACAATTCGTTTCGCTATCGCACTGCTCTGCAAATATCACATTGGACGTCCTGAGAGCATCATGTTCTCATGATTCATTTCTTCCGCCACATCGTTATGTCCTTGGAGTTGTGGCGCGCTAATGATGCATCATATCCCCCTCTCGAAACCAATGAATTCTCATTAGAAATCGTCCGCTGCGGTGAAATTCCAAATGACCAAGAAAGAGAAAAGTCTCGAGGATACCCTCGCTATTCAAGCTCGTATCAGAAGTAGCGCCAGTTAGTTCATCTTTGTGGCTGAGTAGCGCTCCAGAGACCTTTCGACGTCTCGACCACCTTGTTGATGGCCGCACCAGGGCGCAAACTCGAAGGAACTCCACTCGTAGGCGCCGTCCCACCCATCTCAATATCTCCATCGGGATTGCTGGAATACCCTGAATCACCCGTGCTCAAGCCCACACCACTATCCTTGGTTAAGGATACAGCGCCCCTCGTAGGCTCGGCCGAGCGTGACCCATCCATAAGCTGAGCATGATTTGCTTGGCCTTCCCTTAGCTTGTTGATAGCACGAACTGTATCGATGGCGGCATGCAATGTTTTCCGCGCGTTGAAATTCTTCTTGACCGTAGGTAGCAAGTTCTGGCCCTTGCTGCCATCTGGACTTACGTTGAAGCCAGCAACAAATGCATGAGATAGCGCTTCGTGGGCCGTCATGCGCTTGTTGGGGTCAACAGTCAGGCAGCGACGAATGAAGTCCTTGGCGTAATCGCTAACCCCACGCCAGTAATCAGCCGGCTCGAAGCCGTACTCTGCGTTCAGAATAGCCTGCATTTCCTCAAAGTCGCTTTCGCGGTCAAAAGGGGTGTAGCCACACAGTAGAAAGTACGTGATGACCCCCATGGCCCATATGTCGACAGGTTTTCCGTGACCCGTCTTCTTAAAGATCTCGGGCGCCATATACCCTGGAGTACCACAAGTCGTGGTCAGTACGTGGAATTGCTCTTCGTCCATTATACGCGAAAGACCGAAATCCGCAATGAGGAGGTCGGCGTTGTCTTCTGGTGTGCGAAACAGTAGGTTCTCGGGTTTGAGATCGCGGTGTACGATGCCGTGGTCATGAAGGTATGCGACGGCGGACAAGGTGGCGCGAATCAGATCAGCAGCGTCGGACTCGTAGTACGACCCCTTGCGACAAATCCGATCGAAGAGCTCACCACCGAGGGCCAGGTCGGTCACAAGGTACAGGTTGTTCATGGTTTCGAAATAATCGACGAGCGTCAGGATGTTGAGGTGGCCCATCGAGACCTTCTTAAGGACGGCAATCTCATTTCGTACCTGAGGATGTCATGGAGACGGTTAGCCCCAAAGCAAAGGTGTATCGCGAAAAAAGGTAAGCAAGCAAGCCTACCATATGTTCGCGACCGGCCATCAGTCTCTTGTTGATGACTTTGGCGGCGTAATAGCGGCCAGTGTCAATGTGCACGCACTCCTTGACGACCGAGTATGAGCCGGCGCCCAACGTCTTACCGACCTTGTAGCGACATGGCTGTATCTGAGGGCTCTGTTTGCCGGGCGAGCCGTTATTGACAAGGTCGGGGGTTCTATTCATTGTCGGAAGTAGGGGACTCAAGAAATCCAAGTAGTTGAACGGGGGAGCTTGGCTTGCCGTTGAAAAGCGAGTGTTACTAGGTACCTAGTGAGAGTTGCTGCAACGGGCTTTGGTCCAAGTTTGCGACTAACAGCCGAGAGATTTACGGACTTGTAAAGCGCGAAAATCGGCGGCGGCGGACGAGTGTGTATTTTCCACAGAAAAACCGACAAGTCCTGAAATGGGCACAGAGGCTTGGAAGAAATACTTTATCCACTACGACCGGGGTGTAGCGAGCTGAATTTAGGTCGTTCTTTGATACCTATCTGGTAGGTTAGGTAGGTTGGTAGGTTGGTAGGTAGGTAGGTAGGTAGGTACCAAGGTAGGTAGTCGGCCTCCCAGTGTCTGTCTGGCTCTGAGTTTGGGGGCTGTTTTAGTGGTGGGGGAATGAACAGCAGGTTCCTGCGGGTGATACACCCGATCGGGCCTGAATTTTAACAACTACCTAGGTACTTTCTCAAATTTGAAATGTTGTAGTCCGGTGCGACTTTCAGCGTTGTTGACAGCTCCGTCCTTTGTGGCTAATCCAATGTTTACGCCTGGCTTGGTTCTTGGAGAAGGTTGGATATGTCCATGTTCAGGTAACTTTTTGTAGAGAGAGTAAGCTTGCATGTGGATGTGGGTACATCAAATGTAGCCCCGCTTAGGAAAGCTGCCCCTCCCCCTCCCCCTCCCCCCCTCTCTTCTCCCTCAACCATGGGATGCCAATGGATGCCATCGATGGGCATGACAAGGCTAGCGGGGCCCTAGACTACCTAGGTACCTCCTACTTTCCAGAGCGTCGGAGTTAAGATAGATACAGTACCTTTAGTGTTCCAAAGTCCTTTACATGATTCGTTAAAAAGGGACTGGGAAAGATTCATCGATTCCAAGTTTCCATGTGGCTTTTACAAGGTGACTTCCTCCTCGGAACCAATTGATTGTCATGGATGTTGCATATGTTGTATACTAAAATTTGGATTGGACCGGCGACAATTGAATTTTATTCGGACACCGGCTCCTGTACCCCTTTACTTGCAGCATGTATGTGACCCAGTCCTACTCATTTCGTCCGCCTCCCTTACGAGACATCTTCTTCGAACTCTGTTGTTTCTTTGCCTTGAGCCTACCCTGTTGGAAAGCCTTTTCTCTACAATGTGTCAGCAGCACAATCGCCATCCATCACTCGTGCCCTGCGAAGCCCAAGGAGTAAAAATGCTTACATTGTTTCGTGCTTCTTAATCTTCTTCTCGCTGGTAGCTGCTGGCACATGCTCCTCATATATCCGATGCAACTCGTCGATGAGTTTCTGATGATTTTCATCAGTGTTGGCGGATCTGCTTCGCTGTGTCTGCGCCTGGATCGTGATTGAGTCGTTGCGCATCGAATAGTACCGCGATGACCTTAATGCAGCACGGACGAGCTTCGGCAACCCCTTGGACAGCTCACCGACAGGCCAAACTGTTGTCGCTTTGCTCTCTGTTCTACTTCATGTTAGCGAGATCCCCTCGGTACCTTGGGACTGGCCGTTGTTATTTGCATACTTGTTCACATGCTGGCCGCCTGGTCCACTTGAACGAGAATAGCTGACTTGACCCTTGGGTAAAGAGTCTTCACTAAATGATGCATGCCATTTCCGGGCTTCTTCTAGTTCATCCTGGTCGAGCAAGGCGTCATGCGCTTGGTATCTAATCGTTCTCAGGTGTACTAGCGACGGCGTCAAGGATAGAAAAAATGGCAACGGAGTAACTCGAACAAGTAGGTTTGAAGACATGACTCTCAAGAGGGAGAGCTTCGCGCCGTCTAGATGTGAGGTGGCTGCTCGTATGCGATTCCCACTGCCACAGCCCTTTCGACATCAAAGAATGCATGCGTCGAGAGATCACGATGCAGTGACCAGACTTGAGCTAGATTAAAGGGAAGCTATCCATTCATTTTGAATCATTAGTAAGGTAGTCAATCTAATCAATGTAGTGCTGATACTTCTTGAAATAAGAAGAGAGGCTATCAAGGTTCCCCCAGGATGATGTCTCTTGTGTTTACTGCAGCGAGATCAAATACTGGTATGATCCACACCCGGATAGGAGAGAAGGCTCGTTGGTTGCATATCAAATTCAACTATCGAGGTTTTTGTTTTGCTGCATTTTAAGCCTCAATTGGAATTCAATTGGAATTCAATTGGAATTCGATGAGGCTCACCTGAGCAGACAGGACAGGACATACGGGAACAAGGGCCGGGTGTGGATGCACGGACCACATGTCATGAAACAAAGTTCCGCGTGCAGGCAACCCACCCACTCTTGCAAGTAAGTGTCTACCGTTTCGTCCCACTCCATATGCAGAAATCCACAAGCAGTGACATTCTTAACCTCTTTTTCATTGTCGCGTCGCCAAATTGATGTACAGCTATTGATGATAAGTTGGCGGTAATCTCGTCTATTATACTTCCAAACTTCAAGTCGACAATAATATTCTCAAACCCCCAAGCTTCTCCTACTGGATCCCATGCGATCATGAATGTTTGCCCATAGCTTTTGATTATTGATTGACATCATTTGCTATCCGATCAAGCCTTGTGTGCTGCCTTGCTGAGGTGAACCTCTTGACAATCACCATCTGTCACCCAGTATCTTATCGCCATCTCCGTTCCCCTCCTTCATTGTGAGTGCCTGTTTGGTAACTGGAACGGCAGTTAACCCTTTCTGCATGACGCTTCTGCCATCTCGTCTCCTTCAACCCAACAGCGGCAACAGTCTCCCCGCAACAGGCTCTTGTGTACACCCTTGCCAGCCCACGACAACGCCAGCACCTTTTATAGTTGGACAGCTCAAGAATCCCATCCCATCGAAGAACTTGTTGTCTTCACATCTCTAAGTCCTGCGCGTCCGTCTGCAAGTCGCGCTGTCATACTCGGCTGGATCGCGACATACGTACCTTGTTCTGGCTCATTCCTGCAACTCGTAATCTCTGTCTTCTTCCTTTTTGAACCTTTATCTGGTGTACAACTAAACGTTTGTCTCTGCCACCTTACTCACTCATCACTTTCCGTCTGGTTCTTGACCAACAAGACCTCGGCCTCTCTTCGCGCGTATCACCCCATTTACTCGTGAACCTTTTAGCATTTGCGACAAGCCCATACCAACTCACTTTTCCCATCACCTTCCACCATTCATCTCCGCTTGTTCTCGCGTCCTATTCTCAAACGCATCTTCAGTGGATCACCCCTTCAAGACAAGCAGAACTCCTGGGGGATACGTGACTCAGAGTTACTCCATCTCACCCTTCGCACATTTGTCCAGCTCGTCAATCCAACTCCACCATTGAGGACCTAGCTCAGCGCCTACCTGCCTCGATATCTTCATCCGTTTATCGGCACACAAGCTACAAATGCATATTGGACAACCTTCCACCTATAAACATATCACCAAGTTCCCCACAACTTGAGCTAACCATTACCCAACTGACTGAATGACGGGCAACTCGCCCAAAATCTGGGCTGCTGCCAACCTGGACGTCATTTCCCCAGCACCACTCTACCCCCCTTCTCCTATTATTATTCCGACCCTCCAGGACCAAGCCGATACATATTTCAACATGGCCTTGAACTTGTCCTCGAACAGCGATGTCTTGATGACGTCAGCCATAACCAACATGAATGAAGTGCCCGACGTTAACGAACAAACTGTTGAAGAACATATCGAAGCACCAGCACTCACCACTCACGACTACACATCAAGCAGTGCACCAGATACCGGATCCGTTGACATAGAAATTACTGATCCGGATAAGACTGTCGTTAGCACAGCTGAGAGAGTAGGGACAGTGTCGGTCGGCATTAGCACAGGGGAGGATATGCAAGAACGCCAGACTTCACAGCCGGGTGCTCCCGAAGCCGAGCAAGATGTATCCAAGTCGAACAAATACATCCATAATTCAGATGCGCCTCCTCCCGTGAGCCATCAAGTCGATATGGCTGCTTCTCCACATGAAAACAGTCCAGTCATCTCCCAAGCTGCACCTGAAGCTGAAGTCCTGCCCCCAAATCTCATCCTGCAGCCAACGCACTTGTTGCCAAAAGATGGTCAAGTTGTATCAAGTGCGGCTGTGCCAGATGCGGGCGCTGTCCAGCCTTCTCCATCGCCGACTGAATACCTACCTGCAAACAATGATCAGCATTCTAGCACTAGCCAACAGGCCATTGACATTCAAGCCCTTGTCGACAGTATCACTGCTCATGCTGCCACTACAGACGCACCCCATAATCCTGCCCTTGAAGGTATGTCTGTTGGCGATGCATTCCCACAGAGTAGTATTCTGCCACCAAAACCACCCGTCCCACAGCAAATGTCCACTGATCCGCATGCCCTCTCCGAAGAGTTCGCCCCATACATGCCAGGGGCCTCTAAATCTAGTAACATGCATTTGCATTTGAACAATGGACCAACTCCGGGTACTTATGCAAGTGCAGCAGCAGGAATGTTTGACCATTGTACCAGTGCCACAGTTATACCCGCTGCAACTCCAATGGCCAATTATGCCATTTCCGCCTCACAATCTAGTCATACTTATGGGAGCTCAACAGCCAGCCAGCGACACTCGTTTGACTCTCAAAAGCAACAGTGGGACACCTTTTTACAAGAGGAGCGAAAATATATTTCGGAAGCCAAATGGGATAGGTTCCCAGAGGGATCCCGGATCTTCATTGGTTCGTGTTTCCCTCCCCTCCTAGAGGTTACAATCTTTAACGAACCACAGGCAACTTGTCGAGCGAACGCGTATCTAAGAAAGAAGTTTTTGACATATTCTCAAGATATGGCCGCCTTGCACAGATATCTCTCAAGCAGGCATATGGCTTTGTTCAATACCATACAATTGCCGAAGGCCAAGCTGCGATGGATAACCTGCAGGGAATAGAGGTTCGAGGGAAGAAAATCAGTGAGTTTTGTTGTTACAGTTGCTCAGGTTACAATGCTCTAATGCTCGTCAGATCTGGAATTCTCCCGAGCTCAGAAGAAAGACGGTGAAAGCAATCGTGGCAATCGAGGAAAGCGTGACAGCGATCGACAAGATGGTAATAGGGGACGACGAGACGACTACCGTCCAAATAGACAGCCCTCCCCTCGGCGTGGAAATCATCGACAGCAGCCTTCTCATGACGGCAATAATCGAAGTCGAGCTTATCGGGAGAGCAGCTATTCTAGCAACCGCCATCGGTCTCAGTCTCCTAGTTATGGCAGCCGTGATCCTTACAGACGCCGCAGTCCTAGTCCGCTTCGGGGATATCTACCGGCAACCGACCCAGACCTGCCCCGCCGTTATGGAGCAGACGTTCCCGACGTACAGTTTCTCCTTCTTCAAGATGTCGAACGGGACTTTGTTTCTTGGGTACAACGTGCGTTTATCAGTCATGGTTTGAGGGTTGATGTTATGTTCCTGAACCCCCAATTTCCTCGCGATGCGGTTATCCGACACCAGGTCTTAGAAGGAGTCCACGCCGTTGTAGAGCTCGATATTCGAGCACAGAAGCTCGGCAAAATTCCGCTACAGGTATTTGATCGATCAGCCGGATACAACAATGTGCGATATGATCAATACCAAGACCTTGACCCAACCATTGCTGCTCAGCTAGTTGCCAGGACTAAATCCCACTCGCAAATACCGCCGCCCGCTTATGGAAGCAGCCAATATCCCCCGGCACAGCAATACCCTCCTCCTACCCAGGGTCATTACATGCCGCCAACTTACCCTAACCAACCCTACCCTTCGCCTATTGCGCCAGGCGCTGGAGGTGCCCCCCTTGACCCTGCTGCTATCCATAAGATCTTTGGTTCAATGAATGGCCAACAAGGTGGACCACAAGGCTACGCTCCGCCCGTCGGCGGACCGCAGGTGGATGTCAATGCGTTGTTGGCAACTCTAAGCACCGCCTCTAATGGGATAAGGGGATATCCTACCCAACACGGTACAAGTTATGCGAACTCCCCAACGAACATGCCTCCTGCTGGCCCCCATGACGGCAACCCGGCACAACATGTTCAGGACATTATGACGCAGCTTGCTAGGTACAGGCAATAGTCTAGTCCTGTCCAGTCTTCTGCTCGTTTTGCCATTTCTATTGTTATTGGCTTTGTACATGGATCTTCCGCACAATAACCTTTCGGACGTTTGGTGTCCAAAGCTTGGCGTCTAATGCTTAGAAGGGTGGATAGAACTTATGTCTCTTGGCCAACCTGCATAAGAGACGTTGGTTCTCTGGTTGTCTTTATTGGGATTGTCGGTTGCTTGCAACAGGGTGGGTTCGTCGATGATCTCTCCGGTCCCGCTTCTGCCTCTGCGTCCGAATCGCTATTCCTTTTCCCTGTACAAAGTCGCCGATCGGGTATAGGAGGAAGGAGGGTGGGAAAGTGTGGTAGGAAGGGGTATTTGTAGCAAAAGGGGCCGGTAGGGTGGATACTGTGTCGTGTATTGCACACGCTGCTCTTCGTTCTAGGCGTCAAAAGGCGGAGAGGAAGATGGAAAAGAATTGTATCAGTACAGAGTCTTTGCTTTGCTAGGAAACCATCAGGAACTGATGGATGTGTTGTTACAGAGTAACGTCAGTATTTGGAAGTCAGGATCCAACCAACTCCATACGTCAATTGAAATGTGTGGAAATTGTATGTGTAGAGTGATGTGTTACTGTACACTTCTATGTTTCTTTTGTACATCTAGGCGATATGCTATGTATACAGAGGGTGCTCCTGCATATGATACAATTTCTATGCGCGTAGGGCAGTATTACCGGAGCTTAACGTGTATGATATCTGACAATCATGGTCATCATATCAGGTCAGTCGAGACCAAGCAATAGCCTCCTGGCCTTGTCTGTCGACTCCTTCCATACTGCCTCTACATCCTCTTTCTGCGAGGGTGCCGACTTAGCAACCCAAGCCTCAAGTCGATCTCTTAGAGAGGCGATGTCTTTCCCCAAGGTATCGATGCCACGTGCTTCGCAAGCAAGCACGACCTCGTCGTCCACTAGCGCACTAACGCCGCCGCCGTTCCTGAGGAAGGCATCGTCCTGCACAATGTGCTTCAGGGCGCCGTCGGCACGGGATTTGGCGAACGGCACGTCGAGGCCCATCTTATCCCAGAGCGCACTTCCTAGGCCCAGACTGCGGCATATGTGGCCGTCTGCTACCCTTTGTAGGGCGGCAGAGTCGTCGCCGTTGTTGCGGGCGTGAGACAGGGCCCGGAAACTGGCGGCCCGGCGCGACTCGGTGGATTTCCGGATCACGGTCATCTGCGTCGGGATGCGGCATGTGTACGGCGTCAACCGCGGGAAGAGAAGGACTATCAAGGGCGTGAACTCCCCGCAGATCAACACGATCAGCGCGAATAGCGGTAGGCGCGCTGTGTCGTGGCGCACGCGGGCGCGGAGGAGTAGGGAGGCGCGCGTTGGGTTGGCACTTTTGTCGAGGGATGGGAATAGCGCCGAGGTAGGCGATGTCGGCGGCGTAGCGGCTATGCTTATCGTTGACGTCCCTGCTGGTGTGGAGGTCTGTGTTGATGTTGTCTTGGGAGAGGGTAGATTGGGAGGGTGCGTGTCTGGTAGGTCGCGGAGGAGACGGCGGTTCGTGAATACGGCTTTGAGACCCGTCTTGTAGAAGGTCGTGTATGCCTTGCCTAGCCGGAAGAGGTGCGTGAATAGGTTTGTTTTCTCATCGCGCACGGGGAGGTCGAGGGGAGGCGGGCGTGTTGATGCGGGTGGGTTCAGAGTATCTGAGAAAGGGTCTGCTTCGGAGGGTGTTGGAGAGTCTGAGCTCTTGGTTTGCGCTGATGAGGATGTTGACGCTGACCGAAACTGTGATTTCAATGTATTATTTGAGTAAGATAGACACATAGAAGCCGCTCGTGAGTTTGTATGTATCTGCTTCGACCGAAGTGAGAGGCAATGCGCAATGGCTGAGACGGAAGGGGTCCTAGGATGAAGAAGCGTGGGTTGGAGGCGCACAAGGCGCGCTCCGGCGCTGAAGCTCATCTTGCTTTTTCCGCCTGCAGTTTACAACGAGCAAGACAGGAAACTCTAATGGGTGAGGTGAAATAAGAGGTTGTCGGTGAAAATTGTAAGTTGAGAAGCAGATTAGCCCAGACGTTGGATTTCCCACCCAAACAGGCGATGTATAGTCTAATGAAAAGTCTATGGGTATTAACGACGTCAGGACTAAGCAGAATGGCCCAAGCTCCTTGCAGCTTGGGTAGCAGTTTCAGGGGTCCAGAGCTTCGGAAGTTCAAATCATTGTGCAGAGGTAGCATGCTAGATAGCCCCGTCGCAGATCTGCGTCTTTCAGCTCCCGGGTAGGTGGAACCGGGATCTTTCACTCATTGCAAAACAGAAGTACACCAATATAATAAACCTTTCTCATATTTCGGGAAGATATTATAGCTTCGACTTAGGGTCTACGAAAGCAGTACACTCAATTTCCATCCTGGCTCCGAATGGTAGCTGGTGCACCGCAACACATGTCCGGCACTACGTTCTCGCGTTAGATTACCCAACGATTCCAATAACACAGAACAACCTAGTATGAGAGCTAAAGATGTCGATACATATATATGGTCTCGAAGGCAGGTATACACACTCACCGGCTTAGGATTGATGTCCCCAAAGAACTCATCAAACGCCTCGTTCATGGGCGCAAAGTCATCCATAGTCGTCAAAAAGACGTTGATCTTGACGATGTTATCCAGACTGCTGTTTGCCGCCTCGAGAACAGCAGAGAGGTTCTTAATCGCGACGCGCTGTGGGATATACTCAGCCTTTTATCCATAATACGGTGTGAGGGAAGGCTAATTTGAGAGTTAAATATCATCTCTTACCGTCTCAGGCTTGACGCCGCCCTTCGCCAATTCCCCCGTCACGGGGTCTTTGCCGATGTTCCCTGAGCAATATACCATGCCACCATACTTGATGGCCTGCGAGAACTGTGGCAGAGGCGCAGGCGAGTTCTTCGTTGAGACGGCTTCTTTGATCGAAGGCATGATGATTGAGCTTTTGATTACTTTGATTCAATGGCTATGACCCTTTCTGCGCCTTAAACCAGAGAATCAAGTATTCGTAATGCTGAGGAAAAGTCGGCGTTGTATCGGACTGCCGCACGCCAAGCAGCATGATTTCTAGTGGAGACTCGGCTTAGTCCACCGATGCCGTAGATCGCGCAGCTATTCAATATCAATCAGTTATTCATCTGCCTTTCTAAGATATTTTATAGATTTGCCCTTTTGGGGCACCAATAACCTCTTATGATCCTCATGGAAGCCGGTCCTAGAGGATAGCTTAATGATCTTTTCGAACGTCAAAATAAAGTCTTTCTATCATTCTCAGTACTGACGTGAGTGGTCTTCAGCGAAACAAGATCATTTGGTAAAGCTATAAGGCCGGGGAGGCATGGCATAGGAGAAAGAAAGAAACTCTACCGAGATAGCATAGTGTCATCTAGCTGAAGTTGAATGGAACGTTTTGGCAAATGCGATGACCGCTTCGTTTACCTACCTCACTTCTCGAGTCCCTCATCAATGGAAACATCACTAGAACCCATTCAACCCTACACTTAGCCACAAGTAATCACAATGTGCTCTCTCAACTGGAACCACCTTTGAGCGTCTTATTGCAGCACCATAAGTTCCTCGCTATGCAGCTATATGCATTTGACCTGCGATAACTAGGACCCCCTCCCTCCTCATAACTCCCACCCGAGAGTCCTTCCTGATCACGACGACATTACAACCGCATCGCCATTTTATTGCGCACATTCTTCTGATTTCGCAGCCAAACCGAAGGATATGAGGAACATATAGGGTAGCCCCTTCAGCTACGCTTCCGTCATTATGCCGGCAACAGAAATCCGGGCTATACAGGTTCCTATGGACTTCAGATTTCTTGTGACGCAAATGCATAAACAGCTCAAAGTCGATGGCCGTGGAAGAGATGAAGCTTTCTACCGAGAGGTGAAAAAGCAATTTGCTTAAGGCCACAGATGAGCTGGGCTAGAGACCCAGGAAGATTCCCCTCTGCTCTTCGACTAGCGCTTACTTGAATGTCTCTCAAACCACTTCTGTCAGTCGCCCTCATTCCCTTGCCCCCAGAACTACGAGACCGGGAGGGCTAACAGTTTTTGTGTAAAGGGCTAGGGCTAGTTAGACTGGCAAATGGACCACCCAGGGGTGAGGAGGTGGTTAAATATTTCATTCACATGACCTTGTTTCAAGCGCTGGACACCAATACACTGACGTATAGTATAAACAATCAGACAACCTGTGTCCAGGCTGCAGGAAATGGCCATGCCGCTTTGGCTATGCCCGATCAGACTGTTGTGGCCCAAGCCCCGGCACCCGTACAACTAACGATCTTGGGGTCGGTGTCATTCAATAGAGTACCCGGTGAGGATGTAAGGAAATTCTTAGGCAATTTCTTGAAGCCACACAACAACATGCCAGAAAATGAACGCCTCGCTTCCTAGAGTATTGGGGAGTTTGTGAGGGTGTGCAAGCAAGCTCAGCCAATGACGAAATGAAAACGCAGTAACTTGCCAGGCAATGGAGTAGACGGGGGGTGAAACCTTCTTCTATTGCACCAACACGCCACGCTACATTATATGTATGCAGTCTCAAATGGAATATGGTTAATAGGTCACCCCACCCCACTATCCATGAATTGTCACCGCTGGTGCAGATGGCACATGTAGATTGTAATATAGGTTGGCTGTGTGTATAATTAAAAGATGAAAACAAAAACAGCCGCCTCCTAAGTACTGCCTATACATTTTAGTCTCAGAAGATCATATAATACTGATAGAATTCTACTGAATAAAACAATAACAGGCGATACATATCCCCAACCATTGTGTACGTCGAGAGTTGTTGCATCGGCGACAGGGTTTCGTCATCTCATGGAGCTGGACGTCTGCATGGAACTTTGAGAGGGGAATAACTGCAGGCGGTCAAGCTGGCAAGAGGTCCCACCCTACACTTACTAACAAGAAAAGCTGCTAAATCAACGGGCAAATGTTATTGCCACTACTTCTGTTGTCTGCGAAATTCTTTGTAAACCTAGGTAGAGATGTACTCTTAAATGCACTGCTCTTATTGGCTACATACCCTGTTTTCAGTGGCTTGGCTAGAAAGACCGCTGCAGTTATCACCCCCACCTGAGAGGGACACCCATCGAGCGCCAACAGACTCAAGCTGTGGACACCTTAACCTAACAGCCCTTTATCTCAAATGACTGGACTTTTTGCATCTCTATCGTTATAATCAGAATACTTAGGATTATGGTTAAAAATATTATATAATAGATGCATGAATTTTATTAAAAAAAACAAATTTTTTTTTTTTCGTTTAATGTTATGGTTTTCTTGCGGTCGGTTCAAATGTGCTATTAACTCATGATCATGGTTGTTTGTTATATCCCGTGCAGCTCAGCCGATCCTTCGAACCAGTGATCGTATGCCTACCTGCATAGGACTCGTTGGCTGTAGCTATACCCCTGTATTATGTCCTGCATGTGCATTGAAGTTCTAGCAAAACACGAACACAGGCAGGGGCTTGTTGGCTGTGCCTTGTTGTATTACCTGTCGAAGATGAGGCGTATAAATACTTTTCCAGTTCGATTCTTTGATTTGGATCCTCCGAGCTTTTTAAAAAGCTCACTCCCCCCCCAACTATCCGACTTCATTCTTCAAAGGATTTCATGAACATGGAATAGATTTTATGATCTACATCTCCATTCGTCCCTCGGTGCCAGAACTGCCAACTCCGGCGATGAACGTATCATTCTAGCTATGGTTTGCATATTGCGAATGTCAAAAATACTTACTTTAGGTCACTACCGATTCAACCATTCAAATCGATACCGAATCGCACCTTCGCGACGCTGACTACATATTCTGCGGTATCGATGTCACGTGATTCATATCGGAATTCGGCGAAACCTTTCATCCACCTCTACACTGCCCAATCTCAACATAACGACGACACCGACGGCATCCAGTCGCTGAGGGACTCCAATCATCGGCAGGTTTCGCTGTCCTTGCTGCCAAAGGCTTGCATGCTCACTCGCCAACAGACTTGCCTGAGTGATGGCGATCTGAACTAGAATAAGGCTTGCCATGTGACGTTATTGGAAAAGTGAAGCGGACGTGCAGCGCCAATATTGAGAACATGGGGGGAAACGCGTCAGACCGCCATTCCCAATGGCACAGTGTGTACTGAGCCTGCATGTGGCCTGCAGTCCGCCCAGTCTACCTCGTTCGACCGTCTAGTTCGCATGGTTCGCCTGGCTCGCTTGTCTGGTTCGCTTGGTTCGCCCTGTTCGCCCTGTTCGCACAGGCAAAATTCTTCCAATATCGAACCTGCCTACCCTTTCAATCTTGGCGTTGATCTCAGTCCCGTCAGTTTTCTTGCAAGACTCGAACCGAGCCGCACTCTGGTGCCCGGCGTTGGTTTGTTGAGCGCAGTATTTGAAATCGAAGCAGTCATCCTCGACTGCACTGTAGTTTACCTGAGCAAAGTCCAGTGAGGCAACCATGCGCTACTCAGCTTTCTGTGTCCAACCTGCGGGGTTTAACTATGCCCTCTTGTGGCTAGTCGACAGACTTATCTTTTACACATGGGCATGGTCAAGCCGTCAGTGCAGAATCATGCCTCGAAAGGGCGGATGATACATCTCCCATTGAGGACACTACGAGTCTTGGATTTGTTGAGATACGAAGTTTTGATCCTGTGCGGACATTGATCCCATTGCGTCCTGCTGATGGGGTGTGGGTGTTAAGTATGGGGTCAACATAGGGTAACGCGACTTTAGTAAGTGCATCTTTCATGTTTTTAGGTACCTAACGGAATAATGGGAGCAGGGGTTAGGGTACTGCTGGGCCACATCGGTACCATCTCTATATCTTCGATCCTCTGTCGACCTACTCTATTCTTCTTGGACGGTGCGGTCACAAGCAACATTGATGAAAGTTTCTTTACAACGAAACATAAGAGACATACTCAGTGACGAAAGGTGGAGTTTGTACCATTTGTTGAACTTCCAGCTTTAACAGGGAAAAACGGTGTTTCCTCGGCTCCTGCATTTTCAATCCCAAGTCAGCCACACTCAAAGGTTCTAGCTCCTTCAAACGATTGGAGCCAAGTTTCTACACTTTTGATATGTATGACTTATGCTGGGCCAATTAACGTCGGATCCGAGACAGTCAATACATGTTTATCAAGGCATTCACTAATAATGTCCTAAGTCCACGCCCTTGGTGCCGTTATTAGTCACCAGGAAAGCTTATTATCATGAACGACTACACTGCGTATTCTGGGAACCGGAACGGTTGCCTTGCGCAGCCATCCTCGCACAGCATGTTGCTTGAGCTGTTCGTTTCAATCACGAAAGGGTTTGTCGCTAGCGTGGTGAGGGGGTCTTCCTTTCGCGAGACTGGAATCTGAAGATGCGGCTTTTTCTTCATTTCCTGGTAGGTTACGCTACTGGTACGTTTGATGCTTTTAAAAACAAGCTCCCTCCGTGGAATTGTAAGATGGGGCTGGATCGTTCCATCTCATGGTCGAGTCTGTCACCTTCTATCCGGATTCAATCAACTTTGACGCTGGTTCAACAGTACTTAAGCTGGTTTGATTTCGCCTCCTTGCTGCGATAGTCCTAGCTAGTTCGAATACGTATATCCTTCCTAACGAACTTGACTACAATGTCTGCTGCGTCAAACACGGCCGACTCTACCAATGCTGTTTACTGGGGGTACGTTCCTAGTACAGATGCTAGCGACCGGTAATTCAGGACGCCGGACTGAGAATGATATTACAGGGAAACCCCTCCGAAGCCTACGCACCGCTTTACAACGAACCCGTCTACCATCCATGCTGCAAATCAGCACAGTTTGCAGGAGCACCGACTCTCAACGTTCATCAAAGACCCGTCTAGCGCAGTCCTCCCATCCACTAGTTCGGCCGCCGAGATCAGCGTGGCCCATCGAGCACGCGCAGCTGCACAACTCAGCGCCCTCCAGTCAAGCCTACCTTGAGTCTTCAAACGGAAATCACGATTTGCCTTCTTGTTTCAGCAGGCGACTGTGTCCTGTGCCCATTTATTGAGACTCTGAGGCGCGTTTCTGCTCTACGGCCATCCTCCCTACACTCAAAGTTGATATTTATCGATAAAAATATATCAAGACAGGTGGCGTTGTAGTGAACCTACCTTGAACGTTCGAGTAGTTGGGTCATCGTTCTTGCTCTTCCATGGGAATACAGGTTGCTGCCATGTAGACGTGCTACTCTAGAATGGTAGCATGTTTGGTCAATGGCAATATCCTACATGTACTGGTCTTAGTAGATCTTCAACATAATATATTGCTTGTGGACACTCGCTTTGCTTTGAAATCACGACATCACGAAATCGTTGACAAGTGCTGCCAGAATCTCACTATACTGGTGTCAACCATCTGAATTCGTCCTATGAATGAATATTCACCCCAAATCCAGGTCGCATGAGATAATCCTCCTACATCACCTCTCCCTCTTTGTGATTGAATCGGACTGTGCTATATTCTTTGGCCAGCATGATAACTGGGTAGAGCAAACCCTATCGTAAGATCTAACATGCACCCGAGAGTCCGCAGCGGTATTTAGCCTTGTCCGTCTTCTTATCACATGACTTTTTACCCCCACGCCCCCATTGCATTCACCACCACTTAGTCTCAAAGTTCTGGTGAACTTATATCGTGCCTCTTTCTCATTGGTAGCGTTTCGCTTGCTAAATTCAATTGCTTCTTGCAAACTGACGATTGCCTCTTAGAAGTTTTCCATGTCCCAGAAACAATCGTTACTCAGCTTTCCCTCACTACCTAATAAAAATGATATTCACTTGCTATTCACTTGCTATTCACTTGATGTCTCTATCTACTATTCGTCTAATGCGTTGACTTCTACCTCTGCATTTCGAGTCTCTGATTGGCACTAAAAGCCAAAAGAGCTTGAAACTGCAGTATTCCGTTTCGTCGTCTTTTGCCCCGTGTCCTTCTTCCACTTAGATACCTATTCGTTCTCAGGTGCACTTGTGCCTCGTCTTTTCGCTGAATCCAACTTGGATAGAGAAATAGGTTGTGATGCCGACATAAGTGATAGTATGCGCACACATTGTTTCCTGAATGATTCCTCGAGTCTTGTATGCAAGTAGGGGTAGGGCGACTATTGTTATTGAGGGCATAACCGACAAACTTGGCTTCGTCGCCTGTTGTAGCAAGGAAGGGATTGCTTGTCTTCAGCCGGCTAAGTTACAGGCCTTATAGCACCCAGCGGTCCAGTAGTCTTTTTATACTACAGTATATACAGCCCGTGCGCATGGATTTCAACGACGAAGAGACGTCGCCTTCGTTTTGGCCATAGACATACAAAGTCTTTGTTTGATGCTTGAGAGATCAACCATGTTGATACAAAATCTATACATCCTTACTGGAAGAAAGACTTTTTGGCAGATATGATACATGAAGGGGGGAAAGGGGGAAAGAGAAAAGGGAGAGAAACCAACCGAATTCGAACTGTTAGTTTTTAATAATAAAAAAGATTGGCAAGGCATTTCCTTGCTCCGGAAGCGCTACAAAGTAGAACAAGCACTGCCTACCTCCCTAACCAGGCGACAACCTCCCTCACTCAAACTTGTTGGAAAATCGGCTTATTATTTGATATCAAATAAGATAGGTACATAGGTATTTGTGTATAAGGTACGTAACTTTTCGGTTGTTTGCTTAGGCTGTCTTACTTACCTACCTGGGTAGCTGCAATAATAAATGTTAGGTACACAATTAATGTATTTCCACGGGATTGTGAACAAAACTCACCAACAGGAAATAGATAGAATAAGATCTTCAAACACGTGAGTTCTGACTTGCTACCCTGTTATCACTTGTAACTACCTTGGTGCTATATATGAAATCGGATGCTGTTAACAGCCTCAAGGTATATCCAGGTACTTACTACCGGTGGATTTGCCATCATTTCTGTGACTTTTCAGCAACGTGCCGCAAGAAAGATTAGCAGCAAGAAAGATCGCACTGTACTTTGCTGCAGCGGCTCTATTTGAGCCTTGGTCTTACCCTAGTATTTCTTCGAGGTAAATCAATGTCGTCTCATGGGCGTTGAGAATAGACTGATGTTGAATAAGGTATTCCATTCTACGAAGGTAGTCGCGCTCCGAAAGTGAGGTCTAAGTTGAAGCCCAGGGTGCAATTCTTATGGGCACAAGGTGTATACACACAAACAAGTTTCAAATTATTCGCCAGGCATAAAATTTCCTATATTCATAAGGACAGAGCATAAAGTGCTACCTGCATAGAAAATAGAATCCGAGTGCGATTTTCAAGAGAATATGGCCAAAACGATCGTATATCAAAAGAATGGAATGCACCTGTTCTCCAACCTCCAATCTCTTAGGCCCCCAGCCATGAAGTCCACTCCACTACCACCATAGTCGTAAGCTCAGCTTACATCAAACTACAGATAGAAATAGGCGCAGCGCGGCTGGCCTTCTCCTGCATGATTTAAGCGACCTGGTCGGCGAGCCAGTTGCCAGCCTCGACAGCATTAGCACCGTAGGACAGGTGAGGAGCAAGAATAGCAGCGCTCAAGACACCGTTGCAGACCTGATCCAGGCCACCGGCGCAGAAGAACTTGGTCCTCGACGTGGGAATTCCCTTAATCTGGTTACCGTCGGCGAGCTTCTGGGTATCACCGAAGAGCACGATAGCCTTGATCTTGTCCTTGACGTTCTGGGGAAGGTCCTCGATGGCGCGGTGGTTGACGGCACCGCCCTGGGAGTAGCCACCAGTGACGATCTGAGAGTTAGGGCATTTGGTGTTGGCCAAGTTGATCAGGGTCCTCATAGCCTCCTCACTAACTGCGTCCGTACCGCCGGGCAGGTAGTTGGTCGAGAGGAGGGCCGCGTAGTTGACGCCTTCGACTGCCACGCGGGTAGATCCGAGACGCGACTTCAGCTGGTTTGCCACACCAGGTCCAACCACCACTCCCTATGTTTTTTCGTTAATGAAAATTCTATTGTGATATTATATCGGAATAGAGCCCCTCGCCCTTAATAAGAGACATACCATGTTGCCAGACTCGGTAGAGCCGCGGGCGAAGATGAAGATGATGTCCCGACAAGCCCCGAGGGTCAATTCATTCGCAACGGAGCCAATGAGCTGACGCTCAACAAGCGAGGGTTCGACCAGGGTCGTATCAACCGGGATGGCTACGGGGCTGGCGAGAGCCACGGAGGCCAGGGCAAAGACGGCGGAGAAACGCATCCTGATAGTTACTTTTGACTAGCAAAAAGAATGAGAAGCTTCCTGAGCGAGTTCGAAGCGAATTGCCCTGATTGAACGGTTGGAGACCAGAGAATGGATTCCTGAGTAAGGAAGGAGTTGGTCGATGGTCGTGGGATGGGATGAGATGCTCTGGAGAAAAAATCTTCTGGATAGTGACTGAGTCCTCATTTTTTATACTTTTTTTGAAGCTGTGAAGTCGACCGTGAGCCTCGGCTTGCTTCATCGTCTTTCCTACGATGCTTCTCCATTCTCGTGCCATCTCGTAGTGCGAGAGTGCAGTCAAGTTCGACAAAGTACCCCTCTTCCTTTGATCTTGGCCGAGGTTATGCAGGCAAGAGGTTTTACTAGATTCAACATACATCTTGAGTCTCACGATGAGAGAGATGTAGTTCGAGTTTAAGCTATCGCGAGCATTTCCAAATTCGGATATTTAAAGGAGAGCCAATCGCAACTCGCACCGATCTCTAGCCAAGATGGCCTATTCTGGGGTTGTCTGGGGTTGTCTGGGGTATTGGGGTATTTGAACGACAGCCCAATCGCAATTTGCGTCAGTCTAAAGCCAAGATGGCCGAATCCGACTTAGCCCTTGGCGATACAGGTTGCTGAGCCCTTGCAGCTTATTATCTTAATAGCATCTCCACTGGCTTCGACAACGATTTGTTTTTGCCATCAGAGAAATATGGTAAGTCGTCTTCTGCTAGACTTTACAGAAAGCTAGGATTTGCATGCAACGTGCTGTTTTCTCCCATAGTCAAAAATCATGATTTTCTACTTAGGAACATATACAGAGCGTGTTTTCTAGTCACCCTTCAAATGATTTAAACATGGCGTCGGCTGACCAAGTCCGAATGGTGCGTGTGAGTGTGTGTATGTGAATTTAGCGCGAGTTCAACCTCCACCAATTAACCATATTTCTGTCTTTGGCCAATACCATATAGTCGCGATTATATAGCATCCCCGCACTAGCGTTACATGTTCCTACTGAGTGTCCAGGCCGTTCTTGTGACAGTATAAACTAGCAGTGTTAGAGTAGGCTAACGTCGTGTCGAATAAATTGCAAGTTAGAGAACGATATGTGGAGATGGATGTCGTTGCTGCATACAAGCCGTGAAGATTTAGGAAGGTGACTTAGTTTCCCAGGTATATCCAATACGTGTTTCCGTAATAGTAATCTCCAGCTAACACTTAGTTTTCAGCTTTACTGTTTTCAGCAAAAGCCTCGGCAGTCTGGGTAGACGAGAAGAGAAATGATAGGCAGCTGAAGGAAGCCCCGATTCCGCCAATCATTAAAGGCTCATTATGAGAGACTTCACTACTTTTCATCTCATTTATCTCGTTGCGGAATCAATTGCGAAAGCACTCTCCTGAATCCTTGGTACTGGTCTCGCTCTTTGGTTCTCAGTGGGAGTAACTTCATTGTCGAGGGCAGTGCTCCCTGGCAAGCCCTCCTTTCAGACCCTGCCCAAAGGCCCATGTCTAGTACAGCTCTACTGATTCCATCAATTTGCCTTTCTGTCTCAGTGAAGCTTTAATTAGAAAGGATGCACACTTGCGAACACGACCATCGTGTATTGCATTGAAAACGAACTAAAGACACGGGCGTTTGTGATCAACGTACTCACCAGCCTAGTTATAACAGGAAAATGTCTTGAGACTTCCCATCCCGGACATCTTTAGGGGACGTATTTTGAAGATATTACATAGGTGTCAATTGTTTATTTATGGGAAAGGGGAATGGCACTACGCCCTTATTAGGTTTGTATATGTGGAGGCTTAAGTCCAACACCCTGAGGAAGAGACACCCAACATATCCCGGACATATAACCCTCGAGACGCAGCCTAAACAGCATAATATATGTTGATATGTTAGTATTTTTCCTGGGCTTTCCCATTCACTCCTCTCCTCTCCACTGTCTTGAGCACCATCAACAGCACATATTCGGTTGTTAAACCGTGTCAGTTTGATCATGGACTATGCCGATATCTCAAGCTTACAAGACTTATCTCGTAAATCGGAATTGGCTGCCTCATCCATAGTGATCAGGATCAGGACTCTGCTACGATAATTTTTAGTCGCTCAATATATTCTCCATGCAGGAAATATACATTCCATATTGCGTAAGCAGTGTGACTTACGTATACTTAGTTCAGATACACTGCCGAGCTCGTGACTAAAATAGGCCAGATGGTGGATGATATCCTCTGTTGTGGACATAACCATAAGTTGAATTTGAAGGTAACAACACGCGGTCAATTTCCATTGATACGGCTAAGAGGAAGCCTATCATGCCTGAAATTGTCACCTTTGGAGGCTATATGGTGAAGCCAGCACAGCTAAAAGGGGGATAGTGATGTGCTGGCTCGACACATAAATTTGAGGAGCACTTCAAATAAGTATAGGCAACAGCACTGTTTAGGTGGTTTCCTGTTGTAGGGTGTATGTTTCTTTCAAGTTCGGTAGCTGTAGCAGAGGTAAAGTGAATCAGTCGCTACTATTCGGGTAGCGAGCATCGTAGCTATTAGGTTAAATGATACCAAGAGGTTTTTGCGACATTGAGCTTTTAACGTCACCTTCTATAATCCATGTCAATTTGGGTTGAAAGAGGACAGACCTAGTAAATAAAGCTGCATGACTAGGTAATCTATTCGCACGTGAGATCGTTAATCCGAACCCGAATTTGCGCTTTCTCTTAAACGCTAGCTAATACTCTGCACCCCTCTTTCAGCCTCAGGTAGTGGTCTGTTCTTAACCAACAGAATGGCCTGTGTTTTAGATCTTCAAGTGCAATCGAATCACTATTCTAGCAGAATATCGAAATTCGATGGGTAGTCACATTCATCCTGTTCACAAGGGGTTCCTTGATGATTGTCTTGCTAAGGCGCAGCAATGTTGTCCTAAAGGTAGCAGCAAAGTAGATATTCTGGAGTATAGCGCACAGGGGAGTCCCAGTGAGTGATAAAATACCTCTTCATAGGCGGCTGAAGCCACAGAATCTTTTTAACTTCTGCACAGAATGGGCGCAATATACGAATCTAGACGCCTATCTCCAGGGAATAAAAACAAGAGACAGACATATTCCGTCGTCGGTGAATAGTCCTTCAGCTCCGCGCGACAATGGTAATGCGACTAGTTGTCACTTGCGGCTCTTGTGAGTGACTAAGGTCTTATTGATTAACTACACATTACTCATGTCGTGATTACAGTTTCATTTCTGCGACTATTGGCGACAATAAGCTTCATACACACGTTGACCCAGCAGTTCTGAGGCTTCTCCACGAAGAAAGTAACTTGTCGGCAAAGTTCATCACTGATTTATATCAGACCGAAGACTGGACGGTGTTTCCTACAGCCACCGAGCTCACAAGAAACGTAGAATCGCCCAATAGATCTTGTAAGTTGGGTTTAACTGAGAGATAATGGAAGAGGGCCTGGTTGACAAGTCAAAGGTCTTCAGTATGGCTTTTGGGCTTGGGGTGATCAAGCTACGCACTCCTTCGTGCAGCTTGTCGTAGAGTCTGATGTAGCGACATATTACTTCGTCAACTTTCACAAGGAATTGAAGGAATTTATAGAGACATCTTTGAAAGAATACGAAGGATCCAAGGTTAACCTTTTAATCCCGGACTTCTGAATTTTAACTCGTCTTTTGAATTTCTATCGTCAGGGGCTGGGTGTTCAGAGGATAAGACTCCGACGGATTGTATGTGAGAACACCGCATTTTGGACTGCCGTACTAACTCTACTCTTAGGAGAAACACGAAGATGGTTCCACGGTCAGAGACCAGGTGGAAGAGTTACATGAGTTATCTAGAGAGTGGCATGTAATGCTCAAGGATTTTTCCGATTTAAAAGCACTTACGAGGCAGCTCAAAGTCTTCGCTAAACGAGTTAACAAAGCCCACCGCGATACTCAAACAAATACCCGTGGTGCAGTGCCAGAGACTATTGACTCATTGGTACAATTCGAGACCGCCTGCAATTTCTGGGCTAGCTGGGCGAGGACTTATTTGAACCGAACCAACATCTGCATCAACCTGGTAAGGCGGATTCGACCACTGAATAGCTTGGAGCTTATAGATCATCTTAGGCCCACCACCTCGAGAACAAGGAGATTGCAACGCAAGCACGGAGCGAGAGTATTTCTATGTTCACTCTTGCAGTTGTGACTGTAATCTTCCTCCCGGGTACATTCGTTGCTGTGAGTGCCTTCACAAGCCAAAATCATTCTTAAGGTTTATATGTCACGTCTAGCTAACCAAATACGCGAAAGTCAATCCTCAGTACGACATTCTTCAACTTTGATGGATCGACCTTCACAGTATCCAGTCTCTGGTGGACCCTCCCAGTGACAACGATACCGCTTACTCTTGCCGTACTACTATTTTGGTATAAATGGTCCGAGTCCCGCTCGAATAAGATACAGGGACAACTTAAGGAAAGAGTATCAGATAAAACAGTCTGGATTCTGCCAGATCTCGTTCAACGTCTAAGGGAATTCATGCGGTAGGGTACGCTTTGCAGTATTGGAAATATAGCCGGGAGGGATATTAAAGGCAATCAACCTAGGAGAGTTCAAAGTGGCTTTGTTGTGGATTTGAGCTGCTTACAAGCACATTAATTATAACCTAAAAAGGAATCCAACTAAATAAAATCTTTGTCAGACTAAGTTCAATTCAAAACTGCCCTATCGTCATATTGAAACAACTTCATCGTTACAAGTCTCGGTTTCAGTGGTTTGATCTCACGTAAATGGGTTCTACAACTTTGATCCACTGGTTGTTTTCCGAAGAAGCAATTTGTGCACTTGAAGAATTACAGAAACAAGAAAAAACAAGAAAAAAGGATGGCTTATTTAAATCGGAATTAGAAAGAGCAGAGCGCAGAGCGCACGGATCCTACAACATTGGTCCGTTGACTCCAACACTGCGAACCATATTTCATCTTCGGCATCAAGGTTTTCTCAAGTTCTTAGACCTCAGGTACCCATCGAAGGTACTGATCGGAGCATGGGTGTTGGTGCTAAAAGAAATGCCGATGTTGTGTTCAGAACCTCTTCCCAAACAGAAGTTATCCAACTCTACTCTACGGAAAGATGCACCGAAACACTAACCAGGGGCTTTGAAAAAATGTAAGCGATGTCGAAGCAACGACGCTCATCGAGCCCGTTACTCAAGACGAAAGGACCTCGGGATTTGCGTCAAATGGGGAGCAAACCGGCTTTCGAAGGTCGAACGATTTGTGAGGAGTGCACCTTTGACTCTAAGCTTAAAGATATTAGAAAACGCGGTAGGATAAGAGCGAAAAGCGCCTGCTTGGCCACCAAGGCATGCCCTAGCCCGAGGTCAATGGGATTCACCAGGTGCGACGTACACCGCGAGATTTAACGCCAATATTCTGCGAAGCACAGGCAGCTAATAAGACTGAAAAGTCTGTGCGGCAGATATGGTAAGTCCAACGTTCTGACTAGACGGTATATCACATGCAAATCTTGCAGAGAAAGCCGCGCCTTCATCCGAGCTCACCGGGCCGAGATCACTAGACAAGGGTTATCTAATGACACAGTACTAGGCGGCTAGAAATATGGCTTTACAAGTTTGTTGCACGTGTTGTCGTCAATGGAGTCTTCACTCTACATGAGACTGTGGGGAAAGAGGTTCGCCACTCCATACACTCAAACAAATGATTGCATAATATCTGGTATCTTTGAAGAACACTGATATTTATGCAGTGCTCACTGTTCTGTCATTGCTCCGAGATGGCGGCTAGATACTTGTTGGGTTTGCGCTGTGAATATTAGACGGTGCATCGCAACCAATTCATTCTCTTTCATTACAGCTACGAAGATTACTCACGCTGTGTAGCGTAGCATTGGATTGAAACTGGTTATTTTAAGGGCAACACTGCATCTGCTGTGCCAAAACACTGCATCTGCTGTACCCACATCAGCTCCAGCTGGAAGCACCTGCCCCATACACTGATAAAATACACAGCTATTTTGTATGTGTACTTCAACAATCTGTCGGACTGCAACTCGAACTTCGGCGTAATACTAATTACATACTTTTTACTACTACTTTCATCTCACTACTTTTGCATTGCTACTTTCGCATTACTACTTTCGCACTACTACTTAGATTAACTAATTCAATTCTTCTGCAAAAAACGCGTTTTAAGGTTTAAACGTGTCAATTATAAGACCATAAGAGATCGTCAAACTTAGCACTTTTTTTTAGATTTGCAAGTTTTATTATCATGCTATTAAAGAAATACAATCCGAAAGATTCATGAAGTACACATACAAAGTAAGTGTATATGCCATGGAAAGATCGGGGCAGGTCCCAGCTGACTATATATGGGTACAGCAGATGCAGTGTAAACACACAGCAGATGCAGTGTTGCCCTATTTTAATAGGATATACCTCTATACGGTTGAAAATAAGAGGAGCTTGATTAGGTTGTTACTTGATGTGGTTGGAGGACATGGGTAGTGAAGCCAATCAGATTTCGGTAAAGCACAGACCTTGACCGCAACATCCATTGTGCTATTAAGGGGGCAGGCTTGCATAAATACATGTAATATTAACTATTAAGTAGAAAAGCATGTACCTACATGTATAATTGTATCACGATATATTAATCCTTTTTGAAGCTGTAATTAATTAATTGATTATAATATACTCTGAAATTCTATGATATAAAACACCTGTGTATAATCTGTTTATAGGACCAAACAATCATTGGTTCTACGCATAATGATTATGTAATGATACAGTTATTGCGTATTAAGTATTGATGTAGAACAACATTTGATGGTTGTTTCGCCCCACTATTCTCTGCTATTGTACATAAGTCGTCTTCCAACCACTGAACCTTGAGATGATGGACACCAACACATCAAGGCTACGCGGAATAATTTCATTACTGTGATTTATCAGCCACGTCCAGAAATCTGGTTCCTTTTACATACGTGCTCCTTCCATCCGTCAGCCGGACTTGAAAGCACATAGTCTGCCGCTGGCGCCAACCTGACTCAGTCTCCAACATCACACTGCTCTCATCCACCATTGCAAGTCGACCTTGCACGCTACCACAAAGATGTCTTCACCATCAGTTCAACAACCTTCTAAACCTTCCATGCGCCGTCTCGTAAACTTCTACGATCCAACAACCAAAGGCCCTGCTGCCCGCGGTCGCACGCTTGACGAAATCCTAGCGTGGAACGACAACCAGCTTGAGGGCTTGCACAACTACATCCAAACGGTATTCCCTCTCCCCGAAGAGTCGGGTTTCGGCCACGATGCTCCAGTCCTAGACGAGGAGACGATGCTCATCTTCTCCCAATCGCCTGAGCTCAAGAGCAACCTTCTCCGCGCACTCAAGCGCATGCTCGCCTTCTACGGATTCGACGCCGATGATAAAGAAGTATCTGACTCCAGCAACAGCCCCGTGTCTCAACTCACTATTACCCCCATGAAGAACTGCGAACGTGGCTTTTCGCATTGGGTAAAGCGTATCGACCATAATCATTTCCGCATCACTCGCATCATCCGCAGTCTGCGAATTCTTGGTCTCCCTGGCGCGGCCAAAGACTTCTTCGACGCGCTTATTAAGGTCTACGAGGCTCGAGGCATCATTGGCCCAACCAGCGTCGATTTCTGGACGCGAGCTATGAAGCAGCCTCTCCAATATGCTCCGGATGGGACAGTGGTTGCTTGGCTCGAGAAGTACTGAAGTGCGCATTAATGCAGGGGGCCCTGGGTTGTTAAAGCTCTGCGACACTTGTCAGATGGGCGAGGGGGTCACGTAACGCATAGGCTTCGCGAATTTCTTTAGTGACTTCAGGAGTGAATTTCGATTGTGAAGATGGGGACAGTGGTTGGGATTGCAATGGGTAGATAGTAGACTAGATTCATACACTGCAGTCTCTAGATCGCATTAAATAAGAATACCCTAAGAGTAACGCAATACACCACGTCCGTCTAAATAGGCCTAGGAAGAATTGAATGAAGTTGTGCGCGATTTTGAAATTCTCACCCAGGCTTCCCAAATGTATTGCAATCTTCTCCTCTATGCGCTGGTACTTATCTGGAACGAGATTTAAACACTTGATAGCGCCCCATGCCAAGAATGTCTACTTGGGGCTGTGGTGCACAAAGGTATCCATGATTACAGAATAGTACACAGCTGTGTCGCGAATTTTTTGGAAACTATAGTTGTTAAAATAAGGGGGTCACATAAGATGGAACATCAAGGGTACGTGCAGCAATAGCTCCATACCTAGGGGCCCACTATATAAAATTTGCAGTGTACACTTTAAAAATAAAGCTATACTTATATAATATAATAATAATACTTATTTAAATAAACGTTTAATACTAGCTCGCTTATTTCTAATAATTAAAAGTTTTATATATAAAATATTTACTGATTTATAAAACGAAATAAACAATATTACTAAAAAAATAACTATTTAAATAATAAATAAAATAATTTTTATTAAAGCGGAAAATTTTAATTAATAAAATCACGATTTTAAAATAAAAGCTAAAGTTTTAAATCTATAAAAATATATAAAACCTACTAATAAAAAAAACTAGCTAATAAAACTAAAAAAACTTAAATTTAATAATTATTTTAAAAAAAATACTATTAATATAATAATTATAGTTATAAACTTTATAATAAATAATAAAATATATTATAAAATAAATTAAAACTTATATACTTAATAAAATAAAAACTATAAAAATTATTAAAAAAACGTTAAAGAATTAATTATTTAAATATAAAAAATTATTATTATATAATATTATAAAACTTTTTTAAACTTAAATTAAAAAATTATAAATAATATAAAAATATTTATAAAATTAAAAAAATTATATAACTTAGTTTTAAATAAAATATTAAAAAAAAATATAAAACTATTATAATTAAAATTTTAATTAAAAATTTTAAAAATTTAAAAGCTTAAATTACTAAATAAAAAGCAGTAATTATTTAAAGTATTAAAAAAAGCTTTATAAAACTAAAGATTTTTAATAATTTAGTTTTTAATTCAAAAATTACTTTTAAAAAAACTATTTTTAAATAAACTATAAGTTTTAAAATATATAATAATAATAAAATTTAAGTAAATATTATACTATATATTAATATAATAGCTTAATTTTAAACTTATATTATAATTTAATTAAAATTATAAAAAAATAAAAAAACGTTATAAAAAACGGTTTTTATATATAAAATTAATAAATAATTAAAATATAATATTAATTTTTAATAAAATTAAAAAAAACTTAAAAACTTTATTTAAATAACTTTATATTAATATAAAAATATATAAAACATGCTAAAAATATTATTTATTTTTAAAATATTAGTATGTTTTAATTTATAAAGTATTAAAAAACTAATAATTATAGTTTTTTATTATTTTAAATTATTTAGTAAATAATTAAAAAAAACTTTAAACTAATAAAAAAAATTGCTTATTATAATAATAAAAAATATAATAATAGTTAAAAACTTAATTATTTTTATTTATAATTATAAAAAAGTTAATATTAAAGTTTAAAAATTTAAAAGCTTTAAAATTATATAGCTTTATAATATAATATATTATAAAAGCTTTTTTATAAATATTATTTTATTAAAAACGTTTTAAAAATATAAATATTAATAAAATATAAAGTTAATATTTTTAATACTATATAAAAAATAAAATAACTAAATTATTTATTATTTATAAAAACATATTAATTAGTTTATTTTTAAATTTTTTTATTTTATTAATTAAATAAGCGTTTTATATATAAAAAAATAAGTTTAGTATATATATTAAAAAAAACTAAATTAAAAAAACGTTTTTTAATAATATTTATAATTTAATTATATAAGCTTTAAGTTATTAAAATATTTAATATAAAAGTTTTAAAAAATAAAAAATAAAATTCTTTTTAAAATAAAAATTATTATAATAAATTATAATATTTATATTTAAGTAAAACTATATTATTAAGTATAAAGAATTTTATAAAAAAAGCTTAATAAATTTAATATAAAAATTATAATTAATTTTTATAACTTTAAAAAAACTATATATATAAATAACTTAATTATAATTATAATAAATTAATATTTAAACTATATTTAAAATTATTTTTTTAAAAATAAATAATTAAAAAATATAGTTTTTATTTTAAAATAATTTATTAAGTATTTTTAAAATTAATATAATATTAAAATTAAAATAGTTAAATATAATAATAAAGTTTTAAAGTATAAAAATAGCTTAATTATTATATAAAGGATTTTTTTTAATTATAAAATATTTTTTAAGCTTTTAATAGTTAATATATAAAACTAAAATAATATAATTAAACGTTTAAAAAATATATTAAAAAATAAAGCTTATATAATAATTATTAGCTTTAATTTATTTAAAAGCTTATAGTTAGAAATTATAAAAATAGTAATTTATTTATATAATAAGTTTTTAAAATATATTTATAATTAAAAATTTTTATATAAAAAGTTTTATATATATATTATATTAAAAAATAAGCTAATTAAAAGTAAAAAACTAAAATAAACATATTTTAAAACATATAAAACGAAAGCATTTATTTTAATTTTAAGTATTTAGTTTAAAAAAAACTGCTTTAATTAATTTAATTTAAAAGTATAAATCGATTATTTAATTAGTTATAATTTAATAAATATATATAAAATATAAAACTTTTTAAATAACTATATTAAATTTATATAAAATATATAGTTTAATAAAAAAAGCTTTTATAATAATAATATTAATATTTTATATAATATTATATAAAAACTTTTTTTAAAAAACTATTAATATTATAATTATAAACAAAAACTTGTTTAAAATATAATTAAAAATAATTAATTTATATTTTAAATTAAATTATAAAACTATATAATATATAGTAAAAAATAGCTTTAAAAATATAAAAACTTTTATAAAAAAAAGCATATTTAAGATTTAAACTATAAGTTTTAAAATAGTTTATAAGCTTAATTAACTTTAAATATAAATTATTTTTATATTATATTTTTTTTTAAAGTTTTTTACTTTATTAAAGTTTTTTATAATTATTATTAAAAATACTAATTTAAGTTAATATTTAATAAAAATTGTTTTAATTACTGTTTTTTTAAAATTTAAAAATAAAAAAAAAACCTTATTATTTTTTATATTAAAATAACGTTTATAAAATATAATTATTAAAAAATCACGTTTAATTTAAAACGTTTAAACGTTATAAAATTATTATATAATAAGCTAGTAAATAAAATAAAAAACACTAAAATAATAAACTATTTTTAAAACTATTTTAATATTTTAAAAACTAGCTTTATAAATAATATTATATTAAAATAATATAAAAATAATATAAAAATAATAAGCTTAAAAACTTTAAAACTTTAAAAAAAAAAACTACTAGTAAAAAAAGAAATATATCGTAAAGATTTTTTTTTATTACTTAAGTTTTATAAAAACTTAAATATATATTTAATTAAAAAAAGATTTTATAAAGCTAAAATTATTTATTTAAAAAGCTATTAAAAAATAAACTTTTAAAAAAAAATTAATTAATATTTTGCTTTTAAAAAACTTATTTTAAATTATATATAAATATATATATATAAGTTTAATAAATATAACTATTTTATTAAATATAAAACTAAACTTATAGTATAAAAAAATTAATAATTATATAATAATATAAAAAAAAGAAAATATTTTTATACTTATTAAAAAATTATTTAAAACTTTAATTATAATCGTAGTTAAATTTAACTTAAAATTAAAATAATATAATATAATTAATATATTTATAAACGTTTAATTAAATAAAAAGATTTATATAAAAATACTTTTAAAATATTATAAGTTAAAAATTATTTTAAAGCTTTAAAAAACGTTATATAAACTTTAAAAATTATTTTTTTTATAGTAAAAAAAGCTTATTTTAATTTTTTTAAGCTTAAAATTTATATTAGTACTTTATAAACTTTATTATTATTTTAAAAATAAAATGTTTATATTTATTTATATAAATAATATAATATTTATATATTAATAAAAT